>JAQJVK010000004.1:38933519-40133519 GCA_035578135.1 Flexamia atlantica
CCCCAGTAGGCCTACCCCACGGTTTATTCTTTTGTTAAATTACATTGTAGTTTTAACCTAGCAAAGTTTCTTCTTCTGTATTATTGTTGTTGGTGGTTTCTTCTTCTGTACTGTTGTTGTTGTTGTTGGTTTCTTCTTCTGTAGCCTCCGTTGCAACTTCAATAAAAGGTTCAAAGTTTCTTAACTGCCTCCACATTTCCACTTCGTGAGGTATTCTATTAAAGATGGATGTATCTATTGGTCCGTATTGTAAAGTGCTTTCTGGTTGTTTTTCGCATGCATCTACCAGATATTCCTTAATAACAGAGCTTGAAAATACTAGTTGTTTCATATACCTGGTAATAGGTGATGTTGCATAGTTTAAAATGTAAAATTCTTCACGTGTTAGAAGAATTTTATTTTCAAATTGTGTCGAGTCTCTAATTCTTACTTGTTGTTGACCACGATGTTTAATAATGTCAATTTCATTGTCACAATCCAAAAGTCGAATGTTAGTTTTTCTTCCAAAGAAACTGTTGGCTAAATAACATTCAATAAGATGTAGATGTTTTAAAAAGGAATCCCAAGCATTTTCTGAAAATAAAACCATCTTTGTTCCATGGCTTAGTATTACTGCGGGAGAGTAGTCTAATGATTTTACCAATCCTATCGACACACTTTTACTCATGCAAGATGAAATAGGATAAAAGATGCGAAGGAAAACTTCAGTTAAAATGTTTGGTGGAATATTTTCTTCAAGTTTTCTTTTCTTTCTTACGTTTGTTTTATTATTTTCCAACTTTTTATTTTGTTTTCCAAACTTTAAAAAGTCATCAATTTCCTTTACAATATTTTCTTCAAAATGTTTATCATCATTTTCCAATAAAGGTGCTGTTTCGGAAACGTCTTGTACAACTGATAAAGAACTCATTTTGTTTATAATGCTGTAGACGATGTTACCCATACAACTGTAGACAGTAAACTAAACAATTTTCGTTCCCGCTCCTGCTTTTATAACCGAGTGGTGGGGGTATTTTTTTTTTCCTTTTCATTTTACAAAACTGCTTTTACAATTCCTGTTAAAGGTGTATATGTAACAATTTTATCATGTAAAATTAAACAATAAGCAGATGTATCTTTGGGTACATTTTGTTCAAATTCCATTTCTATTTTTATATCTACACTGGAAGATTTTACAGATTCGTTTTGTTTTGAACAATCAACTACAACAATCGGATAGTTAGATTTAAATTGGTTTGGCGTTAATAAAGGTGTGTTTGTTTTTCCATAATATGAATTTTGGAATCTTGCGTACATATCGTACAAAACGCTAAACCTGTCTTTTGTAAAGTTTATGTTGAAGTTGTCGTATGGAAAGAATTGTGAGTTTAGAAACACCTTAAAATTTGTAAGTTTGCAATGATCAAATTCACCAGCATGTTTAGTTATTTCGTTTCTTCTTTTTGTTTGTAATCCAAATATTACATATCTTGCCTTTTCCAAATGAGTAGAAGTTTTTACAGTCCATGTATGACGTTGTGTTTCCGGTAAAACCGGATATTCATGAAACTCCCAACTTCTAAATGGTATTACGATATCACGATCTGATTTTAAAGTTCTTAATAATGAAATTCTATTCTGATCGTTTAACCGTACATGCGGTACTCTCCAAACAATTTTGTCTAATTGCATTTTCCATTCTAAAGTAGCTTCCGTTGTTCCATCAGTTGCTTGAATAATATCTTTGTCGTTTGATGATCTTAACAAAACTAATTCTTGTTTTACGTTTATTATTATTTTTCGGTAATCTTCGGCAAAGCCTAAAAGTAATCTTAAAGGAATGTAAAAGTCAAAATTGCCTGAAGTGTTTGGAGTGATTGTACTGGAATCGGGTGCTACCCATCCTGCGGCGGCCAGCATATTTTTTTCACTCGGTGTTAAAGATGCTAATCCTTTTAATGTACTTGTAATTCCCACCTTTTTTGTTGAATCTACTGTAACTCCGGAAATTTCATATCTTATTTCATCAAACAAATATGCCATGGGGTTATTTATGAACGGAACAGTACTTGCAGTGCTTCCATCTTTTTTTGTTACTCTTCCTTCGATATACAAATAACTTTCACATGGAAGTGTATAAATATCCTGTTGTTGTATGGGAATTCTAATTTCATCATTATTATTTAATTTTGATGAAGCGTAAGGGTTGTGCGTATGATATTCCTTTTCCCATAAGGTTTCGTCGAATGTCGGACCCTGCGCTATATCCAATATTTCCATTATTAATAAGTTTTAATCCAATTTCTTCTAGAAAACGAATGTTATCACTTGTTAATCCTTCTATAGCTGAAGTGCTACTGACTTGTTTACCAGTCAGCTCTTTCTTTTTAAATGATAACCCCATTGTTATACGGTTGATTTTATATGTATTCGTATAGTTATAGGTTCGTCTCTAAAATCAATATGATTTCCGTCTTGATCTAGTATGTTCACCACAATGTCTGAAATAAAACTGGTGTTTAACGGTAGGTACACCAAGTTTTGTGGCTTTTCCACAATTTTAAAACCCGGAGCGACCGTTGGATAGAATGTGTGCAATATATGAGTATTTTCACCATCTCTATAAGAACCATGTATAATATTACATGTAATATCTATACTGTTAACTTTCATTATTGTTACAGTTCTAGCACCTGAATGGTTAATATTAGGTTCTAAAATTTTTGTTGTTTTAGGAAATCCTAATAAACTACCAATTGAATGTTCTTTGCTAAAATCTATATAATATTTAGATTTAATTTCAGCTTTCATAGTATTGTTATTTCCTTTTATTGTTATATTATCTTTTCCCATATGATTTTGTATCGCTTCATTTATATCATCAATTTCATATGCTCCAGTGGGTAAACTAAATACTTGTATATCTGAATATTTGTTTGTATTTTTATCTTTTGTTTTGTAATAATGTATTTTGTCATTAACATTTTCAGTAACGTTGGGAATAGAATTATAAGTTGTTATATCTAATAATGCGGCTTCCCATAATTTATCTTTTTCCAAACGTAACGCAGGGAAAAGAACACTTCGCAAAGTAGATGAAGTTCCAGTTAATGATACTGTATAGGAAGACATCTTAAAGTTGACTAACACTTTTTGTTAAAAAATCTAAACATAAATGTCCACAGATTACCGTATCATCAGGTTGCTCTCTTTTATAATTGTATAGTACATTTTTAGCTGTTTTAAAGTAATATTGTAGTTCTTTTGGTGGTGGAAGATTACCAAAACTATCAAAGTAGTAAATAGTTGATCCTAGTTTCTTATAACATACCCAATGAGTGCCTGATCCTTTACTATTATCTAAATTTACTATTCCGGTTTCATTTTTCCATATTTTAACAGGTAATGCATCTTTCATAAACACTCCTCTAAAAAATGGAATTTTTAAACAAGAAACATAAGTAATTAATTCTTTATCTGTTAATTCTTTATTTGGAATTAGTAATTGTTTTTTTCTGTTTAATACACACGATACGGTCTTAGGTATAATCCTCCTCCTTTTTTTATCATTGACCATATTGTTTGTTTCTTTTTATTTTTACCTGCGGTGGATCGTCGTTTTCTTCTTATATTTCCTCCACGTTTCTTTGCAGGTTTTCTTCTTCTTTTTCCACCTCCTTTCTTCTTTCCACCTCCAAACATCGTTTTACCCTTCATTGCTGCTGATACCGCTAAAGCTGCTGCTTTTTCACCGATACTAGCGTCGCTGGATGTTACTCTTTGCCAAGCTTTTTCAGCAAGTGCTCTATCCGCTATTGATCTATTTTTAGTATCTGCAAACTTTGAATATGCTATATCGTGTTGTTTGCAGGCTTGATCAAGTTTATTTATTCCAAGATCTCCTCTAGCGAGTCTTTTTTTCAATTTTGTTCCAGGACCACAATATTGATAACCTCCTGGTAAATGTAGTTCTACAGGTAATAAATCGATAGCTTTATTAACTATAGCTCCAACCGGCTTAGTAATAAGAGAAAGTGCTGTTGATGCTATTCCTCTTCCTCTCTTTATAACGTGTCGATTATGACTGATGCGTTGAACTTTCAACATGGTCTTTTATAGTGAAAGGAAATGTCGATACTTGTTTATTTTATAAATGCTTTATAATGAATGATGCACTTATCCTTTGACATTGTTTATTTATAAGTATGTTTGTTTATGGGTAAAACATTTTTTTCCAGTTTTGTGGAAGGATTGTATCTTCTTCATCATCATCACCTTTAGAAGTTCTTAAAGTATCATTTTCCTTATTTAAAAAATATTTTTCCATAACATTCTTTTTAACCCAATTTAATTTTTGATCAGATTTTATGGGCTTTATTGTGTTATAAATATCATATAATACTACACTTAAGAGTCTTACAATGTAATTTACATTAACAGCATCAGTAAAATTAATAGGGTCTTTTAAGCTAGTCAATCGCAAGTCTTCACAAAAAAAAGACTGCTTATTTAAATCTTTTCTTAGAAAAAGATTATAGTATATGTGTCCCTTCTGATGCATTTGTGCTACTGTAACTACATCATTGTCTCTTATTCCTTCTGCAACATTGACTAGTGGTTTCCCTTTGCAATCAAAGGCTTGTCGGCCGCCTTCTTGTAATACAGGAACTTGTCCAATTGTTGCTACATCAGTTTCATCCGACCCTTTTTTAACATTAGTAATTATTTTTGCATCAGCATCCCATTTCTTATCTTTTAATTTCATTATTTGACTTATTGTTGCTGCATGTGATTTTGCAGTTCCTTCCTTAACGTTAGTTAACACTTTATTTTTGCAATCAATTGTATTAATATCATGCGTAATACAATGATCTGTAAGATATTGAAGGTTTACAGCATCTTTCATATCTTTAGGGTCTCCAATATCATGTATTACAAAGTTGTAAAAGGAAAATTTATCTGTTTTTTCAGGGATGACTGAATGTAAATACTTTTTTGTAACTGAATCTTGATCATTAATAGGATCTGCTATATTGGCTATTCTAAGATCTTTTGCATCATATACTTTATTATTACTCCTAGGATCATATCGTAAGGTTTGGTTTATGTACCACATTAAATATTCTTTATTTACCGAATCATTCTTATCTATTGGTTTTGGAAGATTTACAATTCTATAAAAATTAGCGTTATACACTTCATTTTGAAGCTTTAAGCTAGGTAATGTTTCACTTCTTAAAGTTTTAAAATTTACCGCATCATTTTCATCTTTTGGATCATTTACAAACTTTAAACGTTTGTTATTTATATCATAATCTCCATCGGATGTTAGTGGTAAACCACCTCTTTTTCCATAAGATCCTGATTTGCTTCCAGTTTCGGAATACCGTCCAAACTTATCCACACTCATGGTTATACTGAATATTTAATCAGTTATACTTGTATTATATATACTCATATTTTTTATGCAATTACTCCTCGATTTCGCAGTTCGCCGACCAAAGCTACCCATTCATTTTCTAAACCACTATGTCCGGCTTGTTTAGCTTCATATATCAACTTCATTCTGTCAACCAATTTGTTTATATCGTTGTAGTATATTATATTAGTATCATACAAGTTTTTTAATAATCCTTTTCCTGATAAACTTGATTGATTTGTTTTTCTTCTTTTATGTAAAATATTTATTTCAGCAGAAGATAATGATTTTCTTTTTATGGGTTCCCTTCTTTTTGGTGGGAAAAGTTTAGCAATAATAGTTTTATATTTTTCTGATGCATTTCTATGAACATTAAAATTTTTAGAATAATTTTTCTTATGCGCATTTGTATCCTCCAATATTTGTTTAAAAATGTTTAAATCCTTTTTAGTATATTTATTAGGTTTCGGCTTAAAAATAAGTTCAAACAATCCTTTTGTACCCTTGTATTGTTTATTATTTATAATAATATTGTCATGTTCGTCTACATCAAGTTTGCTATCTCCAATCATTAGCCCATTTTCTTCTATTCTAGCACCAAAAGTATGATATTTTCGAGTTGGTTGTGCAGAATGTAACATTTTTAATACAAATTGTCTTGCAAGCGGCCCTTTATACGCGATATCCGAGCCCAATTTGCTCAAGTTGGATGGATTAATAGGCTCTTCTTCTTCTTGTTGTTCTTCGCTTGTAGAAAGACCTTCTTTTTCTGTTAAAACATCCGTTTCTTCACCTAGTTCGCTTTCTTCTTCAGTTGTTTCTCCTTGTTGTGTAAAACTTGTATCACTTTCATATTCTTCTTTTTGTTCAAATTTTGAAATGGGTAAAATAGCATCTCCGGAAAAATTAAATGTTGAATGTTTAACATTTTGTCCTAATTGTTTTAATGGCTCAGTAATAGGTTTAAATGTTGATTCCAGAAATTTCTCTCTTTCACTTATTCCTAATCTTAACGCTCTGTTTTTATGTCTAATAGAATCACTAAGTGATTTTATTTCTTTTAATAGCTTTTCCTGATTAACCATGTTTACACCATGAAGACTTGTACGATAATGTTGTTAATTAATGTATTAAAACAAATTTATCAAAACCTATGCGGTAACGACCATCTGTTATAGCTTTATCTTTCATAATTACTAAAAATCCATATTTTTCCGCCCAAGCTTTTCCACAAAGCTCTTTGAATTTATCAAATGACATATCAGCATTTACATGATCGTTGTATATATGTTTTAGGTTTGTATCGTCTTGTTTGAATAAAACTAAAATATTTGCATTGTCTCTAATTAGTTGTTTTGGAATTTTGCTATATGTTTGTCCGATATATATGCTATCAATATTATTATGTCTTCCCATGGCAAAATAGTTTCTAATAGTATCATGATTTTCACTAGATACATCATCAAATACAAATACAGAATACGGCTTAGCCTGGTCTGGTTGCATAACACTGTCACTAGCATTAAATTTGTAATAGTTAACATCGGGCACATCAGTCAGGATCTTTTCCAACAATTGATACTTTGGTTGATGTAAGGACTTTGAAAAAATATATAGGTTATTAAATCGCAATCCTTTTGTGTTTGTAATTAAGTTAAACACAACGTTAGTTTTGCCACAGTTTGAAGGACCGCTGACTATACATCGTACAGTGTTTGGAAATAAACTGCCGTGTTTACCATTGTTGATTTTAACGTTATCTACGGTTAAATCATCAATGTTATTAATATTAAATTTATCTTTATGGTGAACAATCTCCATCTTATTCAAAGGCAGAAGAGTAAATAAGTTGATTTAAAACTAAATCAAATCTTTTATAGGTATCCACGAGTCTTCAGTTTTATCAAACCCCAACCAACGTACTTTAACTTGGTCTTTTTTCCTTTGCAACACCTTTTCAACAAGATAAACATCGCCTACTGTTGACTTTAACAATTCATGTCCGTAAAAACCGCCTTGTAACAAATTTCCTTTGTTATCTTTTAAAATATAAGTTTCCGGTACAGTAGGTTGTACTTTATACACTGTAAAAACTTCGTTTGTCCAATTGGGCAGGTATTTTTTAGTAAACACTCCTTTGTATTTACTAATTCGAACTTTATCATTAACATTAAATTTTCTTGGTTTTCTTTGTTCCGCTTTTGGCTGTGTATTCTTTTTAATTCGTTGTAAAACTAGTTTAGCGTTTTTCTTATTCACTTTGTTAGGTGCCATACCGATAGTTCTATGAAACTTGTTGTTGTAATCGCTTATTAATTTTGGTAAGATATCAACCCATACGTAAGAACCTCTTTTCGAAAACATTTTATACATTGCACCTTTTAAGGTTCTATTAAATCTTTCAATTATAGCTGCCTTTTTCTCAGAATTTGTGGAATAATGATTTATGTTATATTTTTTCATTAACAAGGCAAAATGTTTATTAAAAAATTCTTTCCCATCATCAGTTTGTAAATGTTTAATTTTATTTTTATCTCTTTTTATAGCTACTTCCATAGCTTTTGTTATGCTGTTACCAGTTTTGTCTTTTAATGGCAAAGCATCAGCAACTTTAGTAAAACAATTAATAATCGTAAGTATGTATTTGAATCCTTTATTTATTTTACTATGCGGTTGCATTTCAATTAAATCTGCTTGATATAAATCATTTATTCCTTTTACAACAGTATTTCGTCGTGGAAACTTTATTCTTGCAGGTTTATGAAGTTCATTAACAATCTTTTCCTTTAAGTCTGTCATGATGATTTTACTAACAAAGTCAAGTTAGTATTGAGTGTTTCTTTTTCTGCATCCGCTTTTATAGTTCAAGGTCATTTCAACATATTTTAAAAAAAAGGGGAAATCACAGCGAGCATGCTGTGATTTCCCCTTTTTTTCTTTTTTTCTTTTTTCTTTTTTATTTTTTTTTTATTTTTTTTCTTTTTTTCTTTTTTTCTTTTTCTTTTTACTCATTGATAGGATTGAGAGAGTAGTGGCCGAATGGTAGAGTGTGAATTTTGTCTGGAAGAATGTGTCGTTTGTCATCATTGGAGCAGAGTGCTTTTTTCACTTCTGTTACGCTGTACAGTTGATGGTTGAAACTTCTGATGGTGTTGAATTTTGCAGTTATAGTCGTTTCTTCAAATAAGCATTGCTTGTAGTGTTCAAAATTTACATTCTTCTTAAGATACAAACTTTTTACTCCCTTAGCTTTTTTAATAATATTGTTTTCTTCTTTATCCAATTGTAGTGAATACAATTTTGACATTAGTGCAATAAGTTCTTTCAGTAAAATTCCATTTGCTTCGTCTTTAAATTTTCCAAGTTTCTTTTTGTTCCGATCATTGTCATAATTTAAATGATCTTTTGGATAGTCACTAAAATCAAATTCATTTTTGTGAACAAATGTTCGAAGATCCAAATACATATCTTCAGTAAGAATCCAGTAGATGAAAGCGTCCGTGTCCATGTAGGCGATTCCGATGTTATCTCTACCGTAGAAGGCGACCATTTTGTTGTAGTGGAAATCGTACATGTGGGTTTTGGAAATATCCAAGATTGACATTCCAACGTACAACGGACGATCCATTTTCACGCTTGTCTTCTTCATAGATACTGCCACAAGGTTTTCATTGATGATAACGGATGTTTCAAAGTTTGGTTTTTGTACAAGTTTTTCTAGTTTTATAGGATCTGTAATTAATTTAACATTTTTGTGTTTTCTTTTGTTTTCCAATGTTTTTCCAAATATCGCATTATTCATTAATTTAAAAAAGTCCTTTTGAAATGTTGATGTTGCAGCTGCTCTTCTTCTGGTGTTTGAATCAATGTACGGTTTTAACCAGCAAGATTGGGAAAATTTTAAAACTCTATGAATTTTGGTTATACGTAAACCCAATTGGAGTGCTTGTTGAACAACCCAAAAGTGAGCTACGTACCTTTGTTTATTTTCAAGAGTCATCATTAATTTTGGATGTTTGCCAATTGGTGAAACTTCTGTTTTTGCAAGGAGCGGAAGATCGTAATGAAAATCATGCAAGTGTTCTGGATATTCAAAGTCACAGTCCAATATGTATCCGGTGTCTCCGTCTTTTGAAATTTGCGAAATATCACCAATAGAGTCTGGATTAACCCATTCAAAGTTTCCAAAAGGAAGTGGATTAGACATGGCCCATCCGTATAAATTGTTGGCATCGAAATATCCCAAGAACACTGATGGTTTTTCTTTATCGTAGTTTGGAAGATATTTGTTGTTAGCTTTAACATGTCTAGTAACACTTTGGGTCAATCCACCTCTAACGCCCGATTCGATCATCAACACCATGTCAATATCTGTTAATAATTGAAGGTTGCACTTTGTTTCTTTTAGCATAGCTTGCCAAGCTAGTCCTGGAGAAGTATAAGAATGAAGAGGGTCTAATCCGTAAGCTTCAAAGCAGGTGTTTCTAAATTCTTCCATCACATCGCAGAGAAGGGTCACATCAAGTTTTACATAAAAGTCAGAATAATCTCCCAGAGTGTTCATTTCCAATTCGTCCCAAACTCTGCATGCGTGTTGATAGTCTTCAGGTGAAATGTCCAAATCGGTAAGTTTACTTTTGAAAGCTTCTGGTGGAGGAAGTGACGTTTCTTGAAATTTATGTAGTCCATCGATGTAATCATACGGGAAAACTCCTTTCCGAAGAACCAAATCCATTTTTTCTGCAGGTACAATTTTGCTTGTTTCTATTAAATTTTGTCTTCTTAAATTTTCAGAAAGTTTCATAAGACTGGAAGGCATAAATCGAAAAGAATCAACAAATCTAAGTTTAATTTTGCCCACCTTTTTTGAAAAGCTTATAAATTTTTCCATAGTTTGTGCTATAACGTCTATTTCACCGTTGTCTCTTGCTAATTCGGGAATGATAAAATGTCCATCGTATCCGCTAAGATTGTGAAAAACCACGGGAATAAAAGATGGTAGTTTGTAGTTGATGTTACATCCGTTGCAAGCTGCACCTCTGTAGGCTCCTGTCAGATGGTCATGGTCGCGAACTTTAACTTTAGTTTCTGTAAATTGATTGTTACACAAATAGCATGTTGTTGTCGAATCATAAAGATAAATTTCTTCCGGTGTCATAGGTGACATAGGAACCACATTGCTATACATTGCTTCTACTTTCCCAGCGATGTCGTATAAATCATCAACAAAGTATCGAGCTGCTTCTTCTCCACGATAAATCTTTGGTGTAGATGTCAAACCATATTCTTGAAGATGTTCTTCAGGCAGAGTGGATTTTACTATTAAACAGTAGCTGTTTGGTTTGTGAAGTTGATACTTTGTTCTGCTTGTAATTTCCTCTCCTTCTTCTTGTTCAAGTGGAAGCAATGAAGATTCAAAATCTGCATACACTACAACGGGAATTCTGTATTGTTGGATAACTTTATCAAATTTTACTTGTGATCTGCTAGGATGTGGTAATTTAATTCTTACTTCATAGTTTCCATTGCATAATTTTTGATGTTCCATCAACCATTCTGAACCACCTCTTCTTAATGGTTTGTTTACAAAACAAAAACATCTTTTACAAGTGGTTTTTTCTACTTTATGTTTTGATAACTGTTTGCAAACTAGAGCTTCGAAATCTTTAATATATATACATAATGTGAAATATCACCTTTTGTTATTAATAATAAATCGGTATGATCTCTGCGTTCGGTGGGTGTTATACGTAAGGGATAGACATTGTTGGATGAATCTAAGCCAAAGATGTTTACAGATGCAAAAGGATTTTTCTTTTCAAATTTTGATATGTCTTGAATTGAAACAGGATAAGTCATGCCTTGAAAGTTATACATATATGAAACCTCATCGTATGCTCTACTCGGTCGTTCCACATGATCTTCTACATATTTTGCAAGCATTGCATACTTGAAACATTCAGCATTTTCATTTTGTACATTAACACAAGATTTGGTTACTCGAATCTTCCTTGGCAAAGCAATATAACTACTACCTCTCATTCCATATCCATGTTTATGAACTCTCACATCTAAGCTTGTTATACTTAACAAACTCCATCCAGAACCTCTTCCTTCATGTTCTTGTAATTTTGTTAAAAGTTCTTCAAAACAATCATCCACAATTGAGCTTATATCCGATGCAAACATGATGGTTTTGTTTTTAGTTAAAAATCCTCTTGGTGATGTTTCATTCTGAACATTTGTAAATACAGTATCTAATAATATTCCAAACTTTATAAAATTTAATCTTCTTAGTTCATTCTTCAATGTTTCTGTTACTAATGTTTTTGCTTTCAATATAAATTGTGCTAGTTGCAATTGAGCATTGTCAATCTTAAAATGAGTTACTACACTGCCTGGTAAAGCTCGGGCGTATAATTCCACATCCAAAGATGGTCCGGGTGCGTATTGAATAACACTTGGTCTTGAATTTAGTTGTTGTTGATGGGTAGCCAGCATTTGATCTAATTCTTCTAAATCTTCTTCTTCTGCATTGTTTCTTGTTTCGTTGTTATGGTACACTTCTTTGTGTATTTGTAGTAAGTTTTCATTTTCAAAAGATTCTTCACAACTGATGCAGTAATACATGACGTAGGTGTGCTCTCCACAAAAGTTGCAGTAATAATAAGAACCACTCTTAAACTACCCCTATTTATAGACTACCCCCACCACTTTTTTCTGTATTAAACACAAAAAGTGTTAATAACAGTTAAATTTCTTATATTTCAAAACTCCTAAGTGTCAAGGTCAAATAATGCAAGTTTAAAAAAACATCTAAGTGTCAAATAATGCAGGTATTAAAAAAATCTAAGTGTCAAGGTCAAATAATGAAAGTTTTAGAAAAAATCTAAGTCTCAAGGTCAAATAATGGAAGTTTTAAAAAATTCTAAGTCTCAAGGTCAAATAATGGAAGTTTTAAAAAAATCTAAGTGCCAACGTCAAATAATTTAAGTTCAAAATAATACATATATTATGCGTCGTAAGTGTGATCATCATTGCTGTTGTTTAAATATGTTATTTCCAAATCGTTATCGCTTTCATCTTCCTCCATGTCCGATGCCGGAAACAAACGTCGCCGAACAAGAGCATGTATATATTGTACTGGATCATAGTTAATTGTTACAACATGTGTTAACGGTGTTTCTTCGCCTATTGCTACTGGTACTTCCAAAATATTTTCTTCATCACTTGTAGCATCAGACGTAGCATCGGATGTAGCATCGGATGTAGCATCGGATGTAGCATCAGATGTATCTTCTACTGGAATCAAACTATTTTCAAAAATACTTTCGTCATCCGTTAAGTCTTCTGGTTCAACTATTTTATATATTTTTTCACAAATTGTACATCCAAAAGGAAAATTGTTGTCTGTTGGAGGCATTATAAAAGAAACTTGATATTGTAAAAATAAATGTTGAAGCAGATGTTTGAAAATTTTTCTAAGTCCAAAAGTATTAATTATTAGGAAGTTTTACAAGTCCAATGTAAAGTAAAAATAAAGAAAGAAGTGTTGTTGCCTGTTTAAACAGTTGCAAAAGAATGATAGGTTTGAAAATTTTTCAAAGTCCTAAAATATTAAATATTGAGAAGTTTTAACACTTAAAATATTTACAAATCCAATGTAAAGTAAAGAAAGAAATGTTGTTGCCTGTTGGAACAATGGCAAAAGAATGATGGAAACCAAACCCGCAGTAAGGGTCCTGTGGTTTGGGAGGGGGTAAGCGAGGAGGGGGGATGACCTCAAGCCGAGTTGGGGTCCGGGATCTGCGCGTGTGGTTCGGCATCAGTTGCTCGCTAGACAGTGAGGTGGTAACATGTTCAGAAGGCGCCCTGAACATTTTATCATTTTTGCTGTTTGGTGAAAATATCTTGGTGTTATTTGTATAATAACATCTTGACGTAGGACTGATTAATTTTAAGGCATGGTAGTTGTTTGTGCTTGTAGATACCCTAGGGTTTGTAGTTTGTTTTTAATTTGCTGGTTTGGTAGTTAGTATTATTTTAAAATCTTTCTTTTACTTACAATATATTTCTGCCTGGAATGTTTAAATTTAAAGTAAAATTTTTGTTTTTAGGAATGTTATATGATATGTTTTTAATACCTTTCTATTCCAATTTCCTTTTTTCCAACAAGCTTGTTGAGGGCATTCCCTCTCTTGTCTTGTACTCCTTTTTAGTTAGGGACACCTTTCAATTCCAATTTCCTTTCCTTTTTTCCTTCCATCTTTTGCATGGTAAAACCAATAATGGTAAAACCGGCTACCGCTTTTGTAGTGATTACGCTCACCAAAGCGGGTCACTTACAACCTCTATACGTGCTGGATGGGTAGTTCGCCTACCTCCGGAGTTTCGCTAGACCTCAGTTGTTCTGCGTCGCTAATGGCGAGACACTGGCTCCTTTAGTGTTAGGAAATAAAAAACATATTTGTATAACATTTTTTCCTAAATTTAATTAAGCAACTTGCTATTTCAAAATAACATTTTTGTTTTAGCTTAGCGTTGTACGCTTATGGTGAGGTGTGTGAGTTCGCTTACGTGATGATCACACTGTAATCATGATGTGCAGCGCTGGGCTGTCTAGCTATTTTTTTTTAAACTAAATTTTATTTCTTTATTTTTTATTTTTTATTAATTCTTAAACTCTAGGCAGATTGTATTGTAAATTAGCTTTTCTTCTTTTAGGTTTCCGGGGGTGTACGGTTCTGTAAAACCGTACACCCCCATTTTCTTTTTAGTTATCGAATGACCTTGACCTAGTTATTTTCAAGGTCAACAAAAAGACTTAGCGAAAATTTCTAAGTCTCAAGGTCATTTATATATAGGCAGATTTAGCTTTTCTTCTGTTATGTTTCTGAGGTGTACGGTTCTGTAAAACCGTACACCTCCATTTTCTTTTTAATTATTGAATGACCTTGACCTATTTATTTTCAAGGTCAATAGCAGTTAGCGAAAATTTATAAGTGTAAAAAGTAGGTCAAGGTCACCGAAAAATACCCTATGAACGGGGGAATAGACCGCTAAGTAATTCTTTTAGAATTACAAAGTGGTCTATTCCCCCGCTCCTATTTTTTTTATTTCATTTTTACACTAACCTCTCAGTTTTAACAAAATGAGGTATTTGTTGTGCGCACTGCATAATGTTTGATTTACACAACACATCTTTTACCCTTTTTTAATAATATACGAACATTGTTCTTTTTAGGACTAGATTGTAAAAAGTAAAAAGTCATTTTGTTATCTCGCTTTTATAAGAAATTAACCCTCCATTGTAAATTTTGAAAATAGGTCAAGGTCATTCAAAGATACCCTATGAGCGGGGGAATAGACCGCTAAGTAATTCTTTTGGAATTACAAAGTGGTCTATTCCCCCGCTCCATTTTTTTTTGTCTTTTTTTTTGTCTTTTGTTTAATTTGACCATTTAACTTTATCAGATGGAGATTTTCTTACTAAATAATAATGAACATTACTGATATTTGGAATTTGAAGATTTACTGGTAATTTGAGCAAGTAGAGTTCATCACAACATCTAAGAACAACATCCCTGTTACTGATCTTTTTTACAAAAACATATTTGTGGTTTAATTTCAATCTGTTGATTTTAATTCTTTTATAGTTTTCAATTTTTTCTGGCAATTCACTTTTGGAAGGTTCAATTTTGACTTTTTTAGAAGGTTGAATTTTGACTTTTTCGGAAGGTTCACGTTTGTTATGCAAATTACACAATTTTTCACCTACACTACACAACTTCACACACCTTTCACCTTTGTTCGCTCCTTTTTTTAAAATATGAGCACATTGTTCTTTCTTAAAACAGGATTTTCTTAATTTTTGAAGTTTTTGAAGTTTTTCAGAAATTTTCTTAGGAGATTTTTTTGGTGAAGATTTTTTTGGAGAAGGAGATTTTTTCGGTGAAGATTTTTTTGGAGAAGGAGATTTTTGTTTCACAATAGAAACAACAGATGATGATGATGATGATGTTCTTGATGACGAGGAAGAAGACCTGGACGAAGACGAAGTGCCTGCCATAGCGCTGGATCCTAAGAAAGTAAAGATTACTCTGTTTACCCTGCCTTTATAACAGCTCCCCACCCATTTACCCCCTCTACTTTTCGACGTCAAAAAAATATTCATCCAAGCTTTCTAACACTGGCAAGGAAACAGTTTCAAAAGGTTGATACAAAATTTCATAAATGTCTTGGTTTAAATTATGCGAAGTTTGAAGATATTCTTCTATTTCCTGTACAAATTTCTGTTCAAATTGTTGGAATTCTTCTATATCCTGTAAAAATGTCTGTTCGGATTGTTCAAATTCTTGTTGTTCTAAGTTTAATGTTGGTGATTTCAAGTCTTCTTCCAATTTTTTAATGTAATCTATTGCATTTTGAACTATAGATTTTCTGTTAATTTTTTTTTGTTTTTGACTTTCCGGTACAACTAATTTTAATTTTTCAAAAGCTTTTCTTAATCTGTGTTGTCTTCTTTGTTCCCTTCGGTTTCTACTTAATCTTTGATCAATCGGGTATTTTTGGAAAGATTCCATAACGTTTTGTTGATTCAAAATGTAGCAAACTATTAATTCTATCCGCTCAATATATAGTGGAAACCCGGGGGAGGGGGAATCACCTTCGCCATCAAGGTGATTGGTACGTATTTAAAGCTTTGAGGTTTGCATAGCCAGACCATAACTATGAGCTCCTTGTACGAGTTGTGTTTGCAGCGTATCTGCTCAGACAACCCTATGCTTCGGCAAATTAGGGAGGTGTCAGAGCCGCTGCCGCAAATCTTGCAAGGCGAGCTCATTTATGAGCACAAAAAACGGTGTGTTTCTAAAACTAAAATTTGGTGGGAAATGCCAAATGCTGGCAAAAAAATATGCGGCCTATGTCACATGGTACGTTTTCATTAACTGAATTGTTTTTTCTATTTACAATATATTATTTTATTAATTTTCTTTAAATTAATATTTTTTTTTAGCGGCTTCCTGGTGCGAATCCGGATCAAGAACTGTACAGATACCTGAAACATGCATCTGAAAATGTAGGATACAAATTGAAGACGCCAATAACGCAAGAATATTGTCATCTTTGTGGTTGGTTTCCTCTGGAGCAATATGATATTAAATGTATGTGTTTATAAACACATATCAATAGAAGAAATTAAATAGGAGCGGGGAACAGAGCAGCTTGTGGTTTAACCACTTACTGCTCTGTTCCCCGTTCATAGGGTATGTTCAGATGACCTTGACCTAGTTATTTTGAAGGTTTATTGTAACTTAACAAAAATTTTCTAAGTCCATAACGAGGTCAAGGTCATTTAAATCTTAGCGGAAGAATGAAAAGAATAGCTACCAACATGCATTGTTGGTATCTATTCTTTTCTTTCCTCCTAGAAAACCCCCTTAGTCCGTGTCAACTTTGATGTAAAGTTTTGTACAAAATTGTACATAATAAAGGACCCATGATTCAAGTCCTTCGTAATCCATAGAATCCGAAGTGCAACAGATTTTTGTACCGTCTGCTTTAACAGCTTCAAGTACTCCACTGATGCAATTCAGATTGCTATGATACGTTTTTATGTACCATAGTACTCTTTTGGCTTCAACAAAGTTGTGCACAGCACCAAAGATCATGAGGGATTCCATGGCAAATATAACCACAAGACTGCAGCACACCTTATATATACTGTCGGTCCAAGGCGGCGGCCTCCTATGGCGACCTGGTTTGTCGGTCCAAGGCGGCGGCCTCCTATGGCGACCTGGTTAACCCAATGGAGGGCGTTGTCCTTTGCCATCAAGGTGATTGGTACGTATTTAAGGCTGTGAGGTGAGCATAGTCAGCCCATAACAATGAGCTCCTTGTACGAGTTATGTTTGCAGCGGATCTGCTCAGACAACCCTATGCTTCGGCAAATTAGGGAGGTGTCAGAGCCGCTGCCGCAAATCTTGCAAAGCGAGCTCATTACTGAGCACAAGAAACGTTGTATATTTAAAACCAAAATTTGGTTTCAATTGGCAGATGGCGAGAAAATATGTGCCCTATGTGACTGGGTACGTTTTCATTAACAGTATTGTTCTTTTCTATTTACAATATATTATTTTATTAAATATCATTAAACTATTTTTTTTTTTTTTTAGGCTCTTCCTTCAGCCGAAGAGGGAGAACCGTTGCATAGGCAAATGATATACCGATTTGGAATCATAGGATACAAACTGGAAACACCAAGACCGCAAGAATTGTGCCAGCTGTGTGGATTCTTCCCATTTGCTAAATATCAAGTTAAATGTATGTGTTTATAAACATATATTATATGTTTATAAAGACATATCAATAAAAGAAATTAAATAGGGACGGGGAACAGAGCAGTTTGTGGTTTAACCACTTACTGCTCTGTTCCCCGTTCATAGGGTATCTTCAGATGACCTTGACCCACTTTTTAAGAACTCTATGGTGGGGGGAAATGCATATATATAAACCGTGGATTAAGTAAAAGACAACATTTCCCTCATCAGCATGGAAACTTTCCGGATGTCTTACAATGTTCATTGCACTCCTGTACAACATGTTCATTTTATGTTAAATTTAATCCATTTTCTTCAAAATGTAAATTTTTTTGCAATTTCTGTTACTGGAGAAAGATGGGTAAATTTAACATTAGAAACTGTCATGGTTACAATCAACCCTTTAATAGATCCTAATTGGTTTTCAACAGTGGAATCATATATTGATACTATGGCTTTCGAACAAGGATATCATTATCTTTGGGTTGATGTTAGTTACATCAACTTTCAAAACGAAACAGATAATGATGATGGATATGATTCTGCCACATAAAAAATAGACATTAACGGAACTTCTTTCCCTGCCTTTTAGGAAAAAAGGAGGAACAGTGTTAATTAATAACACTGTTCCTCTCTTTTTTCCGCTTAAAGTTAAATGACCTTGACCTAATTTTTATAGTTAAGAAATATACGAAGAAAAAATTATTGAAAATGTACATTTTTTTTAAGGTTTTTCCTTTTAAACTTTTACACCGTTGGTTATATCGAAAAATGTTACTGGACCTTTTTTGTTTGTCTTTTAATTCCGCTTAATTTGACTACCCGCACGATGGATTTGGAGCATTTTTGTTATATCCACTGCCATCGTGTACGGCGACGCAGTTCTAAAGTTGAACGGCGACGAAATCAAGTAACCGGTTTTGCCGGAGGGGGGAGGGGGGTTTCCGCGGGGGAGGGGGGGGAGGGGGGGGGGGGAGGGGGGGGAAGGGGGGAGGGGGAGGGGGAGGGGTGGAGGGGGGGGAGGGGGGGGAGGGGGGGAGGGGGGGAGGGGGGGAGGGGGGGAGGGGGGAGGGGGGGAGGGGGGGAGGGGGGGGAGGGGGGGAGGGGGGGAGGGGGGGGGATATAACAAAAAATGCTCCAAATCTATCGTGCGGGTAGTCAAATTAAGCGGAATTAAAAGACAAACAAAAAAGGTCCAGTAACATTTTTTGATTAAACCAACGGTATAAAAGTTATGACGCAAAAACTCAAAAATATTAATAACCAACGCGAAAACTAAACTCACCATCAACAGAAATTAAAACATTTACAAAAACCCAAATGTTAAAAATAATAATTATTTAATAAAAGATACAACACAAAACTAAAATCTTAGGTTATTTAAAACTTTAACAAAATATTTAAGTCTCAAAAGTAGAGTTTTAAAATCAATCAATATATAAGTCAAACAAGTAAGTCTTTTGAAATTAAAATATCTAAGTCTAAAAAATAGGTCATTTAAAATAATTCTAAGTCCGAAAGTAGAACAATCAAAACTAGGTCAAGGTCATTTAAAAATTATAAAAAAAAGGGGGGTGGGGAAGCGTGGGGTCCCTACCTTATTCTACTACTTTATTTCTATACTACTTTATTATAACTTATGCTACCCCTTAAATGCTATCATGCATGCGGTTACGGTGTGATCATCACGTAAGCGAACTCACACACCTCACCGCCCTATCATATCTTAACCCCTACCTAACGTTCCCCCTATTCTATCTTATACTATGTAATATTACAGTTACGGTGTGATCATCACGTAAGCGAACTCACACACCTCCCTATAATATTACACCTAACTTAATATTACAGTTACGGTGTGATCATCACGTAAGCGAACTCACACACCTCACCGTAATATTAACCCTGACAATTAAACCACGCAGGAAATGGAAAGGTAGGTGGATTGCCATTGCGACCGACTATTATAGGAGGGCGCCTCTCCCACAATAGCCGAACGCAGTGTGTGCTTGACATAAGCCATCCCACACACCATGGCGAACATTACGTTACAGCATAACCCTCCACGTAAGCGGACCAGTTACACCTTCACCGTAATGCCAAAGAGAAACGTTGCGCGCTTGCTTATATCAGCGAGCTCGAGACTCGACCTCGCTAGCGAGCCTTGACTAGTAGGTCAACGTGTCGCTCTGCCGGGGCCGGTAGCCTTGGCCGGGTCGCTAGCCACCGCTCTCACAACTTCGTCTGGCCTACTTGGACCTGGTCGCTAGCCTCAGCTTTCACTACCTTGACTACAAGGTTGTTGTGTCTGCTGCCTATAAGAACCCCATTCGCCCGCCTTGTGTTATTCTGCCACTCGCCACCATCGCTGTTACTATCCATTCCCACGTTTTTTAACCATTTTTCCTATTTCATTATATTATCCATTTTATTATTCTTTTTATATCAACATGAACTCCTCTGCATCTTCTTCATCTACCCCCATTCTCCTGAGTCTGCTGCAGAAACCTCTGCAGCAGAAACCAACTACAATTCCGGTATCTATTGACCTTTCTTCTATTTCGACTGATTTTCTTCAAAAAAAAACAAACTTCTCCCGTCCTCTCCTCCTCCATTAACGAAATAATAGCTGATGCTCTTAATGAAGATCAACCCCAATTATTTCAGAATCCCACACCAGTTACAGAAACATCAACGCCGCAAATTGAAGACATTCCGATCGCTCCAATTTGTGACGATATTTTAACTGAAGACTGGATGGAGTTGTGCGGACTGCACCCTTCTTCTACCCCCCAACAAATTCAACCCGCACCAATCAAAGAAACCCCCACCCCCCAAACAATTCATCCCGCACCAGTAAAGAACATCAGGCTAAAGGAATTAAAGAAAAACAAAAAATATAACCTGTACAGAATTGAAGAAAACAAAATTTATATCTACAACGAGGAGAGGACGAAAATTTATATCCTCACAACTCCAAAAACCAAACCACCACTTGTCCCAACAGATCCAAAATTTTTACTAGTAACAGCGGAGGGTGGAAAATTGAGAATAAATATATTAAATTAAACCTTATATTCCTTCCCCTCCTCAATCAAAGTCCACCCTGGTGGCAAAATCGGCCCTTCTAAGGGCCACCTAAGACTTTCAAATTTAGGCTTAAGTTAGGGCCTCAACCCTTGGTGACTACAAGCGGTTCATATACCTCTAAGTCCCAAAGGTTGAGTCAATAGCGGGGGGCTTTCGCTAAAGCCTCAACCCTTGGTGACTAACAAGTGGTCTGTGTACCACTAAGTCACAAAGGGTTGGACGCTAAAGCCTCAACCCTTGGTGACTAACAAGCGGTTCACATAACTCTAAGTCCCAAAGGTTGAGTCAATAGCGGGGAGCTTTCGCTAAAGCCTTAACGTTTGGTGACTAACAAGAGGTCCGTGTACCTCTAAGTCCCATAGGGGCTTTCACAAACCACCCCTTGTTAGTCACCAAGGGTTGAGGCTTAAACTTAAGCCTAAATTTGAAAGTCTTAGGTCGGCCCTTAGAAGGGCCTTTTTTTTGCCACCAGGGTGGACTTTGGAGGTGGGAAAAGGTTTTACTCGGTAATATTTATGTTTAACTTGGCACCTTTTTTATTTATTATCAAGTGTCGAGGGTTAAGGGGAATAGGAATTTTTTTGGGAATGTCAATGACATAAATTTTGGTTTTTTCAGAATTAAAAATGAAAATAGAAGAAGATAAATGTCTTAGGATTTCATATTTTCGGTTAAGTTTCAGTTTTTTTAGATGAAATTTTTGCTGGGGTACGTTTGAAGATACAGGTGATATAGGTGGTTTGGTGCGAATTTTGGGTGGTTCGGTGCGAATTTTGGTGCCGGTAAGAATGTTTTTCCAAACCTGCTGAAAAGGTTTTCGAGCAATAGTGGTTGTAACATCATACCAATCACGATTGTTGTTCGATTGAATAATTCGTACCCCAAGCAGTTGAAGATAGGAAAACCAGTTATACCAAATCTCGGTATACTCGGAGCGGTTCATTGTGAAATTGAAGTAGGTGTTGTTAGGACGGTGGCAAAGGAAAGAATAACTTGTCGAGTGTAGAGTGTAGAGTGTGTTAAGCAATCAAGGACAGGTGTGCCGGGTGATGCAACAAGGACGACGACCTGTATTCGCCGGCCGGCCGCAAGCGAAAGTGCGGCGCAAGGTCAACCAGTTGTATTGCTAACTGGTCGGCAACAAGCGAAAGCATGCGAGGTCAAACCCGGCCCACTCGGTCTCGTTTATCTTTTAAAACTCGCATGATAGGGTTTGCAAACATATTAATTCAAATATGTTGTAAAAATTTTCTTACGATATTTTGTTACAAATCTTTTTAAGGCAAATGTTAAGAAACCATGTTTCTATTTTAATCGCAACTACAGTTTCGATTTCTTTAACTAAATATTATAGCTAAGTATTAAAGTAATATAATAAAGTAGCATCTTTAAAAATATTGTAACTTGTACAAAGTTAAATAAGTATTTTAAGCCAAATGTTAAAAACAATTGTTTAGTACTGAGATGTTCACCCTACAACACCTACGTTAGAACTAACACTACAAATCCAAAAATTGCGAGGAGTCTCTCATGGTGGTGGGGGGAGGGCAGATGTTCCGAGCTGCACATGTCAAGGGAGGTTGCAACGCCGATACTGGCACATCAGTTTGCTAGTAGAACCGGCAGAGTAAACATCTAAATAAACATGAGTTCTGTTTTATATGTTTCTTTTATTAAAGATGGACTTTGCATTGAAACGCAAAGTTTTCCTATTGATGCAGATCCTATACAACAAATTTTAGTACATCCTCCAGAAAGTTATGATTCCATCTACATTTCAGTGCAAGAAACAAACGACCCCCCACCACCAACAACTCCTGATGCACAGTAGGACACGGCTACCACACGTCATTAAAGCTTCAGCTCTTTACCCGAGCACACATGGACTCTGAGCTTCAATATAATACTGTTTCTTCTACATCTACACCAACTTCCGAACAATTACCTACTACAAATGAAACTACTACAAGTCTACAAGTAAATGAAATTTCATCAACTGTTAGTTCTGATGCGCAAGCAATAATGTTATCATTAATTGGTTTCGACTAAAAATTCAACAATGGAAGAAGAAAGAAATTCGCTACTTTACAACTTGGTTTTTGTGAACCCGTCGAAATTTATTATTTGCCTACTTTCATTTTTATGTGGTTACAATTTTGGTTACCTTGTTCAGGAAATGCTAACAGATAAAAAGGAAGAACATTCGCTATATTTTAAAGTTTATGTTTATGTAATTGCATCTTTATTTGGATACTTTGTAGCAGGATATTTTCTTGTTAATTTGTCAATTCCATTTTTTACATGGTATTTTAACAGACGTGAAAATCAACAAAACAACAGTTTGTAAAAAGAAACAAAAATTATCTTGCATTTTCGGATTTTCCGAAAATGCAAGATCTTTTTTAAAAACACCCCCAAAAGACCTTGACACACTTCCGGCCATTTAAAATTTAAATACCCAGCACAGCAGGGCATTTAAACTTTAAATACCCACCAAAAACACGTCACAGCTACGTCACAGCTGATGACGTCACTTCCGGTCACGTGACCGGAAGTAGCTGTCAAAAAATTGACTGCCTGTCAAAGTTTGATTGGGCCAGCAGCCCCACTATTGCACTACTTCCGGCTTAGTTTTGAATATGTTGTTTGGATACATTAAAGCAGTCCCCCCCCCCCAATATTGCAGCTTCAAAAGCCTCAAGGAAAGTAGAGTAGGATTCACCTAAGTTGGCCGAAACAAAAGTAAACAAATTATTAACTTTTTACGAATTTAAGCATAAAATCCAGCTGTGCTGAAAACATTGTCAACGAACATCTGTTTTAATGTAGCACTTGTAGCAAAGGAAAAGTTTTGGTGCAATATTGCAACAGGAAGTTCACTTGCGCATCTTAAAATATTACTCAGGGGCTTTTCCAAATTAATTATCTATTAACAGAGAGAGGATGTGTCATGGATGCGGCCTGGTAAGTAGTCTTAGATTTTCTTATGAATTAATATTTACAAAGAAAAAATAGGTGAGTTTTTGAACAGCCAGTACTACTTGCTGCAAGTCAGCAGCTGAAAAGAGAGATTGTTTCATATTGAGGTCAAAACTTATAAAAGGTTTTTCCTTATTGGCCCAGGAAAAATGAACAAGCAGTTAAACAAACTAAAAAACATGTAAATCAAGAAATAAAATCAAATTAAACTGTGACAGCTATGTAAAAAGGTTGAATGAAAATAAAAATCATAAAAATAGGCGATATTGTAAACAACCTATAACCTATAACAACATTGTAAACAAATGCAACGTGGCGATTTGACAGTTCTGAGAAAATGTAAACAGACACCATGTGTAATCAACAATGTTTTCAATGTGACTTGTATAAAATTTTTTGATGAGATAATTAGTACATGCTCTGGCCAACTTAGGTGAATCCTACTCTAGTACTGCTGTGAGCTCACGAGTGTGGGACCGAGATCTGAAGGCGCTAGATAGCAGCATTGTAGTGGGGACAGGGGGGTTGCTCATAAGGTGGTGCTCTGCGGGTTGCATAGTTTGGGTCCAACATTATATGGGCTCCCTAAAGATTGTGGATCGAAAACCCGCGCGTACACTGCAAAAACACTTAAATTGTTGGGAATTAATTCTCGTTAAAGTTGCAATTTGAGGCCTTTGTGTAGGAAACACGGCTTTTCTAGGAAACATCGAAAAAGTATATATATATATCGATATAAGTATATATTTCGATATATAAGTATATATTTCGATGTTGTGTAGGAAACATCAAAAAAGTATATATAATGTAAAAACTAAAAATATCCGAAACAATTTTGGGGTTTTTACCATCACCCAAGTTTTCCCCAGGCTTTAGATTTTGCAAAATTGGGTCAAAACTGCTCTGATGAATCCGAAAAGTATGCAAAAAACAGCCGGGCTAAATTACGCACAATATCATGCTAATTAAATTACTAGATTGACCCAGACTTAAAATTAAAGTGAAAATTTAGCAAAGCAACTCCACAACAAAAAATATATTCGATGACACGATTCGTAATTTAGAATTTTAATAGATTCATGAAAAAAAACATAAAAAATGGTTGATGGATACTTTTATAAAAAGAAAGTTTTCATATAGGCGGGTTCACCTTGTTTCTTTCGTTGCTACATTCGGTAGTCGCAAAGAGATAAGTAGATGTCAGTGACAAATTTTAATACTCAAGCCTTTACGCCGATTAAAATTGACAACTCCCACAGACCTAACGTCCAGTATCTCACACTCCATTCGGCATTAAATCAATCGCAATTAAAACAGTCACAGTCCCTACGCATCTCCCATGACCCCCATGCCTGGCCGTTTATCTAATGAACAATGAGATCGAATTTCTCTACGACGCTCATTAGGCAGTAAAAGGCCGATGTAAATACAGTACAAAAACTATCGATAGACAATGGCGGCGTGTGACCCACCCTTCTACTTCCGGTCCGGTAAGTGACTCTCCGGAAATGGCCTGCTAAATCATCCTAAATATCGTCGGCCCGCTGGATGGACTGGCGCACGCCTGCTTTGCATATCCAGGGGTGCGTGTCTGGCTGACCGCGTATGGCGACACGGCCGGCGCCCGCGCACGGCGATGCGATAGTATCCGAGTTAGATATCGTATCGATGCTTTGTATTGCGATACGCGAGTTGTATCGCTGAAACATCGAAAAGTACATTATATCCATTCTACTATTGAAATGGATTCGGTCAGTTCTAACATAATGATTTTTAGGATCTTTAACTTTTATTTGATGCCCTCGAAGGAAGAAAATAGATAGTGTGACGCGTTCCTATTGAAATTGAAATTATATGGGATCAAAATTGAACGGTCGTTCTACATCGTCGATAGGGGGAATTAAATAGTGCAATTAATATTAAAATCCGTTAATCCGTTATTTGATGATTTATTTGTTTATTGATGATCAACTTCTTCCTTTATGAAAAACATACCATAAAACGCCAGCCAGCGCGTTACCCCAACACTAGCGCTATCTGTCGCGTGTAGTAGTTAATTCATTCTCCGTGTTTCTTATTTTGCATTAGAGAGCAGTTTGTACTTTCAGGGACTATTTTGTCATATTTTCCTGACTTTTCTTATTTTAATTATAAAAAAGTATATGTATTTGTTTGTGGACGTTATATCGTTGCGGGCTGCATTGAAAATGCCAAAACCAAGTAAGAATATTCTTTCGTAAGTTTATTTTGATGTCGCCTTGTACATATTCTCATATAAATAAAAAAGGATAGTTTTAATTGGGTTAACAAAACAAAATTGCAAGAAACAACTTTCTTTTACAAAATTCTACTATTATTTTATTTAACAGGTCTTATCCCGTGACCATTACCTTGGTCCGGCTCTGAGACCTAATTTACAGTAAACGCAAGACAAAGATAGAAACTATTTTTTCATTATTTCCAAGAAAGCCAACAATGGAAAGTGATTTGAAAAAAAGTTTGATTTATTTCCTATCATTTGTTTAGGGGATCTGTTTTAAAGGTAAGTTAAAATGGAGAAGTGATACAGAGCAGTAACAATAAACCTGTGAAGAGGCAAATATTCGAATTAAACGGGAATTTTTAGATGCTATCGGTTTGACAAATTTCCTAAGAAGAGAATAAGCTACAACCTTCAGTGGGGTTGCATTATCAATGCATCAAACATCCTTCCACCATGTCAAACAATATTAAATGTTTGTTTTGATGTCCCCTGTCACTGAAATTACAATCAAATTGTATACATATTCTTTTAACAGAAACATCCTCTCCCTTTATGCCAATTTATATTGATGAACGAGATTGAAGTCTATTTTGAGGCATGTTTATGAACTCAGACGGCTTCAGATTTTTTTTATGATTTATTGCAGTAATACAATTATTACAATTGTGTAGCAAACGTCAATTAATTGTTGTTATAAATACCTATATTATAAAATAAAATTAACATTAAAATTAAAATTACCCCTGGGGATTAAAATTTGGTCCTACTACCCCCAGTGGTGGGCCATGAACTCCTCCTCCGTGTAGAAGACTGAATTTGTCAATTCAAGCTTCAATCTTCTTTTAAACTTTGTGGAATTCTCCTCTCTTTTGAGGCTTTCAGGGAGGCTGTTGAAGAACCTGACCCCGACCTGAGAAGGGAGGCGCGCAAATGCCGCAGTTCTGTGCTGGCTAACGCGTAAGCCATCCCTCGCTCTAGTGCCGTAATTATGTATAGCATTGCCAGGCGTTGGCTGACAATGGAAGCGGCAATACACGGTCGTCTCCAGTATGTAAAGGAAGCATAGGGTCAAAATTCCAAGATCCCTGAAAGTGGTTCTACACGACTCTCTCTGCTGTAAATATGCAATGATTCTAATGGGTTTTTTTGGAGTCGAAACACCCTCTCAAACTCTCTTTTTGGACAGCTTCCCCAGAGCTTTGGGGAGAGCTTTTTGGAGCTTTCCCGATAGGAAAGATGCGGATAAATTAGGCCATAATAGGCCGTGACCAAAACATTTGAGGTGCAAAACTTTTTCAGATTGCGAAGAGCAAAATGTCTGATGCAATCTTGGAACTCACGCCATCAGCGTGTTCCTGCCAGTTCAGCACTTTATCCAAGTACATCCCTAAAAACTTAGTGGATTCAACCTCTTCTAGAGTAATATCGTCCACCATTATAGATCGTTAGGTCGTATAGATCGTTTCCTATGTGAAACTTTATATATATGTAATATTTCACGAAGAAGGTTTTTAAGGCAACCATTACGTCCTAACTCAATTGGGTTCCTCCACAGAGGCCGAACCAAAACGGTTCCTGTATTCTATTTATACAAAAATATTATAACTAGCTTTTCTAAAGTTTCATATCGAATTATCGAATCGTCCCAGGCAATGATTCGATTCGACACGATGGTATCGCGCACGCTTATTTAGCATAGCCAGGGGTGCGCTGCATTGTCTGCGTGCTGACCGCAACGTGGGTCCAGTTTTTGCCGCTGAGAGCGTTCCGCCGCTCGCATATATCACGGGCGACGTTGACCTTATTGTTTTGGGGGAGGGTCACACATATTGTTGTCTCGAGTGTTTGTTTGAGAGTAAATTGTGTGCGTCAATAAAGTGTAATAGGGCGCAATTTATGTTATTTATGTTGTGAGAATGTCCTATTCAAGTTGACGTTGCTTCTCTGAAGGTAAAAAAACAAACAAAAAACAAAAATGTGAAGAATACTCGTATTTAATAAGAAATATTGGCAGTGAACTTTAATTTACGTGTTTTTATGACTAAACTTGTTTGCTTTATTCGACTTATTGTGTACCAATAAATATTAACCTCTAAACACTTCTTTATTAAAACCTATACAAGACGAGGATACAAGATACAAGATACTGTACATACATATTGAATAAGGTAGTGGAATTGTTCCTCCGGACAGTACTTTGACTTTTCTATTCATTACAATTTCGGAAAATTCTGAATTTTGCTAAACGCGTGTGAAAATATGTTCCTAATTCATATGTCAAAGTCGATGGCAAAGGAAGATTTTTCATTTAAAAATCTATAAGATTCCAGTTACATAACCTTTTTAACATTTTATTCTCTTTTACTAGGCGCCTGCTTCCGAATAAACCGGTACCAACAGAGCTGGATTCTGCTGCGAAAACAACCAAGGACCCAATAAATACACCAAATTCAAGAGGCGGATAACAACAGAAAACAGAAATTAAAACCTGTAAAAAATGTAGTCACCTTGTAACTGCCGACCTACAGGTGGCTCCGTGTTACAATGTGATTCCTGTCCTTTGAATTGCAAATTTCCACTCCGTACCAACTGACCCAACTGGCAGAGTGACCATTGGCTGGCGTCGTGTCCCCGGTCGGTGGGAGGTCTCTGAGAGATCCCCGGAAGCTTCTAGAACCAGCTCTGTTGACAAAGCTATTGGCAGATAGCCTGGTATTGAATTTATGTAAACAATATCGCGAAGATTCCGACAGGTGTCCTTGCAAAAAGGTTCGCTATATACTGTTTTAATTGATACACAGACACTCAATAGTTTAACACTTGAAATTAGGACACGCTATATAGTTCCACACAGACTGACACTGAATATTTTGTCCAGTAATATTTACTGGGATTTGTAATTAGATAAAAAAATAATCTGTGGGCCCACAGTTATACTGAGCATGGTTTAGGTGGTATTTAATGTATAGGCCTACGCATAACCCTTATTTTTAATGCTTCTATCAATGTAAAACACCATATGCTCTTTATAGTTCGACACTTCGATACTGCGTCACCCCCAAAGTTTATTAATTGTTTATTATTGGGAGTCTTCTGCAATTATCAGTGTATGCATGAAAAATGTAAACTTATCAAACAGTTGAAAACAAGGTTCAGACTTCAGAATTCTAAAACAATAAACTAAGCAATTATTTAAATCGAAATATTTACTTCACATGGCCGAGTCGTGTCTTTAACAATTTACAAAAAATCTTATTTTTGTAGTTTTTTTTAATATTTACCTAATTATTTAGAGAACATACACAATGGTGATGCAATAAACAAAGTAACGCCTGTTTGCAATTATTGTAGAATCACCTGCAAGTAAAAACCATAAAAAACCCCTTTCCTTTACAATACTTATAATGTTTAGTTCAACTATTAGAAATACCTATTTGAATTTAATAAATGTGTTGTACTAATGTAATGCTTTTTATTCACTCTCATAACCTTTTATCATTTTACAGCCCACAGGCATATGATTTATTTTTTTTAGTAAGCATACCCTTTAATGACCTTAGTGTACCCTTAATGCGCATTGCTATGCAGTTTTTCATTGGTACAATTGTTTACGTTTTTATTACTTCACGTGCAGTATTCTCACGCATTGGCCTTTTAACGACTGTTCAACCTGAAGTTCCAAATACCAAGAATTAATTATTGTGCGATTACGTTGTAACAAGCGTACATCAAGGCTGTAAAGTCCAAGTCAAATAACTTGGCCGAATCCACCAAAAAGACTAATGTTAACTTGATTATTGGACTTACGGACGGTCTGTGCCAAGTTAACAATCCGACAAATCCGAATCAAGTAAAGTCCGAATCAAATAACTTGGCCCAATTCACCAATAAGCCAATAAGACTAATGTTAACCTGAGCTTTGGACTTACGGACGGTCTAGTCAGGGCCAAGTTATTTTACTTTAAATATAACAATCGTTCGATAAGGTTGTACAGTCCGAATCAAATAACTAAGTCTAGTCTCAGACCGCCAACACAAATTTTAACTTTAACATTGTACTCAAGGACGAACAGGGCCTAGTTATTCGACTCGAACTATAACAATCGAGCGATAAGGTAGGAATAATCGAGGGAAAGCTCCTCTGCTCCTTGGCGGGTCGCGAGATCAATAAGAACAGAGACCGGCAGTCGGACACTTGTTTAATTAGTTGGGCTTATCTGGTACCTGCTGCCTCACGCTTCGATCCCCTTATCACTCCCCCCCCCCCCCCCCGGCTTTGGCGGGATAAGGGAGGATCGACACCGCCTGAGCTTGACTCCTGTTAATCTTGTAATTTTAGATAGCTCCTATTCTCTCCAAGTCATTGTTCGACCTTTGAATTGATAATCGAAATCGGACAAAGAAGTTGTATGGAGAAAGCAATTATTGTTCAAAGCATTGTTGAGGGCTGAAGGGGTGATAGGGGAAACATGGAGTTATCGATAAACAAGCTTTATAAAGTTAATTGTTGTAGCTTTGAGGTTTTGTGTTGCACGAAGATTAGTTTCCAGGTAATACTAGTGTAAAATATTTCTAATAAGGGTTAAACAATTTTGAAAAATTAAATAAAATATAGAACAATTCTTAATACTTATCTAAAATGATGAAATGCGGGTGCATTGATTTGAAATCCTCCCAATTAATAAACATGCGGATGAGGACTAAACAAAATACCCCCGTTGCAGCAGACCTGCATATTCAGCGAATTTCAACTGCAAAATAACATAATTCAATCCAACACAGCGAGATTTTACATGTTTTTGTAAGCTCCATTAGAATAACATTGGGAATGAGTATGCAGGTTTGCTGCTACAGGTATATTAAAACTGGGTGGTTTTAATTCAATATTTAGTAGATCTGAACTAGAAGAAGCCATTTACCAAGTTTTATCAAGATATATTGAGAAATAAGCAAGATGTAGAATTTTACATATTTTCCATAAGGTTAACATTGGGACAACGTACTGTGTTTACCACCTTCAATATCTCGGTAACCAATGGACATAGAGCAGTGATTCAGAATACAAAATTGTTTGTTTTTTTGAGCTGAATTTAATGGTGCTAACCAACATTTTATTATTTTTCTTTTTCTATGTAAAAACTCAAAAAACCCACTTCTGGGGAGTTTATCCCCCTTTACCCCCCCTTCCGGTGGTCCGATCGGGCTGGTTTACGAACTCGTCCGAGGGATTACCACTTTAAATGTCTGTACCAAATTTCATTAAGATCGGACCATTTTTACGGCCGCTATCATGCTGACAGACAGATATATATATATATATTCGAACGAATTGTGTTTTCTGCTTCTGGTGGCTCCAAAACGAAAAGTTATCATGGTATTACCATGAGACCTACGGTAATAGCTTCTTCCCTATAGGGGAAATTCGCTAAAACTCGCTATGATCAAAATTACCTTGCTCTCGTACATTAAGGGTATATGGCTAGTTATAAGTGCATGGCTTTTATTTTTCAAATGGAAGAAAACGATCAAAATTTTTATTTGCGAACATATCTAACTATTTTATAATCAAAGGAGGTGACACAGTTTATCATGGTTATTCATTAACGTGCAAGTATTTTAGAAAACTAAGTGCGTCTGTGTGTATATGTGTCGAATTTGTGTCGGCTTCTAAATGTTTATATCTGATAAATTATTGAATTTAAATACATAGACTATGAAATATTCACCCATGAAATATTTTAAAACTTATTATTGGGTTTATTACTAGCTTTTAATTGCTAGTCAATTTTTCACTTATTATTCTGTCTCCCATTGGATATAATTTTGGCGAAAAACGAGTAATAAATCAAAACTTAAGTTGAACACAAAAAGGTACAATACACAAAAAGAATCTATGTGAGCGTCTAAGTGTTTATATGCCCTAGACGCTGATAACTTATTGAATTTAAATTTAAATACATAGACTATGAAATAGACACCCATTAAATTTTTAACTTATTTGGTTTCACCTTATATCATATCCAGTCGTACTATACAGTGTGTAAAAAAAGTCCGTCCCCCCTCCTTAATTTTTTTGTTTGTTAAGACAAACAATTAACCTTTGGGGAATTATACTAACTCAACCCAAATTGTTTTTTGACGTTACCAAAAATTTGAGTGTCCCCTAAAAATGGGGGATTTTGGGGGCAACTCAAAATTTTCAAATGCAAACCCCTTTTGAGTGACCCCTCATTTTAAAGAGCTTTAAAAAAGTAGATGAATGGTGGAAGTTGGAGGTCGCCAACGTGTTTCTATCCAAATTGACAGCTTGTCAAAGTTTTGAATACAACACATCCTTGAAACCTGGCGTCGAGGACATTTGGAGTTTTAATTCATCACCTTTGGTGACATAAAAATGAAACGAGCCTGGGAAAAATGTTGTTAAATGAAAAATTAGTCTCTTTTAGTGATATTTAAAATTTTGAGTGTCCCCCAAAAATGGGGGATTTTGGGGCAACTCAAAATGTTCAAATGCAAACCCTTTTTGAGTGACCCCTCATTTTAAAGAGCTTTAAAAAAATAGGCGATTGGTGGAAGTTGGAGGTCGCCAACGTGTTTCTATCAAAATTGGCAGCTTGTCAAAGTTTTGAATACGACTCCTAGAAACGTTGACAAGCTGCCAATTTTGATAGAAACACGTTAGCGACCTCCAACCTCCACCAATCGCCAATTTTTTGAAAGCTCTTTAAAATGAGGGGTCACTCAAAAGGGGTTTGCATTTGAAAATTTTGAGTTGCCCCCAAAATCCCCCATTTTTGGGGGACACTCAAAATGTTTGGAAACATCAAAAAGTAATTTGGGTTGAGGTAGTTTCACTCCCCAAAGGTTAATTGTTTGTCTTAACAAACAAAAAAATTGAGGAGGGGGGGACGGACTTTTTTTACACACTGTATGAATCAATTGAACGTGCCTGAATTAAATTTCTTCCCATAACCACTACCTCCCCGCCTCCCAAAACATTTACTAACGCCATTTAAACACCTACTATATCCACCTCGTCGGCCACCGGGCCTATATACCCGCGCTGTGGGACGCCCATATCGCCCGGTAAATAAATCCTCATCAATATTTGTACGGAATTTGTGAACCGTGTCTAAATAACATGAGAGAGAGCAGCGGCGCTCCGATACACTGGTGTGATTGTGAGCTGATGTGTGTGTGTGTGTGTGTGTGTGTGTGTGTGTGTGTGTGTGTGTGTGTGTGTGTGAGCGAGAGAGAGAGAAAGAGAGAGAGAGAGAAGGGGTGGTGTGATTGAGCCTTTTGCTTTGATCGGTGGGAACAGGCAAGTGCGATTCCGCGCCAGCGATTTCTACCCTAGTGTAATTAGTCGCAAAATATTTGCCCTCTTCTTTATCCGATCGAAACTGCTCGCTCTCTGAGTTTGTCAGATAATCGAGCGGTTAATTAACGGTGGTGGATGTGTTTGTTCCTGGATTTAGAACTGTGGGGGTTTGGTTTGATTTTCCAGCAACAATGGGATTTGTTAACTTTTTATAATTTTATGTGCATTTTCAATCATAGTTCAGTAATAACATTAAACCTAAATCTCTTTTATGGCGGGGTATATATTCTGACGAAATACTGTGTTAAAACAGTTTTCCAAAGCAATGTTACTGACTACACCTAATCAGTAGACTAAATTTTTATAGACTATATTTGTACATTCTCTTTAACAAATACTGTGCATATTAAAACAAGGATGTAACCCGTTGAAAATTATGGGTAACTATTTAATTATTTGATTTAATTAATACGATAATACGATTACATCTTTGACATCAATTCAACCCTCGTTTGAGTTGGTATTCTTTTATGTCCATTTCTCTGGAGATTCACAAACTTGACTTGAACTAAAAAAAATGTTGATGGTCATCTTTATAAACATCTAAAACTATCTGAGTTTAATAAAACCTTTGAATAATGCTTTCAGTAAACATACAATTACACTTAAGGTTGCATGTAGAGACACTTGACTCTTTACACAATGCTCTATATGATATCGCTCAGGCAATGAAAGAATTCTACCTTGCCCGGTTTCTTGATTGAAATCAATTTTATTTTGATTAGGCATGTAGTATTTCCATAAAATTATATTTGATTAAGTTTTAATTGCAAGTAAACTTTGCACTTATTATTCTGCCTTCCATTGAATATAATTTTGACAACCAATAACGAATCAAAGTTTAAGTTAAACATAAACAAATACCTGGTGGACCGAGCCTCGGTATTTTTCATATATACGAGTTCATCCAATTACTATCAAATATTTCAGTGTCATTAAATTGATAAATAAAAACCCTTTTATTACTTCATGCTAACTTTATCACACACGTTGTATTTTATTTAGATTGTTTTAGTTTTCAAACAGGTTTATTAGTTTTCAAACTTAGTTGTTTACACTTTCCTTGTTAATTTCGTCACTATCTTGGACACCTTAAGGCCAATGTTAAAATTCTAGACCTCCAAAATTCATTTTATTACTTTATTAGATTTTGTATGGCCGAAAAGTCTGCACAGAACACAGTTTTGAGTCATGAATGACTTATTTCAAGACTTTGAAGGAAATCCTCGGCGCCGTTTATGAGATTACTGTGCAAACAAACTCACAAGCAACCAAGTAAGCAAGCATACATACAAGATAACACTGCTCAAATAAGAGTATGGGATGAAATGAAAAAGTGATGAAACTAAATGAACGCGAATTGACTCGAGGCCCATATGCCCAAGGGCAATGGGTTTATTGTCTAGGGTAGCCTACCCAGTGGAACAACCGGCGATGAATTTGATTAAGGGCATAAGGTCATCAACAAGGATCTCGTAGGATAAAGGGGGGGGGGGGTGATGAAGTCTATGGGGAGGGGGGGGGTAATCCGCGAGAATATGCAGACGCAGCTGCTGGACTGACAGGTGTCGGGACAATACCCCGGCAATAGTCAGACAAGAATAATAAATTCATGTACAAAAATAATTACCTGCTGATAAGCATATTTGCCGAGCACCCATTAATAAATCAGCCTTGCTCTTCACGGTCTTTTTAAAATTTCTGAGAATCACAGCACTACATGTAGCCTATTCGCCCCACAATGGAAACACGTTATTTGCCTTTATTTAATGAAGAGGGGTCTAATTTAACTGATTACGACTTGCAAAAAAGGAATCGAGCATTTAATGTCGCATTAACGTGGGCGGTATTGCCGACATTTTATTGCCAGACATGAGGACGCAATTAGGGTTACTATACAAGTTAGTAGAATGTTTTATAAGTTTTTATTTTTATTTAATTGCCGGCATTATTTATCTTTAGTAGAAGGCTATAAAACATTAAGATTCGTCGGCTCTGATAAGAGAGAGGAGAAAAAAACCAATGATACACTGTCATGTTGTACATGGCTTAACATATCAAGGCAAGACAAGTTTGGTTGGATTTTTATGCTGACCTAAAAAATGATGTTATAACATCTGACACAATGTATAAAAGCTTGGATTTTCGCTATATCGAAACTAATTGGCAGATTTTATCACATGTGGTGCGGGAATAAAGAAGCTCTTTATCTCCCAAGGGAGAAAAAAAATCAGCTCTCGAGGACGTCTGGTCAGCTGTTTGTTTTTTACTGTAGTAAAACCAAGGACTGTAGAGAAGAAGAGAGCAATAACATAAGGTTACCTAACCCCTATAAAGCCTTTGAATCCAAAGCTTGTGACTTCAATTCCGGGCCCTTTTCCGGGTCCATCCCACCTCTATTAGCTTGTTGGGTAAACATTTTTACAATGACACCAAAAATATACAACTGTAATCCGAGAGTACTCTTATACGAGCAATGTTACATTGCGTGCTTGCTTGCTTGGTTGGTTGCATGTTTGCACAATTATCACAAAAGCGGCTTAGAGGATTTCCTTCAAAGTCTGGAAATAAGTAATTTATTACTCAAAAACGTCTTTTATGCAGATTACTTGGCCGGAGAAAATCTATCAACGTAATAAAACGAATTTTAGAGTTTTATCATTTTAACATTGGCCTTATGAGTTGCCATGATAGCAACAAAAATAAACAAGGAAAGTGTAAACAAATGAAGTAATCATAACAGCAGTTTGCAATCTACAGCCATCAAGGAAAAATACAGTGGGTGGGATTCATGTATTCATGTATTCATGTATGTTCATGTATCAATAAAAAAGGTTTCTACTTATCAATATTATGACTTTGAAATATTTTATGGTAACTGGGTGAACTGGTAAACATGAAATAACACCGAGCAAGGCTCGGTCCACCAGGTACTTTTTAATTAGAACTTTCCTAGTACAGCTGCCCGGACACAGCTGAGGAGTAGAGATAGTAGTGGTAGTGGTCACGGCTGGGTGATCCACTAATGTGAGCTTCGACACACGTGCGCTATACTGTCACACTCTGCGCATGCCTACACTGCACAGCGCATGCTTAGTGACGGGGAGTCATTCGGTAGAAAAATCGATTCATCCGGATGATGAGCGCCAACCGAATTGTCCGATGTATTTAATTAGAGGTATTTTATTTTCTTCTGGATGAATCAACCATTCATCTACAGGCGAGTTGTAGGCTCAGGTTTAGCAGTTCTTTCTAACTAGTTGCAAAATATTAAAAAAGTAATATTAACATTAATTTCTTATACTTAAGGGTTAAAAGGGGTACAAATTGTCAAACGATTTCTTATCATCGCAAAAGGTAAAATGGACAAACTCTAGGTGGAAAATGAGGTTTTAATTCCATAAATATTAATGAACCAATCGCACATCCACTTATTCATTCCTTTGAATTTAGCGCTTTAACGATTTTTTCTCTGAGATCCTTCGTTTAGAGTTTAGGTATAAACATCGGTACTAGCTTAAATTGTTTTTTTTGCAGTTTGGCAAAACACTTTGATTAGATTAAAATGATGACGACTAAAATGGAAGTAGATCTTATAACTATAAAAATGTTAAACTCACACGACTATTTTAAGTATGATAAATAATAAAGCCTTTCAAACAATTCTTTTTAAGATTTTTTTAATATTTACATTTGGCAAAGCACTTAAAAATAAATTAATTAAATGGATGAAAAATAAATAAATTTATATTGAAATAAAATAAATAAATAATTTTTAAAAAATTAAAATAAATACGATTAAAAGGGAAGTCAATCTTATAAGCTATGAAAATATTATATACACTCGATAATTTCAAACAAGCGAAATAACTTAAACTTTCCGAACATATTTTCATTTATCTATAGACCTACAGTAGGCTACACTGTTCGTATAGTTCTTTTGTTTGCATGAGTTAATCTAAATGATTTTAATTTTAATTAATTCTCCTTCCTGGCCCCTAAGAAGTAATCGCTTCAACGGTTCAATCAAAAACTACCGCATCGGATGGTTAAAAAAAAGTAGTTTTAAAACATTAAGTACATAAATCTAGTCAGAAACCAAGAGGAAGGTATTTACGATATTTGTGATTTCTGTGCTGTATCACAGAGAAAAATCACACAACCTTTGATTCTTCTCTGTGGCTGTATAGTGATCTTGTTTTTTTTCAGCATTAGTGTTTTGTGAAATTGTGACTGCTTTTACAGTTCTCTATTTTAGCTAAGTTTTTTGCCCAGGTTCTCCTACCTTTGTGTTACTACTTATGTTATGTTCTAGGTTCCTTGCCACCTGAAGACGGGATCAGATTCCGGATCCCGAAACGTCGTGAAACTTGATTTTACTAATCAGTGATGGCAAACGCCCGCAAAAATGAAAATCAAAACAATGCATTTATTTTAATCCCATAACTGCACCACTGCACCCGAGAAAACTAAAACAGTACTTTATATAGTTTTCTGTGAATGCAAGTGATGGGTTTCCTAAACACGTGCGCACACTCAGCGCTAGCCGACAAGATACAGCGCGCCGCGCATGAGTGAAAACCGCACATGCGCCGACCAGGTGCTCCGCCCACTCGAGTGCCTACAACAACACAACTGCCTAATTGATAGTGCGGACACATCGACTCGAAGGTGGTTACACCTTTGCCTTTTGTGTGCAAAATCGAGCGCTAAGAAATCATTGTGCATTGGTGGCAGCCAAAACGCTGAGTGTTTTTTTTTTATTGAAAATTAATTATTGATCACATTTAGGGAATGAGCATTTCAAACGACTAAAATAATCATAATATTTATCACATGCGAGCCAAACTCTGTGACTTTACAGATTTGTTGGTTTGCCTTCAGATACCATTGAGGTCGATGTTTCTAAGAATGGTTAACTAACAAATTTACTAAATAAAAAATCAATTTACCTGAACGTAATTAATGAAAATTTATTTTATTTTCATCAAGTACTGTCTCAAACTTCCAAACGTTAAGTGAATCCGCTGATTAATAAAAGTGTTGGGGAATAAAAGTTGATTTAATAATTGTAGTTCTGGATAGTCGTATTGTCGGGTGAGTGAGTGCACTGCATTCGGTGTTAGTTAAACATCTGTTCTGTATACACAATCGATCATAATATGATTACATGTTTAACTAAAGACGCATTTAGAGCATAAAAGTTTTTGTTGCAAGCTCGTACGCAATAGATATGAAATACAAACATAGTCAAACTACAATCTAAGTTAAAATTACACAAAAAATATAACGGTACAGTAAAAGCTCCCGCAGAGCTTGCCAAAGTCTAAGAAGATATTCCTATTAGTGGAGGCAAGACGTTTTGTATTGCACAAGAAAACATTTTGTACCGAATTACCGCACTAATGTCTTAGTGTTAATTGGCCTTAACAACGTTCTAACAGTTCAACATAATCATGAGTTTTAGCAGACGATTTGTATTTCATATCTACCCCCGCCACTTTTCGTCACCCGCCAGAGTATACGGCTGACAGAACTAGTTTCATTAAACTTATTACCTCGTAAATCGTGTTTGTTCTTGTAAAAGTCTTTATTTTTATTCATTGTTTATAACCTCAAAATCATAATTAGTACGTGTGGTTAGCGTAAATTTTCACAAAACCTTGCACTCTTTGATACAGCTTAGTCACTTGATATGTTTATAGAAGATACCAGTAGAATTATTTTTGTCCGAAGATCCAACCTTCGTGTAGATTCCAATATTCGTGTAGAACACCCCTATATCAGCCATTAAAGATAGCCGCAATTACATTCATAAATTGCTCTATATCTCCGGTAATAGTATTCCGATCTTGATAAACCTTTTTTTGTTTGAAAGATGATTTTGAAATACAACTTTCTTGTATTAAACTTTTTTTCTAAAGTTAACAGTTTTCATTGTACTCGTATATTTGAAACATGAAATTTTCCACTGAATTCCATGAGAAAGTCTAATTCCTCCATAAAATGCGTTTTGAGGGGTTCAACTGGTTCAACAAAGCTATAGCTTATTGTAGTATGTTCTCTAGGTTGAAAACTTATACGCACAGAAATATTATTCCAATTGGTCAACTATTATCAGAATAATGGCTTCAAAAAGATATACGCACAGGCCATTTTCCGAGTTAGCCTAGTTTTTTAGGTATTTTATGGAGTAAAAAGAGTATTGAGGTGAAACCTGAATAAAAACGAACAAAAATAACTAAACGACCGAGAAAATCTATCAAAATAGTAATTTGAAACCTTCTTATGTTATATCTTTACAGTATTTTTGTTGAACATTTTCAAAACTTTAAAAAATTATTTTCATAGTTATTATGCTTTTTTAATCGAAGGGATTCGGCGTAGCTCTCTCAAATACGTGTGGTTAGCACCAGCCACGCTAATTCCATAGGGGGCGCTAGCAGCGAGACTTAATTTTACCTCTAAAATTCATTTTTAAACACGTATAAATTCTGTTTAGCGATTATTTATCTATGATTTTTTATGTTATCTCGTTCAAATGTTTGTTAAATATGTTCATGAATTTTTCCTCATTTCTACCGACGGATAAAGTATTTATTACGAAAAAAGTCAGAGCCTGACCTTTTGCCCTATGCTTAACATAGGGCGACCAAAAACATCTTTTGGACCTTTAAAATGGTTGAAAACATAGAATTATACTATTATGATTGATTGTTCTCGGTCGTTTAGTTATTTTTCTTCCTTTTTTATTCAGGTTTCACCTCAATATTAGTTTTTTTACTCCATAAAATACCAAAAGAAACTAGGCTAACTCGGAAAATGGCCTGTGCGTATATCGTGTTGGCCATTTTCCGAGTTAGCCATTATTCTGATAATAGTTGACCAATTGGAATGACATTTATGTGCGTATAAGTTTTCAACCTAGAGAACATACTACATTTAGCTATAGCCTTGTTGAACCCCTCAAAACGCATTTTATTGAGGAATTAGATTTTCTCATGGAATTCAGTGGAAAGTTTCGTTTTTCAAATATACAATGAAAACTGTTAATTTTAGAAAAAAAGTTAAATACAAGAAAGTTGTATTTTAAAATTATCTTTCAAACAAAAAAAGGTTTATCAAGATCGGAATACTATTACCGGAGTTATAGAGTAATTTATGAATGTAGTGGCGGCCATCTTCAATGGCTTATATGGGGGTGTTCTACACGAGTTCAAGGTTGGATCTTCGGACAAAAATACTTCTACTGGTATCCTCTATACACATACCAAGTGGCTAAGCTGTATCAAAGCTGTATCAGAAAGTGCAAGGTTTTTACGCTAACCATCATACGTACTAAATGACGCATTCAGCTGCAATGGTCTGGAGTAACTGTGATTGTATTTATCGTTTGGGAAATTAAAACTGCAGTTGTAGGAAAATTTATTTTGTATTTCGCGTTTAAAGCGTCTTTCTTGCTTTCGCTAAAAATACGGACGCATCACGCGGTAACTGATTAGTTCAAGAGAGAAAGACCTACTTTACGCTCTTAATACATAAATGACTATAGCATCTTGAAATAAAACCAGTGATTATCGTTTACAGGTACCACAGAGAAGCTATATGCTTCTCTGTGCAGGTACGAACCACAAACTCGCCGAGGCTCGAGGACTTCACCCCACCTTCACACTTCACGGGCGACCTCGCCGTGAACGCCGCAGCCGTGATAATTCGCGGCCATTCGCGGCTGGTCCGACACTTTCCTGCTCGGAACTGGTTTACGTTTTAATAGAGGCAAAACAAACAGACCCGAATTAATTGTGTAATGTATGCAGCCATAAGCGGCCGGTACAAGACGAGAGGTTGTGGCGAGCGGCGGTGATTTGGGGTAATAGGAACATTGCAAACACCCTCAGGGCTACTGGATTGAGATGCTGGCAGGTCGACTTAATAATCTGAAACAGTAGCCTTGGTTGTAAACAGGTCTGTATTAGCATTACTATCGTCATAAGCCCATTTTTGCCTACTTTTGAATATTGTTACAAATTTAAGTTACACACCAGAGAAAATAATTAACCTATAAAAACTACCTATTTTTAAAATTCCACTGGACATGACATTTTAGTTTCTTTATTAACTTTTATGTTACACATTCATGCTCTTCGTCGTCAGAAAAGAATTTGCAACTTTACGCATCAGCTCAATCGGCTAGCTTTTTCTCCTGTATAAAAAGCGGATACGTTAAACCATGTTTCGGAACTGTTTTGAAGGATTCAATCCAAGAGCCAAAATTAACCCACTCCGAAAAAAAAATTAGAGATAAATAACCAAATGTTATCTTATACAAACGCAATTTTATAGAAATCAATAGAACAGGAAGAGGATATAAGTCCATGTTATTTTATAAAAGTTTTAAACATGAAACATAATTTCTACTGTTACTTCCAGAAAATAAACCAATTATTTTTATAGGTGGATATAAGATTAATAGATAATTTAAGAATAACTTCATTTGTCTTGATAACAACGTATCGTTTGTAAAACAAGATTAACTGTGCTATTTACAAGAAGGTTTCTATTTAAATCGCCTGCACAAAAAGGTTAAATCACTAAGCAAGTACAATGATTCGGTTGATAATTTTTTTAATTATTATTGTTCTCAAATAGTAGTTAATACAGTAGTTATAGTACAGTAGTAGTAAGGCAGTCAAGGCAGTGCAGGGTAGCAGGGCAGGCAGGGCAGGGGGGCGGGAAGGCAGGTAGTGCGGTAGTTATTAGTTCTTAGTAGTTTGTAGTAGTAGTTATTTCAATAGCAGTTAGGAGTATTTGGTTGGTTATGTTTTTTTCTTGATTATTAGCGGCTCTCTCATGCGCTCAGAAGATTTGGGCCGACTAAACAACTATATAGGTAATTGCTTTGATGATTATTTTTTTATTTCTTAGCCTGTAGAGTTGATTGAAAGTTTCTCTACGTACGGAAAAGATAGCAAGCTGAATTATTGATAGAGATTGGGGGGGGGGGGGGGGGGGGGTGGTGTGCAAGAGGGAGTACTTTTGTCAAGCATTAACTATAATACCCCCGTTGCAGCAGTCCTGCATACTCAGCGAATTTCAAGTGCATAAATAAATAATTTAAATGAAGTCTCGCATCAAGTAAAATCAATATACATTAAAAAGAAAGCGTGCAAAATACTCTCCTAGTGGTTTTTAAGATCAACAGGCTATAAAAAATAATAGCCTATACTTGGCACGTAAATGCAATGTTCAAAACTTCAAAACAGCTGGCTTTTCCAATTAAATCGTATGGGGAAATGACCAGCTGTTTAAGTTTGAGTAAAAAATTTCATAAACATCATCAGTAAAAATCTGTATTCGCTATGGTACATTTATTTGACATATTTAGTTATCTGGCCTTTAAGTAAGCCATATGTCTGTATCCACCATGTGGCTTTAAATCAAACATCAGCTCACATGTTTTAATGTAAACAACAGCACGTTTTAGATCCCAATGCTACTTCCCAATGCTACTTAAATGGCAGTTATTTTATGTTATTTTTTGTTATCTAGCAAACTTTAAGAAATTGCAGTACTTTTCCTGAGTCCCTGACATTAAAACATTTAATTGAGCCCTGTTCCCTCATCCTGTGATTTGCCAAATGCCCACAATTGGTATTCAAAAATAAATTATTCTTCATAAGATTAGTATGGAAAAATGCAGGTTTGCTGTCACAGAAATTTGAAAATGAGGTATTATAGGCTACAATCCAATATATCTAAACTATATAAACCACATAACATGTTTTATCAAGATATGCTGAGGAAGAAGAAAGCTATCCAATTGCATTTACCTCTCATAAGGTTAACATTGGGAAAGAGAGTACACAGGTTGCTGCCTCAGGAATTTGATGATTTGGATATTTTAAGCCATAATCAAGTAGATATTAACTGTATGAAGCCTCATGCCATTTCTTATCAGTATATTTTGAGAATTGAGCGAACTACACAACTAATTTTTTACCCATAAGGTTAGCATGTAGAATGAGTATGCAGGTTTGCTGCAACAGGTATGTTAAAACTGGTTAGTTTTAATTCATTATTTAGTATATCTTAACTAGAAGAAGCATATACCAAGTTTTGTCAAGAAATGTTAAAAAATAAGTAAGATATAGAATTTTTTATTTCCCATAAGGATAACATGGGGAATGATTATGCAGGTTTGCTGCCACAAAAATTGAAATTTCGGGATTTTTGACTAAAATACATTATATCTCATCTAGATGAAGCCACAAACCAAGTTTAATTAAAGACATGTTGAGAAATGAGCGAGATATAGAATTTTACTTATTCCCCATAAGTTTAACATTGGGACAACGTACTGTGTTTACCACTTTCAATATCTCGGTAACCAATGGACATAGAGCAATGATTCAAATACTAAATTGTTTGTTTTTTTTGAGGCGAATCCAATGGTGCCAACAAAAATTTGATTAATTTCATTTTTTTATGTAAAAACCCAAAAAAACCCATTTTTGGGGGGGTTATTCCCCCTTTACCCCCCCTTCCGATGGTCGATCGGGCTGGTTTACGAACTTGTCCAATCGATCACCACTTTACATGTCTGTACCAAATTTCATTAAGATCGGACCATATTTACGGCCGCTATCGTGCTCACAGACACATATATATATATATATATATATATATATAGATAGATAGATAGATATATATATATATAAATTCGAACGAATGGTGTTTTTTGCTTCTGGTGGCCCCAAAACGAAAAGTTATCATGGCCTCGGGCTTAGGTCTTACCATGAGACCTACGGTAATAGCTTCTTCCCTATAGGGGAAATTCGCTAAAAACAATAATAATATATAGAATAATCCATAACAATGAAAGCGGCAATTATTTGCTTTTGCATCTAAAATAAACCAACACAATTATCTTATGTTTCCATATGCAATTAGTAGTAAATAATTAAAACCTGCCATGTTTTTTTTCTAGGTAACAGCTCTTCCACGTGTTTAGAAACTTTTGAACCAATTGCACAAGTCCATCTCGGTAACGCACATAGTTGGCTTATTTGACCCAGGAAGCCTAAATTGTGTTGATACCCTAGAAAATTCATACATTAGCCTATAAGGAAAACTCTCTATATCCGTTTTCTGTTTTCATTTGCCTACATTATTTTCTAATGGACAGGTGTCATGGTTTACAATTCAAGACACGGGGCAGCTCGTACCTCGGCGCTCTTTGCCGGTTCTCTAGATAAATAAGAGAGCTTGTCTCATATATGAACCGACGGATCGACGGACCACACAGACGGCTTTCTCCATAGAAATTACTTACCAGGTTCGAGTCTTGTAGTGGATGTATGACAGCCGATGAAGAAAGATTATAACAAGAGCTTATAAAAAAGTGTTTGTTTTCAAACCTGACAGTTTTAATTAATAGAATGTCGAAATATCCTTCAATATCGAGGATGTTAGAGAAGGCAAGCCTGTTAGAGGTTATTAGTACGTTTTATTACTGTTTTATACTTATAGATGTGTTACTCTTTTATGTTTTTGTGTAGCTAATGTTATGACAGTGATACATCATTCAATTTAAGGAATAAACAAGTATTAAAAAACTTACATACATATTGATTTGATTTTTCCCTTCTTGGGATTAACTTAAGAATCCTTTTCCACCGTTAAAATCGAAGTTAAGAATCGATATTTTTCGATTTGATATAAATAATTGTTTTTCTTAAAAAAAACAAATGTTTTATTGTTATTATTGTGAAACTTACTTTAAATAAAAATTTTATTTTAACCGTTTATTAAAATGTTAGTTTCAGTTAGTTCTTTTACTCTCCTATAACAATAAGAGAAACTGTAAGACCTAGAGTCAGTCACTCAGTCATGGATTGCAAAAATTTGCTTTGTTAACTAATTCAGTTTCGAGTTTTTCTTTTTGTATTATATGGTGGATTTAAGCATTGACTTTAAATCAGGAGGAGACTAACCATCCTTATTGGCCAGCTGTGCCTGTTTATGTGTGAGCCAGGATTGGAAGTGGATGAAGTTCGACTAAATCACCAGCAGTACTTATTTAGTTTTCTGTGCTGTAAGTCATCTTTCAAATCTTGGCTCACATAAAAGTTGGTACACTTTTTATAATGGCAATGGGAAGTCTCCTCCTGATTTAAAGTCAATGCTTTAAGTCCTTAATAAGAAGTGTCCCAATATCCCTGTACAAAATTTTGTCAACCCTATTCACTCTAGAACAACATGTAGATCCAGCACCATTACGAAGGGCGCGTGCTGCAGCGTCAGCCGCCGCAACCAGAGTCGCGATGCGGGCGGAGGAAGTAGGCCCTACGTATCGATCGCCGTGGGAGCGATCGCGACTCTTTTGTTTTACTTTGACACAATTCAGGTGCAGATTCCCTCTTCCGCCTTGAGACGGCGCCCCTGAGACGTCCCGACTGTATCCTGATCATGAACCGGCTCCTGGCTCCACGGAGATGATATACGAGCCATGAAAAGTTTTGTAATTTAATACAGAAGTATTATTTCAACTCAATTGACCTTTCTTCGATATATTTTGCTGTCAAATCTTGATTGGGCTAAAACTGTGCTTTGAGGTTTCTTTGGCTGAGTGCATTAACTTGATACCACAAAAGGCACATTTGTAAAATTAAGGTTTCCAACATCAGACACAAATCATCAATATTGACATTGACCATGGTCTGTAGCTTCTGCACTAAAATTCACCTTACATGAGCAGGATTTAGTGGTGTGATAGTGATAGTATAAACTCAACTGTTGAACATAGAGGTAATTTCAACGGAGCAAGCGGTGTAACTTTTGCCAAGAGAGACATGTCTCACTTAAAAAATAAGTTAAGTTACATCTGTCAGGATTGCAAAGATTTCCGGCAGAAAAATAAACAATTTTTAAATATGTATTCAAAAATAAAAATTACTCATAGCTTAAAACCTGTTGAATTCACTCATCTGTCATTCATACTTGGATTAATATACCTACCTGGGTAGGTCGCCATTTCAAGTAATGTATCTAATGTATGAGGGCCTTGATGAAAGAAACTCACCTCCGAAATCTAAATGCTGAAATTACGCCCTTGCTGAAAATACACATTTCTAGATTTGGCATACCGCAGAGTTCAATACTAGGGCCATTGTTATTTTTGAATAGCACAAATTAAATTATCTGGCAGAAAAATGTCCTAGGTGAAAGGTCACTGGAGTATTTAGAGTAAAAGGAGTAAATAAGGCTACTGGAAGTTAGTATCAAATCAGACTGCCTATACTAAGTGAATTAATGTGGAACTATAGCTTCGTACAAAGCAATGTATATAAACTGTAGAGCAGTCCAATCACAAATTTCAGTTACACACACTAGTACGTATATGATAAAGTACAAAAAACGATTTCCAACCCATAACACCTGAAACTTACTACTTTATCAACCAAAACCCGGCTTCTTTCCTGCTGAGGCTGTACGGGGCGCCAGGTATTCTATTATTATGCGCAATTTATCAATTGCCAGCTCGGCGCGCGCCGTCTGGTAGACTTGTCAATATCATCAGATAAAACTCGGCCTTGGCAGCCCCAGGGCCTCCGCGAGAGTCATAGCAGTAATTTGATTTTATGGAACAAGATCGATAATTAGCTGTACTGCGAATATCGATGTCCGATTGTCAGATAACAGCTATAAAATCGATTTGTCTCATTTTACTCGTATAATAACTGTTCGCTGCACTCCATAAGGAATGGGTGACTGAAATAAGCAGTAACAAACGAGCTTGTTAGTGATAAGTATTTTGTTTAAAAGAATTTCAAGATTTCAAACGACGAAAATGACCATTGATAATTTATTTTTCATTATGTTTTTTTGCATTGAGTCGTATCCACCATCATAACTTAATCCTTTTGGTTTCAATCTCCAAGTCCTTGGCAAATTTGATTTATTTTCTTTGCTGATTTTTCATGAAAAAGCATAGTGTAGTAAGTGTAGAGTATAGGATAAAGTTATTTTTATTAGCAACTATTACTGTACTTCAAGACTATTAATTTTGACGAATGTTTAAAAATCCAAGACTTACTGATACTGTTACAACGATGGTTTCGTCTCAAAGTAAAATTAAACGGTTTAACAAATTATGTATTACTATAGCATTTTCCGAAGCAAGAGACTCAAGAATCGATCCCTGCGGCACTCCACAGGAGATACTTTTTTCACTGGGCTGAATGAGTTTAATTTTCAATTTTGTAAAGAATTATTGTATTTTAAGTTATTATTATGTTTTAATTGTTGTGTTTATGGATTCCACATTATATTAGTTGGTTAAAGCATTTATCGCTTGATTCCTATGGTTTGTCATCTTGTATTGGAGGTGTTTGCAATCCCATCTCGACTTTACAAACTATAACACTATGTTCTTTTCTGTAAAATTATGGGTTTTCGTAGGAATCAAATTGTATGAACTTCATAGTATATTATCTCTTAAGGAAGCGGTACATTTTGAAACCTGAACTTTAACGGAAGGTGGTTTGCTCAGGCAATTGCACTAATTCAATAAAACACTCTTGAATCAGGTCCCCTTTATATTTTATTTATTTAATTATTTATGTAATTACATATTACAATCACAATTATACTATACGGAAATGGCGCGTGTCCTCAAAAATCAAAACCAATACATATTCTCAATATCACCAACAATTAATTTTAAACAAAGTATTACAGCATGTTACAACCTTTTTAGTTTGAAATTCCATTCATTGAACGACACCGTATAATAGCACAGATTCTTAAATACATGTAAATCAATTCTAAACTTTCATGGTACATGAAACCTTCCTCGTAATTTATTCTGTATTGCTAAAATATCAACGGGGCCTTTCCTTCACTCTTTCACTCACAGAAACTTTCTCTAAATAGGAAAATAAACGCGATCTCGTGACGGACGAGCTTTGTTCTGACAGGCTCTGCTGCTCAAGAAAAAAACTGAAGAAACAAGATCATCCCAGAAGATCCTTTTTTACACATTTTAAGAATTCTTTGAGGTCATTAGGTAACTAAACTCCTTGCTCAAGATATATTAATTTATTTTCCCCAATAAGTTTGTTTTTCATGAATGGTTTGCTGTGTGAAGTCGCAGTGATGTTTTGATGTGATGATATATTTTGGATAAATTTTTTAGACTTAAGTCACAAATGTAATGTTGACATAGCATAATGTTGTATACTTAATGGCCAAATAAAATCACTGAATCTTTTAATCCTCCGTTAGACAGAAGACAGCTGATAATTCAAACGTGAATCACCTTTATACAGTGTGTAAAAAAGTCCGTCCCCTCTTTAATTTTTGTTCGTTAAGACAAAAAATTAACCTTTGGGTAATCATACTAACTTAACCCAAATGTTTTTGACGTTGCCAAAAATTTTGAGTTCCCCCAAGAACGGGGGATTATGGGGGTAACTCAAATATTTTAAATGCAAACCCCTTTTGAGTGACCCCTCATTTTAAAGAGCTTTCAAAAATAGGCGAATGATGGAGGTTGGAGGTCTCTAATGCGTTTTTATCCAAATTGGCAGCTTTTAAAAGTTTTGAATACAAACGTTCTTGAAACATGGCATCCAAGACTTTTGGAACTTTAATTTCACCTTTGTTGGCTTAAAAACTTAAATAAATAATGAACAAACGCTATCAAATAAAAAATGCTATCTTTTTGGTAAACTTAACTAATGTAACCCTCCTCTGAGTGCGACCTCTCATTTTAAAGATTTTTTAAAAACATAAAAACATCAAAAGTGCTTTGAAATAAGGGGTCACTTAAAAGAGATTTACATAAGAAAATTTAAGAGGTTTTCATTTGAAAATGTTCATTTGCCCCCAAAATCCCCATTTTTGGGGAACACTCAAAATATTCGCTAACGTCAAAAAATAATTTGGGTTAAGTTGAGAATAATTCTCCAAAGGTGAATTGTCTGTCTTAACAAACAAACAAATCAAAGGGGGACGGGCTTTTTTCACACTGTGCTTAGTTCACAGACATAAGCTGAGGACATAAGCCTGCTGCCGTCCACGGGCAACAATTGCTAAGGACACGCGATCTTTGAGGCTTGACTCATCACTCCAACAAGCAGCACAATCCCAGAACCATCCCCTAGTGCTTATTACTTCCTACAATCAGTTCCGGGACTCCACAACCCCCCAACCCCCGGCTGTTGCATCCCCTCGTTCCTCCCAGGGGTGGTTTTCATCTAAACTAACCTCTCCTCAATGGGGATGATTATTGGTGTTAAGTGAGCCACTTGAGCCAATTCCGTTGTTTGCGCGCCACCCCCGCCGGGGGGCGGGGCCAGCCTGTCCTGCCTTGTGATTGGTCGGGGGCGGGGCTTGGGCTCGCGGCGCGGCCGTCGCCGCCGCCTGCCTCCAGTCGGTTACCGACGCTCGGGTAGTGAGTCTGTGTTACCTATCGACCTGACTGTGATATCTTACTTACTGGATTTGATATGGTTGTTATCTTGTAAGTATTGTTTCTATTTTTTTTATTAGCATTCGGGCAGTTAATTGTTAGTATTGTGCTGCATTTCATTTATTTTTTAATTTTGTTTAGGTAAGACTTAAACGTTGCCAAGGTTTATAATTTTAATGATTCCCTTATGAAATAGTTGTTTGTGATTTTCGGTTGTGGTACCCACCCTCATTTTATATAACGGATAAATTTAATTTAATTTTGCTCAGTACATAATATAGTCTTACGTTTAAAAATGTTACAACGCACACTTCTTGGCTCCTTTGACCAAAAAGGAGCTTAGATTGTGTTGATGTTATTGAAACAGTATATTATTACAAAACTATAATAAGATGTACAACGGGTCCTTTTAATTTATTTTCCTTTTGTAATTACGTTAATTGGTGACACAATATCTTGATATAAACAGCTCCTCTCCTTGAAGATTGAATGTTTACTATGTGATATTTTTTAAACTTACAAAACTACTTCCGGGATTAATATATGCAAAATAATAAATTTAATTTTCAGTAATAAATCAACAATGAGAAAGGAAAACTTTTAAAATCAATAGTCAGAAGTTGGCTAAATGATTCGAGACATACTTAATTTATCGGTGGAAAGACAATGCAAATTAGTCTCGATGATCAATTAAAGGCGATTAAAAAATAAATAAATAAATCTCATAAAGTACAGTAATAATTTATATGATATCAATGATTACAATCGATAGCCCTTAGCTGAGACTAATTTTCCTCTTTCAAACTGCGCAACTGTAGTCAAGTGAATAAGTATAAATTTCTACATTAGTAGAAACTTATTAAAGTTTTATTGCATGCAAAGGTAAATTTGTTTTTAAAAATTACAGCTCTGCTTGCAATGTTCTTTAAACTTGTATATGTTAACCAACAAAGATTTTTTAAAGATTCGCATTCATTTATGACGCGTGTTATTAACAAATAAGAAAAAGTGAAATTTATTTTATTTTTAAGTGTACATTGCACACTTTAAATTGCAGGGGGTCCATCCTAATATAAAAACTAATCTTTTATATATGTGTTTCTCGTACCGTACTTTACAAGAAAACTGATTACAATAATTTAGCTAACTTGTAATTTTATGCTTTTATAATGTGATACGGTTTTGGGACTTAAACTTTTGGCACGCAATAAAATATCCACGAAAAGCTTGTGAGGCTATCAATTCCGATTTTGAAGATTATCAAAACAGTGATGAATCAAAATATTCATCAAATATACCGTAGTAAATTTTGTCAAATTCCCAAAAGGCAAAGCTAGAATTGCAATGTTACATAGACAGCTTAACGGTACATAAGCCTAAAATCAAACGGATTGGTTTCCGAGAGCCTATATAAGAACTTAATAAAATATTAACTGCATGCCTATGAGCATTGATGAGACATTAATTTTGGAGCTTGACATTGAAGTGAATTTGACCGATGTCCATGTATGAACAATTTAAAACACCTATATTTTGTAATAATAAAGCACATTTCTTGTTCTTCTTCTTCTTAACGGCATAAAAGCCTAAAATCAAACGGATTTGCTTCCAAGAGCCTATAAAAAACTAAATAAAATATTTTGCCGACCCTTTAAATCCCCACGCGTTCAAAGGCACGTTTCCTCCCTGTTAAAATCCACTAATAAAGAACTTTGACACGACGGTCTTGAGTATCTCAAGGTTAATAAAATTAGAAACGCTAACAACATTTTATGCAAATTTTTTTATTTACGGCCTGGCCAAATCAGGTTTTTACTCACGCTGGCCCATTTAGGTGGCGGCTATGTGTAAAACTGGTTCTTATCTTACAAGTAGTTTAATGTTATTAGCACTTCCCTTATATCTATCGTCACATTTTAAACCGTTTTGGAAGTGTAATTAAAATTACTAACTCGGCAAAGTGTCTTTGGTTGTTGAAGGATACCGAATTTCCTTTAATTACGCAGATATTTTTATTTCAATTAAACCCCTGTTTCAAAGCCGCCACACACTATATTTCTAACGACTTTAATCTTAACAGACTCGTTTAAGATTATTATTATTTACCTTTCTTAAATCGTAATACAGCCTTTGTTATTTAAAAAACATGGCTTAGGCACAAAATTTATGAGTCAGCTTCATTAATACCAATCGTTAAAGTCTTTTGTTCCGATCGACTAAAATGGTATCTTGTGTGTAATGAAAACAACAAAACATTTCATTGAAAAATCATAAGCCGTATATTTTGCCTTTACAAATTAAAATATAAAAAACTATATTGTATTTAAAAAGTACAGTCCCTTATTTATTTGATTTTTCTTTTAATTAAAACCAAACCAGTCATAAAATTTTAACAAATGAGAAGTGTGGATGTCATTTTTTTTATTAAATATGAATAAATTATTCTGACATTTGAGTTAAGTGTTCATTTAATTATGTGTGAAGGGTTTGTAATTTGTGTATATGTTTTGCCCTATTTTCAGGGATTTAAAATGGTAGTGCTTGAAATGAATTATAATTTTAATTATTTTTATATTCTGTCCCTTTATTTTCATCTATGTAATTTCATCATAATTTATAAATACCGTACATATGGTAGCTTAGTATTTAAATTAAATATGATTAATAATCGATTCAATATTTCACTTAATATTTGAGGTAAAGTTGAATTTTTTACTTTTGCTGATACATAACATAACGTCCGGTCGTCTGGATACGCCGCGGCAGTTTACGGTACAAGGTATGTTATAAATCACACACCTTTTCCATTGATATAATTAAGGCTCTAAGTTCAATCACGTTTTTTTCTGAACAAGTTACTTTAAAAGGTTACACCATCACTGTTATGCCATTCAAGACTACGAACGGTTACAAACAATGTCTCAAATTCAAACTAAACAGCTGCTATAAAAAATTATTCATAACTTTCACACTATGAGAGATTCACATAGTTTCTGATTTAAAGATCAGTCATAAAAGTCAGCGACAGATCTATAAATGGCGGAGTGAGCCTCTAAAAACGCCAATAACTTGTATAAAGTAGGAAAATTCAATCATATTTCAAACAAGCGAACCCGAAGAGTTCAGCGGCGAACGTGTTATCTCCCTCAAGTCGGAGTTTCCGGTGACAGGACAGCGCTTCCGGTTTGATAACCCTTGGACGGCCACAAAGCGCACATTTTTTACAAAAAAGTAGAAACTATTATCTGCATATTGGTTCTTTACTTGCTTAGATTTTACGTTTACTTTACGTTCCCCGTTGTAATGAGTTTTAACTATTAAAAACATATCTATGTTACAATCTGTCGTTTCAGTCGCAAAAATAGTAATTTTCAATCGTTGAATATTATTCCAACTAGATGTAACTTAGCACCTTAATTAAGAATGTGTCCTAAATATAGAACCGTAGCTTGCGTATTCATATATTTAAATGTATGATCCAGTTTTTAAATTTTGATGAGCATAACCCTTGATTTAATTTCACAAAGATTAAAATAAACCAAATAGATCTTTAAGAGACATTAAAATGAACAACTGCCTGCTGATTTGGAATTGATATCTAATTGTTATAAACTACAAAAATATCCTACAGCAGGGAGAGAAAATATAATGAAATCTAATGTACTGAGAAGTTGCTCACTGTCATCATTTTTATTGTTATCATGTTTACACATGAGGCTGTAGAAGTCTCTTAGAAAACCCATAACGAAATGAAAAAGAAAATACACACTGTCTTACATTAATTAATGAAGATCATAGAAAATATACTACAAAGACCATTTCATTTGTTTATGCAAACTAAAATAATAAACTAGGATTAAATACAAGCTATTCAGAAATATACAGTTTGATAAATTAGATCGCATTTATGATCCTAAATAAAATATTCAAAAACTGAAAATTTACAATTGTCTGAGAAAACTCGTACTGGACTTTTTCGTGACAAAGATAATTTTTATCGGAATAATTACGAAACATCATTTGGAACATCTCAAGCTTGTATGTAGTTTAATCTTGCTAATATATCAATTAAATTTAAACCACATAAAACACGGGCATTACCCATAAATAATAGGTTGTTTTAGTAAAATTAAGATATTTTATTGTGTTATACTATTGTAAATATGTTAATTTTACAAACTGCCAGGGCGCGACCACGCAATGTAGCAGCTCCCCTGTGTGCGGGTTGCATACCCGGCGCCCAAACCATGCACCAGTATTGCCTAAACACACATATATCTTCCCTTCTTACTCAAGCTTGCCTAAAACGCTAATTTTTTGGGTAGGACACAGTGACAAACTAGTAAAATAGGCTTGATTAGGATGGTTTTTAATTTACTACAAACTATTAAAATGTCTAAGTAATGCGAAAAATCTATTTATCTACTATGCCATAATTTCTCAACTCTAGTTTCAATCAACGGGGTTAATAGGATATTTAGCAATTGGTTATTCAGTTTTTAACCTATTTTCAAGAGATCACGGTGAAGGTTTTATAGCCGTAAATATTTATGTTTTAATGCATTACTTATAATACATTTACATGATATTTTATGAGGTTCCAAGTACTTCGACTCCGCAACGATTCACAAATTCTCCTTTGAGTAAATCCTATAATTTTCATTTAAAAATCCTATTACAATGAAGGACAATAAAGCAATATTTTATCGAGAGTATATTTAAGTAAAATTAGGAAGTCGTTAATATATTTCATTGAGTACAACCAATAAAAGATAAATACAAATGTAACTTTTAACATACTCTTTCCATTGCTGCAGTCATCTATAAATTTCATCTGTGCGTTTATAAATCATATCTCTTTAGTCTGGATTAACGCATTACCAGAGAATTCTCCCCCTTTTTCCGTTTTAATGTGCTGTTTATATAATACATAGTTTGTTTTTATTGGTATGACCTCTGGATTACCATAAAATATTAAATGGTTTAAATACCTGCTTTTAGGTAATCCTTCAATTGATCTAGCAACTAGTTTCGCCTAATCATGTAGGCATCTTCGGGCTTCTTTAGATGTAAAATTGTTCCTCTTCGTAGAAGATCGTCATAATGTACGCACACACGTCCGATAAACATTAAATCGTAGTAAAAACACAAACGACAACGGACATATTAACACACAATTTTACATCTAAAGAAGCCCGAAGATGCCTACATGATTAGGCGAAACTAGTTGCTAGATCAATTGAAGGATTACCTAAAAGCAGGTATTTAAACCATTTAATACATAGTTTGCTTTAATTATTTTCGATTGGAAGCTGGATAAATTAAATTTGCTTATCATCAAGTAGAATAAAAAATACTTTTCAAACCCTCAAGTACTGCCATATTGATTTATGTTTTCAAGATTCCCAGTTTTTGGTATGGAAGAACATTATATACAAGTTATTTATTCCGATTATATTGCAGCTTTAAGAAGTGATATCTACTATCAAAACTAAGATGAAATCAAATGTCGGAAAGAATGAAATTCAGACCTAATTCAAACCACTAAACTAATTGGCCGTATCAATATGAAAGAACAGATTTTATATGTGTTTTACTTGAAACCTTTTAATCGACCAAGTATGATTTGTATGGCATTGGATAGAGCAAAGGATGGAGTTTTATTTGTCCTATCAGTTTCCACACATAACGGAAGCTGTTGAATCTACTACTCCAGACACTCGGACACTCTGACCTACGAATGGCAATAAATGGACACAGTTTTTTTTATGTATGCCGAACTACACATGAGGCACATTTTTACAACAAAAAACCTCAGTAAAATAAACTTTAAATATTTCTCTGTTCACTTGTATTTTACATAACATTATTAATTTAAGTTTGTCTGTTATAAGAATATGAAATCTGCTTTTCCATTTTAAAATGGTCTTATGTTTGACAAAGAAATTGATTTGATTTGAATTTGGGAGATCCCCAAAAGCCCATCTATACCTCGCGATTCGCACTATGCTAAGCTATCCCCCCCACTCCACCCCCACCACAACCACACCAACTACACCGTTATCTGCAGTCTCTGATTTCTATTATTGTCCCTCATTAATAATCTCCGAGCTGCGGGCGCGTTATTGGTTAACGCGTCCGAGGTTGTGGCGAGTGGTGCTCTACTGGTGGCGCAGTGGTGTTGTAGTGGTGGTGCAGTGGTGTTACAGTTGTGTTGGTGTACAGTGATTTCTACAGTGAACCACCACCGCCGCGCCGCGCCGGTATTTGCGGTACTTGTGGTGTAGTGCCGTGAAAATGAAGACTCCCCTCACCGGAATGGGCTGGATGACTGATTTCCATGAGTTCGGTTGAAGTGGAGAAGGTATCTTTTGGTTGATGACGTTTTAGCACTCTGAGCATAGTTCGAGAGAAAGTTTAAATCATCATGAAAGCACAAATTTAAGTGTGTATTATGATGTAAACATTTCAAACTATGTTTAACTCTGCTGGTGGCTTATCATGCATTAAGTTGCTTAACTAGTATACGTTTTTCAAGTTTATTAGTTTACAGTTTTTAATTCATAATACCTCTGTTATTTTGTTATTTCCCTTTAAACAAATTTATAGGATGCTGTGGACACGACGTATTTAAATGATGAATTCAAATTAAATATACAGTATATATCTATTGATTAAATATGAGTCTTTTATGATTATACTGATTGAAGGACAAACAACAAGAAGCGATTATAAAATAAAACCAGTTAGTTATGAGACTTTATGGGACTTGAATTGTGTATTCAATCCGTAATGGAAGAATCACGACGTATGGAATTTAAATTATGACAAAAAATCCTTTTTATTACAAATAAAGTCTACAAATTTCAATCACTTCGAACTTCAACGGGTACACCTAACTTTACAGTTAATTACTTAGTTTGAAAACACGTTTACCCGAACAGTTCTTAATTGGGATATCACAAAATAATTGAGCCAAACCAAAGAGATGTAATTTCTAATCGCATTGAAAAATTAATTGATGACTGCAGCAACCGAAGTAGCATGCATGTTTGATGTTTAATTTGCATATATTTTTGTGTTGGTTGCACGACTAACCAACATGTACATAACTTTATTTAGTGCTACAAAAAGAAAGAATTTCTTTTTTATGTGTTAAGGTCTGATTGAGATAAGAATAATTTCTTTTTTCATCAAACTTTTCTCCCGCAACACCTATTTTGTTTTGTTTTGTTTGTCTATTATGTTATTCAATAACTTTAATACCTCTTAAGACCGGGACGCAGCACTGGCTGCGTATTTCAACCGAAATATGAGTAAAGGATGAGTGTAGGATGATTGTGGCGCGATCTTGTAGTCTTAATACTTACTAAGCCGACGTGTTCCTTAGACAGGACTGTTAATTATTTGCCCAACAGCCAATGGCAACTAGGGAACCTGCATTTTAAAGTGGAATCCGAACCTCAATTTTGCCTGGTTTACAATTTCCGAACTGGTCTAATTATGAGGACGGTCCTATAAACGTAGTATAAGTGAAATAAAATCATGAGGCCCAGACCGTCCGTAAAACCAATGTTAATTTTAGCATTGAGCTTATGGACGGCGTGGGCCTTGTGTTTTGATTCGAACTATACTCAATAATGCGGTTGTTAATCCCCCCCCTATAGGGAACACCGCGTCCACAAGCCTTCGCTCACAATTATCCACAATTCGTCTCCAAGTAGCTAATTTTTATGAAGCGATATAAAGCCATATCAAGATTCTTTTCACAGAAATCACTGAATAAATAATTTCCTCTTTCAAATGAGCTACAAATAAACACTTTTGGTTGAGGCTGTCCCGAATTTGAAAGTCAACATTATATAAAAGGATCAGGTTATGCGGAACTATAAAAATAAGAACATTAACCCCCTCTAAGCTCAAAGTTGAGCCCCCTCTCAAGCTCGACGGTGCCGAGCATGGGCTGAGGAATCCCGCGTACGAACCAGGCCGGGCGAGTGAAGCGGTCTGGACGCGTGCGAGACTGTGTCCCCGCAAATCAGAGAGTTTACTGCGACCCCCCGTCCAGGCCACGCACACACACACGTAGACGAGTATACACACTGACAGCTACACACACGGGCAGAGCGGACAACAGGTATCAGCAACCTTGCGAGGTCGCTCCGTCCAACGCAAAGGACCGAAGGATACATTCAAATGTGCATTTAATTGTGTATAGGCGAGAGCTTAGTGCTTTAGCTATAAATTGATTATACCATATAGTTGTTTTTTTTTAAATACTGTATGTTTCCCTGTCAAAATTTAATGTTACGGGATATTCTATTATACTACATAAAAGCTTTTATTCATGGTTTGCCTCCTGTATTGATAGTCGGCAAAATAAATTAATAGGCTTGGAATCTTTTTATGTCGTCAATCCAAACGTAATGTTCAGCAGGATAACTCGTTTTGGGAACCTTATGTCCCATTTTCAAATTCTCCAGAAAAAACAGCTACTGAACACTCATAAAAAATAAATAAATAAATGTCTTTATTTTCAAGCGTTCTTCAAAGTTTACACTCTGCTTTACAAGACAACTTACGTCAATACATATAATACTAAAGAACACTAAAATAAACAGCAAAATAACAACTTAAAAAGATAGGTATTTTATTCTTTTCTTAAATTGCATGTAGCTGCTGCCCTTGATGGTCGGAGGCAGCGCATTATACACCTCAGGCCCAAAAAATGAAAAAGATTTTTCCCCTTTTCTAATCTAACTGGCGGGAGCTGCAATTGGCAGTTCTGCCTGGTGCTTCGGAGGCTCACATAGTTTCGGTAAACCAACTTCCTTCCCAGATAAACAGGCCTTCCTGACAGAAGAACCCTGTGAACAAGTTTTGCGGTTTGATTTTTCCAACATTGGACAATGCCCTGTACTTTAGCTCTTTCCCTGAAATCACTGATATGATCGAATTTTTTGACGTTGAATAAAAGTCTCAGTGAGGCATTTTGAAGACTCGTGAGGAGTGTGATGTTTTCACGGGAAAGACTACTTCCAAAGACTGGGATTGCATAATTGGTAGTTGGATATATTGTGGAGCGGGTGATCTCTAGTTTAGCTGATTCAGGCAGGATGAATTTCAATCTGTACAAGGTTTTTAAGTTGCAATTAACAGTTCTACGAATGTGACTAACATGATCTGAAAAACTGAGGTTTGAGTCCAATAGAACTCCGAGAACTTTCAAGGAATGGATCAAAAACTCAGTGGATAAAAAGTCTAATAACAATGTTTTACTCACACGGGCGAAGACTGGCACAGAAACAAAAAGATGTTAAGTTCGCGAGGCCGGTCAGACAAAGCATGCGTGAGTCTGCACTCAGAGTGCAGCACGATCGCCGGGCAATTCGGAGGATCCAGGCCGGTGTCTCCACCAGAGTGAATAAAAGATCATTTTTTAGTTTTGACGACGAGAAGTGTTTAATGATTGTTTTATGCCTAAAGGATTTGAAAATTAATCTTCCTGAATAGCGGGCCATACGTAATTTGTAGTTACTTTCAGAATACGACGATATATTAATTCTTAGCACTTATTTTTAGTTATTATTGTGTTAATTTCTATACAACACTTTTCAAGTAAACAATAGCTTTAATGTAAACAAAATGTTTGTATAAAGTTAATATGGGAACCCTTTTGGGTATCTGGTGAGGAGCCCAATTGAGTTAGGGCAAAATGGATAGCTTGAAAACCTTCTCGATGAAATGTCAAATGTTCCAACGGTTTACAAATCCATTAACTTCAAATATATACATTATACAACTTAAAAACCAACATCCTCTTTTATTAATGGAGATATAACATTGAACATCTTTACTTACCGATTTGTAAAACCTTGAATTGCTTAAGGTTATTTTTTAAGCTGGTGGGAAGGTTAATTTAAAGAACTATATTATGTTTTATGTTATTCTATTACTAGACAGAATTTGTTTACGTTTTTATGCTATTCTTGTGTAAACTTACACTAGACGTGGGCGGATTCAGGCCATAATTGTTGGGGGTGCCAGCTCACCTAAGAATAGAATAGAATAGAATAAACGTTTATTTATCCATAAAATTACATGATACAATTTACATATACATACAATACAATACAATATACATTAATATATACAAGATACTATAGAACTATCATGAATTATTAGTATGGATAAATCTAGGGACCCCCTAGGCATAGCCAGTTTTGGGGTCTCCATCAGTTAGCATCATTACAAAAGGCTGAAGGATTAAGTAACTTATATAGTAAAAATAGACAAATTCTTTAACATGCAGAAAAACAACTTTTTAGGACATTTGTTTGTAAATAATGTGTTGCAATTTTTCATTAATTTTTTATATATATATAAATAAATAAATAAGTGAGTAATATCACACACACGACTGAAGTACCAAAATTACAGTGATTCATTACTACTAAAACACAAGTACTAATACATAACTGTTACATGAGAAGGATATATAAGTGAAGGGAGAACTATATTAACCTACAATTTGAAACAGAAATTCTACATTTTCGTATTCAAACAACCATCCTTTTAGACACCGCATATACTTCACAACTGAGTCAAGACATGTTGACTGTTGTAGTGTAAATGTGTTATATATCCTTGGGGCATTAAATTTATAAAAATGTCTATAAAAAGAACGCTTTGGCCTGGGAACTGGTGCAGGATTAAAATTTCTAAGATTATATTGACTTTTCAAAACATTACATGGATAGCTTGAATTTTGAATATAAAATGTCTTTAAGGCCTTAAAAATATATAAATGCCTCAGAGGAAGAATTTTAAGTGAAAGAAATAATGGCCAAGAACGTTCAGTTCTTTTTTTCTTCAAAATAATTCTAACAAATGCCTTCTGTAAAATTACTATGGGTGATAATGTAGTCAGGTAGGTTCCTCCCCAGCAACACAAACCATAATTTAATTTTGAACTGACAAGTGCATGATAAACGTATAACAATACCTTCTCTGGACATAAGTTTCTTAGCAAGTAAAATTTACGTAACAATCCACATAATTCTTTTCTTAATTTATCTATATGACCTTTCCATGAGAGGTTTGAATTAATTACCAGTCCAAGGTATTTTATTTGACTTACTTTCTCTAGAACATTACAATGACAAATGCCAGAACAATTAGGAATATGGATAATCAATTCTTCTTCAAACCGCTGTTCATTTTTGAGGCTAAAAATCATATATTTTGTTTTTTCACTTAATAATAAGTAATTTTTATCGAACCAATATCTCAATGATTTCAAATCTTCCTGCATTAATGTATTAAGTAAATTTAAGCTTCCACCAGAATACGTTAGGGCTGTATCATCTGCAAAGGCTGTTATTCTGCCGTGAAGATTAGCATTGCACAAATCATTAATATAAATGAGAAATAATATCGGTCCCAACACGGACCCTTGTGGAACTCCGTGCTTTAAATAACCTATTCCGCTAACATTATTATTGACTCTTGTACATTGCGACCTGTTAGTTAAATAGCTGGAAAACCATTCTAATGCAATTCCCCTGACACCCGCATACCACATTTTATCTATAAGAATTGAATGATCCACTGTATCGAAAGCCTTGGTTATATCAACAAAAAATGCTGCACTGAATTTATTTTCATTAAGGTCATTATAAACTGGATCTAGAAATTTAAGCAGTGCGTCTTCAGTTGACATACTTTCCCTGAACCCAAACTGGTTTTTACTGAAAAAGTTATTAGAGTTAAGAAAATTGAGAAGACGCTTTTTAATAATTTTTTCAAACAACTTTGCAAATGATGAAAGCAAAGAAATCGGCCGATAATTGGAAGGGTTTGATTTTTCACCTTTTTTAAAAAGCGGTATGATCACAGCAGTTTTCAGACATTCAGGGTAAACTCCCCTCTCTATACTAAAATTAAACAGGTACACTAACACATCAACAATATTAAAAATAATCTGTTTCAAAATGTCACTTCCAATACAATCCAGACCAGGAGCCTTACCGATTTTAAGTTGTTTTACAATATTCAGTACTTCATGGTTATCAGTTGGCACTAAAAATAAGGTTTTGTTGACTAGAGGTACACTAAAAACATTATTATATGCTCTACAACTTTGCTGGTTAGAAATTGTACTCTTAAGATCATCTGGCACCTTGAGGAAAAAATCATAAGATATTATGTACTAAGGTAATGAGTGCTCAAATTCAATATTCAAATTTATAATAGCTATTGTATTTTAATAGTCCATTTTAAGGCCATATTTCTTTCACGAAGGGCCATATTTCTTTGCCATAAGGGCATATTTCTTTCACGTACCACCAACCCGTTAGAATTTTGTGTTAAAGCTCATCTGAATTAAGTACCAAACTACTTATATGATAAGAAAACAGAAATACTTAATTCCATGCATTCACCTTTCAGTACAGGCCTTATGGGACAATGAAATTCTATTCCTTATGTTGGATTTATTTATTCTCTAATATTCATAGCATATTGTTATACAATTATCAGCTGATTATAACGTAATTTGGCTAGTAAAACTCATGGTGCCATTTGAAATACATGGCTCATGGAAATCCCGAACTGAAAGGAGAACGTGGAACATAGGACACTTTATTGTTGATCATCGCTTGAAACGATTTTGAAAATCTATAAAATGTATTTACGCTTCCAAAAAATAAATTGTTTGGGCGCCTATTTCAACTTATAAGCCAATATGAGCCAACAACCAATAAAAAAAGTGGCACAAAATATTTGGAATTAAAAATATATGCTAGAAAATAAGATTTTCCTTCCATGTCAAAATATCTACGAACAATAACCACCAGAAATCCGCCCGTGATACTAGAGAAAATTACTTTTCCTACAAAATAACTTATGCCTGCAGATAAAAGGTATCTGAGTCTTAAAACAGCTAGGCTGTTCAATGTGACAAAAGTGCTAGACTCAGATGAAGAATTGAAGTTTTTTGTCTATGGTGCTAGAAAAGGGACGTGATTAGAAGGGGGGCCACGCTAGTGACCATTGGGACCACTGAATGGAACCACTTAAGTATGCCACGCACAGGTTAATTGAAAACATAATAGTGAGTTTTCAAAATCGCAATATTATTGCTATTTATATTTTTCAATATATACATTGAGTAGTAAAAGCAGTTAATTAAAAAAAAGCTTTGTAAGACACAATTAACATGCTAGCACTTACATCAAAACACCGACCTGCTTAACATAATGCATACATGAACTGCAGAAACTAACACAAAAAGGCCAATCGTACCTGAAAACAGTGGGTGAATCCGAGTTAAAGAAGTATTTGTTGGACAGCAAAATGAATCTTAATGAGGTTATTACTTACTATTGGCCAACTATTGGCTACTTTAATCTCCAACGCTTCTTGCTATGTAGCTGCCACATGCGGGAAGGTTATGTGCTAACTGCAGAAAGGGGATACACCCAGTCTTACTAATTTTTGTCTGTCAGTCTGTCCGTCTATTCAGTTTTTCAGGACATGTTCCCTATTGCAGTAAAAGGTGAACTTCAGCCGTTGCTATGGATGCTTTATTGACTTTAAAGGAGTTCCATTTCTGCAGTAAACGATTCGTCTATCCATTTGGACTTTATTTACCCAATAAAAACAAATTTCAAGATCTTGGATAAGTTTTCCTTCTGCATTTAGCTAATCACACCATATTTTTTATCAGAACCTAGGTTTCGATCAAACTATTGTTTATTTGCCAATATATTGCCCTTCCGCGACCGTAGTAGACGTCGCCGTGCAGAAGTAAGAAGAGAGAAGGGAGGCAGAAGGTACTCTCGGTGTGGGAACGGCGACCGAACCGCACTAAACTGCTGGAGAGACACTCGCATCGACACCTCGCACCGCGGCCGCGACGCGAGCATAAACCCACTAATTAATTTAATTTTCTGCAGCCAGCACCGGTGCATTTCCGTTCGCCTTGTAAAAACGTGTGTTTTACTATGTTCTCAACTAAGCGTAAAGGTGTTAAGTTTGTAGCTGGTTGCTAACCAGGTTCCATTTTTGCAATGTGTGCTCGGTGCTTTGTCTATGTATGAGGTCGAATTTTAATTAAAAGTGGAGTATTATCTGCTAGAAGAATGACTAAATTGGACATGAGGAGCAGACTTAAACTTGGATTTATGTTTTGCCTGGATAGAAATGTTAGATGATTTTTTTTATAAATCAAACCAATGTAGACTTTAACGGTCGGTTTGTCTGTTTGCTTTTTCATATTTATACTGAATTGGTCAATATTGGCCAAGGGATATGTATATAGGATTACATTTACGTTAAGACTTTCCATTCGCTTGTTAAAGCTTTTTCTAATTACTATAATTGTTTTTGCATTTTTTTTAAATTCGTGTTAGGTAAGGATTTGTTACGATTTGTTTCATTATTTGGACTTTCGAATCGCTTCTGGTGTTTCCACTAAGCTAAGGAGGACAGAAAACTCCTCACATTATTAAGTGGCCTTGCTCAAAATTACATTTAGTACTCTACTTTTTTACTTATTCGACCTACATTTTAACGAGTTTAAAATAACGGAGTCAGTTTCTTCCCTTTTGAAATTTAGTGTAGTTTTAACACTAGAAGAAATTGTTAAAGTTAAAATAATTAAGCACACTTAATGATTATATATTATAAATACAATTTAGATAAAATAAATCCAAAATTTCAACAACACAGTATTTTTGCACATTTTATTGCTGTCAAGAAACAGTTGTACCGTTCTTAATTAAAAACATTTTACGAAATACAACCGGCTCTTTTCCATTACTTTCCAGTTGCATACAAAAGCTACTTGCGCTAAATAAAAACAACTAAATGGCCAACAATGAGCGATACGGGAGCAACAAGCAACAGTTTCGCCGACAATGGCCGTTGAGAGGGCGGCTGAGCCTGCAGAGCGCACTTATCGGACAAAACGTCCAATTTAAGATCGTGTGAACGTCCAGCAAGGGGCTGAGAATTGTGGGGGGGGGGTAAAGAGAGAAGGGGGGAGAAGGAGAGGGGCTGCGGGCCCTTAACACCCCTCCTGGTCTGATAATATTGACAAATACCACCGACTGAGGGACCACTTAACAGAGAATGCGCTTCGCGTATTAAACGCGTAGAGTATTGTAGTCAATAGCGTTCGGGAAGTGTTCCATTGTCCAGATTGTGTCGTTGTGTAAAGCGTGTGATACTTTGAAAAATGAGTAATATTTTATAAATTTAATTACATTTGACTTCATCCGACAATGCAAATAGTAATATTTTACACGTTCAAAATGTTTATGTGCATGCACGCCAAAGAATAATTGGAAACTGTTTTAAAATAACTTAGGTATTCCTGCATTACGTTTGGTGTCTCAGGAGTGAGACAATTGTATATAGAAACGCTTGATAAATTGACGATTTTAACATGGTGGGACGCTTACGACTAAGTTTATTTCACATACCTCACTAGTACAAAGGCAATTTTTTAAGTAAATATTATGCACGGTGATTGAATTCCCCTGATCTGTACAGAGAAATCAATAAGGTAAATACATATTATGATCAGCAGAACATTACATTATCACTACATATACTTGGGCGGTTAGTACACAACATTATCAGTAGGATATTACATTATCAGTACTGATACCTTCGGCATCAGTGCATTTCATTATCAGGAGGACTTTACATTTTCAGTACATTGGGGCGGTCAGTACATTACATTATCGCTAGGTCATTACATTATCAGTACATTATCTTAGACGGTCAGTACATTTACAACATTTACCTTGGTCATTCAGTACATTACATTATCAGTATGACATTACATTACCAAATGGACAATAAATTATCACTAGGACATTGCATTATCAGTACATTGCCTCAGGTGGTCAGTACATTACACTATCAGTACATTACCTTATGCGTTCAGTATATTATATTAGTAAGTTAGACTGAGCACGGTCAGTTAGTAAGTGACAAGCAATCACTGCTCTTCAACCACGCCCAGCGCTTTCTCAAGACATTTCATATTCAGCCCCGCCGAGCCATGTTTAAAATATCGGTCTAATTAAATATCAGCTGTTTGACGCAAACCAGTTTCCGCACGAGACCGATCGTCCGCGATAAACTCATAAAGACAGGGTAATCTGGGGATTCCTAACCAAGGACAAAGAGCCGCTTACCTAATTTGTCATTGAATAAATTCGGACACTACCGACCGTTTTATAAGGAGTTGTTTGTTCGAAATCGTTCTGGTTCGGATTCCACTTAAACCGTTCAGGTCACTTAGTTGCCATAGGCTGTTGGGCTATTAATTAACAGTCCTGTCTAAGGAACATGTCGGCCTTCTAGTTGGTCGGCCTTAGACTACAAGATCGCGACACAATCATCCTAAACTCAACCATCACACATATTCGCTTTTAAAACTCCTTACTTGAGGTCGGCGCCTTGTAAGTAAAGGTAATGCTGAATATCGGTGGTTGTTACCGGCCATTCATTGAACATTTGTATTGTATCTAGTCTTGAGGGACCGGTCGGTTTTAAAAGCCACGTGGGGCTCGAGGACACTCTATTTACCATATAATTTTTTATGTTGTTGATAAACCATTTCCATATTCACCGCTCGCATGAAAATATTTCACACGATGCGATTACCTCCTCTTTGTCTGATTGCTGGGTTGAGAAGATTGATTTTTAAATAAATCAACTACTTTTGAAAATAGTCCGTTATCATTACAAATTAATTCCCTTCTTTTAACCGGATCGAACGATATCAGTGCCATATTTTTCACGATGTAGGTTTCTTATCGTTCAAATATTTAGCGCAGCAAACTAGAGTAGAGTATATATTTTTACTGTGTATTTCATGGATTTGCAGATATTCTAGTTTGAATTGCAAGTTCAATGTCGATGTTTTTGTTACAAATTAAAGCTTGGCAACAAGCATCCTTTGAATAGTATTATTTTCTTTGTTTGAAATTCATTGTTGGTGATGGTGATTTTATATTTGGATTTGGAGTTTTGCGGATATTTGCCATCACTGATTAGTAAAAAACAAGTTTCACAACGCTTGTTTTGCTTCAGGTGGAACAATACCTAGAACATAACAAGATTAGTAACACATAGCCAGGATAACCTGGACAAAAACACAGCTAAAGCAGCATAGTGTTTTTGTGACTGCTTTTATAGTTCTCTGTTTTAGCTGTGTTTATATCCAGGTTCCCTGGCTATGTGATAGGCCTACTAATCTTGTTATGTTCTAGGTTTTGTTCCTCGTGAAGACGGGATCAAATTCCAGATTCCAAAACGTCGTGAAACGTTTTTTTACTAATCAGTGATGGCAAATGTCCGCAAAAATCAAAATTAAAGTATTATTTTGAAACCTAGATCCGGTATATCTGAAGATTTTTTACAGTTTGTGATAACACTTTAAATGGCGAGCTGTACAACACTCTTTGTTCCCGATGTTCGAAAGTTTTTCTTCCTTTCCTCTGTGTTCCGTCTCCTGCACATCTCTTCCCTTTTAAACAATACACTTCTCTTTTTTCAATTCAGAGTCAAATTTAAAGGATACAAATTTTAACTCAGGCCTACGAACAGACACCTGGCCATAACATGTTTATAGCGAATTCAAAATTGTATAAATATTTTACGTCAACTGTTATTATAAATAATGTAAAAATGCCATACAATTAATAATATTTTTTAAAATTTTATGTTTTTTTAATAATAAAATTTTATGTACAGGAGAGGGCCCGGGTCGCCGGCCATGTCAGTGTACGGCTACAGAGGGTCGACCTCGCGGCTGTTGTTGTTGTTGTTGTTGTCTGATGTCTGTTGTTGTGCAGGAGAGAGCCCGGGTCGCCGGCCATGTCAGTGTACAGCTACAGAGGGTCGACCTCGCGGTTGTTGTTGTTGTTGTTGTTGTTGTTGTTGTTGTTGTCTGATGTCTGTTGTTGTGCAGGAGAGAGCCCGGGTCGCCGGCCATGTCAGTGTACGGCTACAGAGGGTCGACCTCGCGGCTGTTGTTGTTGTTGTTGTCTGAATGTCTGTTGTTGTGCAGGAGGGAGCCCGGGTCGCCGGCCATGTCAGTGTACGGCTACAGAGGGTCGACCTCGCGGTTGTTGTTGTTGTTGTTGTTGTTGTTGTCTGATGTCTGTTGTTGTGCAGGAGAGAGCCCGGGTCGCCGGCCATGTCAGTGTACGGCTACAGAGGGTCGACCTCGCGGTTGTTGTTGTTGTTGTTGTTGTTGTTGTTGTCTGATGTCTGTTGTTGTGCAGGAGAGAGCCCGGGTCGCCGGCCATGTCAGTGTACGGCTACAGAGGGTCGACCTCGCGGTTGTTGTTGTTGTTGTTGTTGTTGTCTGATGTCTGTTGTTGTGCAGGAGAGAGCCCGGGTCGCCGGTCATGTCAGTGTACGGCTACAGAGGGTCGACCTCGCGGCTGTTGTTGTTGTTGTTGTTGTTGTTGTTGTTGTCTGATGTCTGTTGTTGTGCAGGAGAGAGCCCGGGTCGCCGGCCATGTCAGTGTACGGCTACAGAGGGTCGACCTCGCGGCTGGCGGACTGGGACATCAACGACTCCAGCGTGCCTCGGGTGAGCTTGTAGATATAGATATATATTAATATAAAAATAGATATAAATATAGATATATCTCTATTTACAGTTATAGATATAGATGATAGTGTGGGTTAGTTAGGAGGCTCCATAATACCCGGCTGGGTACTGCTACTAGTTCTATCGAACATATACCGCTGCGGGAGGGAACGATTTTGAAGAATTTGAAGTTATAGAAAAGGTAACCTGTTCTGATCTCGATGAAAACATTTCCATACAATCGATTAATAAAATTCACTTTAACTAATCACTGCGACGGTATTCAAGTGTACAATTCGAATAGGAAAATTGCATTAATTATCGAGTAGTATATAGATATTAATGGTCATAGATACGTGTAGGAATATATAGATGGATAGAGATGAGGATGAGTGTTAGTAGACCTCAGGAAATTCATTTTTAAAATATCGAATATGTACAGTTAGTGGAGAGAAGAATATTTAAAGTATAAGGAACGATACCCTGATGACCTAATCTTTATGGAAATTGGTCACACTATCAATCATGATCACTTTTTAACATCAAAATAAATTTGTCATCAAATGTGGTGATTTTGGTGTTATTTTTTGTGTCGTTAGTTTTGCAACGACGTTAAAATATAATTTTAATAGCAAAATGCAATAATGTTTGGGAAATGCTAGACCCACTCAGGGAACAGAAGGGGCTCCTTGCAAACCAGCTAGCAAGGACGTTTTTATAATAACAATTATTATTATTGTAGACATAAAATAATATATTTTACTTTCCGATGTCCTCCGAAAGTAGATTACAGAACGTTGTATAGCATACATTGCGCTGTGGTGAAAGCTATCCCCTGGATGGTCCCTGGACAAACTCTTGGTGTTTTCTAACTCCACACCGCCCAGCTTTAACCAAGTATCGTGGCTGGTGGGTTATTTTAACAAGCATGGTTCGTCAATCCCTTTTTTCTAGTATGGTGCCAGAGTATCGGTGTCCAAGTTCAGAGGGAGTTTATGCAAAATGGAGCTATATTTCATACTTCGATTCTTATATTAAATAATATGGCCTGTAAAACAGACATTAACGTGACATTATTAGTATAGAAAATATTTCAAGAATAGTAAATATATGTCGTGTAACTTATTTTCAACCTAATTTTTCTTCTGATAACAAATATATTTAATAAGAAAAAATAACGTAGGTATAGTATAAATTTATTTCACAAAGAGGATTGGAGGTCTCGGCACACTCGGAAATAAGATGTTATCAACCAGAATCCAATCAGATTTGATATCTAATCTATCAATCTAATCTCACGACCCAATCTACGCCTGATCTCTTTCTTGTCGGCAGGCCTTGAAAATTGTCAGGTAAACTTTTATGTCTTGCTTAAAAAAATGCAGTGCAGGAATTCCGCGTTGGTTAAAATAGTTGACGGCAAAACCCATTGGAGGAAAAATTAGTTTTGTAAAAGAAACATTTCTGTTGGATTTAAGGCAAGATGTATTAAACGTACACGATCGACATTGTAGCAATTCTAAATGTGTCTGTGGTACTTATCCATCATTATAAAAAGTACTAGCTGTTGGTAACCCAGCGAAGCTGGGTTGAAGAAGCTCTATTAAGCTCTGCTAAGATAACGTGACTCTTCAAGAGTAAATCAATTAATTCCGACAAGTTTTACGACCTAGACAGCTATCTGGGCTTGAGTACGGCAAAACCCCCCATGTAAAATCTAACCTTCCAAGTCACCTAACGCTTCTCAATACCTAACCTGTTGCACCATCCCAGTTAGGCAAATTGGAAAGTTCCACTCCATTCCACGGTCAACGGAAGGCAAGGGTTGTTAGTTGTAAAATATAAGTTTTCAATTGACATCTTACAAACAGACTAAGTCAGTCTGATTGTTCGTATTGTGACCAAAACGCTGATAACTCCCAGAGCCCAGAAATTTGGCATGTACGTGAAAATTTGACATTAAATATTTAGTCGTGATCACTTGGAATAAAACTGCTTTAGGGAATTCTTTCTGGGCTTACGGCATTCCTCTACGATCCCCAGACATTTTGCCAACAAATAAAATGCATGCCTGTAGCTCTGTTGTTTTTTGTTAGCTTTTAGGTACATTTAATTGCATTTTGGGAGATCAGACTCCCTGGAGAAATCTATTATGTCATTCTCCGATCAGTTTCAATTCTGACTAATAACCCGACTGAGATACAGGGAGATCCCTCACATCGCTACATTGTAGTGTTGTAATATCCGATTAAAAAGCACACTACTTGCCACACCCCGAAGTAGCATATGCCCGGCCCCCAGCTGAGCGAGTTCAACCAATGGCAGGAGTGGGCGAATCTCTATATATTTTTGGCAGATTATCTTATTAATTATCCCTCCCCGGACGCTTTTAATATTTTATGTACGATTCGATGCTTTTGATCCGATACTCCAAACTTTCTTTCGATACCACGATAGTATCGATTGATTCGATACGATACCGATACTGTGAATATCGAAAGAGAAGTGCCGATATGTACTAGTATCGGAAGTATCGGAACGTCCTTAATTATTTACTCTGTCCCTAATTATTTACTCTGAAGCCACGCGAAGACTGCCCGTGCTGGTCCTTTCCTCCGGTCCCTTACCCCGGGATGCTACCGTGTCTTATGATAACAAAGACTGATTCTGATTCTGATTCTGATTCCCCAGGTGAGCGAGTTCAACCAGTGGCAGGAGTGGGCGGACGGGCACTGCCGCCTGGTGTACCCGCCGTCCAGCGAGGAGGCCAAGCGCCACGCCAGCGGCTGGGCCATGCGCAACACCAACAACCACAACGTCCACATCCTCAAGTGACCGAGTCTGTCCTGTCCACAGGTGAGCGAGTTCAACCAGTGGCAGGAGTGGGCGGACGGGCACTGCCGCCTGGTGTACCCGCCGTCCAGCGAGGAGGCCAAGCGCCACGCCAGCGGCTGGGCCATGCGCAACACCAACAACCACAACGTCCACATCCTCAAGTGACCGAGTCTGTCCTGTCCACAGGTCAGCGAGTTCAACCAGTGGCAGGAGTGGGCGGACGGGCACTGCCGCCTGGTGTACCCGCCGTCCAGCGAGGAGGCCAAGCGCCACGCCAGCGGCTGGGCCATGCGCAACACCAACAACCACAACGTCCACATCCTCAAGAAGTCCTGCCTGGGCGTCCTGGTGTGCAGTCGGCGCTGTGTCCTGCCTAATGGGGACTCTGTGCATCTGCGGCCCGCGATATGTGACAAGGCGAGGAAGAAACAGCAAGGTGAGGGGAGAGAGTCCATTATAGTTATTAAATATAATCAGTGTATATCCTCACTCTTTGCGAGAGTGACTTTATCGCTCTTTGGTTAGCAACGAATGGGGCTGGAGACTTAAGATAGTCATGGTGGAGACTGTGCGGGTACCTGACCTCTAGCAGCATTCAGTGATTGGTAGGGGTGTACTGTCAGTAAATCTGCAATTAGCAGCACATAGACATTTAGACACGTATATTATAAGTTTGCGGATGGCCAATTGAATGCAAAATGTTTGGATGACCGTATTTGAAAACTAGCGGATGAACTCTCAAGTCTCAAAATGACACAATCTTTTCGTAGCTAAATAAAAATAATATCGATAACAAAAGCATAAGAGTTAACTTTCCAAAACGGAGAAATGAGGATTTTTTTCTCAAGAGCAACTCTGACACTAGAGAAGGGCACATTTCAAACTTGTAGCTATAGAAGCATTACAACCTGTTAAGCTTTTTGTCAGACTTGTTATCTATAAGTTATGTGTGATGCGCAGGAAAGCCGTGCCCCAACCGGCAGTGCACGGGGCGGCTGGAGATCCTCCCCTGCCGCGGCCACTGCGGCTACCCCGTCACCCACTTCTGGCGACACACCGAGCACGCCATCTTCTTCCAGGTACAGCCCAATTCGCCTATAACACTAATATTAATTGTAGCATTGTTCATTACATGTATATGACTTATGAACGGCCTGGGCCATGTCATTTGACTCGGACTATAACTTAACACCTTTTTATACCTATATATACAATTATTGTATTGTTCTATTAAGCAGAATATTACATTCAAAATACTGAATTTAAATTTCAAGTCATGATGGGAAGTCTGTCAGTGTTGTTCAGTTAATTATAAGATGTAATAACTTGAAAATTGTATACAGTAAATATAGACATGAGTTCACTCGATGAGCGTTGGATTGTTGGGGTTTTCATAAGGCTGGTCGTCAATATTGTCAACTTTTCAATCAAAACATTCTCGTCCATCCTGCAAAGGTGGACCATGAAGGAAAGCTTCCTTAACACGGTTAGGGTTATAGGGCTAACTTTCCCCATGCCTCTCTCCATCTTTCTTCAAACTGTCACAACAAAACCTTCATGCTCCACCTTGAAAATAATAACGGATTTTGTAACTTCTTGAAAAACAAAGACTGATTTGCACTTATAAAATTGACACGTTTAATTTTTCCCCCACTTACAAAGTAACACCATATTTTTCTGTAGTACTTTCCTTTTCATTTACACTTCCCCTGTTCCTTCATTATACCAGAGGTTAGTTTTCCTCAGACGTACTACATTTCAGTTTTCCCATCTTTCACTTGCCTTTCTTTTCCCTTAAGTCTATAGTTCTACGAGTATCTTAATCTACCCTATACTACTGTTCTTCAACTCCTCCTACCTCGCTTAACCATCTCATCCTTTCCTTGTCCCTTCTCCTTTACTTTTTCCCAATATATCCTTTTACACCACCTTCACTCAGGTATCTCAGGCCTTTATTTGATTGGGTTTTAGTTATATTATCATCAAACCTGGAGATCTTGTTTGGGATTATGTAGGATCGGGCATCTCTTTTTCTCTGCAGTAGTTGTTCATCACTCGATGAGCTTTGGGCTGTTGGGTTTTCTCTTAAGGCTGGTGGTCAATATTATCAACTCTTAAATAAAAACATTCTCGTTTACACTGCAAAGGTGGATCATGAATGAAGGCCTCCTAAACACGGTTAGGGTTATAGGGGTAACTTTCCCCTTCCCTCACTCCACCTTTCTTCATGCTGTCACTACAAAACCTTCTTTCTAACCTTTCTTCATATACCACCTTGAAACTGTATAAACAAATAGGCCTACTTGAGATTCAAGGACCGATGGACTGGGTTAGGTTAGGTTAAGTTAGGTTAGGTTAGGTCAGGTCAGGTTAGGTTAGGTCAGGTTAGTTCAGGTTAGGTTAGGTCAGGTTAGGTTAAGTAAGGTTAGTCTAGGTTATGTTTACATCTTAAACGAAAACACGTAGCCTTTTCGCCCTCACAAACCAACCATATGTTTCTGCATTGTTTTAACCAGATCTGTGTGGTTTTGCAGGCGAAGGGGGTGCACGACCACCTGCGGCCCGAGGCCAAGTCGACGAGCGAGGCGCGCCGCAGCCTGGGCGCCGGCCGCCGGGTCCGCGGGCTCGCCGTGCTGCTGGCCCGCGAGGCCTCCCTCGGCAGCAAGGTGAGCAACAGTCGAGTGATAGGCGAGTGGAGAAATAGGCGTATAGAGGAGTCGCAGTGTGGATAAACAGAAGCCATTTGTGTACAGGAATAGGCATCTAACAGTCATTTGTGTAGAGGAACAGTCATTTGTGAAGAGAAATTATTATCTGTATGGAGATTACCAGTATCCTTCAAGATTTAATTTAGTGTCGGTCCTGAGATGTCGGCACTGAGACTCTTCACGAGTTGCCCGTGTCGTAGCGATGAGCCGATTTAGTTGACGTACATAGAATAAACAGAATTGGACTGATTATCGATCCCCGGGGGACGCCGTAACCCAGTTTGATTTCTTTGGAGAGCTGGTTTAAAACTTGGACAATTTGGGATCTGTCACTGAGAAACGACTCAAGCCACGAATGTGACACGCCCCGAATCCCATGTGACTCTAGTTTGTGCAGAAGTATGCTGTGGCCAATGCAGCCGAAAGCTTTAGAGAGGTCGAGAAACACTTAAGGTGGGGTTTCTGTTCACTATGCCTTCCATAACCATTTCGACAAAACTTACGACTGCATCTGTTGTCGATTTGTCCTTTCGAAAAGCATACTGATCATTTGAGAGCAGGTTATTCTTTTCCAAAAAGGACATCATTCTCACAAGAAAGAGTTTTTCAAATATTTTGCTCAAAATTGGTAGGATTGAAATGGGGCAATAATATGAAATAGAATTTGGGTCACCCTATTTGAAAATTGGTGTGACTTTTACCAGCTTTAGAAAAGAGGGGAAGACACCTTTTTCAAATGACATGTTCACCACTTGTTTAAGGGGAAACAATATGTGCCTGAAGCACTTTTTCAGCAGCCAAGCTGACATGAGGCTTAGATCGATGGACCTTTTGGGTGGCATTTGCTGAATTACTTGGAACACTTCCTCCTGAGTTACAGGAGTTAGTGTCAAGGAAATAGTAAATAAGTGTAAATTAAAAAAAATCCTTTTCATATAGTGGATTTACTATCTGGTTAATATGAATACAGACTCTAACAGCACGGTACAACAGTATCCGCACCTGCTATCTCTTTTACAATAAGTCGTCAACATAATTACAATTCTTCACTTAACCACGCGCCGGCGGGCGGCAGAATGCCGATGTCACCTGTTTGCGTGGGTGACGGCGCTGTATCTGTAGAGCACACTCCAGCCGGCGGCTCTGCCATGCATACGCATGAGACTGCGCCGACACAAATCACTGCACGACACTTTCGTCTGCAATTAAACCCTCCGAGTTGAGTAGCGCCCACTCGCGCCGCGGGCGGGGGGCGGCCGCACTTCCGGTAACGAGATCGAGCGATATCGATAGTATCGATGGTATCGATGGTCGGTGGTCGATGGTCGCCCAGGAGACGAGGGCGGGAGATCGTCGCTGGAGGGCGGTATCTAAAGAGGGTGGACATTGGCGAAAATGTCTCAAGGTTTAGTTCAACGTAAATTGATTTTTGAGAAGGAACGATCTCTTTCTTTTATTAAGTTGGCCTTTTTAAAGATAAAATCATTGGTTTCTTGGCTCAAAATAAATAGCGAGTAGGTCCAGGGGTGGCCGCACTTCCGGTAACGAGATCGCCCGATATCGATTGTATCGATGGTGTCGATGGTCGACCAGAGGATGAGGAAGGAAGATTGTCCGGAGGGCGGTGTCTGAGGGGGGTGGGCATAAGTGAAAATGTGTCTCAAGGCGAAGTTTGATGGAATTGACCTTTTTAGATGAAAAAAGGCCCCTGAAAGGCCCCTTTCCTTTGCTAAGTTGGCATTTTAATAGAAAAAATAATTAATTTAGGTATAATATAGGTAGCAAGTAGGTCCAATTCCGCGTTCCGAATGTCCTCAGGACTTTTTCTTCAGGACTCAACCAGGTGTTTTCGGTCCATCACGTGAGGGTGTTACCACTATCACTACGCTACCCAGCCAATCTATGTGAGCCAAGCATCAAGGCGAGAATGAGAGTAAAAAATCATCCACAAAAGTTCACTCTGACTACCTTAAAATATGCACTTTTATTGTTAATTGAGGCTCTATATATTTCAATTATATTTTTTGTACTCAATGATCGGCGCCCTGTCAAGAAAACTTAACAGGGAAGGAGAAATTGGACGTAAATATCTGAAGCTGTTTTGAGTAGAAAAAACTGTCTTCACCGTTGTGAAAACGTGACGACGGACAGCGACGACGGGAAGTCAACATCAGTCAATTTGGGATACATCTAGAGCACTCCTTTTTGGGGCAAAAAGAGAGACTACGCTGATTGAGGAGTAAAAAAACTTGATCCCCGCTGATGTCGGGCGCCACATCGCGAGCGCAAGAAGTGTAAAGTAACAAGAATGTCGTTAAAAAATCTGCAAAATGTTGCCAGAATAATGTGCCCTCTTAAATCTCTCTTTTCATTTCGATATCGGATTGGCTTTAAAAATTTTAATGTTATGTTACCCGTGTAACTCGGGCGAGTTTTAACGCTGGAATAGACATTGGCTCGCGAATCGCGAGAGTATTAGGTTATCGCCTATCAGTATCAGCTCAGTGGGTCCAGTCTCTGATATGAGACCAAGACACAAACGAACAAAAAAGATTTGATTTCCATACCAGTTCTGGTTTTTGACTAAATTATTTACAGGAAAAATTAAGATTCAGTTTCAGGTTTGCTTTAGCGGTCCGTTACTAAATCTTCGTATCAGTCGATAGGCTATTAATTTACTAGGCCTACTACAACGATCTGATTGTGGCTTAATGCTGAGTTAGAAAACACATACAGTAGGTGTTTTCCGGTGGTCGCTGCTTTTCTAACCATCAATTCCGCGCGATTCCCTGCCCATCTCGCTGTGTTGTAACTAAGACTCAGAATAAGACTAAGAAATGGTGCTTTCCAATTATCTCTACTCAGACTAGACTCGCGAATCCTTTTATCCAAGATTAGACGCGTATTGGCTGTGCTCAATCTTCCAAAACGCCTCTAGAATGTTAAGTTGATCTGGCAAGAGCAGGTTAAAGCCACAATCAAAATAATAATTCAAACTCATTTCATAGGCTGTAACGTCAAATTAAAAACTCACAAACTTCCAATTCTAACATCAGTAAATTTATTTATTTAACCCCAAAAATATGAATAAAGCTAAAATAAATACAGTAAAATAAGCATTACAATACGCTATATAAATCTTTAATGAAACTTGGAGGTCAATAAACTGTTTCTGGGCAAAACCAAAGACAATCTTGGAGACTTAAATACTAAAGCCAATTGCCATGAATCTTCGTTTGCAAATAGGTCGTTGTTTACTGTAAATATATAACTATGTTAGTCTGTAAAAATTTCAGGTTTTTATCGTCCTCTTCTGCAACAAAAAAGACGTACTACAAAAAAACCACAATGGTAAAATATTTTTAACAAGTCAAACTAATTCCTCGTCGATCTGTAAGGGCCTGTTTGCACGACGCCCAGTACAGTGGACAGTAACACCTTTAAACAAAAGAGAACAAAAGAATTTTTTTCTACTGTCCTACTGTCTGGTCGTCGTGCAAACAAGGCCTAAGGACGCTTCACCACCCCAGTGCGCAGGACAGTACGGCACCGCGCGTGGCATTAGCCTAATAGAAAGTAAGTTACTGCGCATGCGCAGAGCCCGCCCCGACCACACGCGCGCGCGCCGCCAGCCGCTCGTAGCTCATGCGCCGTGATCACCACCTTTCACGGCGCGGACTCTAAACATACTCATTGTCCCCCCGCCCCCTCCCCCTCGGCTCCCCTCGTGACAGATCGGCTGGCTTCGGTTGTCTCTGTGGATGGCTATTTGAATAACAATTGAGTTATGAGGACTTTATTGAAAGTCGATTAAGTCGTTATTTAAGAGAGCACTCTATTTTTTGCGTTCAGATTTTTCTTGTAAGAACCAATTAATTTCAACTCATGAATTATTTTTTCACTGACAAAATTCAAATTTGTTGATTTTAGCATACTTTTTACTCCATGCAGTGTTACATAATTTGTTTGAAAGAATAGTAAATTAATTAAAAATCCGAATGGTGGGCCTACTTATTTATTTTAGGCTATTGATATTTGATGTAGAAATTATTATGTTTTTTCATATAAAATATTTATTTGCAGATGTTTCATTTAGGCGTTCTTGATAAGAGGCCAGCCCCCTATATACAGCACCCGCTCGATTCCCACGTTGATTGTTTAATCCAAGTTTTAATTAAACGAAAAAAAGGAATTTAAATAAATAAAAGTAAAAAGTAGCTTTAGATTTTGGAGAAAACTATGACAAATTTCATAGTTGCAAGCAATCCAGAGGCTAACATGATTGATGATTTTTATTACATTAGACCAAAGACAAAGGGTTTCAGTTTACGCAGAAATCCGTTACGTTAATTAAAATAATGTTCTATTTTAAGCCTAATGTAAAGAAAATAAATAAATTAACATACCACACAACTATTGTATCAATTGACCATTAAAATCCATATTAACTTGTACATAAAAAAATAGTTATAAAATTTAAAAAATTGAACTATTTCTATAATAGGAAAAACGTTATTCTATTTTTTATTTCAAGTAATTCACAGAGAAGCAAAGATATCTCTAAATTTTACTTGCGACAATGCTTAGGGTAATGCCACACTGGGCGGTTTTTTCTTTATTCTCCCTGCTGTTGAGCGGTTTCTATCGGTTTTCATCCGCCGCGTGAGGCACCCTCCATTTAAATAATCTGATACGAGCGGAAAAAACCGCGCAACCCAGCAGGAAAAACCGCCCAGTGTGATTGACATAACCTCCATCTGTCTTCTTGTCGCCAATACATTGGTCAATGCAGCATCAACAGACACTAACGTTCGTAGTAGGAAATGTTGGTACTGTATTACGATCTATCTTACCGAACACTTGGACAGTAAAGCGCTCCCAGTGGCAATATCGTTGCTATGATCTACTTTACCGACGTTTAGTGCGCTTTTCGGTACCTATCTATCATTGGCATCGATGTAAAACATTGGTCAACTCGTGTTCACCACTCAACTTGTACAACTTGTGTTTGCTCAGAAATGCAGAATATTATTCCCCCAGTTGACAATAAATAACTTTATTTGTATATACTGTGATTGACTTTGATGAGATCCTCCTAATAATTTTATTTTTTCTTGAGTCAACAATTTCTTATGAGAATAATTTTGCTCTGATGAAATAATATGGAAGAATATTAATTGTATATTAGACAATGATTAATTAACTAACTGCAGTGACTGCTTATAGTATTCAAAGTCAATAGCTAGTTAGTTTTATTGGTTTTATTAGTTTTATTGGTTGAACTTGTATATTAATCTGTTCATTATCTTAACTATCCCTATCATCTTTTTGACAAAATTCTATAGTAAATAGGTAACAAATAGGTTCTAAAAATTAAATTTGTACTCCGGCGAAGTATTATCTTGCATATTTATAAATTGGTAATTTCCAATATGTTTTGGCTTACTTTGTTAGGCAGGGAGATAATTGTCTAGCTTATTTACAGATTTATTTGAGTGCTTCTGATTTTGACTTATACAACAAAGTGTCCACATTAACAAAAGAAGAACTTTATAAGGACTCATTAAATTTTATTTTATTTGATCATCAATCCGAGTAAGAGGCTTGGAATGTTCTACACCTTTATCCAGTTACTTTTCTGATGGTTACAGATTTGCTGACGGATTGTATTGTTACAGTTGCTAACCCTGAGGGATTCCAAGAGGCCTTCTTGTGATCTCGATGAGTCTTCGGGCCCTCGGCAGTTGTTACCCCCTCCCCTCATATCGGACACCGATAAAGCAGGTGGGTCAACAATTACAACAATCAGAAATTACAATAAAGTCTGAGAAAATAACTATTTCAAGGTGCTTTTATAAAAGGGCATTTTATGATGGTTGTTATTTTAAGGGAGCTAAAGTAGCGGTGTTTTAACCTGCTTCTTCAATAACGACAATTTAATTTGTGAATGTCTGTTCCTTCTCCACAAATGCTCCCAAATTATTAAATTATGCCTTGCTTACAGATTAATTAATAGCCATTTTAGAAGCCAGAATTACACCGTTTCACAACTTTAAAACATTTCACTATATCAAAGAAGTTTAACGTTATTGTTTTGGCTCTATATGTGATACATAAACCTACTGACTGAAGTTGAAGTTATTTTTATTTTATTTTAAGACTTTGAAATAAGCCTAAGACAAATGCAGATTTATTGGTTGAGGAAGAACAAATTTGTGGTTTAGCTTTGGCCTTCTAGTAATAAAAGCTGGAAGAACTGTAATAACTTGTGTCAGGTGTGCTTAAGATAATGGATAAGAGTTGGTTTAGTTTATATTATTACCACAATGAGGGCGATGAAAGTTAAATTTACAGGCGATAATTCCACAATTGTAATTAATATTACTATGTTTTGTTTACCTACTTAAACATAAAATTAAGTTAAGTTCAAAATAAATTTATTATCTATAGGGAAAAATATTGGAGACTAAACTCTAAAACTCTCTATCTGTTTTTGTTTCCAACCCTATATACATTCAGGCTGTATTATAATGACTGTGATGACTTTATGTTACATTATTGGACTTTTCGTTCTTAAAATTACCCTGATCGATTTGACCAATTTAGAGAGTGAAATTTAAGAAAGTACGATCCAAGGTTGTTTACGGATGGTGCGGCTAAATATCTTCTCATATATAAATATAATGGCCCTGGCAGTGAGAGGAAGAAGTACGATCCAAGGTTAGTTTCTGACCTAGCACGACATTTTCCAGGGTACAGCTGCTCGTGCCCGCCCTTCGAGTGTGTCTGCTCCTCGCGCGTCTGCCCCTCGCAGATGCAGAGCTCCTGGGACGCCTACTGGCCGCAGGAGACGCCAGCCCTCCCGCAGACTCCCGAACACTACTTCGAAGGCAACTCCTCGACCCCCCTCTCCTACGACCTCAACCTCTGCAACGACCTCTTCCAACCGGAGGAGATCTTCCAGCTGGACCAACCGCTTCGGACGTCCGAGATGCCTGTCACGACTGAAGCCACGTCCAAGTCACCCACCACTCTTTTGGATCTGGGTAGGTGACAATGCTGTTTCCCAGTAGCCCTGTGTCAAATTTTAAGCCCCCAATCAAATTTTAAGGGATATTTAAAAAAATGAAAGTTAACAGATACATAATACATTACACATTGCTTGAAATGGCGCACTACCAAGGTATGAATGACGATGAGTGAAGGATGATTGTGGCGCGATCTTGTAGTCTTGTTACTGGCCAAGTCTACTTGTTCCTTAGACAGGACTGCAACATGCCTAACAGCCCAACAGCCAATGGCAAATTAGGGACATACATTTTAACGTGGGATCCGAACTAAAATTTTACCTGGTTTACAATTTACGAACTGGTCTAATTATGAGGACAGTCTTATGAATGTAGTTACTCATTAGTGCGGACGTTAATCCCCTCAAGGGAACACCGCATACAAAAGCCATCGTTCATATATAGCTATCTCAGTGTTCATAGATAGTAAACAATGAGCAAATGAAACAGTTACCTCTCTTAATGATTGGCCTTTGGTGCAATTCTGTGAGACTGGATAACAAAATAAATTGGAAGATCGGTTACAGCGATGATTTAGATTTCCTGTCTAAATATATTTGAGTATTTAATCACTCTTAAACTAACGATAAAGTATATATTTTAAATAGTATTCAAGAAAAGATTTATTTTGGTGAAGTGATAACCCCCAGAAATTGCATCCCAATCAAAATCCAACTCCCAAGTAAACTTTGGTTTCAAGCAGAAGACTTGACGATTGACCTGCCTTAATGATTAGGTGGTAACTTTTTGAAGTTAACCAAGGGATTTCTTTAATCCTAAAGAGTCTCTATCACTCCAGGCTGCTCTCTAAATGAGCTAAATCGAATCTTCTCCAATACATTTATTCAAATTCTTTAAATGTTATCAATTTATTTTACTAAGGATTTTCATAAAAATTATTACAAAAAATAATTAATAATAACTGATGAAATTAAATCTTAATTGGCCAGTTGGCATTAATTCAATCTATGAACTATTACAGGTAGTGGAACCATCCACCGGAGCAGCCTGAAGTCAGAACCGGAGCCCTACTGGTCGCTGGCCGGAGCGGGCGGAGCAGCCATGAGTGTCGAGGATAGCAACAGCAGCTGCCAACTCCCCCAGTGTTCCCCCGAGTCCATCTCCCACACCATGGAGGACACCTCCGCCTGCTCAGTCACCCGATCTCACTACTCCTCCGACTACATGCAGCGCGGTGCTCTAGGGCTCATGAACTTTCACTTCGACGAGAAAGACAGTTACAAGTTCCACGAGGGAGACCAGTCTAGGATGTATTACGAGGACGCGAGGTACCTGAATTGTTCCGAACCTGTCATGGTCCCTGAGGAGTACCAAACGCCCGCGCACGAGTCCCGACTCATGGTTCCTTACGCGGAACCTGGTGTTTCGGAGTGCTACGCTAGACCCCCTCAGTTCCCTGACCAAAGCAATAGCTCGCAAGAAGATTGCCTCGCTTTTCCCCATGCGAGTTCGCTCGGTGATACGAATTTTTTCCAGTCGTTTCAATTTCAAAACAACAACTACTTCCAGCACCTACCGCACCATTAGATATAGGTTGTAAATAAGTCAGAAAATGTACAAAATAATTTAATTACAAAACTACGCTTTTAAAGTATTCTTGTGTGTTTATGGAAAGACCCCTATAGCTTTCACCCGATGCAGTGAGACAGCTTGCTGTACATGTTATGTTAAATACATCATAAGGCCAATACCACTGTGTGGTTTCCCACTGCTGTTTGAGAGCTTTTGCCACCCGTGAAGCAGAATCACCTGAATTAAATGAATAGAGAGTGCTACACCAGGCAGGTGAAAATCGCTCAGTGTGTTATTACCCTTAAGGTCATGATAAAAAACTTTTGTCTAAATGTTCTGACTGCCTAAAGAATTTAACACAAACCATTGAGCATTTAAATAATAGACTTGGAAGAGCAGATGGAAACCAAATTTTTCCTAGTCTTGTAACCAGATCGAATCGATTACTAAAGACTAAAAATGCAAAAAAATTAATAAAAATCCTTGGACAGTAATATGAATTTGCCCGTATAAACAGTGCTCGTTTTAGGGTATAAGATTTCTGGATGTAAATGGACTAATATTTAGATTTCACAAAGTTTTGGCGTTTGGTTTAAGATTGTGTTTTTAATTCATATTTCTGAAAAATTTACTCATTGCTCAAATTTGAGTACTTAATAACATGGTTTGAGAGCAGGAAAACTCACCCTGTATTCAGTAAAGTATTTTGAACACAAAAATTAACCAATAACATGTTAAAAGAAAATTGACTAGAATTAGTTAATGAAATTTACTAACAAGGCACAAACTCGTATTCTGCTTTCAAGTTTGAATCAATAAAGGAAGAAATAAGAACAAACAATTCAGTGGTAGACATATATTTGCAGGAGAAATTACAACTATTCGTAAAAATCTAACAATCTGTAATCTTCATAGATCAAATATAAAATTAATTTACTTATTCTTAAAAGACATCACAAACGCAGCGAGATGATTATTGGTACAAAATGATCTTAAAATAGTGACTAAATAAAGGCTCAACACTTACACAACAACTCCCATGTATGAAAATATACATTACATCGTTTATATACAGAAATTATGGTACAGTGCAGTGCAAATACATAAAATATTTTAAGTACACTTGCTACGATTATGCTGGTGCATAATTTGTTAACTAATGAATATTGTCCAAAAAGTAAAATTTTGGTAGAATGATGTACCACTTTTAAGTAATCTAACTTACATTGTAAACAACATAATAAACTATGAAAGCACTATCTTCTATATTTGAAGAAGCTGTTTCTGAATTACTACCTGCCTAAATGTGTTTTAGCTGCTAAATAAAATAAAATAGCTGCTGTGTTGAATGTTATTGCAAGAACTGTTGTTTTTGTAGACAAAAATCACAGTTTGTTTGTTAGGAAAAAGAGTTTTGACAAAATTAAAAAAAAAAACTATTTTTTAATAGTTTCTTTTCTATTACAGAATTTCAAACCACCATGTATTCCTTCACTCAAACAAATAGTAAAGTGATGATGGATGAACTCATGAAATTCATGTTATTAGACAATAAAGAATGAATAAGTTTGATTGGTCAGTAAAATGTAAAGGAAATATTAAAATTTCAACCAGAAACTGTACAAAATGTATTTTACAACAGAGTTTGGTGTAGAGCAATGGGAACAGACTTACAATAGATAACTGTGTATGACGTTAATCACAATCTTACGCCCTATGCTGATGAGCAAATTCAGCAAACTATCACAGAATTACTGCAAATAAAATATACAACCTTTGCTGCACTATTTACACTCATTTACAATATTTACACGACAACACTAAGCTACTGAAACTGATTACGCACTGATTACGTCACTGTGTGCAAACAAATTTAAATCTGCCGATATAAAAAATGCTGTTTGAAAAAAAATTAAAAAGTTATACCTTTTTATTGAAAAATAAAAAATACGCACATCTGATTTGTTTCCGTACCTCATTAATCAGGTACTTGATAATTAGATATACAACTACTCTACTCTGAACAGGTTGTGGTAAGAATGTCCTCTGAGAGATCAAAACACTAACCAAACGTTACCTTCTATTTGACATCAAGTGGCACACTAACTACCGACAACAAGATTCGCTGATATTGTATCCTCTACATTACATGATTTTACCACGAGACTGATAAAATAAACGCTACTGTGTGATGTATAGCCATAAGCATTAAAATAACTCATTCTAGCCTTAAAACATATCAACTATTAAAAATACTTGCAAAGATTTATCCTATGTGATAATGTTTTATTTTTCCCACCTATTTTCTGGACCAACTAAGTGGCTTTGATAAAAAATTAAAAATGACACATGCACTCGATACTTAATCATTATAAGACAGGTTTAAATCAAAACATAACTCTTGTGCCAATTCACAATTTTTGGAGCTTAAATAGTCCCCCATCAAGTATTGTAATGGCAATGAATCTTTCAGCAGAAATCTTAAAACGATAACTCTCACCACTAGCCTAACTTAAGAAATCAAAATAAATTTTAAAGTATATTTTGACTCCCTTACAACGAATACACAAACAATGATGACACACAAGAAGCATTGCTTAAAAACAAAACAAATAAAAATGGTCTTAATAAAAAAAACGTAGCATACTCTTTCATAAACAATACAAATAACAAGAGAAATTAAAATATATAAGACAATAACAAGAAATTATACATAACAAAAAGAACACAAATAGTGTTTTTTTACTGTCACTTTATTAAGATAAAATCACCAGACTATTAAACGTAGAAAAATTTTAAATTATGGGTTATTAATTGTATGAGCAGTTCTGTAGGAAATCTCCGAAGCTCCTGAAAAAACAAAATATTGGTTAACCAGGTATTTTGCAGGTATTTAGGCTGAAAATAGAGTAGTTTTACTTTGTGGTCAGTAAACCAAAACTTAACTTTAAAATAAAAAAGTAGTACTGAATGCTCCCAACAAACGTGTTGTAGGGTTGTTAGAAAAAACCAAACGTAGTTTACGATTGGATTAAGGACTTAGTGTTTCTGATGCTAAGCCGCAGTAAAGGTGGCTACTAAGTATAATGAACCTCATACTTATTGACTGATTGATTGAATAAATAAATATTTGATATTTTGTTCTTTACTACTAGTTTTGTGTTTGTAATTAGTTTGTTATGTAGAGATTTGCCCTTGTAGTTTCAAATTTTGGATAATGCCCGGACCAGTAAGTACTAGGCTTAGTTTTATTCTTATATTATATAAGATACCTATCCTAAAATAAGTAATCAAAATTATAAAGGAATACAAGGAACATTTATTGATTCTAATACAATGCCAAATAGTTTTGCAAAGTGTACATCAAGGTTTACAAATATGGGTCTTGGCATATTAGGCTTAAGGCCAAAGTCCTGAATTTACAATAGTACTCCGACAGTTCAGTGGTAGTAGCATATAACTTTCTCAAAAATGGTTTCGTGCCGGCTGACAATTTCAGTATTGTTTGGATAAATAGAATGATAGGCCTAATTATAGTCCAATATCATAACATAACATAATTTTAATTTTAGATCATTGGTATAGGACTCTAGGTCACATTAGGATTATTTAGAAGGGATAGCAGGCTTACATTGGAGAAGATTATTCAAGGTGATAGTACACTGAAAATTGAAACACAATTGGGATGTTTCGGTGTCACTGACACCATTCTCAACCAGGAAGTGAATGAATGAATTTCTGGAAATTGTCCAAAAATTGGATGAATGAAAATGAAAATGAATGAATTTCTGGAAATTGGACAATTTCCAGAAATTTATTCATTCACTTCCTGCTTGAGAATGGTGTCAGTGACACCGAAATATCCCAATTGTGTTTCAATTATCAGTGTACTATCACCTTGAATAATCTTCGCCAAGGTAAGCCTGCTATCCCTTCTAGATAACCATAATTTTAATTTTGGATGCTTGTAACAATATAGCCAATTGAGCTTCAGTTCCAAGATGGCCGAAATGAAATAGTTTATATTGGTCTTGATAAAATTTTACAGTTAATAATTCAAAATACAATAAATCAAATAATTAATAAAGTTCTTGAAGATCTTGCATCAGTTAATTATTACTACACTTGCCAGTAGTTACAATTTAGTTGGTTGGGTCTTACTCAAATCAGCATGCAATGTTTCTTTGCCAGGTACATGATAAAATAATAATCTTGATGCTAAATTTATCAAAAGGAGTGACTCTATGAGGTACTCTGGCAGTTTGTCCCTAATTTTAGGTACTAGCTCGGCAAACCGCTAGTCCTCTGACTGGGAAATATAATTATAGGAACTGTGTCCTTTTAAAAGAAGTTAACACCATCCTATTCCTTCAATGGCTGAGGCTGGAGTCCTTCTCCTCTTCAACTCACATGGTAATCATCATTGTTAGCATTGTTACACACATAGGAGTTTACAAATCTTGAAGCACATTGTTAATCTTGTCACCAAAACACTTAATTTAGATTGGTTATGAAGCTTAATTTTGGGTAAATAATTTTTAGTACCTTTGGTTGTAATTTTCATCACATACATGGGTAAATGATTTTTAGTACCTTTGGTTGTAATTTTCATCACATACATATAACATAATTATGTAAATTAACTTAATAAGTTATTTGACATGGTAATTAGAATGAAATTATCAAAATAATATTCATAACAACGATAATTATTAAAAAAATATTGAAACGAAATTAATTACTTAACATTAAATGATGGGTGATTTTCTTTGAGGGGTGATTACATAGGCACAAATTATTATACATTACATAAGCACATAAATTATCGGACATGATTATATTCAAGATTATTGTCGGGGCAACTTTGTATTAAGGGCACATACTTTTTTATTAAAAGAACCTAATACACATAGCAACTATAACAGAGGTATTTATGAATGAGGATGGCATCATGAAACATTTCATAAGTCAAAGGAAGCAAAAAAGAGGACTTTGGAGGACTGTTACAGAATTTTGGAGGGCACAACGAGATATCTTGGAGACATTGATTGTAAAAAATATTTATGAAAATCAACAAAAAGCAATAATCTAAGTCAACATTGTCATTCTCTGGATTTACCAGTAAACAACTCAAAAAACTCCTAAAAAAACTAAAAAGGACAAAGTAGTTGGGGAAAGCTTTTTTTCCAAAAGGAAGGATTTCAAGTCCAGGAGGACAGACCCGGTAGACACCCAGAAAGAAATAACATAAATAAATAGACACAGCAACTGATAAAAGTAACTTCCTTGAACTCTTGAAATTTACCTAGTCATAAGTTCCTTTTGCAATGGTTCCTACAATGGTTTTGCAATAGTTCCTTCATTTAGGTCACTACTTTGAGTGTGTTAAAGTTTACAGCTTATTACTTTTTTTTAATACTTTTGTTTTTGTCCCAACTGTTTCACTAGTTTTGTTTTGACATGCTCTAGGTATTCTTTACAGTAAACACATGGATTCCTGTTAAAATAAAATAAAATTGGGGGAGCTAGACCAAAAAACAAAATACAATGTCAACCAACTATGTCTTTGATCTTTGTATATGTTACAGGACAAACCCGATTTTCAGGACAGTTTGGACTAGGATGAACTAGTTTGTCCTGACCGCCTTAGGATAAACTAGTTTGGCCTAATAGCATTAGGATAAACTAGTTTAGCCTGGTTGATTCGTTAGGCAAAAGTAGTTTAGCCAGGTAGCCTACGATTAAACTAGTTTTACCGGGTTCAAGGTCAGGCCCAACTCTTCTCTACTGCTCCACTGCTTCAGCCGGTAGGAGTCAGGTTAGTTCAGGTAAGGTTAGGTCAGGTTAGGTTAGGTGAGGTTAGTTTAGGTTAGGTTAGATTAGGTAAGGTTAGGCTGGTTTAGGTTATTTAATGTATCTCTCATTTTATTCTTTCAATCTAACCTAACCTAACCTACCCTAACCAAAGGCAGTTATGGTAGGTAATATATCATCCATTCCTTTCTTCTAACCTTACCTAATCTAACATGTCCTAACCTAACCTAACCTAAACTAAACCAACCTAACCCAACCAAACCTAACCTAACCTGACTATCACCGGCTGCAGCAGTGGTGCTCTAGACAAGAGTTCAACATAACCTTGAACCCGGCAAAACTAGTTTATCCATAAGTTACACGGCCAAACTAGTTTGGTCTAACAAATAATCCAGGCTAAACTAGTTTATCCTAGCGCTATTAGGCGCTATTAGGCGCTATTAGGCCCAACTAGTTTAGCCTGAAATTAATCAGGCCAAACTAGTTTATCCTAAGGCGGTCTGGACAACTAGTTCATCCTAGTCCAAACTAGTTTGGCCTGAAATCGGGTTTGTCCGGTAACATATATACCACCTCTGCATTAACGACTACAATAGATATTCCTTTGATATTACAGATATTTACAGATATTACAGATTATTTGTCAAGCCGCAGCTATCACCTGTGGCTCAAGCGCTACAGCCGCTGCTGGACTGGGAGTTGTGGGGCAGAACTGCCATCGGCTTCACCTTCACACGGTAGAACTTGGTGCCTTTAGCCACGTTGTAACGGTTGACCGGCTGCGGCAACAACAGACATCAGACAAAACACTCTCATGGGAATAATTAATGCACTAGAGTAGAGTGCACAAAATAGGGCGGGTTCCAACAACTCATCAAATTGCCTACAAAACCTCAGCTAAAATGACTAAAATGAAATGACCTGTCAAAACTTTATTTACGTTTTTCAGGGCCTTTTAGGCGTAAATTAGAGTGTATTATTGTAACATATGATCATATAAGCTGATTAACTACACAAACAAATAACAAACAATAATTTTGACAGCAGCGCACTCACTCACCTGACCGCTTTTGTGCCCGCGATTATAGCAAAAACTTTCTTTAACTTTTACTGTTATTAAACTTACTACTTGAAGAGAGAGCAGACAATTAATTTTTGTCTGTAACTAACTAAAAGCTGTAGTTTTTAAACTTCCAAAGTTTGACCACTAAACAAGTTAAAATAAGAAAAATTATATGAACTAAGTTCACCTAGTAATTTAAAAGAAATTTAAAACCAAGTTGGAAGGTCTTATTAATTAAACCTTAATTAGTGAAACGTTCATATGGATCCAGCACACTTACACTCACAAGTGTATAACTCCACAAAAATTATTTGCTCTAGAGAAAAAGATTTTCTTATCAATTTATAAAGGATAAATTATCAAATTCTGGTACCTGCACTTAACAACGTTAAAATATTGGCTATAAAACAACAAGCATACATAGAGGTAGTTGGAAATGGCAACAAGAAACATAGCTCCATCATTAACGGGAAAAATATAGATGTAGGCTAAATCTTTTTGCCCTAAAAAGTAAAACTGCTTTTGTTCTGAACCACAAACAAATAAATGGAATGTAATTTTTATTTTTGCCGATTTAGTTTGAAGCCATTTGCAATTATTGGTTAAAGATCCAACTCCTCTCTGTGAGCTTGGTCATCTGAGCAGCACAAAGCGTAGAAGTCTCTGGTCTCATATGCCATGAACCATTGTCTCAGAGGCTGATGAGGAAATAAAGTTTAGGATAAAAAGCTTAAACTTGAGTTGGAGACAACTGTGAAAACTACAGGGAAAATTATTTTTACCTTCCTAGCATGACAATATTCTTTTTCAACAACCTCAGCTACACTGTAGATGCGTCTTGGACTGCCATCTGAAAAGCAGAAAAAAAGATGGTATTACCATTTATGATTACAAAAGCCTGGTTGCAATGACATAAGGCTAACGACCCACTTGAAATGGTGGTGAATTGATAAGAAAGTATATGAGGCTAATGACATGCTGTCACCTGAAGGCAAAGGTTTCGACTTACAGAGGTCCGTTGAGAAAATTTTGAGGTATAGAGGTAATCTTTGATTTGTAGGGATGAACTGTGAATTAAATTCCTCTATCTATTGAGCTTTGACTACAATAGATAGGATTTTTGTATCTCTTCGACTTATAGAGAAAAAATATCTATAACAATATGTTCTATCATCTATGGGGTTTTTCGACTTAAACAGGTTTTTCTAAGTGGAATAAAAATCATTTATCTACGACCATTGCAATAAGCACCAATTATGGTATTACAATAAACATTATAATGATATACATTAAAACACCAAAAACCAAGCAGTACTCTAATGACGACTTTAGAGTACTGGAGTCACTTTAGAGTACTGGTTCTAGACCAATGAGAGCTCGGCATTTGACGGAAGTAGTGTCATAATAACAATTACGCAATTCGCACATCAGCTGATTGTTGCATTACGATTCATGTTTGAGTTTACTTATCCCAACAGCTGATTGTTCCACAACGATTCATGGTTCAGTCTGCTTATTTGCCTAACCTCAAATTTTAGTTTACCTATTCCATCATTAGTAAAAGTCATGAGTTTTGTTTAACTTCGGGGGAAAGTTTGTCGTATATTGTTGGTCGTAGATAAAATAGTGTATGCAACGATTGTATTATACCTTTAAGCCACTCGTGAGATATTTAGAACACTCGCTTCGCTCGTGTTCTAACTTACATCTCACTCGTGGCTTAAAGGCATTCATTATACAATCGTTGCATAAACTACTATTGTGATCTCAAGTGCCGACTGTAACAAGAACCAGACCCAAAAAATATAAAATTAACACAAGGAATGAATGAAGGGAGTTTTTACACATTATTAAAATATACAGTAGGGTCCCTCTGGTATCAAGACACCTCAACACCAGATCCCTGCCTGGACAAAAAAAGTCTGAATCATCCGGAGGCCTTTCAGAGTAAAATAATTAAACTGAGTGTATATTTAATGTTAAGTCAACTTGGAATATGTTTTAGAAATAGACGTCAAAAATTGTTTGTTTATTATGAATACGCTTGACAATTCTTGAATAACGTGATTTATTAGATGAATAATTAAAACCCCCCCCCTAAAAAAAAAAAAAAAACACAATTTTGATTAATGATCAGTGTTTTGGGGCAGATTTAAACAAAAAGGTTCTCATTAGTTTTACCTTAGCAACTGAATCTTATGAGAATCTCCTAACCTTAGGAGAATCTCTTCCACAAACATACTTCTTTCAGTCAACCACTTAACTTCCAAGCCCCTGTCAGAACCATCGGAACACCGTTACCATGACCAGACCATCCCGAATAAGAAATGTACTTCCTACATTGATCCTACTGAAATTTATCTTCACCAACCTGAGGAAAGGAAGAGGGACATGGCACCCAGACTGTCCGGGTGCAGGAAGTAGAGGGTGGAGCTCTCCTGGAGGATCATGTAGCTCTGGTAACTATCGTCCCAAACCACCAGCACTGTCTCGCCAATGTTGCAACTGTAACAGCCAGACATGTCTGTAAAATGCTCACAAGGATACGTTACAGAAAAAAATCAAGTTACTTGTTCCATGTTTCTGGAAAATAGAGGTGGTAGGGGTTAAAGGTGTCATATATTTGGGAAAACTCCACAGTATACCTTTTATTTGGGTATAAATGATCACTCAACTTCTTGAGACTGTCAGCATAGGTAAAACATGGGTCTGGAAAGTTGACAGATATTTTGCTAACTGTGCCATCAGCTAGTTTTAAAGCAAGGCTTTGTTTTTTACATCATTTTGTGATGTCCGAAGCAACCACATACCTTTCAACGTTTTCAACCCAGCAAGTCCAGCTTTGTCCCACTTAGGTTGAGGATGAAAAGGACAAGGTTTATTGGCTTCGACGTATCCAGCCAGACATATTGGAATAAAATTTTCATCCCATCCTCGTCACAATTGTGGAGTATTATAACAATTTGCAAGATAAAATATCATCATTTGTATTCATAATTTCGACACAGTTGTATTCTCAGTATAATACACAATACACCACTGCAATTGCGTCTGGGACTTGGAAAATGCTGTATCTGGGAGAAATCCTATATTTTCACAGATTTTTCTCTACTGATCAGGAAAATCCATGGTGTACTTTCCTGAATGTGTACTGTTTTTTTTTTTTTTTAGAAACAGCTTAAGTAATAAATAATAGAATGATTTCAAAAGTTAAAAAAAAAAACAGTTTTTTCCACAAGGTAATTACAGTTCACCTCGGATTATCCGGATTAATGTGGCGGAACACCCATCCGGATAACAAAAAATCCGGATAATCCGAGGTAATTACAATATCGCCTAAATAGCGATCGCATACCTTAGCCCTGCTAAACTGATGCTGCAAACGGTGTATCAAAACTGTACAACATGTCTTTCAAGTTTTACGGGGGTTTAATTTTGAAACAATTTGAAGAACAACTAAACTTCATTATTAATCATAAGAATATGTTAACTTTTACTGTACTTTTACGGTTTAGGTTTGAAATAAAACGTGACATTAAAAAATTTAGTTTAATAAGATTAAATAATAATAACTCAAAATTGAAATATTCATGACGAAACTTAAAGTAACTCAAAATGTATTACAGTAACTCTTCTTAAGAAGTAACAAAACACATCAAATGGCAGCAATAACAAACTCGCAAATCTGCCTTAGACTATGCCTTTTTTGATTACTGCTAGCGCCCCAAGTAGGAATCCTGAAATTACCTTAATAAAAATGCTGCAATGTACTGTTTAGGCAATGTGGTTCCTTCAATTACTGACTCCAAATCCGTACAGTAATGTATTGCATTTGCATTTTACTTTTAGAAAGCGCATTTCACCCGTAAACTCGCTAAAATCATGATTTTAACGTGAATTTTTTTATTTCTCGGATGAACCGGTCCGGATAATCCGGGATCCGGATAATGTGGGGTCCGGATAATCCGAGGTGTACTGTATGATATGATCTATAAAATATTCAAAAATATACACTTACGACCCAACGCTGACTTTTCCCTGCTGAATGAGCGATGTTGTGCTTTTAGTCTGTAAAACAAAACAGACATATATTAAAACAATTTTTTGTAGGTATGACAGTACGTATATCACAACATATAGTTCATTTGATAAAAATGAAACTTAACTTCCTTAACAAACAACAGATCAGGTAAGAACTCAAAAAGTTGTTTGTCTTGGTAAAAGGTGAAAATGTTAATAAAACACAAATTTCTACAATAAATTATGATCTGCTTAAAACATGATGAAATGTTACTGTCATACATAAGGCAAGCAAAAATCTATTACTGACCCTTATTTTCCGAATGCAAACATTTTATTATTAATGTTATTACAACTGAATTTTATGCATTTTTTTCAGTTTAAACAGACTCACAATCATAATCAACAGAACAGTGGGAATCGCTCATCTAAGAACGTACCAGCTTATCTTTTATCTGAGTCTTTTTGACAGGATCTGGACTGGTAGCTGCATCTCTCAATCCCGCTTCACTAAAACAAACAACAATCATGAAGTTTAACTATTTTTGAAGTTTAAAAAACATAAACAATAAGGAGGGTGAAACCACTCAGTCAAAAGATCCATTGATTTTACAATTGTAAGAAATCAGGGTAGGACAGGGGAATCAGCAGGCTTACCTGGTGGTTAAGGCAGCTGAAGAGCACACAAAAAACACAAAACACATAAACAAAATTAATTTTCAGAGCCACTGGCTCCTTCTTCAGATTGTAGAGAGTACATTGGTCACTAGGAAGGAAGAAGAACAGTTTCCTCCTTCTAGAATCCAAAGAGCACTAATGTCTGTGATTGTCTATATTACACTATATTCACTATATACATACAGTCCTACAGAGCCTGCTGATAGGATGGGAGGGAAAAGTTATCTGAGGTTGAGGTTTGGGGGTTCTCTGGATTTTGTCACTCACTGATGGGCCAGCTCCCATTTTCTGAGTTCAGAGGAATTACAGGTTGGGGGGAGGGCTTTAAGAATTTTGGTGGTGTAGCAGCTGTTGAAGTCTTTGTTGTTGTGGCTGGCAGCATGTTGTACTACAGGTTTGTCTTTAAACTGATTTTTAACATCTTGTCTATGCCCATTCATCCTTGTTCTTAGGCTGTTAGAAGTTAGGATGTTAAGTTAAGAACAAGGATGTTAAGTTAAGAACAAGGATGAATGGGCATAGACAAGATCGAGCGATTTTCTTATCGCAATACGACCGAGAGATGTGATGGCCACGAAAAGAGCAAAAAATTTGTCTACCACCAGGCGACCGAAAAATGTTTTGGTCCCAACATGAGTAAGCGATTTTCTGGCCGCAATACAACCGAGAGGTCTAACGCTCACGAAAAAAGGGATGAAGTCATCGTCTGAAATGCGACCAATGCCAGTAATGCGATTTCTGGCCGCAATAAAAGCGAAAGATGTGATGGCCGCGAAAAGAGCGGCAGATTTGACGACCGCAAAGAGAGCGAGATATCTGATGGCCGCAATGTGACCAAGAGGTTTGCTGACCCCGAAACGACCGAGGAATTTGCCGGCCGGGTTATAGATATTCTGGCCTTCATGTGGCCAATAGATGTGATAGCCACGAAAAGAGCACACGATTTTAAGGTAGCATTACTAACGAGAGATGTGTCGGCCGCGTAAAGAGCGAGAGACTTGTCGGCCGCGTAAAGAGCGAGAGACTTGTCGGCCGCGTAAAGAGCGAGAGACTTGTCGGCCGCGTAAAGAGCGAGATGCTTGTCGGCCTTGTAAAGAGCAAGACTTGTCGCGTAAAGGGCGAGAGACTTGTCGGCCATGTAAATAACGAGACTTGTCGGACGCGTAAAGAGCGAGACTTGTCGGCCGCGTAAAGAGAGAGAGACTTGTCGGCCGCGTAAAGAGCGAGAGGCTTGTCGGCCGCGTAAAGAACGAGAGACTTGTCGGCCGCGTAAAGAGCGAGAGACTTGTCGGCCGCGTAAAGAGCGAGAGACTTGTCGGCCGCGTAAAGAGCGAGAGACTTGTCGGCCGCGTAAAGAGCGAGAGACTTGTCGGCCACGTAAAGAGCGAGAGACTTGTCGGCCGCGTAAAGAACGAGAGACTTGTCGGCCGCGAAACGAGCGAGCGTTTTTACAGCTGTATTAGGACCGAGAAACTTGCGGCAGCGGAGTAAGCGACAGCTTTTCTGGTCGTGCTATAGCTAAAAATTTGTCTGCCGCGATTCGTTCGAGAGATTTGCCGGCCGAGACGACGACAATAACGAAGAAAACGGCTATTTCGTTTTGTTTTATAGCCAAATTCAAACTTCCCGACCAAAAGTTGAAATTCATTACTTTTTCCCAACTATTCCCGACCTTAAAAAATCCCCCACATATTCCCGAATTTTCCCGAATTCCCGACTGGTAGACACCCTGTATACTGTTCTGAAGGAAGCCACTCACGTGTCACACAGCGCCGCGATGGAGGTGCCCATGTCCTGGTGGGTGGGGGCAGTGACGGAGGTGTGGGGGGAGGGGGAGCCCCGAGCCTCCGCCAACTCCGCCTCCAGCTTGACCTTGGCCGCTTCCAACGCCTCCACTCGCTCCAGCAGCGAGCTCTCACTGCTCAGTGACCTGTCAAATAATGATGACGGCGGTCAAACACAAGCGCAACTTTGTTTGAAAAAAGAGACTGCTCAGTAACTTGTTTTACGTAACTGACAGTCAAACAACAAACAAGCGCAACTTTGATTGAAAAAGATGTCATGTTACTCCCTCAAAGTTAGTAACAAGATCTGAGTTTGGTACGCTCATGACCCTAACATTAAAATGGGGCCAGTGGCATATAAACCACAAACTTAATGCTGACGGTAGGAATACGAAAATTACTTCATTGATTTTGATGAAAATGAACACTTGGGCTTCAAATCACATAACTATAATTCTGACAAAATTTTGAGAGATTTGGAATTGAAAATCTGAAGTTTTGGAACTCAAATGTGTTGCAGAAAGTGAGAAGAAATATCTAGTTGCCAAAGAAAATTTTGAAGTATGGGTATTTTAGTCGAATCAATTCAAATTTATTAATTTTTATGTTTCAACTATATATGATTTTTCAAGTATTTCCGTTGTTAAATTAGGCGTAAGAATATGATAGGTATTTAAAATTAATATATTTAGTAATTCATGTCATGCTTATGAAAAGGAATCTCTTGCAGCTTATAAAGGGCTTGACCAGTCTGCCAAGTACAGGTTCTGTTTCCCAGGTGCACAGGGGAAACAGAAGAGACGGTGATCTCCAAAAGAGAATCAGAGGAAAATGAGTCTGCAAGTGTAGGAAATAAGTTTTGACATAGGCTTCTGAGAAGCAGCCACATAAACCGAGGACCGGTAAAACCGAGGCCGGGTATACTGTTGCTCGATGGAGTGTGGTTGCAATACGTACCCGGTGGTGCCGGTGAGCCGGTGGATGGTGTCGCGGTGTTTCTGACACTCGGTCTCCAGGTGCAGGCTGTGTACACGAAGGTTCTCCAGCTGTCGATCCTTCTCCACCAGCACGCGCCGCATCGCCTCGTTGAACCAGATCTGCGACACAGGCGACTGGTACTCAGAATTGGTGACAGGTAACTGTTATCAGGTAACAGGTTCAACTAGTAAGTAACTGGTAACAGGTACCCGGTATCGAGTCACTAACTAGTTATCAGGTATTAGGTAACTACTGTCTGGTCTCTGGTAACAGGTAACTAGTACAGTTTCAGGAATCTGTTCACTGGTAATAGGTATCTGGTATCAGGTAATTTGTGACAGGTCCGTTGTACAGATAAACGGTACTCAAAATTGGTGACAGGAACTGGTATCAGGTTACAGGTGTAACTAGTAACTGGTAACAGGTGCCTGGTATCGAGTCACTGACTAGTATCAGGTAACTACTGTAAGGTCTCTGGTAACAGGTAACTACCTAGTATCAGATATCTGGTGAAAGGTATTCAGGTAACTAACTCAAATGAGGTAACAGGTAACTAGTAAGGTTATCAGGAATCTGGTAATTGGTAAGAGGTATCTGGTATCAGGTGATTTCGGACAGATGACAGCAACTGGTTTAGTCGTAATTGAAAAAAGAATAAAGGTAGAGAATCTAGAATTATATTCGGACTCTGTATCAATTATTGCTTTTGTGTATTTGTTCGCAAGAGAGTTTTGCATGGCTAAATTACAAAGATTGTTAAGAAGCTGTTTGTAGTTACTTCTGAACTTGGGTATAAAGTTTCAAGTTAAACATGTTCAATCAAGCCTAAACAAAGAGCAGATGGGTGGCAAAATAAAATATTTTCTTAAAAATTAAGACTATTTTTCTAAAACTGCGATAAATTTCTTAATTTATTACTAAAATGGTAAATCTCAACAATTGTTTTGGCTACACAATTTTGTTTTGGTATTTTGTATTGAAATTGTACTAACAGATAAATATAGGATTTTAAAAAGATACGAAATAGAGAAATGATTGACTTACTGAAATGTGGTGATGGTGGATTCCAAAAGAACGGTTTTACAAAGTTGTTCATAATGATGAGTGATATTATACCATTTTGCTTGAGACTTCTAATTTCTTAAACATTTTTAATAGTAGGTGACACCCAGTTACAATAATCATAAATCAGGCACTTGTTTGATTTGACAGTCCAACATATCATGGGAATTATTTTAAATCCTGTTGTTATTTCACTTTTGTAATGTATGTATTTTCAGGAATAAAATTGATGATTTTATTAGATTTGATTTGACCAAGGCTTATATAGATATTAATATGTAAAATGTAATACAGCGACTTTGCAGAAATGTGATTTCTAGAAGTCAAAGCAATAAAATAGAAACTGGTTTTGACAGCAAACAAAACAACGAAACCCAAAATATTGAACAATTATGGGCTGTATTTATTTAACTAGGATTTATAGGGGTTATCTCCAAATCCATATTGTGTAAAATGAAGTCAAAGAGGCTGTAAAACAAAGTCAAACAAAACCATAATTTTCTTAGAGAACAAAAGGGCTTGCTTGGAAGTCTTAAAATACCTTTGGTTTTTTAATTAATGCATAAAGTTTTAAGTCTCATAGGTTCAAACAAATCAAATAAATTTATGAACCTGCAATTTTGTAAAAAAAAAATTCAACTCATTGCACTGAAAGAAATTTTCTCATGGTGAAGGATATATTTATTCTTACTTCTTAGTATTCTTAGGAAGAAACAGTAAGGTTGAAAGAAAAAGTATACATAAAATCACTGTATATTTATTGCACATGAGCACCTTTTTGATAATAAACAATTGGATGATAATGATATTATATACCACAAACAAATAATAAAAGTTTATTCAGTATACCCTGAATAGTGTAAAACAAAAACTTGTACAGGGCTTGTAACAGTTTTTGGGGTTTAAAAAAAACTGTGTAAAAAATAACCTCGAAAAAGGTTGTTAACTAACTGAGGAATCAAAAAAGTGGTTTTCTCCCCTTTCCCAAATTTTCCTTTTGTGTCAGTCAGATATTAAACATAATACATCCGTGTATTAACATTCTCACAATTTTCAATGTTAAAAAAGACATTAAAGTACTTATAATTTAATGAAATAAATAGCTATGTTTATCAAGGACTATTTTGCTTTATATTATGGATGCTTTCTATTTCCAGTATGAAAATAAAGGTAAAAAAATGCTACATGGAATAGTAATAAAAAATGTTTCAATTAAAAAAAAACAAAAAGTAACCAAATTCCCCCAGTTAAAAAATAACCTGATCCAGAAAAAGTAACAAAACTAACCAAGGTAAAAAAAAACTGTTATAAGCCCTGCAGTAAAATTTCCATATTAATTACATTTTTATCATGAATTAACTTCAGAACGACTGCAAAAACTAATTTTATCTACGACCATTGCAATAAGCACCAATTATGGTATTACAATAAACATTATAATGATATACATTAAAACACCAAAAACCAAGCAGTACTCTAATGACGACTTTAGAGTACTGGAGTCACTTTAGAGTACTGGTTCTAGACCAATGAGAGCTCGGCATTTGACGGAAGTAGTGTCATAATAACAATTACGCAATTCGCACATCAGCTGATTGTTGCATTACGATTCATGTTTGAGTTGACTTATCCCATCAGCTGATTGTTCCACAACGATACATGGTTCAGTCTGCTTATTTGCCTAACCTCAAATTTTAGTTGACCTATTCCATCATTAAAAGTCATGAGTTTTGTTTAACTTCGGGGAAATTTTGTTGTATATTGTTGGTCGTAGATAAAATAGTGTATGCAACGATTGTATTATGCCTTTAAGCCACTCGTGAGATATTTAGAACACTCGCTTCGCTCGTGTTCTAACTTAATCTCACTCGTGGCTTAAAGACATTCATTGTACAATCGTTGCATAAACTACTATTACTACACACTTAAAAGACGTTCAAATTTCACACGAGAAATGCTTTGCAACTGTAAAATAAAAAATAAGTAAAATGCTACCAGTCAAGGCACGTACAAAGCAAATGTGTTTGGGAACTGAAAACTTTGACCGATACTTAAGGTGTGCAGCATTTATATTTGCTATCAAAGTTTATCTGCTTCAATTCCATATTTCATAGTTTAAAATGTGTGTTATATTGTTTGGGCATTTTATTATTTTGTTTTATTTTGGGTATTTGTACAATTTATAGTTCTCTGTAAAAAAAATTCCAAAAAAATCATTACTTTGTTCATGGTTTGAACAAGCCAGTTTTAAGGTTTTTTTTCGTTTTGATAAATCAAGTTTTTAACTAACTAAAGCGTGATGCAAAATAATAATTACCCTGATTTAAAGTACTATTATCAATTTGTTTCAAGAGATACAAAAATGTTTCTTTTATATTGAGGCAATAGAAACGAGGCATAGGAATTAATTAATTTAAAAAAAGTTTAGGTTTTCACTTAAATTTTGAACTAATTGGATATAGGCATGTTTCCACCTTTGGGCTATGAAGCAGAATGCTTTGAATGTCATCTATTTTTTAGAGACATTTTTGTTATGTATAAGAAAAATGGTCCGTAGTAATTCAACAAGTACAATAATATAATCCCACAATAAATATAAAAATAATAACATCAATTCTCACAATTACTAAAACCTAACTTACATATTCTTAATGGTAGTCCATCACAGCCTAATATTCACACGAGTTATATTTCTAAGCTACAGACAAATAATTTGCTTGACAATTACAATGTGACCTTCCTTGTATGCATAAAACAGTCAAGATATAAGTACTACTCACAATACTTCATTATTTAGATAAAAAAATTAAGTATTATAAATGAAGAAATATTTGAACAAAATATTCTTCTATGAAGAAAATATTTGAATTATTGATTCGAATGCCGAAGAGGAAGTACTTCGACATTCGAATCAATGATTCAAATAGGTTTCTGTATCTGTAAACTATGATCTTAAAAAGTAAGAAAATTTGCAAGAAAATTTCTCTAATATGGTAATTCGAAGACAAAAAACTTACAACCGTACAAAGTATACAAGCTAGAAACATCCAAAATGAAACTTTTCTTATTGTATTGAATATTCTAATTCAAACAGCTTAGCTGCAATGATACATGTATGTAGGACACATTTTGCAATACTTCAAATTATCTTTCAGGTTTAAGCTTTTCTCTCAGCTAATTGTTTTTAGAGGGAAATAATGTTTAAAATAAAGTCGTGCTAAGGACTAAGACCATAAATCAAGAGTTGTATAGTTGCTAAAACCGTGTGGTATGTCAATAAATACTTTTACAGCAATTTTTCCTTTTTTTGTGTAAAATAAAAAAATGCAGATAAAAAGATTAAAAATGCCTTAACGTTACTAAATTTCCACAAAAGAAATAATTTTTAATTTTAGGATCTTTGAAATATTCAATTTACATTTCACTATTTTCTGAATTCCACCACTACAACCATAGAGATGACCCAAAATATAAAAAGTTAATTGATCATTGTGATTTGTACATTTAATTCACCAACAAGTTCTGTACCTTTTCATTATTTACTGACGTTAGTATATCAAATTTCCAAAAAATGAACTATAATTTTTACAAGCAAAAATACTAGAAATATATTTATTACACACAGGCTAGTGTTAAAAACAAATAATAGAGAGTTGACCTTTTAGAAGTGAACTTTAATTTAAATTGGGTTATTCGGCAGTAAACTGAATAAATTCTATTTTAAAGGAAGTATTTTTAAAGTGAACTTGAAATTTGAAAAATTAAACAATAAGTTCCAACTTCTTGTTTAATTATCAGAGGATGTTTAGTTTTGGGGAAATGAATTAAGTATTTTGTTTATTTATACCAGTAAAATTTTTACATTTAGAAAGGGAACAGTTCAAAATTTATTAATTTGTAAAGTCAACTTTTATTCAATATTATCATTAATTGATTTAGTCTAATGAGAAATAGATGCTGGACCCAAGCTAAAGGACTAGCTACTAGGGGTGGACGAGTATTCGACAGTCGAGTAATTACTCGAGTAGTTGCTACTTCTCGAAGTCGAGTCGAGTAGTTAGTTACTCCCGTCATTTACGCGGTGGCCGAGTTTACGTGCGATTTACATTTGTGCGATAAAATTTTACAGCAGATCGCGAGTTACGCAAAGCTACATGTGCTGTTTATCCGCAATCGGCAGATTGTTCATCGCGGCCGCTCGCTAGTTTCACAATAAGCAGTATTTTCTGTTCATTTATGGCCGGCAAATATGCGCGACTGTTTTTTACGGCCGATCGCTAGGTTTGCAAAGTTGCATTTCGTCTCTTTACGATCGGCAAATACACGTGATCGTTTTTCGCGGCTGACAGCAACTTTACAAGGCTACATTTGCCGATTTTCGGGGATCGGCAAATACGCATGGTCGTATTTCGCGGCCGACCGCGATTTTAGGAACGCTACATTTGCCGATTTTCGGCGATCGGCAGATACGCGCGCTCGTATTTTGCGGCCGACCGCGACTTTAACAATGCTACATTTGCCGATTTTCAGCGATTGCGAGTTTTGAAAAGCTACATCTGCCGTTTATGTAGCTTCCGACCGACAGATATGCGCTGTCATTTTTCGCAGCCGTCCACGAGATTTCATAGCAATATCCTCGACATTTCATTACCTCATAGGAGAATGGATATTGACAGTTATCTAGAAATACCAGATTCTGAGAGATGTCTCAGGATTCGGAAATTTAAAACTTACAGCTATATTTAGCTCTGTCCTTACACTTAACAACTTCAAATTTGTAATCATATTTTATCTTTTGAATGATACACAGCCTTCATTTTTCTGACTCATTTGATTTGTAAAAATGAGAAGAAAATTGTGGAATTCATTGGTAAAGTGAACTTCATAAAACAATTAGTTAAGGTTTTGTAATTTTTGTATTGGGGAGATATCTTATTCTTATCTGGTTGCAGCTATGACACTCATCATGCTCAAGTGATTGGATGTTAAAAAACAATAGATCAGCAGTCAGGCAAGGGGTGGGGTTGGGTTTAGAGAAGTAAACAGATAACTGGGCATAGCTCTCCTCCCTGATGTTTTTAATTCTTTCTTGCACAATTTCTTGCCTAAGGTTTTAATGAGGGCCAACAATTACTTTTTAGGGAAAATATAAACCTGTTTTTGATTGTTAAAATAATATGCTAATATTAAATCTTATGACTCCTTAAATTTGACAACTTTCTTCATAAATTTATTTTATGATCTTGTTACATTAAGTGATTTGTTATTTTGAGTGATTTAGCATAGTCAACTTATTCATTTAAAAGTAGGGTTTATGCAATGTAGGGTATTAGAATATCAAAGATTTATTTTTCCAAGAAAAATATAGAAACATAAAGTCGACCAATTTTATAAGTAAAATTGAAGAAAGATTTTAATTAACTGTAATTCAAAAACATAAATACTTTTAAAAATGAAGATTTCATTACTTTTCACAACTACTCGACTCGACTTGACTCAATACTCGAGTATTTGGCTTAATACTCGACTTGACTCGACTTCAAAATCCACTACTCGCCCACCCCTACTAACTACCATACCTAAATTATGAAGAGAGTCAATATAATTTAGACGGTTCAGTTAACTGCGCAAGACAACATGCAACTACCAAAACTCGTCTTAGGCCTTAGCTACAAAGGCTCGATGCATTTAGTAAAAGCACTTGTAATATAATATTTATCAAATCTGCTGTTTTGGTGCATTCATGAATTATCTAGTTTCTTTTAATAGTTTAACCAAAATTCTACAGACTTAACAAACTTTTGTAAGTTATAAAAATAATATTTAAAAAAATTGTTGGAATGTTAAAATTTTGGTTTAAGGAACAGAGTTAGAATGAAAGAAATGAGAAGTTATTTTTAATTCTATTCAGCTTTCAAGGGTAAATTTTTCATATATTTTTCAGCAACTTTTTATATATTAAAAACTAACTACTATTTACATAGTACACATGAATTGTTATTAATTAATTAATCAAACAATTTCATCCAACTTTAGAGCAATAGATTATAAAAATTAGTAAAAATTTAAAAACTTACTTTCACTCCAACTAAACAAAATCTCTTATGCTCAAGGTAAGTTAAAACACACCAAATTTTAAGTGAATAGATACTTCCGTACTAACATTAAACACTTTTAAACAAACATAAAATTATGTTTACTCACATACACTACATGCTATTTACAATTGAGCAAGACTTAATTGTCATGACACAAGTGGGCTTGTAAATTACATCAATTGATTGCTTATGTTACAGTCCAGATATGCACAGTTAGGGGTAGAAATACGTTACGGTCCAGAAATGCACAGTTAGGGGTAGAAATACATTACGGTCCAGATATGCACAGTTAGGGGTAGAAATACAACGCTACAAACACAGCAACACTGACAACGAACACCAACGCAAGGGCCTCCTAGACAACACAACACCGTGTTACATTACAAGCAGTGCAAGCATGCAGGCTAAATAATACAAAACAGTACAACTGAAATAAAAATAAACATAAACCATGGACAGACTACTAAGAGCATCATACTACTGTGTTAAAAGTAGTGTTAAATAGGTTAATATGATAAGGAACTTTTTTTTAATAAGTAAAATTGGTTAAATTTGAAAAAAAATATTTATCAAAGAATGCACATACCAACAGGAGTTTGGAACGTGTTACTGTAATAATATCCACTATCCAGTTTGAGGTTTTTATTGTTTTCAGCGAATGGAAAACTTTATCAGCCAGTTTAAATATTTTTTTATAATTTTACAATGATAATTACTAGAGCAAAACTGGAAAATATTTTGCAGGGCTTTTACAATAATTTATGTGGTCAAATTATAAAACATTGAACAATTAGGCTAAAAAACTATTGACAATTTTTGGATTAAAACATTTTTCAGTGTTGGCAGATAAATGTCCTATTTTTGTTAATTTAATTGAATTTTATTTAATGTTCATTTTTCCAAAAGTCCAGATAAACCTCAACTAACAAATAACTTTATGCCGTAAATTAAAAAATTCCTAATTATTAACTTAAATTTTTTTAATTAATTCATTTTAAAATAAAGCAGTAAACTTTCAAAGCTAGAGTATTGAAAGAATAGATTTGAAGAAAAAAATAACACCATTTCACAAATAAAACCTTAAAACCAAGCCAAAATAATGTGAAGAAAATGTTGGGAGATAATGAATGATCTTTTATGTTAACCATTCGAGAGAGCTTTTGATAAAATATAAAAAGTAAATGAAGTAGGATCGAGCAAGTATACCTTAGAATATACTCTAGGTAGAACAGGGAGGTAATAAAAATGAATGTTAAATTATTAACCAAGACACTAAGGAGCCACGGTGCAAATGAAAATGGTGCAACATCTCAAGGTAAGTGACAAGTGGTATTCGTTGTCAATACAGTGGACTCTCGCTCATTCATACTAATGTGGCGGACGTCCAGTCCGGATTAAAGAAAATCCGGACTATTGGGAGATAAGCCTAACTTCGTAAATTCAGTTGTTATGGCGAACTGTTTTATCAAAACCCGCGCTAGTACAAACGTGAGCGTCAAACATGTTCAATCTCTAAGTTTTAAATTATGGTAGGCTACTGCTGTTCATTTGCGACTGACAAATACACGTGATCGTTTATGAGGTCGATCGCGATTCTCGACAAGCTACATTTGCCATTCACCCGGGACTGGAAAATATGCAAGATCGTTTTTGTGGCCAACCGTGAGTTTCGCAAAGCTGCATTGCCATTTATTTGCGATTGTAAAATACTTGCGATCGTGTTTGGCGGCCAATCGTAAGTTTCGCAAAGTTTTACTATTTTTTGAGTTGTGATCGCTAAAACAGTACTGTCACAAAAATTTTCCAGAGTAATTACAAATCCCCCCCAAAAATTGAGATTTTTATTTTTTCCAAAATTTTGGGACTCGACCATGCCTTATTGCACGAATTGCTTTGTAGCAGGCTTATTGCACGCAAAATGTGAGCGCTAAAACGTAAAGTTACGTTTTTGTTTTTATTTGCAAAATATCGCGAACATTTATATTTTTATTTTCCAAGATCATCGATCCATACAAGCGGGAGTCCGGAAAAGACCAATCTGGATGAGCGAGAGGCTACTATAGCAGTATTCATTCATATCAGTTTTAAATGCTTGGCTTCTGGAGAGCTAGACTGGGAGGTACAATGCTGCATTACTGAAGGTCCACTGAACTAAATTCAATAATTTATGCTTTTAACTGGTCCTCCTGAAACTCCAGGGGTTCTTCTGGAATTCTGAAGATCATGACTATGTATCTGATTTCCTCGAAGTATATTTATTATTCTCACCTCATATATTAAATATCACAGTATGTTACAAAAAAATCCTCTGTGTGATGACAATTTCTTTTCTGGCCACCTTTAATAGATTTTAGATTTTCTTCTATACCAATCACTTGATGGAGGACCTCTAAGATTTTTTTCCATACACCTCAATGTAAAGCAGATCTTTGAAGAAGATGTACATGAATGACATTAAGTTATTTTAGTTTCTCACTAGTTGTTTCAATGATTCTTCAATCTTCTGCAAACAACAGTCGTGCAGATACAGATTGGTCGCTACCAATCCTGACAACTTTCTTTTAAAAGCGGCTTTAAGAAGATAGGCCTTGGGAGTGGTTGACGAGAGGACAAACAAGTTGAACATTAATGGAATCCTATTAATGGAACTTTGAGGTTGATAATATAAGTTATTACAATCACTCCATAAAATCTAGCGATTGCAGCCATGTAAATTTAATTTATTGCGATCTTCAACTCTTTGATGAGGATTTTTTATTTGCTATTGAAATTACTGCCACGTTGTAATGTTATAGGCAACTCAACGTACACACAACAACTTCACAGTTGAATAATAAAAACCACGATTAGACGAAAAGTACTTCTTGGTCATTGCGAAACTTAAGGGACACACACACACAACGTTAAGAGAAAGAGCGACTGATTTCAAAAGTATAAACTATACTGCATGTCACCAGTGAATGGTTTTTAATGTTTTTCATAAGATTAAGTGAGAGAAGCCCTAAAAAATCAAATTACAATCTGAAGTTTTTGACAAATAAAAAAATGGTGCCACTTGAATTTTAGCCTTGCAAGTAAAAATTAAAGATAATTTGTTTGAAACATTTGCTATAATTTGTAAATAAGCAAAGTTCATAAAGCTCGAAAGTTTGTTTTAAGTAGAGTAAGCACTTTAACTTTTCAAAAACGTAACATTTACAAGTTTTCATTTGTGATTTTCCATGTTTTTTTTATCTCTTCAGGCATTAATCTGGCAATTCCCAATGTCTTAAACAATTCCGATTCCTTTTTCATCCCAATATCCCATAAATGTACACCTTGATATTTTTATGAATAAATATTATTACTGGATATAATATAAATCCTACTACGATTGCAAACAAGGCACCTGGTTTTAGACCTAACGTACGGTCATTATAATTCTTCTGACAAGTATTATCCAAATAAAGGGGTTTGAACTCGTGCCTTCCCAGTAGGTGGACTGACCTGTTTCTCCGCGTCAGCCCGTATCTTGAGCTGGTGCATCTCGTGGTCAAGCCGCGACTGCCAGCGCTGTCGCTCCTCTTCCACTGCCCGCTCTTTCTCCTGGGTCAGCTCGGCTCTCACCTGGGCCACCGCCTCCTCCCCCACACTCTCCAGGCTGGGGGCCTTCTGCTGTAACACACGTCTTATTTAGTGATCCAGAAGTGACTGCCAGCTGCAGCTTCTATTAAAGGAACCAGCATGCTTCCTGAATAAAGAAAGAACCATCCCCCCCCACCCCAATATTATTGAATCCAGTTAACTTCTGTTAGTTATTGCCAACAGGCCCTCAAGGCCCTCTGGACAGCCCATGAAATAAAGATCCTTCATCCTTCAAGCTTTGTTTCCATAATGAACAGTACAGTGTACAGTAACTCTATACAAAAGAGAACAACATACATTTTCTTTTACTGTCCTACTGTCTGGTCACTGTGAAAATCAGTTTTCAGCCAAACCATTCCTTTGTCTGGTTGTTGTGGAAACAAGACTCATTCGAGATGGCCTACTTGGAGAATCTAGGCCCTCTTCACTTAAACTCAGTGACTTTGTGATGTTCAGCTTGGTTTATAACAAGAAACTATTCATATTTTTCTGAAGAGTAATCTACTATTTATTTATTTATTTATTTATACAATTTACAATGCTTTAGTACAGCAATCGCCAGTTACACTATAGCATTAAAATAGTTTTACAAAACACCAGAAAACATGCAAACATTCAAAATAAGTTGACAACAGTGTTGGTTTAAAGTCTGCTTCTTGCTTTAAATATTTTAAATTACAATAAATATTCCGCTTACAACAATTCATTACGAACGAGAAAAAATTAATAAATATTAACAATTTACAACAAAAATAGTTTTCATTAATAAATTAACTTCATACATCAATAAATAAGACGAGCATTAACATTAACATAAATAAATATAATCAAAAAATAAATATCAAGTTTAAAGGTGAATTTAATTTGGAATTAACATACAAAGCCGAGTTTTATATTTTGAAAACGAGTCATTAAACACATCCAAATCAGAGTGTTTTGAGTTGTAAAGCCTCATCATGAAGTTTAATGGAGAGTGATATCCAAGATTTGTCCTTGAGAAACGAGGCAAAAACAATTGCAAGGTACGGGAGCCGCGGCGAGGGGGAGCAAAGTCCAACTGCGATAACAGAGCGCCGTCGTCCAGCGCCCCACTCACCAGTTTATGGAGATACAACAAGCTGGTGATTTGGCGTCTTTTGGAAAGACTCTGTATATTAAAAATATTCAAAAGGTCAGAATAATGAGCATCATTTGGATAAAACCCAAACGTTTTTAAGTGCAAAAAGCGAACAAATTTGTTCTGAATATTTTCGATCATTTCAGTTAAATAAATTACATGAGGACTCCAAACAATCGATCCATATTCTAACTTTGATCTAACTAGGGAAAAATATAATAGTTTCAATGAATTCGTGCTTTGTAAAAAAGAACTGGACCGTTTTATGAATCCGAGGACAGAGTAAGCAGACTTACAGACAGACATTATATGATCACCAAATGTAAATTTTGAATCAAACAAAATTCCTAAATCCTTAAAATTTAAATTTCTTGCCAATACCGTTCTACCCATTTTATAGTCAAATTTGATTATTCCTTCAGGTTTTTTCCTTGAATATGACATTACAGCACATTTATTTACATTAAATTTTAAATTGTCATGGCTCCAGACAACCAAGGCATCTAAGTCACGTTGCAAGTTTTCACAATCACTTTGTGTTTCTATTTTACTAAATATTTTCAGGTCATCAGCATATAAAAGTATTTTACTGTTTTTAATGCAAGTTGTGATGTCGTTAATGAAGATAATAAATAATAACGGCCCTAAATTCGATCCTTGAGGGACCCCAGATTCAGCAACAAACTCTTTAGAAGAAAACCCCTCATAACTATGCAAGTTATAGAAAGAAAAAACAAACAAAAACGGAGAGGAAAGCCACCCGAGAGACAGAGAAAGAAAACAGCAGAATTATACAAGAAAATTCATATTAAGGCAGGTCGCAAGATGAGAACTAGGGAAGGCAAAAGACAGAAATTAAAAAAAATAAAGTCTTTAAAGTCATTTATATGTACTTGTGACCGTTACAACAAAGAAAATACAGAATCCAAAACTAACTGAACCACTCACATCTATTCTCTCCAGGCTCATCTCGGAGGGGCTGCGCTCCATGGAGGCAGTGGCCATCAGACGGAACCTCGACCTCACCGCTTCCATCTCTCTCTTATGGTCTTGGGCAAGCTGTAAAAAATTTAATTAAACTATTGTAATTTTTTTGGCACAAAATTTATATTTGAAAAACCAAATAAGTTCATTTAGAGGTAAAATAGTCCAAGACCTATGCTTAGATGCTCTCTATGCTTAGATAAATTGAAATTGTGAGAGTGAGAAAGTAATTAAACAGCTGGTAAATCTGTTTGTATCAGATCACAAAACTGATAAAACAACCTTAATAGGATCAAGTGCAAAACTATAAGTAATTGATTAACCTGTTAGATCCCACAGGCGCGCCGATGCGTCTGCAGCCTCTGGTGGTGCTTAAGGGAGTTATACTCACCTAGTTCAATGATTCGCCACCAGGCTGCGCTAGAGCCGTGGTTCAATGATTTGCCGCCAGGCTGCGCTAGAGCCGTAGGCTTTATGAGTCAAACGAGCGTCCGTCCGACTGTGTGTACGTGGCCGTGGGGTCTGAGGCGTTGACTGACGAGTTAAAGTCGCAGACCTTCGGAGCGTCGCGGGTTCGAATCCCGCTCTTGCGCAATCCCTATTAGGCTTGCAAATGTGTGGTGTAGTTGGTGGGAGGGCCCACCTAAAATAAACGGTGACCGGCTTGGGTGGAAGTTGACGGCATTTGTGCGTTTAATAGGGATTGCAGTGAACACCAGTTTTGCTTCTTTTTACCCTTGTATAGAGGAGGAGGACACGTTTTTTTATTTTTTATTATTTAATTCAGCTTATGGTCAATAAATATGGACAATCAGAAAGGTCATAATCCAAAAATTAGAGCAAATACAGACAAAATAAAAACATTTCAATTAAAACTTGAGAAATAAAAAAAACTTGGGAGTCAATGGGTTAATGTTTCTGCTCTTCAACAGCCATCTTGTGTGTGCTTGCTCCCCCTTATCCTCTAAGACACGTCACCTACACCCCCTCTCTCTCCTTGCCCCTCACCTCTTCTCCTCTTTGTCACCTCCTCTCCTTTCTCTCCTCCGCCCTTTGCGCTCACCACATTTCTACACCTCACCCATTCTTCCCCACCCATTCTTCATTTCCTTCTTGTTTTTCCATAAAATTTTCCATCACCCGCATCTCCCCCAGCTCAGCCTACATACCTGGTCAGTGGCCTCCTTGACCGCTCGCTCCCTGGAGGCCTCCGCCTGCTCCCGCCGCTCCCTCTCCCTCCCCTCGGCCTCCAGGCTGAGTGTCAGTCGCTTCTGCAGGTCCTCCATCATTGCCCGCATCTCCCCCAGCTCTGCCTCCCGCTCTGCCACCTCCTGCAGATCAAATGTTCAATTATAATCAGAAGCATCAGATCATATCATAATCAGAAGCGTCATGATGGAGAAAACAATCAGACCTTGAACTCTAGTTAATTCCGTTATGTAATGTACCAGAAGCAGATTGGATTTCTATTGTGCTTTAAAATCAGAAGCATTGTGATAGAGAGAGTAATCAGACCTACCGAACAGAACTCTGATTTGTTCCGTCATGTAATGTACTGAAAGCAGATTGAATTTGCAATGTGCTTCAATGAATATTTTAGTGCTGGTCCACTAAAATAGGGTGAAGTTAGGATGAAAACACTAAGCTAGAGTAAAACACTAAGTCAAGTGCACAAGTCAAGAAGCAAGTGGCACTATGCGTTAACTCACTGAACTTTGATATTATCAAAAACAGTGCAGATGGATTTTCCACTTGCTTCTTGATTGGCTGCTCACGCTTAGAAATAATTAATTCCATTCCTGTAGCAGCAAAATTGATCATGAGCAACCAACTCTAACTTGCCATGTGACTACTAGCCATTATCATACCTCACTGTCTTAAAAGTCCTGCCATAAACTATAATTTTGTGTGCCTGCTGGCCAAAAATTACACTGTGAATGTCAGATTTATGTCACCAAATTGCTCATATAGGTACACAAGCAGTTGCATACTTCTATTAAACTGGTAGCCGATTAAACTCTGTATACCATCATGAGATAGAAAATGGACATATTTGCCATATTCCCGCTTCTACCCCAGCCCCCAAAATAGGTTGTTTTTGGGGGCAATCCCAAAATTTCAAATGCAAACCGCTATTGAGTGACCAATCATTTTGAAGGGTTTTTAAATTAATTAATTTAACTTAAATTTAATTACTTTTCATGCTGTTCCATACCATATGACATAAAAAAGATAAATATTTTTATTTTTTAATCAAACAAAATACAAATGTGTCCTTTTAATGCAGACTTCCTTCTCCCCTTGTCCTCTGAGTTCTTTAAACTTTCATGCAGGTCAGCATGTTTGTATTTGACCTAATTCATTAACTTCACTAAACCCACAAACTTCTGTAATCTCCACCAAAAAAAAGTGAAAACAGTTTACCTGTCGCAGCTGATAGATCATCTGGGTCCTGGAGTCTACGTCGTTGCGGTACGCCGTGGTCAGCTGTTCCAGGAAGCTGTGCACGTGGTCGTGTTCACTCTTCAACCAGTCCTTCAGTGAGCTCAGGTCGTGTCGGATGCTGACTATCGACTTTTCCATCTCCTCCTTCGCCCGGCTCAGCCGACCCGCCTTCTGCTGACAGACAGGTGTTGTTAACCCTCTACGACGAAAACTACTCTGATACTATGAATCACGTTGTTGTAAACGTGACGAAAACAACTGCATTTGAGACTGCAGAGCTCCGTGGAACAACGTCCAGAAAAATACACAAGAGTGCAGCACCAAACGGTCTGCCACTTTCAGGGTCAACTGTACAGTTGTATTCAGTTGCACTAACAAAATTAATCAGCTGAGAACGACAAATCCGAGTATTCTCGGGCATCGCAGTTAACGAAACAAGGGTTTGCACAAGATATCTCGTGCGTCGCCGTAGCGTGTACAGAAAACTACCACGGGATAACTCATGCGGAATCAGAGGTTATCAGAGGTATTACGGGAATCAGAGCTTTTGTAATTGACAGTTGAGCAATTAAGAATAGTAAGGGCAATTACTCCAGCAAATAAATATTACCTATAAGTAAAATGTTTTGGTTTGTAATCAATAAGAAACCTGGTGGACCAAGCTCTGCTCAACAGTTTGTTATTTTGCTCTATTCTAATGTTTATAAACATTATGACAGGACAGCTCTAAAATTAGTTTTACTTATGTTTACATGTTTCTTTGTTATTTCTTTGCCTGTGTATCGACCCATATGGCACCGTATTAAAATTCTACAACTTTTGAACTCACTTTTAATTGTTTATTACTAGGGGTGTGCGATGCAGCAAATTTTTTTCGATTCAATGCGTCGATGCGATTCATTGAATTTCGATTCGAATCGATGCGATTCGATTCGATGCAGTGCGGCGTTATTTGCTGTTAAGAGTTATTACAGCTTGCATTACTGTAATGGGTCAGTAACCTTAAAGAGGAAAGTAGAAAAATTGCACACAAAGTTTGAATGAGTCTGAACCAAAGCATTTGTAATAGGCCTAGGTACTGAACCATTCATTATAGATAGGCCTAGGAATTTGGAAGAACAAATAAATAAATATTTATATCTTAATTCCTTTACATCCTTTCACAATCTCAAGAAATAGTTATTATTACTAGGCCTAAAGTTTTTCTTAAAAAAACACAAGCAGTCCAAGTAAAAATTAATCAGTTCAAAGTTTGTTAAGTTATCTAATAATTATAACAATTAGCCTAAGTAACTCTTCTCGGATACAATTAAAGTAGGCCTATCCCTACCGGTGTCGGTATAGTCATTCGTAACTATCTATTTCAACAAAGCTTTGGCTACTTGAGCCCGCATCGTCTACGATCTTTTCGTTGCAGTCTTCAGACATCTTTATTTATTTGTCATTCAATTACTCCAAAACAAAACATTCAATTGCATTCGCGCTACAGTCACAAGAAACAAACACTAATTACTGCGCAGTGCTGAGCTTACGACGACGGCAGACAGCTCGACAGCTGAGCATCACAAAACAGTGTTACCACTTGTAGACCGTGTTTACCCGCAAAAATACCCGTCTCTGCTGGAATAAACTATTGAAAATATTACGAAATCCCCACACGGGCTTGGAAATCCCCGAGAGTCGGGTAATTTCTTTAACAGCAGTATTTGGTTTTGTTCCATTGCGCGGTCAGCCTGTATCACCATCACGATCGCGGTCACACTGCAAGTTGCCGCCAACTGTCGTAGTGCTCGTTTTATTCTCGTCATTGAAATTCGTGAATGGAATTATACAGCCATACAATCATTTAAAACTCATTATAAAATAGAGAAACATTTATTGCAATAATTTTCAAACTTGGCAAAAAAATAACAATGCACTACTTTGTCACACAGCCTTTAGTACGCGTTCTTTGTTGTTAAGCGTCTAGAGCCTGAAAGTATTACTACGCACTAAGCTTTTCATAACTAACTTCATTACGATTCAATAAACTGCTTTGAACATTAATATTACGCATTTACATAGTTTAAATGTTTATTTAATTGCTTTCAACATATATTTTAGACTAATGGCGTCTAGTGAATCGAAGAGTACCTATGCATCGAGGCAAAATCGATGCATCGGCATTTCGATGCAAGCCGAATCGAATCGAATCATAATTTCGATGCATTTTCAATGCATCGCACACCCCTATTTATTACTAATTACTAGAAATAATAAACAGATAAGAACTTAAGTTTTTGAGCCAGAAATTAGATTGCATTAGGGTTAGAAAGATTGCAAATTAGATAGACTTTGAAGGAAGACCTAAAAGCCGATTTTGAGATAGTTATGCTACAACACATCCAACCATTGCTCAATTTTGAGCATAGGATACTCATCACATAATAAAAAAAGACTTCATGTTCCTGATGTGACCTGCTGTTGACGGTTTATAAGTAAATCCAATTTTGTCAAAACATTCTTAACTTTTTAAACAAAAGACCTTTCCAAATTTAATTTCTGTGAGATCGATTCATAGTATAATACATGATCCTATTTTTTTATGAACCTTTTAATGTGTTCATTTACAAAAACAATTCTAATTATGAAGTAAAGACATGAAACCTACGTTCCCTAGACTATGTTTCTGTAAATGTGCTGTTACGTTACCACTCCTCTCTCCTTTGTCTTTTTACAAAAGTTGGACTCAAAAACTACATGACTTACCTCTTGGGCGCTGTCCGCTCCCTTCTCAAAAACTAAATCTGTAGGACTCTGGCCAACTTTCTCAAATTCTTCCGTGTCTGTTTCTGATTCAAATCCCCTGCAAATCATGAGTAATATTACATCAATAAATTCAAAAGATTACTTTTAATGAAGTGGAATTATGCTGTGTTTCAGATAAATTTAGTATATGAAGTACTAAAACAGATTTTATAAAAAATAGCCATCTCAGTGCGATGGATTGAGCTGATACCTCATTGAATGCAGTCATTCAGCAGTGTGTATAATTTTGAATCCTAGATCACTGAAAACTCTTAGATGAATGTATAGTGTCATGTGGCATTTTGCTCTTCATCTCACATACAATATTGTTGTGCGTTATTACAAAAGGGCTATAATGACTGGAGTCAATAGACTAACTATGACATCCCTCACACCTGTCTCAAACAAGTGTTTAAAATCACATGTTTGTTTATGTTTGCTGACATTCTGATTTGTTTATCTAATCTAATCTTGCCTGAAATGTTTTAAATCTTTAAGCAATTTTACATTGGCATTACAATTTATTTCACATTTAAAAGTTTTTATAAATTAAAACATAATTATTCCAAAGAGGAACAGATATTCATAACAACTTGAAAAAAATAGTTTAGCCTACTAAAGAGCCAAATTTCCCATGGATTTGATTTTACTTCATCTCTTCCACAAAGTATTAGACCTAAGCTTTATACCTAAACACACCTCCAGTATACAAGGTAGGATAAACTCCTGGATCTATTAAAAATTCATAATAACAAAAGTTCTAATGGTTTTTTTCTCTGTTGATGATTTTTGGTGAGTGTAAGTTCCATGCTGTAATACTTTTTAGTTTTGAAAAATATATTTTTTGTTTTTAGTTTGACCATAATAACTTTTTTTTAACTTTAAAAACCCTAAACGTAGGAAGTACCAAAATTATTTTCTGATATCCAAGTAGGCCTACAAAAATAAGTTTGAATTCAAAGCTATGAAAATAAAGCTTATTTTAAAGTGAAATTACAAACCTGTCTGTAATGGGTAGAACGGAAGTCAGGAAGCCGGCCCCAGCAGTTTGGCTTTCCGTAGGCTGTTCCATGGCAGTTACCTCCTCCACCTGAACCATAAACAACAAAATAATTTTTTTATTAAAAATTCAAGAAAGGTTTTTTGACATTATCAGATCCAATATAAAACCCCTATGGGCTTTACAAAAAGGACATGTTAGTCCCACACAACATAGAATAAGTTTGAATCTAGCGACTAGTAAATTTTAAAATCACAAATTACGAATGGAAAAATTTCAGACTCAATACAAAAGATGTTATTTTCTCTGAGAAAAGCTAAATACTACAGGAGGCTACTTAATTATAAGAACACTACAGGCCTAGTTGGTACAATATTCTTCTCCAAAAAGAGAAGGATTTCTTTGGATTTATCAATAAAAAATCTGTTTAAAACGCAAAATTAGTTTTTATCACAATTTACATCATCAGTAGCAAATGGAAAACCAGTGTATTAATATTGATTGGAAAATTAATAACTAACTACTGATTAAAAGATTATTATAGAGGAACTAAAACAAGCTTAACTTTGGAAAAATAAGTGTTCTCCATGGTAAATCGCAAAACAACATAATATTTCAAGGCCAGGGACCTCAACTGGAAAGAAGATTGAGACAAAAAAGTGAAGAAAGAAATCCCAGCCTTCTTTCTTCAAGTTGATAAAAAGGCCAGTGGCCTTGAAATATTCAACTGCTTTGTGATTACCATGTATCTATCTGGGATAGCTACTTTTTCAAAGTCTGCCTGCTGGTGCTATCAATAAAAAGGCAAAAAGCCCTTTCCGAATCCTGATTAAAGTATTATTGCTAGTGATGGACAGGATTGGATTTTCAGTTCGGGACGGGACGGGACAGGATTTTTTTCTTCCCTCTTAAATTCGGGACGGGACAGGACGGGATTTTTGTCTTTGTCTTTTGTCCCTTAATCTTCAGGAAATGCTCGTTCATGAATTTATTTTCTTTATTACAATAATAGCATTAGGTTAAAAACAATGTCATAGATAAATGTTAGCACCGTCCCAACTCAAAAAATTTTAATAAATAAATTTGAATGAAAAAATACTAACTTATATGCAATTGACAAAATAGCAAATATTAAAAACACATAAAAAATAGTAACACAGTGAAATTGTTAATTATAAATAAAATACTAATATATATATTAATGGTAAATAAAATGTATTGTTATTTATTATTTTTCATTAAATTTGATTTTTTATTCTTTCTAATTTGAATGCATTGAAAAATAGAAATAATATAAAAAAAGAACCAAATAAATAAATATAATATGCATTTTTTAATGTTTGATAGAAACACAATAGTTTTAAGTTTCTGCTTTTTGTTTTATTGTTTGGTTTCCAAAAAGCCAAAAGTAAAATACTAGAGTGGTTATTGTATGTTGACAATATACTGTCGTGTACAACCAGTAAACATGTTATTGTATTTTTATAAACTTTGGGCTTTGGAGTTCTTGTTTTAGGAAATTACTCTATGACTCATAATTTTTCCAGCACTTTAAACTACGGTAAAAAATTAAAAATAAATTTAGTTTCAAGATGACAATCATAACAATAGTTTTTCCAAGCTTAAAATTATAAATTTGAAGTTTACAACTCCCAAACTTAATATTTCTTAAGTTACATAAAATATTAATTACCTATGTATTAGAAATTTCTTAAGTCTCAAAGTCTTTACTTTTGTCAATTTTTTTACTTATTTATGAAAAATAATCATACTTTCGGCTGGGATTCAAAGACATCTGAATTAGTTTATAAAATTGAATTAATGGGCAAAACCACAATTTGTAGCAGACCAATGTGGCCGACAAAATTAACAATCATCACTGTCACGCCTTATAGCAAGTTGTTTTCATTATTTAACCGCTGTCAGTGAATAACTAAGATTGCTTTTCACACCCAATTGCGAGTTAGCAATCCTACATTTGCTGTTTATCAACGATCGGCAAATATGCACGATCGTTTTCCGCGGCCGATCGCGAGTTTCGTAAAGCAACATCGGCCGTTAATCCACGAACGGAAAAGACGCGGCCGTTTGTAAATTCCGCAAAGCTGGATTTGCCGTCTATTCCTGATCGGTAAAAACGTGCGATCGTTTTTCATGGCCGATCACGAGTTCCGTAAAGCTACATCGGCTGTTAATCCACGATCGACAGATACGCGCTAGCGTATTTCGCGGCCGTTCGCAAACAGCTCTAATCTATTTTTGATGTTCATCCGCATCTGGCAAATACGCGTGATGATTTTCGCGGCCGATCAAGAGATTTTCAAAGCCGCATTTGCCGTTTATTTACGATTGGCAAATACGCGCGATAGCTTCGGACGATCGCGAGTTTTGCAAAGCTGGATTTACCGTTCATTCGCGATCGGAAAATACGAGAGATCGTTTTCCGCGGCCGATCGCGAGATTTGCGAAGCTACACCCGCTGTTTGTTTGTGATCGCTAAAACGATCCCGTCCCGAAAACTTTCCCGACGCAAATAAAATCCCACCCGAAAATTGGGAATTTAATTTTCCCGAAAATTTCCCGAAATTTCGGGACCCGACCATCCCTAATTATTGCTACTATAAGTCTAAGTTATTCCTAATGCTCACCAATCTTTCGACCTCCTTGGGTTTCATGGTGTTAGTAATTGATCTTGAGGCGAAGAACTGCGTGATGGCGTTGAGATCTGGCATCGAAACTGTTAGAGCGAAATCAGACACCTTCTCCTTCAACAACTCCAGGTCTTCGATGGTAATCTGGAGGTAGACGAAAATGTTTCTTTAATATTTGAACATACACCTTTAAAAGAATTGATTTAATGAACAACTCACAGCACATGTACGGGAAATAGAAAACAATTCTATCAACGACAAAAAACACCGCTAAAGATGAACATAGTGATCTTTTTGAACTTCAAGGTAGACATTGTAATGATTAAAAGTAATTATCTTTACTTCTCCACCCAACTACCCATTATTGATATAGATTATTTGAGGATTAATAAAATACTTGATTACTTCCTTACAGCTCTGCTTGCTAACTCTCTTGAGATTCTTTATTTAAGTGCTGCAATCTGTGTCTGAACTATTATTTCAAAGCATGGCCGTATGTCTAGCTGAAAATAAAGAGTATTGAGTTTGGTTTAGTGTTGACGGAAAGCGCAACTGTTCCAAAAATTTAGCTCTCTACAATACTACCTCTACTCAGGTGAGGCCCTTTCTTAAAATTCTGAGACGTACTGGCAAATCTAATAATAATACTTTTATTTGACACCCCAAGCGTTAAAATCCATCCAGCATTTCTTGAGTCATGACTGTGAAAAAAAGCCATTGACTTTATAACTAAAAGGAGACTGCTCATCCTTACAGATGTTCTGAAGCCAGAAATTAAGCACTCACCAAAATAATTCAAAATTTAACATTGCTGGACTACCTATTTTTCTCTTTATAATCAATGGAAAACCCCTTGCTTTTACAAAACATTGACGTTTTGAAAAACCACAAAAACAACTGCTTTTACAAAACATTGACCTTAGATTTTTTTTCTTAAATCACCTTGGGGAGTTTGGTGGTAAGAAAATTCAGGTGCTAAGGTGGCAAAGGAAGAAGAGGTGTCAGAAAAAATACATAAATCTATTTTTTTGGATTAATAACAAATTCCTTTACAAAACTCATAAGGTCATAGTCTTAGCATGAACTAGACTACATCACAGACTACAAATTATTTTTAATAATCTTGGGAAACTTGGTGACACCTTGGTGTCAAAAGACTCAGATACTTGAGTGGCGAGCGAAGGGCTGTCCTGATATAGTTTCTTTCTGAGGATTAATAAAACATGCCTTTATGAAACACAGAGGGTTGTAAATATTAGTGTGAACAAATCACCAAGACCATAGATGACTGAGTCTAAAATCACCTTGGTAGCTTGGTGTCGGAAGACTCAGATGATTGAGTGACAAAGAGCGAAGGGCTATCCTGATATAATTTCTTCGAGGATTAATAAAACGAACCTTAACCAATATAGAGTTAGCATGAACAAATTACCATAGATTACAAATTCAGTTTCATCACCTTGGGCAGCTTGGTGTCGAAGGACTCCGGGGCCTGGGTGGCGAAGGGCGGGGGACTGTCCTCCAGCCCGGGGAACAGTGTGTTGAGCATGTGGCCGTCGAACTGCGCCTGGAAGTTCTGCCGCCGAGCCACCTCCTCCGAGTGGACTGCGCACAGCTGGCACGCCAGGTCGTTGGCCCACTGTAACCAAATGGCTCCTTGTGCAAACATCTTTGTTATTTAAGTCAACTAAAGTCATCTAAATAATTTATTTTTCAATGCAATCAAGCAGACAACTGGGCAAAACAAATATTCGTGATTTTAAGAGGATCATTGAGCTTTTTATACGAAACTTTTGCACCTGACAGCTAATTACTAGATAACTGTCAAGGAACATTCCAACATACTAATTAATTAACCATAGTACTTGTGATTATATTGTTCCATTAATAGCAAACGCTAATTAATTAAAAAGCAAACTTATATTAATTTTTGCTCTTAAACCAGCTTATCAGTACATTCACACTTAGAGGTATTTTCAATGGGCAGGAGTTAGCCAATTCCTGTTTATCTATTAAACTGGAGTCAAAAGAGCTTTGCCAACAAATAAATTTTTGCCATATCGCAGGAGCATGGTGCAAACCGAAGGGCATGGTGTTAAATTCAAATGAACCTCTACCCTGCACCGTGAATGCAGTCTTTTCCTTGCTATCAGCCGCTAAAAGGTACATTAGATATATTGCTTGGAATGGCGACCAACCCAAGTAGGTATTTTAAGCCAAGTATGAGTTACAGATGAGTGAAGGATGATTGTGGCGCGATCTTGTAGTCTTGTTACTGACTAGACCGACATGTTCCTTAGACAGGACTGTTAATTAATAGCCAAACAGCCAATGGCAACTAAAGGACCAACATTTTATCATGGGATCCAACCACAATTTCGCCTGGTTTGCAATTTACAAACTGGTCTAATTACGAGGACGGTTTTATAAACGTAGTATTCAATAGTGTGGACGTTAATCCCCACTAGGAAACGCCTAAACGTTAATAAGTTACAATCAAGGGTAACATACAAGTTGCCCCCAGGAGGCAAGTTGCATGTCGAATGTAGTAATCTCAATTTGTGACTTTATTAATATTCCTAGAGAATATGTTAAGAAATAAATTTCGTCCATTGTCTATCTCACCATGAGGAAGGCGTGGGAGAAGGTCCGCCTGCGCACCACCTCCGCCACGGCCGTCAGGTACAGGTGCGGGATGTTGTGTGTCTGCTGCAGGATGGTCAGCTGTTCCTTCAGCACCTTCAAGCTGTTCATGTACATCTGTGTGCGTTCAAACACGTGTGCGATCTCCGTCTCCACGCCATTCACCCACCTGCAACAAATATCATAAGTTGAGTGTTTTTTTTAATGTTGTTGTGCCACTTTTTGTTAAGAAGGGGCTCAAGTACTGTGAGCCACCAGCTTATTTCATAACAATATTAACTTTAAAACTTTGCTTTATAAAAAAGAGCTTTGATCTTTGGCTTAATTGAACAATCAAACCAAATTTATAAGAATAACATGACAACTCATCGTTTTACCAATTTCAACTTAATCAAATTTAATGTAAGAATTGGAATGAAATAAATCAAGTAATTAGGAAGTGATACTTACTCTTGGGTACTATACTCTAACCAAAGAAACAATACAAAATATTATAGCTTCTGTAACTCAACAAGAGAAATCCCAATAAAGGCGATCTTTGTAAGGGCAATAGTGTCTCTCAACTCAGAAAGAACTAAAGAACTACTTTTCACAACATATTATATCATCACTGAGGAAAATTAGAAATTATAGAAATCAATAAATAAGCAAACCATTTTTTATAGCCTTGAACTGTGATATTTAAACTAAATAGTATTACGTACCTCCAACATCTAACCATTCGTAAAACTATATTGGGCACTGAAAAGTACTTTATAAGGTCATTCACTTTAAGTCGTACAAGAAAAACAGCTTGAGGTTTCTCAAAAACATTACATCCAAACTAATATTTTATCCACCAAAATTATTGACAAGTTTAGAAGTCCTGGTCCTGGTTTAAGCCTTTGGTCCTGGTTTAAACCTTAAGGTCTAAGATGTATAACTTCTGATGACCCGATGAACAACTCACTTCATGCGCATGTAGATGTTCTGTATGAGCTCGGTCTTGGCCAGCACGATGCGGCGCCGGATGTCGCGGATCTTCCGGTGGTTGGTCTGCATCACGAGCAGCTGGCGTCGGTGGCTGGCGCACAGGTCGGGCAGGATGCTGGCGTCGCCGAGGTTACTGGCACGAGTGGAGTTCTGCTGTAGCGCCTGAAAAGAAATAAAGTTGTCTTGAATCTCAAAGGCAAGTTTAAGAGCAGATTTTTCATCAGTCTTTCCCCTCTCCCCAAAGCTAGAGGTAATATTTCAACAACATCTCTTTAATGAAATTTTATTTGCTTCCATTTGTAACTTTGAACAGAACTACAATTTTAAAGTTGTCTTTTGATATATTTTGAAGCCTACAGTAGAAAGAGGGAATTTGCAGGGATGGAAAAGGTACAAATTAGTCAGACAGCCTCTGAGGGAAGAGAAATCATTCCCATCATATCTTCCAGGCTCCTCTTGACTCACCCCTTAACCTAATGACTTCCCAGGCCCTTCCAGATACTAACCCAAGCACCCTTTCTTGTGTACAATCGCTACAAAGGTTCACCACAATACTGATGGGATGACTACAGGTTTTTTAGGAAAGGGACCCTCCGCTGATTTTAAACACAAATAAGTTCTTTTTTGCAACTTAAAAAAACTTGCGATGTCAGGACTATTTTGACCTAATTTAGATGCTCAAATATATTTTTATGTAATATCCTTTTTGGTGAAGTATGGACTCTAGGCCTGATTTGTAAGAAATCAGGGTAAAGCCGAGTTCGCCACAGTTCGGTCTCACCTGGGCCAGGTCTCCCTGCTCCTGCACACAGCCGCGGATCTCCCTCAGCAGCCGCTCCAGCCCAGAGAAGCGCTCCGACAGTCCGCCGATGTTGCGCATGTTCTCGTCTAGCGACTGCGCCACCGCGTGACTTAGTAACGCCTGCAGCGACGACACTATGTCCTCATTGTGCTGTCAAACACAACACATTGTTAGGAGTCAATAAAGCTTGTGTGAAATTTATTCAAATTGGAAACTGAAGTCCTGTTTCCAAACTTTCAGGTCTAGAATGTTATATCTTCTCACGATATTGTGTACTGACCACTTCTTGCTCTTTTGGATGTAAATTACAAACTATCATAGGCGTAATTCGGGGGGGGCAAGGGGGGGCAGTTGCCCCCCCAAAAATTTGAAAATTAAAATTAATTTTTAGATATAAATAACGAAAAGCGACATGGTTTTTAATCATGTTTTTTCAAGTTGTAAAATTATATTATTATTGACATAAATTTTTCATTAATATGAGTCTCTTCGATATGCCGTAAAAGTACGCTGGTGGCGTAGTTTTGTTTGAAGTCCGATTGCAAATTTGCAAGGATACGTTTAGCGAACGAATACAGACATACACGCTATCCACTATGGCGTGCCGGTCGACGAGAACCCACTCCCACGCCAAATGACACGTCCACCAATGAACTAACGCTCCACGATGGCCAACCTCTAAACTCTGTAGTGCTGCTCAGAGCCAGTGTAAGTTAGTTGCCTGTCATAAGACACTAATCAAAATATAAGACACTGTTCACCAGGGGTGCCCAGAAGGGGGGGAATGGCGCAATTATCGCCATCAAAATTGTTGGGGGGGGCATGATTTTTTGGGCGGGGCATGATTTTTTGGGCGGGATATAGGTTTTGTGAGGAATTTCGAACCAGCGAATAAGGGAAAATTACAAAAAAATAAACTATCATAACCATGCGCAACAGTTAAAAGTACTGTTTATTTATGTAACCATTTCATCAGGATTACTATCACTGAACTCGTCATATATTCAAGTTTGCTGTGTAAACCATCCATTGAATCTCCAAGTCAATCCATGTGTTAAGTTATTTTGAAGGGCGGTTGACAATGGGTCGACTGGCCTGGCAACCCTGTCCGACATCAGGCCCAGAAGACATTAGTGTCAGACAGGGTCTGTGGCCCCGGTCTGACACAGCCGTTAGCAATGTTACCAAAACCGGGTATTTACCCAGTTTTCGGGTATTTTGGAGGCCGTGCGGAGTTTTGGCAGTGATTAAGAAAAACCGGGTATAACCGGGGATTTAAGACTTGGGTTGAGGAAATTTACTCATCAAGCTGGCTATGAAACAATGAGTGAAATCGGGGATTTTTTACGATCGAGGTACAAGGATTTTTTGGAACTCTAGATATTTTATTTTTCAAACGAAAGCTGCTGTTATGCATTTGGTTTGGTTGTATTGGTAATTTCGTTGCAGTGTAACCAGAAACTGGGTAATAGCCCGGTTAGTGGGTTTTTTGTTGGCCGTTCGGGGACTTAATTAGAAAATCGAGTAAAATCGGGGATTTTAGACTTGAGCTGCGGGGATTTACTCGGCATCCTAAATACATAAAAAAAACGGGTAAAGCCGGGGATTTTCGAATTGTGATTTGCTTTGCAAATATTCAATGTCCATGTAAGGTGAGAAAAAGTCCGGTATTTGGTGTTTTTAAAGTCATTAGGTGGTTTTTCGGCTATATAACTACCCGGATTTTGGTCCTTGGGGGGGATTTTGCAGGGATTAGTGCCGAAAAACCGGGTAAAAGTGAGGATTATCAATGGAGTTGGCGGGTAAATAATAAGTGCCAAATCCTGTGTAATGCAACACTGGAAGTTAGAGATAAGAGTATAGCAACAGTCAATTGCCAGTCGTATGAAGCACAGTTGGTGTGCCTGCTTTGACTGCAGTGAGTCAGTTTTTTACAAATAAATAGTACAATTACTGACTGAAGGCCATAGCCAATGTTGAAAGGCCATAGCCAATGTTGAGATTGCACTTAAATGAAAGGTTAGAAAGTTATTTTTTTTTCACTTCCTGTAACCGCGGAGCCCAAACCCCACAATTTTTTTTCTGGTTACGGCTTTGAGTGAAGTGAATGGTGATTACAAGTTCACATTGTGTTGTGATATCGTGGTTGGATATTAACTTTAGCTAGTTAGATATAAAGAAAATAATATGCATTGGCAGTGTATATACCCCATAGATACTTTGGTATTATACGAAGGCCACTATTTTTAGAGAATTTTTTATTGATTACCAAAAATAACTTTGTAATTGGAAAGAACATGCTTTAATTGACTTACTTTCCAAATTGGACATAATTATGATAAGCGGTCTTTGTTTCTGCTTCCCAGAAGACAGCGATGTTGGTGAGGATTGAGTTGATCGAGTCGCCGCCGCCACTAGCAACTTTACCCGATCGCCATAATATTCAGCGCGCTGCGGCGGTTATGTTGAGTTAGGTTATCATAAATATGTTAGTAGGACTTTCCTTGTTTCGTTATGAAACGAACGGTAGCAGATGAGTCATACTTTCGCCTACTAAATCCCTTGACAGGTGATGCGAGCGCTCCGATCAACGACGTGACCTTGGCCTATTTCAAGGATATTTGGCGGGCAAAAGTATGACTCACCTTGTATCGTTCGATTCGTAACGAAACGAGGAAAGTACTATTAACATATTTATGATAAACTGACCTAACATAACCGCCGCAGCGCGCTATATAAGGGTGGCCTCCGTATAGTACCAAAGTACCAAGCCATATTCTTCAGTACGAACTGCTAGTGCAAAGGGGGGGGGGGTGTATGGTGTATGCAATCAAATCAGGATGAGGCAATGACCTAGAAGATCTTGCCCCCCCAATCGAAATGCTGAAATTACGCCCATGCAAACTATTAATCCGTTACGGGACTGTTTTGCATTAATAACACAAACTACGTTAGTTTGATGACATTTTTTTACAATTAACTACATATTATATTTTTTAAACTAATGCTTTAGGTTATTGCAATTAATTACAAACTCCTATTGATTTCCTTTAAGTTTACCCTGAACTCTGAAACGAGTAAAAGGTTCAACAAGTAATAACGTCAGTTTTAGGGATTTCATTTTTCAGCAGAACCTTTCAACTGCTGAAAAAGTGTTTTGGTCTCACCTAGAAGTCTAGAGAACTACAAGCTTGAAGCTATTAAACATGTGTCAGACTTTGGGGATTTCTTTTACAAGTGAAAAACCAAAGCGAATTGACATTATTTCAACCATCAAATAGTGAGTTTAGTGTGTCACCTGTTTAGTGAGTCGGTGGTACAGTTGGTAGCACAACTGTGGCCTCAAAGCTTCGCAGGTTCAAGACTCGAGCTTGTTGCATACTTTTAGCAGTACCGTACTGTTCACCCTTGTACTGTACCGGCTCACTCCTTGGCTTTGCTTGATAACGTCCACGCACAGATCAATAGTATATGTGGACGGGACAAAGGCAAGGTGAAAAAGAGGCCGCCACCCTCTTTGTTAAAAAAAGAGAAAGAGAGACATTTACCTGTTGAATGCCCTTGGAGCACATCTGCGAGAGTTTGTGGAAGCTGTCGTTGGAGTTGCGGAGATGCAGCCAATCCAGCAGCGAGACGTTGTGTTTGCGTTGACTCAGCTCCTGGCAGCTGCCCACGTTGGCCAGGGGGTCCTGTACGGCCAGGTCCACCAGCGACGGCATCAGAGGGATGTTGGCCAGCGTCTGGGCCACCTCCCCCACCCTGCCATAACACAGGTTATGTATACGGTAATAGATGATAAAACGATTTTTCTACAACCGCGGGTAAAGTTTCGGTTTACACACAGAAAACTTATAAAAAAACAGCTGCAGAATAAGCAATAATACTTAACTTACTTTTTTACCGCTTGCTTGCTGTTTATTTTACACTCACCGGCTGATTGCATGCTCCAGCACTTCGCTCTACTTCTCTTTTGATTCAACTGAGCTCGACTTTCGATTTGTTCATAACCTCTAACTGGCACATTCAGCTACAATGTGTAGTGATAAATGGGTAAATGTAAGTGTATTTACTGTCTAGGAATCCAAAACAGCAGTTGTAGGAAAATGATGTCTGTGTTTCACGTATAAAGGCTCACTCTTGCTTTCACTTAAATCATTCTGTTTAGCTCACGCACGCAAGACCCACTTTGTGTGCATACATAAATATTTTCAAATAAACAACTCAATTGTTTTGTTACTGACCAATGTTTTACCTAAAGTTTTACCTCTAGCTAAAATTTTCTTAAAAACTGGTGTACTGACAAGTTCCGTTTTATCAGATGAAAAGGTTCAAAATTTTAAGCCAGTTTATAAGCTCGGAGGTTTCTGGTAAGATATTTGGTGGACAAGAAAGAGAGCAGTTATCAACTCATGAGGCTTTAGGCTGCCTAAGAGGCACCAACCAAGTATAGTTAATCAATCTAAGAAAAAGATTCATCAAGACCCAATTCATGTACATGTTATAATTTAAAAAGTATACATACGTTTCTGAAAGTTGGTAGTAGTGCTGTTTGCTTTCAAGGAATTCTTGGAAGTAACTGACAAAGTTATCCATATTAGCCTTCACAGTTGGAATTGTGTCATCCATGTTGGCAATCACAGCAGCATAACCTGAAAGAAACTGGCTCAAGTAAAAAATGAAAAGCAAAAATAGAAAAAAGGAAAAAAATGAAAAGTTGATATACAAGTAGAGTGCCTGCATTAAAAAGCCATTTAATTTGCAATTATTTGCGTATTACCTATTCAATCAAGCAAGCATTGAAAAATATTGTCTAAATAAAATAAGCATCTTCTTATTGGGCCATCTATCAACCAGCTACCACTTTCAACAGTCTTCACTACACAGAATTTACTCCTTTTTAACCAGCCAAAAAGAGCCAACATACCAATTTACCTAACCAAGATCAACAGGAAGTGCATTATGTTCACAATTCCTGAAAGAAATATTAAAGACAGTCTCAAAAATTTATAATTTTAACTTTTTTATAATAACCAATTTTAGCACACTGACCAATTTGCATAATTTTTTGCGCAAATCTATTTAGCGGCCAAATTGTTTCCTCGGTCTTAGTTCTGAGGTGGTTGGAAAAAAGGAGTCTACTGCAATCAATCATAAAATATGTCTGACTTTATTACTTTTCAATTCTCTACAACGAGGTGGGTTGACACGACAAGGTTTATCTTGAACCAAGCTTGATTTTTGCTTGGTTGAGTTAGAGCTTGCTAGTAATATTGTGAGCAAGAGTTCAATTGGAGAATTGTGGGCAAGTTAATGCACTTGGATTGAATTGCTAAAGGTTAAATCTATTTCAAATCACAATTAGTGCCTGAAAAAATATACATCTGACTTAGTCGGTCCGAGTTGTTTACATAAGAACTATTCAGATGCATTGTTGGCACTTTCTGAGTAACATTTGAGTGATGCGGGTGATTTTCTGTGTTTACTCGGTTTGAGATTAATCATACTTCATCATCTCGACTTTACAAAGTCGGCTACCAATTAGTGACACCATTTCCACTATTAAAGACATGATAACCGCCTCAACAGTGTTGTACGTACCTTGATGCATGAGGTGTTGTTCGTGCACCAGTCGCTCGCAAGCTTGCAGCTCCTCCTGGGCCATCTCACAGAAGCGCTGTGCCAGGTGGGACCTCACCACTACGGTGTTGATGGTGTCAGGCAGCACCAGGCTCGTATCTACCTCCGCCTTCATGTCCGGGTGTTCTGCGCAGAAAAATATAAGTTATCTATTGTCAAAACTGTTACTTCTAATAAAAACTGTTACTCCTTAGCAGAAGTGTTCTTTCTCATCTAAACTTTTAATTCCCAAAACACGGTAATTTCTCAACAAAAGTGTTATTTCTTATCAAAACTGGTATACATCAGTTCCATCAGTTCCTCTGGAGTACTGGTTCTCAACAGTACTGGTCAGTTGGATCTTAGCACAACTGTTACTTCTAAAAAAAACTGTTATTTCTGATATAGCTCCAAAAAATAAACTTTAGCTTGTGAACCTAATTTATTTATTTATTGTAAATTTACAATGGGAAAATGTTTGGGTTCAAATGTAAACTCAGACACTATAATGAAGTTTAAAAAGACAGGCCTAACTAGAGATCAAAACCAATAAATTGCTGTAGCTTAATATAGTATAATATAGTATATCAGTAGAAAATTGCACCAAAATAAATTGTGAAGATACAGTATTAAATTAAACCAATTACAAGACAAAAATATGTTAGCAAATTGAAATACATGTAGTAGGACTGCCAGAGAACATTAAATGGAGCTCGTCAACTGACAAACTTGGGAGCAAATAGTGCTACTAAAACTATCCAAAAGTCGATTATTTTATTATACATGCGAGCTTACTGAAAAAAGTGGTGGGATAGGCAAAAAGGACCCCCTCCTTTTATATAAGTGGGGATAGGCAAGGGGGTAAATAGTGATTCAGAATCCTATTGGAACCGGTTGATTATTTAGGATTTAAAACACCCCATAAACAAATATTACCATTTATATCGGCCATCAGTGTTTACAATTCAAGGGGCATCTTATTTGGCTGATTGGTTATGCAGCGCCAAAGCTAAGCAATCAAAACTGCCAACCTGAGTTCAAGTTATCAAAATATCAGGCAACCTATCTCTCCAAATTTCATATGAACCTCACATAAAATCCAAACAATGTTTTCTACTATCCTCAGCAAGATGATTAACAAGAACTTGTGAAAATTACCTGGCCCCGCGTCAAACGATAGTAATTCCGGCGGCGCTTCGGGGCTGGGGTGGTGGTAGAACTGCTTGTTGTACAGGAAGATCGGGTTGGTATCAGTGCCGGCGGAGAAGTGGCACACTCGCTGGTTGGGCGGTAACGTGATCCCCCCACTCACGAGCAGTACTTGCATGTCGACCGGGATCTTATGCTCCTTCGCTATGTGCTCTTGGAGGACGGAAACACTGAAATCCAAAACGGAAACACTGAGAAAAATGTGAAAATGCGGGTCATTTGTTCACTTGCTACCCCCTTTAAGCCCCAAGTTTTTTTTTTTTTTGTTTCTCAACGGGATGTTAATATAGAAAGTTTCAATTTTGACATTTTTGTTTTGTCCATATTTAGTCTAATTTTTGGTTAGGTCCTTTTTAGTTGCCCACATTTATTAATATGCAGAATTAATTCATTAAAAAACCAAGAGCAAAAGGAAGCAAAGAAAAAAGAGGGAAAAAGAAGCAAGCCACTGAAATTAATCCTACAAATGTGAACTTCCATCGGCGCTGGTCACCATTTCTTTTAAGTAGGCCCTCCCACCAACTCGACCACACATTTGCAAGCCTAACAGGGATCGCTCATGGTCGGGAATTGAACCCGCGCAGCTCTGAAAGTCTTTGATGTTTTATCTTGACAAACAACGCATTAGACCACTTGGCCACAGTACCACAGATGGCAAAGAGAACGATCCTGGCCACAGAAGACCCCTGTAGCCCTACTTGACTAAGTCTTCACTAATCACCATCAGAGGCTTCTGACGTTGAGAGGTTAATTAATCACACTTAATCACCTGAGCCAATCGATCTGAGCTACCATGGATTGAGGTGAATCCTTCAAAATGTGTAAAACTCTTTAGTGATGTTCAAGATTTCATCAAGACTAAATGGAAGAAATGTCCGAGTAATAAAATAAATAGGCCTTATTCTACCTTTTTCAGAAAATTACTTCACAAGCTCAGCAAAACTTTTTTCCATTTTATTTTGATTCCTTGGTGTAACTAATACTTTGCACAGATTCCTTTCTTTCATAGCATTTTCATTAAGATGGAAATAAAAGTTCAATAAGTAGTAAAATGTTGACTGAACAATTAAGGTGTGAACTGCTGTCTCTTAATATTTATGACTGAGAGAAATGTTAGTTAAAATATTTTGAGAAAGTGCAGTAACATTTTAAAAATCTGTTTTACTAGATCAAATATATCAGTCTTTCTGGTAGCAAGATTAAAGCTAACTGATCTCTAGTTAGTTTAGTTTAGTTTACTCACAGTTCCATCCCCAAGTTGATATCGAAGGTCATCATGGTCCCGACATCGACATTAAACATGTACAACATGTTGACTACTGTCGTGAGCGCAGGGTCCCGCAATACCTACAACATGTACAACATGTTGACTACTGTTGTGAGCGCAGGGTCCTGCAACACCTACAACATGGTACAACATGTTGACTACTGTCCCGCAATACCTACAACATATACAACAAGTTGACTACTGTCGTGAGCACAGGGTCCCGCAACACCTACAACATGTACAACATTTTGACTACTGTCGTGAGCGCAGGGTCCCGCAATACCTACAACCATTTACATGATCATGAACTAACCCTTTGACATTCCAATTTTTTTATATTTCTAAATTCTAAATTGTAATATGTTTATATTGTCTGTATTTGGTCTCATAATTTGGTATTGTCCTTTTTGGCTGTCCATATGTATTAACAATATAATGAATTAATTAATAAAAAATTTAAAAAACGTGTCCTCCTTTACACAAGGGTAAAAAGAAGCAAAACAGGTGTCCACTGCAATCTCTATTAAACATACAAACGGGACGCTACCAAAGTCAGACAGCGCCAAACCCAGACTGTTTTGAAACAGTCTCGATTTGACAGGAGCGTCAGGTGCCAAAACCGGACTGTTTCATTTTTGAACCATACTGTAACTCCGGGCTCCTCCCTTTTGTTCTCATTGGCTCGCTGTAAAGGGGACGATGACAATGGGCTAGTATTGCAATTTTAAACTATCAGATTGTATATAATTTAAGAATTATTAAATTATATACGAGTCCGACTCGTTTTTCATGACTCGGAACACATCCAAATAATTACTTCTTTACAGGTCTGTGCCAAGTTTCATTGTCTGTTTATTCCGACCCTTTTCTCAACCACAATTTTTTCTGAGCTCATTGTTGAATAATGTAATTTAGGGTATTTCGTTTTGAACCATAATCATGCTAAATATCATTAATTTGAACTCGTCCGAATCATTACTACTTTACATGTCTGTGCCAAATTTCATTCAGATCGGACCTTTGGTAGATTTCAAATGCGGCCCGTTTAAAAAGTTTTATAATTCATGATAAAGAGTAAAACAAGGTTATTGATCAGAACTGATTAAAATGATTTTGATCGAATTAAGTAAGCTCAGTAAGGATAATATTCTGTAAAACGATTGTGATCAAATCCAGGGACAGAAAATTTTTGACCTAATAAAATGCCATAGGCTAAATATCAGGAATATATTATTAAAAGTCATTTTATCTAACTTGGTCTTGGTAGGCCAGATTACTGGCGGATCTAAAACTAGGCCTAAATTAAATGACTCATTGTACGAGCTCGATTAAAAAACTGCCACTTGATAAACAAGAAAAATCATGAGGACATTCACCACAGTTAAGGTGTAAATATCATGTAAACGTATCCACCTGTTCTGTTCCAAATGCCCCTCCAGCAACAAAGGAGCGGTATCCTCATAAAACAAACAATAAAATTTGGGGGTGTAGCTAATATGGCGGAGAGTACAGTCAATGACATAAATCGGGGTGTGGCCAAAAGTGCTTAGTTCCGTTTGTGCGCGAAGCACCAAATTGGGATTGTTTTGAAACAGTCCCAATTTGTCGGGAGCGTCAGGTGCCAAACCCGGACTGTTTCATTTTTGCACAGAAACAACAAAGTCGGACAGTGCCAACTCAGGACGGAAAAACAGTCCAGAGTTGGTGCTGTTTGACTTTGTCATCGTCCGACTTTGGCGCGTTCCCATTCAAACACCGTCAACTTCCACCCAAGCCGGTCACCGTTTATTTTAGGTGGGTCCTCCCACCATCTTTACCACATATTTGCAAGCCTAATAAGGGTTGCGTATGGTCGGGAATCAAACCCACGCTCCTCTGAACGGCTTCGGCTCTATACTCGTCAGTATAGTGTATTAACCAACAGAGCTACAGCATCACGTCGGCCAGGAGAATGATTGGCACATAAAGACTACAGTCGACTCTAGCAGCAAGCCAGTGAACTACTAGGCCAAGCCCTCGCAAGCACCCGCGCGACCGGCGAGACCACTTCGTCGAAGTAGGCGAATGGGTTAACTGTCAACTGAGTGAATATGATAAATTGTCATGAGATTTGATTCAATAATATCCACAAAATTATGAGGAAGTACAGCGCAAATTGCTAAAAGAACTTGAGTATTTGAGGAAATTCTGCTTTAAGAGAGCCTTTAGGAGGGACTTCAATCCCACATGATACTGGAGTTTTTAGGGCTAAAACTTATACACTGTTACAGGGTGATAATATAGCACCACGAATCAGGGAAATCCAAAGTACTCTGTAAATCAGTATTATACATTTAGATACTGTATAGGCCTTCTGATATCGAAATTATAGCAATTGGCAGATGAGAGTGGGGCTCGAATTAAAGTAGTCTTAGAGATTCATAAAAAATACAGTGAAACCTGGATAATTCGAACTTGTATAGTTCGAAATCTTCTTTAATTCGAATATTTTTCTAGGTCCCTGGCATTTTGTACCTAGACAATGCTAAAAAATCGTGGATAATTCGAATTTTATTTTGGATAATTCGAATTTTTAAGTTCCAAATTAAGGTACATCAATTTCATTCCACAACTGGAAATAGTTTAAAATTCATTGGAAAACACGTTTTACTACGACGTTCATTAAAAAATTAACGCCAGACCTATGGCGTGTCAGGTTATGGTCAAATGACTCATCCCTTCCACCTCCCAGGCTTCCCACCCAGCCCCAACATCACTTGTAACTCGACACCGATAATGTAAACTAAACAGTACAGAATGCTGACTGGGTTCGGAAAAGGGTTGCGCTCGCCGTGACAGCACCACTAGTCTTTTCGCGCTTGATTCTGTGTAGAACGGCTCCCGGAAGACGAGCCATGCGCCAGACCTGATGCGCAGTTTTCTATGCCAACACAAAGAAAGGCTTCTCAACACTGCGACCCCCTTCCCTCCCCCCACCAACCAAACTAACTTCCGAATTCCAGTGCAGCATTCTGTTGTTTTCGATCGTCCTTCAAACAAAGTGTTTTTTTTATTTGTGCAGTGTCTTGTTTAAGTGTTAAAAAGTTTTTACGTAACATTAAATAAGTGAAGTGACCATGTCGACAAAATCTCGGACCTATAAAACACTCACTTTGGCGGAAAGTCAATGAGCGTGCAATTGTCAATGTTACACGAAGTTAAGTTGGTAGCCTGTATCAAGTTCAGAAGTAGCAGAACTTACTGTATTTTTTCTAGCAGAAATGTTTCTTTGTATTATCGTACGTCGCGTCGTACGTAGTTTATACTTTAGGGTAGTTATTTCTGTTTTATGATTACTGATTTTGAACCCTTGTAATTAGCATTTGTTGATGAATTTATTCTTTAAGAGTGTCAATTTCATAAAGAGGTAAATTCACTATGTAAAGGTTTAATGTTTTGGCCTCATTCTTTAGAAGTTCTTTAATTCGAATTTATGGATAATTCGAAGTTTTTAGCTGGTCCCTTGAGGTTCGAATTATCCACGTTCCACTGTAGTAAGAACAACTTTTTCTAGAAATCAAGATGAAACGTAATATATTCAACAGCATTTGAAAAGGCAGTGGGGATTTTAAAATGTCTATTTTGTCTGTATTGGAACTTTTGCTGGAGATGTTTCATTTTAAGCCACACTCTAGAAATTTACTTTTTTCACTCTAGAATTTACTTTATATTGTGTTGATATATTACATATTAGGACCAATAATCAATGGTAGCTGGATTCAGACTCGAACCTTGGAAAATTTTTTTCTATATCTTGTTTATGTAATTGATCGGGCAACCTTCGTTTTACGAAGTGAGCACTTTACAACTGAGCTACCAGCCAAATAATACAATCAATATAAATAAAAGACATTTTACGAAACTTAAAAATATATTTACATTATACTGTGATTACATACAAGGCGGTAAGTATACACAAATGGTGGAAAATGGCGATCGATTTTGATTGGTCACACTAATCATCAGGCCCAATAGCTCGAGGAGACTCTCATTATCTCTCATGTAAGTGTTTATATATTTTTAAGTATTGTAAGGGTTTTTTAACATCCAGTGGAGTGAATACAAGACCAAGTATCAAGCTAATCAAGAAGTTATTAACTAATACAATTAAAGTAATATTTTTTTTTAAGCCAATTATCATGTGGGTATTGTAATCTTAAATTTTCTGTTTTTAGAGGCTTTGACCCCGAAAAGCCACTGTTTTGATATTAAAACATAAAATCATAAAATTGTATTCTCATCTTTAGTTTTTTATATTGCTTTATAGTTAAGAACCAACAATGAGTAACTAGATCCATTAATACAAAGTGCCCTTGACACACAAGGTTTGTTTAACTAAACCATTTATTAAAATTGAATTGGCTGGGCGGAATGTTACATACCGTTACTGTCGTTGCTTGTGTCACTCCATGCTGATCACTCCCCGAACTTCACTTGGGACTCATCACCTGTCAACACATTTCAGGTTGTATTACTCGTGTTTAAATATTAGCGCCTTAAAAGTACGAGTGTGTGGCTTACGTCAAAGCATCGGTTTTAAGAAGGCCTGTAGAGAAATAACCAAGAATAATCGAGAACGAGATATACCACTACTGGGGAGGGGAGGAGGAGTATGAAGCCCCTGACCCGTGGTCAATCGGTGCATGTGAGGGCTGAAAAGCTGAAGGAAGCAACCAGGATCGTCGTAGGATAAGTCAATTCATTATTTTTTCATTGTAGGCCTAATAATAGATTTGTTGTGCATTCGTTTTTCCAAATAGGAGAGGAGTTTAGGGGTTTGGGGAGTTAATTTTAATTATTAAGGTTCATTTCTTGTAACCCCCTGTGGCCAAAGCTTGCTCCTTTTTCATTAGTACCTAATAATTCTTTTAACTGACACTCTCAATGTAGGCTATTAGATTTATTAAAATGGCAGTAATGATACAGATGATGCAATGGCTCACCTTTTTACAATATTATAATTAACATTTCCTTCATGTCACTCAACCTGAAGTGGTTTGGAATATTATAAGGGAAGCAAAATAAAATCCACCATGGGCTCCTTTTAGAAGAAAACACAAGTGACCGATTAGAAGTGATAGAATCTCTTTTTTTATTAACTATTATAAAAACTGAACGGTATGGTTAAGGGCCATCCGATTTTGTTCTAACCCAAAAACTTTTTTTTATCCAGTAGTGCCGAAATTATTTTGTATGATTTTTAATAATTCTGAGACCATAAGAATGTCCAAACTAATGCAGTAATAAAATTAGATGGTTAGCGGATTGTGGTTGAAGTTGCGCTGAAATCCAATAACTTTTTTCAGATTGATCACATTTTTTTGCAACCTAGGGATTTAGACTGATAGTCTTAGCTGGAATCGCCCAATAGACTATGAAAAGGATAAAAGAGCCAGCTGTTTTTTAGTATGAACGCTATGTAGGCCTAATGAATTTTATTTTCAACCTGTATACATTTATTCATTGGATACGTTACAAATTTTTATGAAATGGTGACCTAGCTTTCATAACTATTTTAAGCCAAGTGTAAATTAGAACTTAATATCCTAGTTAACTAGTTGAGTACGGTAAGCATTTTTTAAGTTGAAATTAATATTTATCCTCTTATATTCCATTCTGACTAATATTGCCGGTTAATAGAATAGTTCAAGTTTAAAGCAGGACTTGACCAATTAAAGTAATTATAGGATACTTTAATGTACCAACATTAGTCATGAGAAGTGTAATATAAATTGCTTCGGTGGTATGATTGTTTTTATTGGGCCTGTTTTATAGAAAAATTAGGTAATGTATTCTTCCTAAGATAATTTAAACCAACCTAATACTGACATATTCTTTATCTTCCAAACTAAAACTTGTGCCCATGAAACTGCCTTGTATCAAATGATCCATCTTGATCGTTAATGTCTGTAACGTTGAAAGTGGCCCTAAATTGGGTTCTTTAATACGATTAAATTAAATTCCCTTATCCAACTATTGCTTTCTGAACATTGCTTGAGACTCGATACACTCTACATTTTGAATCGTTGGCATTTTGAATGTTGGTAGATAAGATAATTTGTTTAAATTATTTTCTTTTCTTTTTTGGGCACTCCTTTTTTTAATGTTCAGATTAACGATCTTAATTTTAAAAAGTGTATAAATCTTCTCATCTAACAATTAATAATTTATTTTATTATTCTTATTTTATTTTTCTTTGCATGCCGCCGCTCCAATAAAATAGCTTAGTCAGGATAACGCTCGCGAACTTTCAATGCGAGATTCCCACAAGTTTGGTTTTTCCATGTTTTTCAACACTAAAATTGATATAACTCATAGAGTACTTGTAGTACAAGGTTGAAATTTTTACCCAATATTCCTTATTAGTATATATAAAAAGTTATGTAAGATTATGCCTGTAACATAACTAAAAATTGAATTTTTTTTTGTGTTTAATAAAAAAATATTTAAAATTTTTTTTTGTTTTTTTCTTGTAACTTTTTTTTCTAAACAGATACAAATCTCATTTTACCTAACTTTTTAGAAGACTTAAACCCCTACAAAATGACACTTTGATCATGAAGTTATAGCCAATAGAACCAGAGTTATATCAATTTTTATATGACCATTACATTTAGGTATACCTGGAAAAAACCTAAAACTGCAAATTAAAAATTTTGACCCCAAAAGTTTCTTTTTGTGACAAGTACAAACTAGAAATACCTTCTTCTGGACCAAAAAGAAGAATATTAACAAATTTAGCATTTTCAGTAGGGAATCCCCTTAAAGAATTAAAAAGAATTAGATTTGGTGTTTTGATACTTGAGGTTACAAAACAACTTTTTAGTAGTGATATTTGACAATACTATTTACCACAACAAAAGATAGCAAATAAATGTTGCATAAAAAAGATGGAGTACAATACTTAACCTTGGCATATTTGATAAGAGTATCATGCAAAATAATGATGATTTAGCCAATTGAAGGAGGAAGTTGTTTAAAATGCAAGGCAAATTAAGTCAAATACTCTTGATTAGTTCAAAATGAATTTGAGGCTAGGATTTATTTTGCACAACAATAAAAAATAAGGATGAAAAGGCATAACTTCATATAAATTATCTTACCTAAGTTAGGCCAAGTAGATATACTATCCACAATAAACAAAAAAAGGCATGGGTGTATACTCTTGTTTATTTATATAATTTATGTATCACCCTCCTGAAATAAAGATGGCTCAAAGCCTAGAAGAAAATGATACATTAGATACATTACTTTGAAATGGCGACCTACCCTGGTAGGTATTTTAAGCCAAGTATGAATGACATATGACTGAAGGATGATTCATCACTCTTAAAGGATAGGTCTCATAAAATACATAATTTATTCTCTTCTTTAATACAACACAAACCATCTTCATTTTGAGTTATAAATTATTGTTTTAATTTGATGCTGGGATGAAAATCCCTTTAACTTAAAAAATAATCTTTATAATATTATTTTGATAGGAATTATTGTTTGTGACTACAGGCCTACTCATTTTCAGGTAAGCCAGTTGTTTCCCTATATAATTCCTATCAAAATACCAACCCCTTGAGGGATTCCTTCAAAAAATAACCTCTTTATCATATTAGTAAGTTTTTGTTTACATTCAAAAAACAGAAGGCACCTTTAGGCTAAGCAATTAGCCTACTTTTGTTTTTTATTCAACTTAATAGACCTAATAGTTCTCATTATATTTCAAATAAATTTAGATGGCTCAACGCAAAGGCCTTTCTAAAACTAAACAAAATTACACTCTTAATGAATAATTCTACATCATCCATTCTCATCTTCAATGCCACCATTGAATTTTTATATTTAATGATACTACTTAGGGCAGTTTCTCTGACTTAGGTTTAAACTAGGCCTATCCAAATAATTTTCAATGTAAAAATTATGGTCTGATATCAGTTTAAATCTGATGTTAGTTTGAACTAGGTTGGAGAACCTGGCCCTTAGGTCTTTCAACCTTATTTATAAATGTAAAATTAATGTTAGGTAAGTAATGGTACTGTATCGAGCTGGAAAACTATCATTGTTACTATAGTTCCAGAACGATAATTTTTCATCTTAATTAGCACTTAAGAGGCCTTCTCGCATTAAAATGTTATGAAAATTTAAAACAAGTGATGTAAAAATGACTTTTACCTAATTAAAAATAAAAAATCTGTATAAAATTATTCTGTTTACAATAAAAAGCCAATAGAATTAAAACTGGGTAGAGATTTTTGTTGCACAGACTAACGGAAAAGGCTCTTTTAATTGGGGAAGTGTTTTCATCAAGGAAATTTGGTGATCAGTCTCATAAGAGATCCGAATTTTCATCAAAAATGCATTTGTTTTTTTCAAACTTCCCATCGAAGTTGGGAACTCCGACAACTCGAGGGTTTATCCCTTTTTGATATTCATGTTTCATGGAGAATTTTTATCAATAGGGTGAAGTGGGGTAAGTGTACGCACGGGGCAAGTGGACGCGTTGACTATAAATAAGCCATAAATGGAAAAAAAAATTTTAATTCATCTTTTTATGTGATTTGAAATGTGATCTTTCAGATTCTGAAGTCAGAAATCAGTATTTATAATTGTTTATACATGAAAATTAAGTTTTGAAACACCTTTGCATTTCTACTTACTACGAAAGTACCGCCTTCAAATTTTGAAAAATCATATAAAATCAAAAAATAGGAATAGAAATTTGAAAATTGGTACACTGATGCAGTTTTGTAAGAAGAATCCAAAAATGTGGTTTATGTATCTCTAAAATGTATTGTTAAAAAAAGGGGGGGGGCGTACACTTTCCCCGGGCCAAACAGTGGTTGGGGTAAGTGTACTTCCAGCCCCGGGGTAAGTGTACATAGCCCTAAATGCAATGGAAATTGGCTTATCATGTTAGGGACAAGTTTTACTCTCCTAATTTCATCTTTCTAGTTGATTTAACCTTTGAACCTTACACTTGGCCTGTGTTTTGTTTACTCTAACCCTATTCTTTTTTAAACAAAAATTTTTTTGTTTTAAAAAAACAATTTTTTTTATTTTTTTATGTTTTTTTAATAAAAAAACTAGCTGTAAATATGTAAATAATAAGTATTTTCAAAGCAAGTGAACAGTTCCTTAAATATAGTGTTAGTGAAATAGTCATGTAGCCTAATATGAACTACTTAAGAATTATTTGGCGGAATTTAAAAAAAAGTCATTTACATTGCAGAATTCACCTCCAGGTAAGATTTGTATACGCATATTTAAAATTGTGTTTCTAGATTCTAACTAGCCTACCATTATTTGTGAGATATTAAATAAGTTTTTTCAGCATTTAATTCATTTAAAATAATTTATTAACTCACTAATAATAATAATTGTAAATGTACCGATTAGCCATTTCACGAAAATTGTATGCGGAGTTCCACAAAAAAGTTCATAACTCCTGAACGGTTGGAGCTAATTTAACAAATAAAAAACCATTTTAATCAGCAGATTCTAAGCTATGCTCCACTTGCCCCAGATTCCACCTAATGTGAGTTAATAAAAATATAAGGGGGGTGCGTACACTTACCTCGATTTCAGGGGCAAGTGTACGCACAGGACATCAGTTTATAAAAAAATTTATATAAAAAAAAGTTTAATAATTTACAATTTAAAAAAAATACCACATACACAAAACATTCCAAGCTTTCTGCTCACCAAGTTTCATTAAGATATCTGAAATACAATTGAAGCTATTGTAAGTTAAAGTGCAACTAGTCGTTTTGGCGCGTACACTTACCCCTCTTCACCCTAATCGTGTAGAATAAGACCCTCTGTGTATCTTTCTTTATTATTTATTAGGTACTTCATAAAATTAATATTTATGAAAATTGAAAAATCCAGTAATGAGCACAAGCTTATTCTCTGATAACATTCTTTTTTTTATGCCATATTTTGTATTGGCATATCACAGTTCATTCTCTCTAGAATAATAATTGAAACAATAGAGCTGTAAATGGCTCGTCCCCATCCTAAAAAATGCAATTAAGGCTATAAGTTAAGGCTATAAGGTTCCTTCATTGTTTTTCTACTGATGTGATAGCTAATTTTGCTACGTATAAAAGTAATTTGACATTAATTTAATAAGAACTTACTCAAATAATATAGCCAAATTAGAATGGTGTATTTTAAATTACATTTCCCCTAAGGTTCATATTTCACCACTGATATGACAAGGAACACAGTTGTTTATCATTAGGTCTCAGTAGGTCTACCTATTAATATTGTGTTAGCTTATACTGAATTGGTTTGAGTAAATTACTGATTATTTAATGTTAATTTAATGGGAATCACCAAGGTGTAAAAAGGTCTGCTTTGTTTACTCAAAACCAAATGCTAGATATAATCAAAATGTTGTGGATCCAAAAGCCCATTTTCTGAGAAGGTATTTTGTACTATAGTAAAGATGGATTATGCTCAGGAGCTATAAGCCCCTTCAAGCCTCTAGTATTGAGTAAGCTTGTACTGGCTTATTTGGAATGACACTATATTAATATGTTCTGTAAGTTATTGTAAATACTCTGTTTGACGTTAATGTCTGTAATAATAAAGCGTCTGATTTCTGATATCCAACCTACCCAGTGGCTAATGGCTACTATTGAGAGAGTTGATATGATTTGTCCAGTTTACCACTCTATTGAGCCTGGAGATGGAAACCAAGTATTGAGGAAATATGTTATGATACTGATTTTTTTGTTAAATTAGTGGCAAATGATTTGGTGTGATACTAAATTGGCATAATTAAATTAACTATTTAGGTAGGTCGGTAGGTCTAGACAAGATGTACCATTTTGAATTTGTTGGTCTGAAACTAAACGCAGCATGTGATCATTGACTAAAAAGTCAATGATGTGTTCAAGAAACCAGTGCAGTAATTAATTGTACCATAGACAATCAGATATTTTTCTGAAGGGTAAGGTGATTTACATCTTACTAAATTTATTATTTTTATGGCTATCCAACAATAACTGTTACAAAAAGTAGGCCTCTATATATTTAAAATGATTGGATGTTAAAGTTTGTCCTTTTTATCTTGAGCTACGGGAATCACTTTCACACAAAGCAGTTGGAATGGGGTGAAAGGCAACAGGACATCAACAGGAGATCTCTGAAGTCGTACTAGACTGAAATATTTTCTTATATTTTCTAACACCTGTCTATATCTTCACTGTAATTTGTTTTAACAAACACAGTTGATATTTGTTGGAATTAATGTTTACACTGTTTATTGTCCCTGATAACTGAGAGTAAACAATGTTTGACAGCTCTGGCACAGAGTCGGCCAAAGCTCAAGATAAAAAGAATGATCTGTAAGTTTATGTTAGGGGTAGATAGGCCTATAGATCATGGACTGATTCAGACCAACGATGGTGGGGAAGTTAACAACCATGTTTCCAAGCCTGGCAGAAAACATTGACTCTCCTATATACATTAGATAGGCCTACATTACTTGAATTGGCAACCTACCCCTGGAGGTAGGTAACATTTTAAGCCAAGTATGAAGTGTGATGAGTGAAGGATGATTGTTATATAACAGAAGCTAAGCTCTATATGCCTGAAGTAAAACCTCACTAGAGTAGAGTGCACGAAATACAGCGAGTGGCAAAAAAGTATAAACTCATAAAGTGTCCTGCTAAACATCGGCTGAAATGACTGAATGGAATGTTTTTGTTGAACTGTCAAAGCTTTGTTTACGTTTCCCAGGGAATTCTACTTAAATTTGTGTTTACTTTACCATGTTTTGTTATATTTGATTGACTACCCAAATAAATAGGCCTAATAAACAATAATTTCGCTTACAGTGCATCCGCTCACCCGCTGTATTTGCTACCCGCGATTATAGTTAACTCAACACTCAAACAGCTGGTGGGGAATCTTCAAGCATTTTTTCAAAACATTTAAGTTTGAGTTTCAATTGTTGAATATTTTACATTTATCAATATTTAACAATAGGCCCTACTCATGTAGCCTGGTGAAGTGATAAGTTCATAGCCTATGTGAAACTCTGTTAAATATGTGTTTACAAACCTATGTTGAAACACATAAAAAAGTTCAATGTTCTCTATATTTCGACAACCCCCTAACTCATCAAACCCTAGGTTCACAAGTAACTTAAGCTTAATCGAGTTCGTGAGGTATTGCTATGATATAAAAATTTTAAGTTCACTGCTTAAAATATCTTCATTCACACAGAACTGATAGCCTACATTTTGTATGAAACTAATGCTACCGTAACTAAGGTAGGCCTAACACAAGAAAAATCTGACTAGGCCTAACTTACCTACGATATAATAATCCATAAGAATTTTTTTTACGTCTCCCAGAGTCTCTAACTCTTTGGCCAAGACAAGAAATTGGCCGTGTACCTAATAATTATCATCATAAAGCTAATATTTTCATATATCTATGAATTGTTTTAAAGAATATCTTGACATATTAAATTGATTCAAAGTTACTAGTTTGTTACTATTGACATTAATATTGTATTTAATTTTTGAAGAAGCCTAAAAGTAATTACTGAAAGCAAAGCTTTACATTTTGAAGCATTGACAAGCTAATTAGGTCCAAAGAGATTACTACAATGTTTTTATTGCTCATGCTTAACTGGAATTAGGAACTTCGCATATCCTTCATGGACACAACTGCAAATTTTCCAAACATGATACAAGGTCGCATCGCATAAATTGGCACCTGAAAACCCTCCAGCTGACTGCCAAAACAGTGCCCCAGACAAAGGATTTCTGCAAATAAACTCACTACGCAGTATCTCTCATATAAATAGTGAAACAATAGACCAAATTATAATAGATATACTAGAACTTATATGATAAAGGCGATTATTCCTAAGTAAAGTCGACAAAAATAACAACGATGAAATAATTTCTGCTTGTTGCCAATTAATGGCATCATCTACAGCTGTGAAAATAGGACTCTCTTCACAACGCACAAATTGATCTTTTAGACGCATAAAGATAGTTTTAGTACCTGATTTGGACAGTAGAACATATTCCGATCTTAACTGCTAAAATAAAATGCCCAAAGTAATCACAATTACTTACTTAAAAACAAGAATACAATAATTTCCAATAACCTACGACACTACGTTATGGTCCAGATCAGTTCTAGTTCTAAATTTTGCATTATGATGATTTTTTTCTACTGTGCTGTACTACCTTTTTGCCTTTCGGCCTTGGACTAAGGATACCATAGAGTAAAAGTTCATATTACATATAACTTATCATTAGCTATATTTTTAGTCAAATATCGAAACGTGCTAAAATGAATTATTCCAATCAAGTTTCCTGTAAAAAAGTGCCGCCTGCGGTCCAACCACGTTTGTGTTGACCTCGATCCTTAGACATACATCTGATCATGGGCGGATTTAGGTTATAATCATAGATAAAGGGATGGTTATAATCTTTGGAAGTGCCATCTCCCTAATTAGGTACGTTTCAAAACGTCCAGGTTCGTTTTCTCTTCATAAAAAAGCAATCTCAAGATGCCCAGACTGTTTATTTTTAATATTTAATATCGTTAGTCATTAAAATTAAAAAAAACGTAATTACCTGGACATTAAGAAATTATCACTACTTATATTTATTTAGGCTATAAATCATAGCCTGGACTTTTTTAAATATATATATTTGGGCAAAGCCACACTGGGCGGGGTTTCCCCATGTTGTTGATAGGTTTTTAGCATTTTTCGAACACCGCGTGAGGTACCCTTCATGGGCGGCGAAAACCGCGCAAAAGCAGCGGCGAAACCAACCGTTAATGACATTACCATTATCACTCATTGAAAATGAAGTTTATTTCGTAAACTACCTTAACGTTATGGAACCAGAATATTATGAAATGGTGTTTAATGAGTTTTTAACTGGACGTTTTGAAACAGCTGATATTAATGAAATTTTGTACTTCCCCCCACTTATCCTATACCTAGGAGTGCTTTATGCTCAATATTAAAAATTGAAACTCGTATTTAAATAGTTCATTTTAAGGTCTATTTAAATAATCTGTTTAGTTTATTATTTCTTTTACCTTTCCTTTAGTTTCATTTAATTGATTTCATATTTTTTAAACTTAATCACTTAATAACTTTAATAAGACAGGTACCTCATGGAGGACGTTACCCTGAATATGAGCAAACATTGATATGAGTGAGGGATGGTATAATATTCTATGTTTGAAGTTGTGGCTTATTCAAATTCTAAAAAGTAGAATTTTCACCATCAGCACTGCGTTAATTACTTTAAAATTTCTGTAATAAATTATGTGATTTTTAATTTTAAAATAAAAAAGAATAATGTGTATACATAATTAATTACTAATCGTCATAGTTTATCTTTCTTCAAGAAGACAACGTTGGGAACAGTGATTACCAACAAAACAGTCAGCTGTTAAAAATCTCTATTGAGCAAGATTGAAAATCCTGTCTGCATGTCGCTGTAGCTCGCTGTTCACAGAGTAGGAGTTTTTTCGGTCTTTATGTAACGTCATTTGTCTGTCACTTTGTGTCTTCTCAAGCATCTCTGGAAAATAACGCCGTAAACTTGTGTTCATTTAACTTCTACTTGATAGCACAGAAGCTTGGAAAGTCCCAAACTTAAGTTTTACGTACTTAAAATGGTAAGTACAAAACTAATTCTGTTCCAGTTTACATTGATAAAACTTTCCTAACATATTGATAGGTAACTAAGAATAATACCATGGTAATAATGTACTCTCGTTTACCTCTTATCTACTTATCAAATCAAATAAGTAATTTCATTGATTATTTTTCAGTCGTTTGCAGAGAAAATTGGAAGTTTGATGCAGAGGCCTAATGAAGATCCAGTGCCTAAGGATGATGTTCCATGGTGGATGAAATATGCTGGCAGAGGACTGGGGACTGTTGGTGGTGGAAGTGAGTTAAAAAGAATACTAGGCTCAAAGAAGGTTTAAAGGTTGAAATTTATATAGGCCTAGGTTCCACTTTCTTCAACACCAAATTAAGAAGGCCTTAATCAGGTTAAATTTCCAAGAAACCAGAAAAAAGTCGAAAAGAATTTAAAAACTGGTTTAAGGGAAAGAACCAAATACCAAATGCTCCCCTAATATCAGCATAGCCTACTAGATAACTGAACATAAAATACTACTTAAGATGATTGACTAGAAGTAATCGTATCACAATATTTATTGATGGAATCGCCACTATATCGTTTAGTCACTGGTTGTTTCGTGAATTCTATCAATAAAAATTGAAATATGATTGGTTTGTGTTTTTCATAAGCCTGTTACGTGGTTTGAGTATTTCATAAGCTTGTTACACGTTCATTTCAGTTCTTCGTTACCCGGTGGGCGGGGGAGGGCATTAAGTATAGGGCCTGCCTTTGAAATATGAGGAGACACACATATAGAGCCATCATATTATTTCCTGAAAGCTTTTTGATAATGTTAAAAATACTTTTTATGGATACATTAGATTCATTACTTTGGAATGGCGACCTACCCAGGTAGTATTGAAGAGTAAATAGTATAGAAGTAAGAAGAATGACGGGTCTCATGCCAGTATGGTCTACGGGACGTACTTCGGAGGTAACAGATAACAGGTAGTATTTTATGCCAAGTATGAATGACCATCAGTAGGCCTACATACGTCATAGCCTATATCAGTTTGAGTAAACAATCGTGTAAACTTTCTCTCCTAATAAGCTTACGGTAAAATCTATTATATGGATGTTATTGATTTATCTTACAATAGTTTTGTTTGAGTTGTTTTTGCAGCCTTCTAAGAATTATAGACCTATTTGTTCTGTATGAACACATAAGATGGGGATGATACAACTCCAAGGAGAAAGGATTTCTGTTGCATTGATTGTTAGGCCGGTAAAACTATCGAACACCGGACCTATCACGATTTTAAAAATTTTTTGTCCTAAGACATGTAGAAATTGACACTGATTCCAAAAATGACAATCGTTTTCGTCGGAAACAACTGGAACATTGGTACAGATGGAATTAAAAATTTCGAAAATCAGGATTTAGTGGTCATTTTATGTTCTTTAAGGAGACCCGGACGATTCTGTTGTCTGACGGCGACTAACACTTTCGGGGGAGTAACAACGAAGTTAATCATCTGTTCCGAGCAGACAACAAGCAATTGCCGTCATAAGAACAAAACGAATATCCCGCAACGACTAAGTATCTTCACTGGTCACTCCCGTTCGTCGCAGATGAAACAAGCGGATTCACAAGACGTCAAATCTCATAAATTTAGTCTTTTTAAAGCAAATGCCATTATTTTTATTATTAACCCATCTTTTTGTAAATTTTATATTTAAGAATGATGATTATATTAAAATTTTATATTAAGAATAATGATTATATTCATGCTTTACCTAAAATCTGAAACCCCGTCTTTGTGGATTCAATTCATATAAAATGACCAGAGGAGTAAATCTTAAGAACAGGTATGCTAACGATATTAAACTAAGATAATCTGCAAATTTATTTCAAATGTTTTGATTCTCTCTATATAAAACTTTAACATAAGTTATCAATAGTAAAAACAATTTTACTGTCATAACGGAGTAATTAATGAGCAACTTATTTGCCGACGATTTGAGAATGAAGAAAATAAACTTTTAAAACAGGTGTGCCAACAATGTAAAACAATTAACTCACTTTCTTTAATGGGGATACTTTAATCAGAATGTAATTTACCCCTTTTTGTGCCAGGATCTCGTAGCGAGACGCGCATACTAACTACCGCTAGTGCCGGGATCTCTTAGCGAGATCCTGTCTCTAACTGCATAGAATGCCAGGATCTCGTAGTGAGATGTTTACATTTTTATACATATAACATATATTTTTTCGATTTTACTGGCTGGAATTTGTGCCAAATGCCTTTCTATAATCAAATCTTTCGTTTCATGTGACTTTTCTCCTGTAACTGTCTTTATGGTTAGCTGAAATGACATACTGAAATGCAAACAGCTGTTGGCAGACACATAACCATGCATTTCGTATGGCGGTGATGCAACTTCGTTTGTGTAATTTTTAGGCTATGTTTTTGTTTTACCTATAGGGTTATAATTGAAATATAGTTTGCATTTTGTTATTGTGGATCTTTTTAAATGTTAAATGATGTTTCTAGTGTAAATATGGAATACGAATACTGTTTTAAGTAGGTTGCTTAGTGACGTTGTTCAACTCTGCATTGTTGCAAGGTTATTGTTTTATTTTGTTAATTCATAACCTATTACAGTAAATTGATGTTTGATACATGATTTTTACTTGTTTTTTTACGTATTTTAACATAAAGCTAATAAAAATTGCATCAGAGTAAAACCTAAATATGTTTTTTTAGAGTAAACATAAAAAATGAGTATGATGCAAAATTTTTTTTCAAATTTATTAACATTTATTTTTACCAGAAACTTGAAATTTGTCTTTCTTCTTGTCATTTATAAATAATAGAAGTATTTAGAAACAATTAAAAAAAAAGATTTGTTAAAAAATGTTAAGAAATAAATTTTTAGTGATTTTTTTCCCAGACCCTTACATTTTTACTAAAAAAGGCCTGGCACTTCTTGCAGGTAACATTGAAAAAATGTCCGGCACTTCTTGCACCTACATTAAATTTTTCTGGCACTAAGAGGGTTAATACATGCTACTCTTCGTAGAAAACCAATTGGCTATGTGAAGAAATAGTTGAAATCGGCTAAAAATAGTTGTAAGATATTATTTTGTGAGTTTAAATATTTATTTTTTGTAAAAAATTATTTATTTTTTATACAGCTCAGTTGTATCTGCCAAAACATTAAAGTCGGTCATCTTTTAAACCCCAATAACTTTTAAGGTTAAAACTATTACTAAGTAAATTAATATTATTATTAGAATTATAGAACTATTTTAGAATTGCCCTATTAAAATAGACCTATCATATCCTAACCTAATCCAACCTAACCTTACCTAACCAAACATAACCATCCTCTCTTGACCTAACCCATTTAAACGTACTCATATATGAAGTAGGTAAAAGGGACGACAGACTAGGTTGTCTTAGGTTAGGTTAAGATAGGTTGGGTTAAATTAGGTTTGTTAGGTTAGTTTAGGGTTAGGTAAAGTTAGATTAACTTATATAAATTTCTTAATTGGTCATGGCTCTTTAAAGTGGGCAATTCTAAAAAGTTCCCCCCAAAACCCTGCGATCCCACTGGTAACCTAAATAGTTTAGGTTATTATTTCCCATTTTCCCGTTTCCCTGGGATATGTTCCCATTTTCGGGAAATTTCCCTATTCATGGGATTTTAAGATTCTCAAAAAATAAAATATCCCAGCAAATTAACCTTGGTGGGATATTTTATTTTTGAGAATCTTAAAATTGTTCCCCCGTGATCTCACTGGGTCCCCTAGATAGTTTCGGTTATTATTTCCCGTTTATCCCGTTTTGCCGGGGAATTTACTCGTTCATGGGAAATTTGCATTAATGGTATATTTTATTTTTGGGGATTCTAAAATTGTTCCTCACCCAATACCCCGCGATCCCACAGGGTCCCCTAGATAGATTAGGTTATGAAGTACTTAATTACAGTTTTTAGTTTTTTCTGTATATATCGCTTATACATGGTTTAATAACAAAACAAATTACATATTCGTATTCAGGACTTAATTTGAGTACCCACAATCCAATATTTGAACAGAAAAAAAATTTCCCGAGTTTTCCCGGTCTTCCCGGCGTTTCCGACAAAAACGATCATCATTTTCGGAATCAGCGTAAAATTTTGAATATATTTAAAAAATTATTAAAATCGTGATAGGTCCGGTGTTTGATAGAATTACCGTTAGGCCCTATTACACATGCAGTTACTGTGTGGTTTATCTTAATACAATTTTGTCAGATGTTTTTATAGCCCTAGATGTATTTCTCAAGACTTGCTTGCACAGTATTTTTTCCCAGTTTTCCTGTTACTTTAAGGTCAGGTTTTAAGGGGTTTTTATTCAGTTATGTGTTGACCTTTGAACTTATAATTTTTTTAATAATTATAATCAATTTACATTTACCTATTTTATAACGGTTTAGTCTAATGTAATTTAGGTAAATCATTACGGCAGGTAACATTCTTCTAGTTATTGTAATTTTCCAGAATCTATTCAACTAAAGAATTACCAGAAAAGTGACTAAAGGTTTTTGTGTTTTTCAGTGGCAATATTCCTGGGTATGTGGAACTGCATTGGAATCCTTCTGGGCAACATAGATTGCTTATTAGGCGGAATGTGGCAAATGTGAGTAAAACAAAAAATATCCCTTTTGGTTTGATTAAAACACTTATGCTCAAACTGTGAACTGATAAATTATTTTGCTCAAAATAGCCTAGGCCTACAGTGAATTGGTACAGACTATAGAAAATAAAAGAATAGACTCTCAGATATTTGGTTTGGACATACATATAGCTTTAGGCTCAACCAGCTCAGTAATCAATAGGCTAAACGAAATGTTTGCTATGATTAAAAATATTCTGTGGGCTCTAATTATCATGTGTTGAAATGTAATACATAATTGTTATCATTATATTGATCCAAATGTTTTTATGTAGGCCCTACCTATTAAGCCTATTTACTTCTCGATGGATGTAGCTTGAACGGTATTTCGCTGGCACTATATCTTGCATTATGATTTATTCTAACCAGATTTGTATGGATAATTCTGTCAGAGAAAGAGGGGAATCTTCATTATTTTAAATAAGATGTGTTTTCTGTACAATACCAGCCTGCTTGTAGGCCTACTATATTATGTCCAGTTCAAGTTGGCCGGTGGACCCGTAACTACCTGAGGCCACCCCTATAACCCCTCGCCACGTCCGGCGTGGCTGTCCGCTGCCTAGGTGATGAGTCACCTACTGGCTGTGCTTATACAATGGTACACCTTTTTAACAAAATAATAATTCAACATTTTTAAAGGCATATTTGAAATCTACAAAAAAAGTTATGAAAAGTGATATAAAATTTGACCTCGTATTATAACATTTAATCTAATTAGGCCTATAACAATGTTTATAAACGAATAAATCTGGTAATAAGTCTGGTTCTGGGTGACACCTAGGTCGAATCTTATATCACTTTTCATAACTTTCTTAGTAGATTACAAATATGCTTTTAAAAATGTTAAATTATTATTCTATTAAAAAAGTGTACCATTGCTTAAACACATTCAGTAGGTGACTCATCGCCTAGGCAGCGGACAGCCTCGCCAGACGTGGCGAGGGATTACAGGGTGGCCTCGGACAGTCCCGGGTCAACCGGCCAACTTGAACTGGACAGAATTTATGTAGGCTTAAGAAATAGAAAGAGGGAAATTGAAATTATATTGTACGTGAGCTATCAGTGTACTTACTTTTTTTGGCTTCTTAGCAAAAGAATGCTGAATACAAAATATTATACAATTTAATGTTTTCATTTTTTGTCATAACTACTTTTTCTAGAATTTCTTAAAGCATTCATTGACAGTATTAATACAGAGAAAGGGATATGAGGATGATTTGGGGAACCAAATAGGTTTGTCTAAGCTTAGACTGGGTGGACAGAGAATGTCAGGATGTGAGCTTTGGGGGACTGCCTGCTAAAATCCATCCATTTGGGCCATCAAGCCCAATACCCTTGAAGTTGCTGTCTTCAGAATTGAAGTTATTATCTACATAAACAGGTAGGGCCTATAAAAATTCTTCCAACAGTGGCAAGCTCCGTTGTTGTGCCCAAATGTCAAAACCTGAAATGGCAAGGGCCAGATTGGAATCTCACTGAAATGCTGTTTCGTTTTATAAATTTGGAATGGTAGTGATTGAGAGTGAGTAAAGGGTCATGAATTCACAACATGTGATATATGAATAAAGTCTTAAGATTAAGTTATTCTTCAACTTGACTGTCTATTGTAGGGTTGCTGGGTTCCTGGTGATCGTGATCGAGGCGCCGTGCTGCTGCATGTTCATCGACTTTGTACAAACGCTCAGTGACTACGTGGATAAACGCCCGTATTGGAATCGGGCTGTCTTCTACGGAGGGTGAGCTAACAAAAATATTAACAGCAGGCGACTTAAAAAAAATGTAATACCACCATCTAGGTATACCTCCCATTCACATTACCAAAGGCTTGGCACACAGTAGAAAATGAGCACGGTAATTAAGATTAATATGAAGGGATAATTATGCTCCAGAACATACACTTTAGATGAGGCCTTTAGGTCTCAGGGGAGTCGCGTAGGAACTTGGGCCTAAGGCTGCAGTTGTTGTAAATCCGGGACTGGTTAGACCTATTTAGTTAGGCCTAATAAGTTAATTCTTTGATTCCTAAAGGTTTTTTAGAGTTAACATCAATATTTATCAATTGAGTACAGTAGAGTCCCCATTAATCGGAAGTAATTGGGACCGGACCTATTTAGACTAGCAAACAATTCACATTAAGTGGATTATTACTCAGATAAATTCAGTTACTTAACACAGCCTTTAATTTAGTCCTGCTGTTTACACACAATCAGTAAATACACACGATTTAATTTTTCGTCCGTTTGTTTACTTTGCAAAGATATTCTTGCTCAAAGTTATTTCGTTGCTTTTCCACAATTGATAAAGACACTTGGTCTTGCTTCTTCATGTTGATAAAGACACATTGCTTTGAAAACCTTTTAAAGCTACCTTGCCGAATATCTGCAAACTGTAAATAGATGCGATCAAATTACATGGCCGTTTGATTGTAAATGGCCAAACTTTTTTCTCCGATTGGTATTTAAGTGTACCGTAGTCAAATTTCAAGGTCGTTTTACCCCAAGATCGTTTTCAAGGTCTTTGCAAAGTTATTCCCATTGTTACCTGCTCTTGTATGGTCAGTAAACACGTGCGATCGTCGTTCGCAAAATACTCCCACTGTTCACGTACAATTATTTATTGTCGTTCCACCAAGGCATGCAATCAAATTTAAAGCCATTTATGTTAATAGCAAAGTTTCACCCATCTTTACCCCTTATTGGGTAAAATTTTGCCATTCATATGGCATTTCGCATTGTTAGAGTAATATTGTGATAGACACAAACTACTTACTCACCTCTTGTGCGTTAGAAAATACTTGGTAGATGCCAAACAAATCAAGCACTACTCAGTTTCCCTTATAACCTTACGAATTATATGAATGGACAGTTGAAGTCTTAAGAGTATTTTTTATATTAAATTACATGTTTTATAAAATCATATTGGTTTTCAGTTCAATGTAAAGATTGCTTCATGCCTTTTTTCAGGATCGCCATTCCGGCTGTGATATTCTGCCCTGGGCTGAGTAGTTTGTTCGGCAGTGGTCTGATATTTGGGACCGGAGTTATTTACGGGATGATGGCACTCGGTCGCAAGTAAGTCTTACAATTTGGTTCCAGCAAAAGAGACTTTGTCAAATAACTTGTAAAAGGATATTTAACAAAATGAGTGGGGTAAATTATTCTAGTCTTCATTGTGATTGTTGATTGGGATAGTTAAATAATAAATTGATTACCTCATTCAATCCTTGTTAATCGGATGATGACTCAGTTTCGTTTCTCAGTACAACATTATGAGGCATAATATGTGACAAAGTCATTGTTATCTGTGCTGTGGTATCAGCAAATTGCTAGCCAGTTAACCTTAAAATTCTTACTATGCCTACATTTTAACGAACCATATTTTACCGTCCTGATAGTTTTTAACCATTGAGACTGTGATAATATTTTGTATCAAACATTAATTTGACAAACATTAAGGTGTTCAAACAAAATCAATATGATTGGATACTCCGACCTTATCTTGTTTTGAGGAATAAAAATTATCAAGGGTTAGGTAAGGTAGGTAGTTAATTGATTAATTATGAGAATACTTCCAATAACTGTGACCAAAACAGCAACTGCCAACAGGTTAAGTGACCTATGTTATAAAACCAAGTAGTTACAAGCACCGATAATTATAATTTTAACATTCAAATTGATTTAGGTTAATTCCCACTCATGAGCTCTGTGAAAAGGTCGCTTCTCTGGAGCCTGACTGCAATTGATTAATGTTTCTAGTGCATCAAATTACTATTTAGCACAAAAGCAATATTTGGGAGTAATATACAGGGTGAGGCAGACCACCCATGCACATAGTTTTACGGGAGTACGGTTCAACTTAAAAACACCAAATAAAATTATTCCCCCCGAAATCACATCTGAAGAATTCATTAAAAATATTTACAACATGATCTGAGCACAGAGTGTTCCAGAAATGAAGGTCATGGGTTCGAATCTCAAAATTTTCTCATGTAAACCTATGACACATTGTACATTTTTAGAAAGGTCTTGTTTAGAGGAACAGTTTGGTGAAAACAGAACTTAATTATCTCAATCCGTTTCAAGATGGCGGCCATTATTTTGATTTCTTTGCCTATTGACGGAATACCCTATATTTTTGAAACCGCTAAACATTTTTCAGTTCTGATTGAAAATTCGTAATCCTGGTAAACACAGCTTTACAATGATGTGTTACATGTCATAATTTTAAAAATTAATCAATTTTTGCAAAAGTTTTATTTTTTTGTAATGTTGGTAGCCCTGTAAATTAAAAAAGTCAAATGGCACTATATGGCAAATAGCATATCATTTTAAGCGTCTTTCAAAGACGAACAACTTTTCAATTTACACCTACTGTCTATTTTTTGAAGTATTGTAGTAATAAGCCAAAAACTCCTTTTACCATACAAAGTTAGTTTAGAAAACTAACTTTAAAGAACCAACCCATTTCCTAACCCAACTCTTTTTTGTGTTCCCTTTGTACTCTATCCAACTATCCTATCCACTATGGACCTACTTCCTTCTTATTGGTTAAAGAACATCAGATACCATGCTTACAAACTATCTACAGTGAACTGTCACATAATGTTTTTCAAAAGTTGCCTGAATTTAGGAATAACTCCCATAGGCCTAACTGTAAAACCAGCTATCAGTGCAATGCCTCCATACATGAATAAACAAATAAGAGAGCTGGCCCATAAACAATCCATAGAATTAACTCAGACTGTCATGAACAATTACATCCAACAATCCATCTCTCACAAAGATGCATTATTCAACCTAGTTGAACTGACCTCGAGTCCTCCCTCTCAAAGGGGCTCTATGTCCTGAGGCGCATCAGTGCCTTCAGGAATACTCCTCTCTCAAAATTGGTGTACCATGGTCTGTTTGAACAACACATCAGGTACTCCATAATTTTATGGGGTGCCTGTAAAGGGGAATTGAAAAAGGTTTTAGGCTGGCAGAAAAAAGCTGTCAGAAGCATCCTAAACCTCCCCCCGAACCAAAGTTGCAAAGAGGCCTTTGTGCAGCTCGGTCTGCTAACGGTTCCCTGCCTGTACATATTTGAACTAATTATGTACATCAAAACGCAGGGAATCGTGCCTCTGCAACCTGACCATGGGTACAACACCAGATATAAAGGTCTCTATGCTGAATCCCACAGACTCACACTTTTTGAGCGTAAGCCTAGGTACATGGGGCTCAAAATTTTTCAATCCCTGCCAGAAAAAATCAAATCAATTCAAAAAACTCAAAAATTTAAAGCTCAACTTAAAGCATACCTGGTGAGTCTTTGCTGCTACTCATTGGAAGAGTTTTTAGTACCTACCTAAGAAACGCTTTCTTTGCCTAGTTTTAGTTTTTTGTTTTTTGACCTCCTTTGGGGGCAAATGTTGACCTGTCCAGCGCCTGCGTGGGAGGCGAGGCCACGGACGGAAGAATCAAGTATCAAGTAAGTATCAAGTACCTTGAACAACCACCCTAATTTGGTAACCTCAATTAATGAAATAGTCCAAAAAGCCATTTCTAAGATGAACACAGATGCTGGAAAGAAACTCAAAAAGCTTTCCAATCTTTGCAAGAGAAGTTTTAGTGAAAATAAAACAATAGGCCTACAAACTTACCCTAGGCCAGCTCCCCTGATTGGTGAAAAAACCCAGCCTAGCCTCTATATTAGGCCTACCCACCCCCACAAGCCTACCATCTCTACCTAATTACAAAACCAGCTGTGCAACAAAGTCCACTGAGTCAGTTACTGAATCTAACAAATCCTGTCTTACAAACCTGCAAAATCACCAGATTCACAACATTTCTAGTTATGATCTCTCTGATGCTGAAAAAAACATACTCGCCAAAGGCCTAAGTTTCTGCCCAACTCCACAATTTAACCACTTCGAACTAATAAAAGATGTGATGACAATGGCTAGAAATCTCCCGTCTAAAACACTTTTTTGCCAATCAAAACTCTACGACCACAACACCCTCCAATCCTGTGACAGCTCTGGAAAAATTCAAACCACCATCAGATTTTGATCCACCCCCACTACCACCAGACCATCCAATAGAACAGTATATCAATCTGATTGTACAAAATATAGCAGATCCTGTCAAACTGTCAAGCAAACTGTCAACCCAACCTAACATCTGAAGAAAGGAAAGCCCTGAAGACCTTAAAGAATAATGACAAAATTATCATTCTTCCAGCAGACAAAGGCTCTACCACTGTAGTCATGAACAAAGCTGATTACATTTCAGAAATTGATAGACAATTGGCAGACACTAGCACCTACCGCCTTTTGAATGAAAATCCGACCGAACGTTTTAACACTGAACTAAGGAATCTAATCGTCCAAAATGCCCCACACAATCAGCTACCACAAGAAACAGTCTCTCTATTAATCCCCAACAATCCCTCCACCCCCAAAATTTATATTCTGCCCAAAATACACAAAGGCATCAACCCACCCCCCAGTAGGCCTATTGTTGCTGGATGTGGGTCGCCTACTGAACGAGTCTCAGCCTACGTTGATTCCTACCTCCAACCTCTTGTACAAAATCTTCCATCCTACATCAAAGACACTAATGATTTTCTATCGAAACTTCATGCTACTCAACAGCCGCTCCCAGAAGACACCATCCTAGCTACGGTAGACGTCACATCACTTTACACAAACATCCCTCATGCCCATGGCCTCTCCGCTGCAGAACACTTTCTCCGCAATAGACCTAAAGACAACCTCCCAAAAACTCCATTCCTCATCAGCTTGATCAAATTCATCCTTGAAAAAAAACAACTTCCAATTTCTTGACCGGCACTACCTTCAACTGAAAGGAACGGCCATGGGTACCAGGATGGCTCCGTCGTCCGCTAACTTATATATGGGCAAGCTGGAAGAAGACTTCCTCAAAAGACAATCCCCTCTCCCTCTTTGCTGGTTCCGTTACATTGATGACATTTTCTTAATCTGGACTCATGGTCAGGACAGCCTCCAACAGTTTCTAAACAACCTAAACTCATTTTCTCCTCTAAATTTCACTTGGCACACTTCAAACCAACAGGTAAACTTTCTTGATGTGACCGTCACAATAACCAATGGCTTAATTTCCACTTCAGTCTACATGAAACCTACCAACCATCAACAGTATCTTCACTACAACAGCTGCCATCCCAACAACACCAAAAGGTCACTCCCCTACAGCTTAGCTCTCAGAGGTAAACGCATAAACTCTGAGGAGGAAAACCTGAAAGCATTTAACATCCAACTACAGAGAACAGAGGATATCCGGCCCACCTGGTGAAATCCCAAATTGCAGCCGCCCAACGAGCTCCAGAACAAGCACAGAAAAAAGAAGAATACAACTCAGTGAACCTAATAACCACCTACCATCCCGGCCTACAGAAACTTAATACTCTTTTGAAAACTGGTTTTAACATGCTAAAGAGTTCCAGCCAAACCAAAAACCTCCTTGAAAAGCCTCCTTCCATAGTCTACCGGCAACCTCCAAATCTGAAAACCATTCTTGTTCATCCCAAATTACCTGACCCTTCAGTTGAACCACCTCAGAGACCACCCAATGGATCTTACCCCTGCAATGAAAATAAATGCAAAACCTGTGGTATACACATTCCTTCAAAAACTTTCACAAGCACCTTCCACAACAAAGATTACAATATCAATGGTCACCTAACCTGCAATAGTGAGAACCTCATCTATCAACTACAATGTAACCTCTGCCAAGTCCAGTACATACCCTTACCACACAAACCCTAAGAAAGAGAATGAGCGGTCACAGACAGGATGTTAAAACCAGCAAGGACAAACCCATAGCCATCCATGCTAATAAACACAAGTTGGACTTTGACACATGCTTTTCTACCAAAGCTCTAAAATCCTTCCCCAAAAACCAATGCAATAGTTCCTTACTAAGGAGGTGGGAACTAGCCTATCAGTATGTGACAAATTCCAGAAACCCCCCCAACCTAAACATCAGATAACCAAACTCCACCCCCTACCTAACCCTTCAGCTAGCTTAATTCTTAGTAATAGTATATAAAAAACAAAGTGGTGATTTTACATCAATAGTATTAACCACAAACTTTGGTGATTTTACATGTATATACAGTGATTACAGTTGGCAACAGTGACAGCATACAGTTGAAATTTGTACTCAACAGCCATTCTCTCTTTACTCTGAAGAAGTCCTCCAGAAGGACGAAATATTAGTGATAAATGTGTCTCCTTTAGTGTTTCTATGTGCTGCTACCCAGAGGCGGATTTGAAAATTTGCCGCCCCTGGGCTATACAGGGGGGATAGGGCGGCGGGATTTCCGGCTTGCCAAAAGTGGTGACCTTTTTTTTTTTTTACTCGTTCGTGTGCTTTTTGAACCCGTTTTCGTCATTTTTGCCCGTTTTTGCTTGTTCCGGGCCATACGCAAGGCTATTACTAGGGGGTTGTCACTTCTCTCTCTAATTTGCCGCCCCTCCAAATTCTTCCGCCCTGGGCTATAGCCCTTTAAGCCCATATGTAAATCCACCCCTGCTGCTACCGTGAACATTATTTCTCAGTAAGCTAGCTGAAAGTCTATCCCTTTCCTCACTTCAAACCTTTTCCCATACAAAATGCATGTTAATTGCTTAATGGAACAGCATAAGATTTTTCCCCCAGCTTATTAACAAGCTATTTTTAAGGAAATGGGAATAGTGGCATTTTTCTCTATATCTTCTTTAATTTATAAAAATTCTCAGATCTGAAGAATGTCAAAAAGCCTAAAACTCAAAATTCTTAAATAGCAGGGTATAATAAATTTTATATCAAATAAAATGTGATTTAAAATGAACATTTGTTGTATTTTAATTTTTTTTTATCCCTTATGGTTTTAAAACATCAGCCGAAACCCCTTCATATGCCAGTTTACGAAATTTAACTACTTATTTTTATTTCAACAAACAGGTTTTTACGATTTAATTAACGGTCTTTGTAATGGAAAAAGAAAAAATTAGACATCATGTTGCAATTTTTGAATGTGGCTTTTATACCTTTGTAATAGTTATCAATGATTATTTTTATCAATGATACCATTAACTATAATTCATGCTTTTAGGCCTTTTTACAATCTTGAGATCTGAGAATTTTTAGAAATTAAAAAAAAATATATAACGAAAAATGTTACTTTTACACATTCCCTTAAAGAATAGCTTGATAATAGGCTGGGAAAAAATCTTGTACTGTTCCGTAATGCAATTAACATGCATTTTAGATGGTAAAATGGAGTTTTTGGCTTATTACTACAATACTACAAAAAATAGACAGTATGTGTAAATTGAAAAGTTGTGCGTCTTTGAAAGACGCTTAAAATGATACGCTATTTGCCATATAGTGCCATTTGACTTTTTTAATTTACGGGGCTACCAACATTACAAAAAAATAAAACATTGGTAAAAATTGATTATTTTGAAAATTATGACATGTAACACATCATTGTAAAGCTGTGTTTACCAGGATTACGGATTTTCAATCAGAACAGAAAAATGTTCAGTGGTTTCAAAAATACAGGGTATTCCGTCATTAGGCAAAGAAATAAAAAAAAAATGGCCGCCATCTTGAAACGGATTGAGATAATTAAGTTCTGTTTTCACCAAACTGTTCCTCTAAACAAGACATTTCTAAAAATGTACAATGTGTCATAGGTTTGCATAAGAAAATTTCGAGATTCGAACCCATGACCTTCATTTCTGGAACACCCTGTGCTAAGAACATGTTGTAAATATTTTTAATGAATTCTTCATATGTGATTTAGGGGGGAATGATTTTATTTGGTGTTTTTAAAGTACATCTTCAGTAACCAGAACCCCTAATAAAACTCAAGATCGTTTGTGACTTCTGCCTCTTCAAAAATAATCAATACCACTTACAATCAATAAACTATTACTAAAGAAAAAGTTCAGTGGAATAGGAAGATAGCTTGGAGGTGCTGATAGCCTAAACAAACACTATACCACTGTTATTTATTTGCTTAAAAGCTTTGAAGATAACAATCTCGTTCTATGTTATACTATATTGTCAAAGGTCATACTTTGCCATCCATAAGTTAGCAATATAAACAAAATTTAAGGATTTCCATCAACACTTAGCTGATTAACTTCCCTTTGTTTTTATTACAATTTTTTAAAATTTTATTTTCTCATTGTAACTTTTTTTTAATAGTTGAACTTTATACATACCTAGTGTAAATGTTCGGACACTTTTTAGATCAGTTATACTTTTTGTACAATTGTACATACATCTTTTTTCTTACTGATTTCTTTATGAAACTTTATTATTTTACTATTCAAGTTACTTAGAGCCTTTTCACATTAGACAACCATCGCTAGTGACTCAGACATGGAGTCTTATCGCTGCACCTGTATTAACCTTTTTTTCGGTTGCGTTTGTTCACACACGGCCACCCTAATGTTGAGGTTTCAACAATGAAAACAACAAGACTCATCAATGGGCCGTTGTCTAATGTAAAAAGGCCCTTAGTTTTTATTTTTGTCTCATAGTTAACTTTTTTTATTGAGTTCCAGTTAATAAATTGAGTTCGTTCTCTTATTTTATTTTTATATGAATTATCTGTACAATAAAAACTGGTAAATTTCTGCTCATTTCTTGAGTAACAGTAAGAGTATGATTCACTACTTACAAGTAGTACACTTAAGTGGTTTCTTGTGCACTTTTATCCAAACCTAAGGCTCTGCAAATACAAATATAGCTTAATCTATGTTAGTGATTGGGAAACAAACTGCAAATATTTTAATTATTTTGTTCTAACAATATTTTCAGTTTTGTGAACTACAATGTAGGGGCTAAGACTTTTGTGTTATTTGTTTTTGATTATTTTTAATTGTGTGAATTAACCCACTTCCCTGAACTAACCAACTTGTGTAAACTAACCAACTTTACTAACACCATTTTTGGGTTGCACAACACCCAACAATGTTCACCAACACTGACACTTTTCACCAACGGATTGATATAAACAATCATAAAAATCAAGCTTTGAACTACAGTACGATTAATTTTATATTTATATCTTAATTTAAAAAATACTTTCTAAATAAGTTGGTACAACAGGTTTTGAAACAGTTTATTTATTTTATAATGTTCTGCAGTAAAAAATCAAAATTGCAATATTCTATCAAACACAGATTTACAAAACATATATTGGAATTATTTAACATACAAGAATTGTTTTTATATTGGAAATGCCTTTTATGTGAGGAAGAAGCTCTAAACCAGTTAGTCAGTACAAAAAAGACATAAAAAATAGAAGACAACAGGTTTTTAAGTTAAAATATTTTCTGAACAATTAACTGTAGAAAGACAAAAAACTAAAAACAAATAAAATAATAAAAAATTAAAAAGTTTACATTTACTTGGTTCAGAACTTAAGCATGACAAAACACACCAGATTTATATTTAACTCCTTACTCGTCAACTTTCTTTTTTCTTACAAATAATTAGCATTTAAAAAACAGATAAAAAATAATTAATATTTTGTTGCTATAAAAAACACATCAAAAATAAAGGATTTGGAAATATCTTGTAGGAATTTGAAGAAACAATAAACACAGTATATTGAAATAGAAATTTTTTTCTCGTGTGTTCACTGTAACGTGTTGCTGGCACCCTGTGTCACCACAGGTGTGGTGTGTGTGTGTGTGTGTGTGTGTGTGTGTGTGTGTGTGTGTGACTAACACGGTGCGAGTGTGTGTGGCAGAGGCTCACGTCAGGACATGGCGGCGATGGCTGCGTCCCCGACCGGTGCGGTGAATCAGGCCGACCACCACACCACACTCATGGAGGACCCTGACGTTTGGCGCCCCACGTAAACAGTGTCGCCACCACCACAGAGGCAATACTGACTCACTAACCCGCACGCGCCCGCTGTATGTGCATGTTGTTGTTGTTTTGGTTGCTGTGGTCGTTTTCCATCACCCAGGGTGGAAAGAAAAAATTGATTCCTTCGAGGCAGTAGTTTTTAAAAGATTTGATTGATACACAGAATTAACAGTTATTGAACATTGAAGATCACACGTGGCTTGTAAATTTTATAAGCTGCGTCAAAACATAGCTGACACACGGTATCAGAAAGTGACGTAATTAATCGTGGAGTACAATTGTCAACAGATTACTTTAAGTACTTTTTCTATATTTTGTTCTTATTTTATCAACATGGAAATCTGTTAAATTCAGTGTTTAATTTTACTGTCTTTCAAAGTCTTTGTTTTATATAAGTGGATTTTCTTGTCAATTTGACCTGTGTAAAACATTTGTGTAACCTAAAGTACCACGCTATTTCCAGATTTTAAAGGGAGTTCCTCTGAGCCTTTTTGGGGAAATAATGCTATCAAACATACAAGAAAATAAACCCTACTTGTACAAGAGTATAAAATAGTTGGTAAAGCAATGTCGCCACTGCTTTAAGCAGTTTTAGAGCATTTTTGGTGGTGGAAATGCCCACAGTAACCTCGTAAACAACATCAACTGACCCCCAACCACTGCAAACCCTGCATGTCACCCCACCCTCACTGTTCGTCGTATCTGCTCAGCCTAGCTTCTCAAGACTCAAAGGCATAGCTTACCGCATTCTTTTTTGCATTCCTAAGTTAAATTAGTTAGTTGTAGGTTTGTTTTGTCAGTGATAGGTGGTATTTAAAGCATTTGTATAACATTTGCCATGTGTAAATGATTAGGTCTATTGTACTTAATTTTAAGTCAGATCTTTCTGTGCTAGCCACTGATTTTTAAAGGGTATTTTTTAAATATTATCCCTCCTCGGGGTTAGTAAGTAGTGTTTTTTATCCCTCCTCCCATAGGTTTTAGGTTTTTCATTGTTAGATTTACTACTGTCAAATTCTTTTTGAACTACTGTAGATGCTCTGTTTTGAATTCTCTAATCAAATTAGTTTGGAACATGTGGTATTCAATTGAAAAAAGGTTACATACCTTGATTAACGGTACTTTGGTATTATACGGAGGCCACTATTTTTAGAGGGTTTTTTCACTGGATACCAAAAATAACTACATAATTGGAGAGAACATATTTTAATTGACTTACTAACCAAATTTGACATAATTATGATGAGCAGTCTTTGTGTCCTGCCTCCCAGAAGGCAGCGATGCCGGCGAGGTAAAGCATCACCGCCGCTAGCTGCACCACCTGATCGCCACCCTTAAACAGCGCGCTGCGGTGGTTATGTTAGGTTATTATAAATATGTTAGTATGACTTTCCTCGTTTCGTTACAAACCAAACGATACCGGATGAGTCATACTTTCGCCCGCCAAATCCTGTAGGTAAGTGATGAACACACTCCGGTCAACAACCTGACCTAGGCCTACTTGGAGAGGATTTGGCGGGCGAAGGTATGAGTTATCTGGTATTGTTCGATTCGTAACGATACGAGGAAAGTCCTACTAACAAATTTATGATAACTTAACCTAACATAACCGCCGCAGCGCGCTGTATAAGGGTGGCCTCCGTATAATACCAAAGTACCTGAATAACTGTCTTCAATTCGTGTGGTAATCTTTATGATTTACTTAAGTTTCGACATCTGGGATGTCATGTGGTATTCACCGCATCTATGAACAACTGAATATTTTATTACAGACCAAGTTTAATAAGTTACTAAATCTATCATTGTAGATTATAATTTTTCTAATTTTCGTTTTTCAATACTTTAACTAAAAGATCAATATTTTGACCGTTGTTTAAATCTTTTGATAAATGATTAAAAACAAAAAAATTACAAGTACGGTAAGAGAAAGTTTTAAAAACATACACCAATTTAATACAAACCTCACTCTTACCTAAAATAAAGTTTTCCATATTTCTTCTTTTTTAATGTATTAAATAAAGGGATAAAGTTACAAAATAGTAAAGCTACAAAAAAAGTTTAATTAGTCATCCACAGAAACAGCCTACCATCAATTCTACCATCAGAAACCAGTAAACAAATGAAAAACCTACCCACCGGTGGACCAGTAAACCAGCAGAAACCAGTTTAGACCGGTAAACAAATAGAAACCTATCTACCAGCAGTCACCAGTAAACCAGCAGGAACCAGTTCACCAGAGAGAACCGGTAAACTACTAGAAACCTGTCCTCCACCAGAGTAAACCAGTGCAATTCTGCTCTGATCACAACTAATAACGATCATCTCGGATGGGACTAACAGAATCCTATTGGGAAACTGAATGAAAATGAGATTACTGAGAGAATACTGTAAAATATGCACAAACACAACAAATCAACACCTTTGCGCTTCTCTTTGCTGTGCATATGAAGAACTGTAAGAATTTCCATAGACTAGATGTAAATCACTTACGCTCTTTTACCTTAGAAGCTTCCACTTCAATGCTAAGATTCTAATAGGCCCTGCTATTTATTAGCTTTTTAAATTTGCATTTAAATTGAATGGCATTCTCATTAATTTATGACTTTTTGAAGATCAGTATGCTACCAGGACCTATTTGTCAATTCCTAGTTTTTGAAAGTTGTGCACCTTATGACTATATATTGGTTCTAAATTTATCTTGAAATGTGCAAAGAATATTTATTTGAATTGGAACTAAAAGTTCAACCAACCTAACTGGGAACAGGGAATCTTCCACACAGCCTAAGGTTTAGTAAAAAAAAATTCCTAATCACATGTAAACCAAACCTATAACCCGTTTTTTTTAACTATAACCCGTTCTTATAAATTGAATACTGACTCCTAGTCAAATAGACGTGTTGGCTAAACTGCACCTTAGAACAACCAGTGACTTCTTCAACGTAATCTTTGGTGGATCTGCAGTTCTAACTAAATCTGAAAAATATTACTGATCAACTTTTATACATTGGCTTAGTGCCCTGGTAAAAAGCAAAGAAAGGGGATCACTGGGAGGAACAAATTCAAGGATTATACTCAAATCAATACAACTATGAAGTGGGAGAGGGAGAGTAATTTATATATTTATATTTCGCCAACAACAGGACAACCCCACAAAAGCAGATGGAACCACATGAAGAATTCCAAAATTTCTGAAAATGATAAGTCTCAGTGTCACTATCTAGCGGACATTCAATAAACTTTTAGAACAAGAAAAAACAACAAACTAATTTATTTGTCCAATGAGAAACCACACAATGACGAAAAACCAAAACCTCCTGTCAATGATTTACTTGGCGGGACCTTCCGAACTATACTTGTTGGTTTTTGTTTCTTTACGTAAGGAACATGCCTGTCGCTGGCAAAAGATAAGTGAAATTTCCCTTCCTCTCCTGCTTCATAGTTGTATTAATTCTATTACATACGAATATTATAAATGTGAAAGTATGGATGTTTGTGTGAATATCTGTCTTTCAACTACGTGAAGAATACTGGACCAACTGAGCTGAAATTTTGCAGGAATAGAGCCACTATTTCAGAAAAGGACATAGGCCCATTCACTTCCTTAAAATTCCCTCGGGCTACACCCTATGAACGTCCTTAGCTTCAATGTTTACATTTTATAGGGATGTAAACATTCAAACACTGAATTGTAAACAGCTGTGAATACTAAAATTTGACACTTCAAAGAGCAGAAGTAAGATCAGCTGCAATCATTATCGTGAGCGAAGCCATGGGCAACTGCTAGTAGATCATAATTCCCATGTGCATCATAAAAGCTTGTTTTTATGCCCATGTTGCTGATTTGCATATATTATATTTTCAAATTAAAATGGTCAACAAAAAAGCAGCAACATCACCTGGTGACAGGTACAGAGGGGGAACATTTTTGATATTGGAACTTACAATGATACGCTAGGCTTAGCAAAATTATGATTTCTGTAGATGAGATTAATACATCTGTGTAAATGAACATTTGACTGTAATTGACCACAATACAACAGACTTATGAAACCACAATAATTACAAATTGAAATTGATAATGTGGATCACATGGCCTAATTGCATTCAATTTGTAGATTGAATGATTTAATTCACAGGCATTTGTATTTTCATGCTTTTACAATCCTCTTGTGTTAGATTGTGTTAAATTCAATACTTTCCTCCTTAAACAGCTGGTGTGGTTGCAGATATGTTATATTACTTAACATTGAATTATTTTAAAAAAATGTCCAGTGATTTGAATTTGCAGACAGTTTTTATGTGGTTATTTAATTACCTATGATGTGAAGGATGAATATTTTTTGTATATTATCGTAAAATGGATCTTGTCTTTTGAAAAGTATCATAATTAATACTTCCTTGTATTTCCTTGCTTTACCATCTAACTTTTCTGGGCAAATGTTTCCTAGCCACTTCACTTATTTCAAAAACCAATCCACAATTTTTTATACTTTCTGATTATAAAATATCTTTTTTTAATTTTCTTCACAATATACCGACCCTCTAGAATTGATTTTGTTCGCGCATCTGGTATCAAGAACATATCCTTAGGTGTGCCTTTTGCAGTTCAGAAAACATCCTTTCATAGGGCTTTACCCGAAAGACTTAAGAAATTACTATTTTTGACCTCCATTTTGTTGTGACACTTAAATTTTACTAAATAAATAAATATTTTTTAATACTTTGATGCATGATGAATCTCACACAAGAGAAAGAGGTTTTGGCATAAGCGAGCCCTACTAAAATATTACAGTGCTTCTCAGTACAGCAGCTAATAAATCAGTGGTTATGCTGGTAAGTTCCTTGCAGTCAAGAATCCTTCTTGACTCAGGGTCTTCAGCTTCATTCATCACTGAAATTTGTGTGAATCGCATAGGTATTTCTTGACAAAATTCAATGAAATAGTTCTAGGACTTACTCAAATAATTGTTTCACCAGTACAAGAATAGTTGACCACACAATCAAGCCTTGTTTTAAAGATGGTCTAATCTTAAAAATCATTCCCTCTACTCATCTCGGCCATCAAGTAAAAGACTATTTTGAGCGCTTCAAAGTTTCAGATCCACACATTGATGTTCCTGGAGATAATGATGCTCTTTTCAGTGCTGACTTGCTTATGTATGTGTTGGGAACAAAACCACTCCCCGAGGAAGTAATTACGTCTAATCTTGTTGTTTTTGGACCTTTTGCACATTGCTTAGAGAACGGGCATGTAAAGGTTTCCGAATCACAAGGAGATTTACACTCACAATTCAAGCCCCAAGCACGAGTTGAGAACATAAAAGTTCCAGTCACTGTGAAAAATGTTCCTAAGGAAAGTATTCATGAAAGGTTTCTTTCAGAGAAGAAGTCTTTACATCAAGAAACTCATTGGGTCTCACTTTTAGGTGGTTTCGTCAACCTAAATGAAGCTTTTCAACAAACTATCACCACCTCATAGAAGTCAGTGTAATGCTTATAGCTGCTTCACACCCTATATATTTTTGCATTTAGTACAGAAGAACGAGCTACTCCAGGTTGTACATCAAGCTAAACGGAACATCAATAACTGAAATTATAACACAAAACGACTTCGTTGTGACTAAATACTAATGGAATAATTCAACACATCACAAAAGAAAATGGAATGAAAAAGTCACTAAGGTTGAAACTTCAACAGGTTTTTTCTGTTAAACGTGTATCAAAATGGTTTGATGACCTGATCTTATATGATCATACCTTCCTAACAAAAGTGATCAGTCCTCCTGTCTCTTCTCCAATTCAAATATTCAGATGGTATGAAAATCAAGATTTCAATTTTTAATTACTGTTTTACTATTATAATGTTTATATTTGTTATTGTTCCTTTTTTAATTGGACTGTTTTATTTTTCAAGTTAATCTTGTCTTTTGCAGTCTCACAGTCTGTTTTGCTCAATTTATTTTGTTCAAACAAGAATGAATAAATGAATTTGTTTTGTTTTCAGGGCATCGCCGGAGGAGATGAGACAGAATGCGTCACAACTCGTCGACAACGCTCAGCCAATCGGAATCAGCCAGCCAGCGAAGGTGCCCCCCGTGTGACCCCCTCCCCTCTTTCTCCAACCCCCCTCTATAGACTCTATAGTCTCCTCAGCTGTGGCGCACCCTCTTGTCTTATCAGTAGGAAATCTGTCGCCGGTCAGGGACAAACTCGTACAGTTGCTTGTTAACTGTTGAATTTCGAATAAATATATTTTTTGTTGGACAGTCCGAGATATGGAATTGTATTTTTTGGTCTTTCGTGTTACCTGTGGCGATAGTTCTGTCGAACGGACACTAGTTGTCTTAGAAACTGTTGCTTTAAGTCGAGATGTTACGATATGTAGTCGGGTAGCGTTACGATTTCCTAGGTGTGAACAGTGTAGTTATTCTAGAGATTGTCGCTTCAGGTTGCAGTGTTACTTTGATGACAAAGTCGGGTAGTGTTATTTAATCGATTACCGTTTACTTGGTGACTTCCTCTTGTGATAACCAATCTAATCAAAACTGTTTATTATTAAATTTTACATTTAATGGTGTATTTACAATTTTTGTACATGAATTCATTTCTTTCTGAAACAATAAAATCCAATTTCCAGTGCATACTAATATAATTTGTATGTTTGTAATTTTATTTCATTGGTTGCAATGGATGGAGTTCGCACATACTCCGTTGGCTATATAATTATATTTTATAGATTTGTCTATGATTTACTCTTTAGTCATCACACCATTCTGTTTCTTTTACAAATCTGTCAAACTTTGAGTAATAGACCCTTTCAATTACAGTACCTCATATCTCAAAGGAAGTACTTGTCAGTTTTTGTCCCTATCATACTTAGAGAGTTTGTTAGCGGCAATTGAAAATTGCATATCACTGTGTCTATAGTCTATAAACATTCTAGAAGCAGTTTTAGTGTAATTATTTGGTTTGCAAGGTGAGTGAACGTTTGCCACAGCTGCCGTGTGTTGTGTCGTATTGTACTGTAATTACTACAGGTTCTCAGTGTTATCCTATTGTAAATTTAGGCGATTGACTGATTATTTTATTGTATTTTACATTCCTTTAAGCTCACTTTACGATTATTTTTTAGCGGATAAGTATAAGTAATCGTTTGTTTTGTAGCAACGAAACAGAATTTGTAGGCAAATTTTTATTATACTTTTTCAGTGGATCGTTTACTAACTCATCACTGGAAGCTGTATTTATTTGTTCATAACTGTACTATTTATTATAGATGTAATAAATGTATGTAGTAGAAAATGTGAAATTAGTGTAAGTGGAATGGCATTTAAAATTGTCCAAAACATTGTTATAAACATTATTTTGTGTCAGTTAAAATGAATTAAAACAAGTTATTAGGTTTGAAATGGAGTTGTATTATAGTTTGCATTACCCTTTTTAGTATAAACTGGATTGTAAAATCTCTTGAAAGTTTTCTCCTAGGTTCTGATTTGATGTGTATCTCACCTCAGAATCTCTAACCAAAGTTCCCCTTACACTGAATGGTCAGCCTCTAGCATTGAATTTTTAAAGATTATTTCAAGTGTACCGATTTTTTCCTCAAGGAGGGAAAGCAAATATACCTAACTTGTCTTCCAACCTCTTAAAAGGTCAATTCTTCATAGTGTAAAAAACTATACTCTTATTTTTCATGCAAAATCTCATTGGTGAAAAAACTTAGTAACATTAATAAAACAGTGAACATTTAACTGTATTTAATATTCCAGCCCAAAACACCAGCCAAGCCTGCCATTTCTTGAACTGTTGCATATATTATCTTTGAAAGTAAGAAATACAGATGAAGTCAAAGCCAATATTGTCACCCATAAAACAACACATGATTATGTATGGTAAAAATTTGTAGAAAATGTCTCAGTACAACTTGAAGACATACTCATCAAGGTAGCGCTTGGACAAAGAGTGGATAAGCATTGGCATCAGAGCATTGGTAAAAACTTTGGCAGTAGAGTGTCGAGTGCATGTTAAATCTGTGGGTGAAATGCTCTTGCTAATTTTCTGCAATTTTTGTGTGTTATTTAACCTGTTAGATCCCACGGGGCGCGCCGATGCGTCTGCAGCCTCTGGTGGTGCTTAAGGGAGTTATACTCACCTAGTTCAATGATTTGCCACCAGGCTGCGCTAGAGCCGTGGTTCAATGATTTGCCGCCAGGCTGCGCTAGAGCCGTAGGCTTTATGAGTCAAACGAGCGTCCGTCCGACTGTGTGTACGTGGCCGTAGGGTTTGAGGCGTTGACTGACGAGTTAAAGTCCTTCAACCTTCGGAGGGTCGCGGGTTCGAATCCCGCTCATGCGCAATCCCTATTAGGCTTGCAAATGTGTGGTGTAGTTGGTGGGAGGGCCCACCTAAAATAAACGGTGACCGGCTTGGGTGGAAGTTGACGGCATTTGTACGTTTAATATGGATTGCAGTGAACACCAGTTTTGCTTCTTTATACCCTTGTATAGAGGAGGAGGACACTTTTTTTTATTTTTTATTATTTAATTCAGCTTATGGTTAATAAATATGGACAATCAGAAAGGTCATAATCCAAAAATTAGAGCAAATACAGACAAAATAAAAACATTTCAATTAAAACTTGAGAAATAAAAAAAACTTAGGAGTCAATGGGTTAAATAAGAACTTATAGTTACAGTTTTCTGTCATTCATGTGATGATATTCAAATAAACAAACAGCTGATGCAATTTAATTTACATTATTTTATAAAGTATAACAAATTTTATACAATTAAATTTCCCCCAGTGAAACCGGCATTATTAGCTGGTGTAATACAGGATTTAACATAAATTTTACACACTTTATTTCTATCAGAGAATTATCGTCAGATTATGTGGACTAATCAGCAAAAATCAGTGCTGTCCAAAATAATGCGATGAACAAAGAAAAACATTGTGTGTCATCTGCCAGGTTCCTCTGCATTAATAAAATCCTGTGGTCAGTGATAAGAAAGAAATCACTTTGATTTCACCAAGGTTTCCTCAGAGAAGGGACTGTCTGGTGTGACTGAGGAAGCCTTGTCACTACACACAACATTCAACAAGTAAATGTGCCACTAAATATCTTAGCAGGTAGCTGGTCAGGTCAGTGAGGGGAATGGGGGAATTTCTGAAATAAATATAATTCTACTGAAGAATGGATTCGACCATATTATTTTTACTAGATCAGGTATTTGACTGAATAGTGACTAGTATCATGATAGCCATCTTAGTTAACGAGGCCGCGACCTTCAAACTAGCAAACCTGCTGTGCAAGGGGTTTTAACAGAGAAAAATCCATCCTTGGATGAGTCGGCTGACTTGGGAAAACAACAGATGAGGCCTTTAAGCCCACGTCACATTGGTCAAGTTAACTCGGGCGAGCCAGCCCAGCCCAGTTGCTAGGATCAGCTGATTCATACACTTAAGAATTGTCATCTCGCCTGACAAGCGACTCGCCCATTTCTCAAGAGCAGTTTACATTGGTCGAGTTGACGGTCGAATCAAACTTGCCCTCCTACTCGACCAGTGTGACGCGCCCTTAACCCTTGAGCGGGCGCTTCATCGGCAAAACGCGAGCGGGCGCATGCGGAGTTTTCCTCCGCAACACTAGATTGCAAAAATTTAACCCTTTTTACTTGTTTTATATCGAAATATTGTATTTAAATGTTGACAAACTTCATTAGGAATCACATTTCATTGTCGATTCAATTAATTGTTCAACTTAATAGGTGTTATGTTTCAATTAAACATAGTAAGTAATTTTCTAGTATAAAATATGTATTAATTAATTATTATTATTTACATTTTTGGACTTTTCCTTTCGCTTTTTTTTTTCGAAAGCAAAAGGAAAAGTCCAACCAATTAATAATAATTACAAATCCATTGCTATTATGAATTTTAAAAATAGGTATCTGTATCTGTGTAAGGGGAGAGGGCGCTTCGCAAACTGAGACGGCATCTCTGAATTGCGTATAACGAGGTTCATGGGATCATCCTCATAATTAGACCAGTTCGTAAATTGTTAACCGAGGCGAAATCGTGGTTCGGATCCCACGTAAAAATGTAGGTCCCTTAGTTGCCATTGGCTGTTGGGCTATTAATTAACAGTCCTGTCTAAGGAATATGTCGGCCTTAGTCAATAACAAGACTACAAGATCGCGCCACAATCATCCTTCACTCATCTGTCATTCATACTTGGCTTAAAATACCTACCTGGGTAGGTCGCCATTTCAGCTAATGTATCTAATGTACCAAGGGGGGTGGGGGGTATAAATAACTTTAGGAAATTCCTGGAATGAGGGGCATAAAGTACGGAGCCGGACACGACCACCGACACCCATTATGTCTGTTTATTTTAACATAAAAAACACGTGCGGAGGAAAACTCTGCGAAAGCCCGCTCAAGGGTTAAGAGAGAATGTTATTCAAACGATGTGAGATTACTATGTACTATAATAAAGTTCAAAACTTAGAAGCCAGAAGTTACACTCGCACATGGTTTATGATGATTGCTTCTTATTATGAATGGTTTATTATGATAAAGTATCGTGATCTTGAAGCCCCTTTTAATTTGAACTTTATTACAGCTCCGTGGCCTTGTTACTAGAGATGACTATGCTAGTATACATCCATGTATCAGTTGCTCCGAGATTGTGAATCGATCTACTGTGCATGTAATTTTTTTACTTTAATTATCAGTGTACATACAATAATAAATGTAATTAATTGATTTTCATTATTGCCTAATTTATTAATTATTTTACAAATATTTTAGATATTGAATATGAACCTCTCTGTTTAATAATAGTATATATAAAATGGCAATTACAAAGAAAAGTTGGAAAATATTCATTTTGTTACTGGGCCTGAGAAGCATTGAGACCAATTCAAATCAGAAACTTGTTCTATATTTTTGTAAATTACATTAATAGACTTCCATACATTTTAGCCTTTAAAGATGTGCTTCATTTTGCTTCTGGGAATATTGCATGTTACTCACAATTATTTACAGTTGACTCTCGCTAACTCAAAATTCCAGAATAATACACTAATGATTTTTGAGATATCGTAAACATCGAGGTTCAAGTTAACAAGAGCCAACCGTATTGCAATTGAACAGACCTATCCTGTTTTAATTTGGAAAAGTAATATAATGTTAAACCTTTTATAGTATTGTAAAGAAGATGTGGTTTTCAGCTCTTTGACAAGTGACTCGCCCATTCCTCAAGAGCGGTTTACATTGTTCGAGTTGACAGTCGAGTCAAACTTGCCCTCCTACTCGACCAATGTGACGCGCCCTTAAGAGAGAATGTTATTCAAACGATGTGAGATTACTATGTACTATAATAAAGTTCAAAACTTAGAAGCCAGAAGTTACACTCGCACATGGTTTATGATGATTGCTTCTTATTATGAATGGTTTATTATGATAAAGTATCGTGATCATGAAGCCCCTTTTAATTTGAATTTTATTACAGCTCCGTGGCCTTGTTACTAGAGATGACTATGCCAGTATATATCCATGTATCAGTTGCTCCGAGATTGTGAATTGATCTACTGTGCATGTAATTTTTTTACTTTAATTATCAGTGTACATACAATAATAAATGTAATTAATTGATTTTCATTATTGCCTAATTTGTTAATTATTTTACAAATATTTTAAATATTGAATATGAACCTCTTTTTTTAATAATAGTATATATAAAATGGCAATTACAAAGAAAAGTTGGAAAATATTCATTTTGTTTCTGGGCCTGAGAAGCATTGGGACCAATTCAAATCAGAAACTTGTTCTATATTTTTGTAAATTACATTAATAGACTTCCATACATTTTAGTCTTCAAAGATGTGCTTAATTTTGCCTCTGGGAATATTGCATGTTACTCACAATTCTTTACAGTTGACTCTCGCTAACTCAAAATTCCAGAATAATACACTAATGATTTTTGAGATATCGAAAACATCGAGGTTCAAGTTAACAAGAGCCAACCGTATTGCAATTTTGAACAGACCTATCCTGTTTTAATTTGGAAAAATAATATAATGTTAAACCTTTTATAGTATTGTAAAGAAGATGTGGTTTTCAGCTCTTTGATTGTTGTGCAGAATGAATGCTAAAATTATTGAACAGTTCAAAATTTTACACAAAGGTCGATTTTGAACCGATACAACACACATACATAGTCACGTCCATTAAATCCCCTTGGGCTTCACCTGACGCAAAAATGTAGCCTTTTATGTACACTTTGCATTAATTTTGGTGATTTTTGTAGTATTAATTTAATTGGTTTCCGTAGGTACCAGTGGTTGTTTTCCAGTTATTTATCCACCCATATGTGAAATTGATGGTTTTAGAGCTAGTCCTATATACAAATTAAGTACAGTAAGTGCATATTAAGCACTTTAATCTGACCATGAACATAAGTTACGCAGTACCTTACAAAAATTTTAACACATAATAACATGTTTTTATTAAAAATTTATTTGGAAAGTTATTTATGTGTTTTTTTTCATTCTCAGTCTATATCATGTTGTGTGAATTTGTGTTTAGGGTTAGAACACAAAATAAATAATATCATACTGAGTCAAATTGAAATTAAATGGAAAAACTTTTTATTTAATAATTTAAAAATATGAACGCAAAAAAATACATTTATTTAGGGACATTTATACATTAATATTCTGGGAAAATACATTAATATTTTCAGTAATTTTTTCATACAATACTCCCATCTATAATGACTTAGATTTTCCAGATGCTCAGTGGTCCAGGTTGTTTCTAAACCTTATTTGCGGTTTTGGAAATTAGCTTCTGAAATCAGAAATAAGGTGACTTCTGACCCTTTCTTTCAGGAAATGGTTTTTCAATATTAATTACATAGTCTATTTTTGTGTTCCAAATGTCATTTATACACTATTTACAATGTATATCACCAATCATGGTCAAAATATGGAAATTGCTAACAGGAATGTGAAATAGTGTTTACTATACAATATAGGACTTAAAGGCTAAAATAATTTTTTCTATTTATAACATTGTAATGTGTCCTCTGTATAATTTTCTCGATGTTTGAATGAACATTTTATCCCTCCGACTAGACGAAATGTTTCATTTTGTTTTCCTCTGATGTCTTGAATCCTTTAGCGCAAAACGATACCAATATAACATCAATCAATCAAAAATTCTTTATTTTCAAAAAATTATTCGCAACAATACATATAAAATTTAAAAAAAAATCACATGGGTCACATGACCTGTGCGTGATCTGAGTTCTTGTGTCTGGCTGCGGAGTCACTTTTGCGCACATCTCTTTTTAAATTAGTACTAAAACTATTTAATCAAAAAAAAGGATAAGTAATAATTAAATCACTAAAGTTTATATAAAAGTGCTTGAAAAAATAGCATTAAAATCTAAATAAAAAAGCTATTGTGACAAAAAACCATATACAATTATTTACTTTGTGGGGAACAAAAAAAGGTTTAACTAGGTTCAGAGTAAAGAAAAAAGTAAATAAAAAAATAATAAATGGGCAATGTGAATACGTATCACTGAGGCATGTGCAGTGAGGAATTTGAGTATACGAAGTTCATTATCAGTTAGACGAGATATTCTGTGGCGAAAAGCAACTCGGTATTGTCGAAGCCTATCTCCGTCAACCAGGCAGTGACAATCCTTTTGTACACACTCAGCGACACCTGCAGGTTTCTAATTTCTGGTGGAATTTTGCGCCACAAAAAATTTGCAATGTAAAAAGAGTTTGTCAAAATAATAGATTTAAAAACTCTAGGAGTCCGCAATCCTACCGTCACTGAATTTCGGGTTTGATAATTATGTTCTACTGGTTCAGCAATAAAGTCTAGATGAATGTATGTATAATGCCTTACAATTTTACAACTAGTGGTCCCCAGTTGGAGGATCGCGGTCGGAATCCTGACCGCAGCTTGACTTTTTCTGAACCGTGAAACATAAATCATCTAAAACATTAGACAAATTTGTTTGCAATCTTAAAGCAGCGAAACGTCACAGCGAGCGGTAACCAACAGCATAGAAAACCACGTTTATGTTTTTATCTATACCAGCAGTAGTGCAGCAAAAAGGAATCTGTGTTCTGACCAATAGAAAGTAATGCCCTAACTGCAGATTGACTATTTTTAATAAAGACCGTGGACTTGTCAACATGCATGGAATGTGGCTTGGACGAAGATGAGTCAATAGAGCATGTTTTTGTGCGGTGCCCTAAGTATGCAACAGCCGAGCAATATTGCTGGCGGATCTGTCCCTGCAGAACCCTCAAGTGGATTTTGATTTATGAAAAATGTTGATGGGGAAAAATCACTATTTATGGAAACACTTGATCCATTACCTTCATTTGTAAAAGAAGATTCTGTGACACGATAACTTGGTTAACTATGACATTAATACATTTTTTTGTTACTGTGACACTAATTTAGTAGTCTCTCTCTATGTAAATAATTGTGTTTCGGGCTACTTGGCTGTTTGCCGTGCCTGTCTTTGTGACAAATAAAGAGTAAAAAAATACTGCTTAATGTCACTAATTAATGTATAGTCATTTATTCAGAACAAACGTTAAATTCAATACTTCAATATTCTTAACCAAGGATTATAGCCTAATTTAAGTGGTTTAGTTGAAAATTTAAAAAGTCTTTTTTCTTTTATTCATAGGTTTTATTCAGCAGCTCTATGACAAAGATATACTTACACATGATATTCTAGATATATGGTACAGTTATATTTTTTTATCTATGGATATAGTCTTATGCAGGTACAATAACAAAATGAAATCCTGGCAATGACTGCAAAGTAAGAATTTTTTCACTATTATTAAAATAAAAATTTTGACTGAAACTATTATAAAATCAATGTTTTTATTTTTCAAATTAAATTTTGTAAATAAGGAGCATTTTTTTAAATTCCTAGATCATCCAGATTTGTCTAAATCCCTATATAGGACTCAGTCAGCCTCAGTTAGTTCAGATGTGTAGCCCCTTGTGAAACAGACGCACAGGCACAGATCTGAGGTTTTTATGTATAAAATTGGCCAGAACTTCCAGGGCTGGATTTGACATTTGGGCGCACCTAGTCCTTAAATTCTATCAAGAATAATATTTCGTCCAATTTTTGAACAATTTGAACAGATTCTAGATTCTACGATTGCAGGCAAAAGCCAACAAAACACAAGATTTTATACATTCAACGATTCAACAATTTGGAAAGGCTGTACAGGCACCGAAGCCCATGCCCGTACCTCAATTTGTATAAATTGAGGTAGATGCTATTTATTTATTTTCAAGCAAAAAAAGTTGTGCTTTAATGTAATTGAAAAGGCTCAAAGGTCGCTAGCAACGTCTGCAAAACGAAAATCGATTTTAAAAAGCTAAATTTTAACCAATTTTGACTTAATAGATGAATTCAAGATCTGGTAAATTTTGGTCCAGATCTGGCTGGTTATATCCCAGATATGGTCAGAATAATTCTTCACTGTAGTTATGCCTCTAAAATGCCTAAAATCGCAAGGTTATAGTTTCAATCATTTTCAAAAATTTCTTGAGAGGACCCTTAGACCCCCTAACCGCTAGAGGATATATTTCATATCCACAGGCCCCTTGTACAATCTCTCCTCTAGATCTTCTGTGTAAAGGCCCGAAAAAAGATCATAGAGATTAAAAATGTATTGTTAAAATTAATTAAATCTAAAGAATGTTGTGGAGTTGCCCACAATAAATTTACAACACAGAAACCAAGATGTAATGTTTGAAGAGTATGAAGGTGACGAAACTGAATATTGTAACTGTCATTAAAATTTATACTAGTAAATGAAATGCCAAAACTAATTAGTAAAAACTTCAAAATTTATGTGTCTGATTTACATGAGAATGGACTAATTGTTGAACATAAAAACCATCTTAATACGATTAATGTTTATATACGAATTTGTTATATTGACATTGATCCACAGTATGAAATGTTAATTCTATGTCAGGGTAGTCTTATTCTGTGTTTAGGAACACACAGGGAAGAATGAAAAAAGTCGACTTAAGATCACCTGATTTTGTGTTTATTGTGACTGTTACATCTTACAGAATTTGAGGTTATAAATTTTGTAGCATTTTAATGTAGTTTAATATATTTAGTTAACCATGGAAAATAAACCTCTGATTTGTGTACCAGGTAACTGCTGATTTCCTTTATTTAGGCTATGACTAAGAACGGAATATATTTTTCTCAACATGAATTTAAGAAACATGTTGTCCGTTGTCTTAAGAGGTGTACCTAGCCTACTAGAGAATGTTTTTACACTCTCTAGTAGGCTAGGTACACCTCTTTTTAGGTTACACCTAATTCTAGGTACACCTAATTTTTTAGGTTACGCTCATATATTTTCAGGATTACCTATATTTCTACATCGCTAGTTCATGAGCTCTGGCACTTATGTGTCTAGCTAATGCATTATGAAACTAACAATGATTTATTAAATTATTCCTATAAATAGATTATTATTCTATGTATGCACTTAACTCTTTCCTGCATGGATAAAACGCAGTCTGCTGACCCCTACCTGCACGGAATATTTTTTGGTTTTTTTGTAAATACTTGTTAATTAGTGCATAGGGGCCTAAAAGGAATACGAAAATTAATTTTTTATATTTTTTGTTGTTATCAATTACTGATAAGAGGGAGTTACACATATGTAACACCGTGTAGCACGTGGTCGGAGTGAGTTACACATACGTAACACTGTGCAGCAAGTGGGACATTTTTATTGAAGCCCCTAAATACTAAAATTACTGCTGTAGGGGTTTTTTGCTGAGGATATTTTTTTCAAAACCTGCACAAACAGGAGGGTCGGATATATCATTTATGATATATCAGTAGCTCTTTCGTCATCTTCCAAACCATCAGTCTACTCTGGATCCGAAGGGATGGGTTCACTCTCAAGGAAGCGCAGAATTTCGTCGTTATCAAGAATTCTTTTTGGTAACTCCATTTATTTTCTGAAAGTATTAAATTTTATATTGAAAACCGCAGTAAAAAATAAAGCGGGTTTCAATATAGAAATGTTTTAATACCTCAAAATTATACATTACATGTGTGAAGTAACAGGGAAAATGATTTATGCTGCGCTTAAATTGGGTAAAACCTATTTATGATATCATGAAAATTAATATAAAACATGAAATTTCCCAAAAACATGCTTTTCTGCATGAAATATAAGTTTAAATGTAATGCAGATATGAATTATTTGTAACGTGTGCTGCACGGTGTTACATATGAGTAACACACTTTTAGGCTCTAATAAACCCAAATTAACTGGTTTCATGCCTCTAAACTGTCATATATTACTCTATATGTACTCTAGATTACAAATCAGTAAAGGAATATAATAATCAGGCTCAACATGGAAACTTATCAGTAAAAGTTTCATCGGAAATGGTGGAGGACGTGGCCTGCACTGGACTCAATAAACTCTGGTGGTTGTTTGTTCAAACATTAGCAAATAGAGCACAGTGACACCTAGCGGAGATGTTAGGAACCAAGTTCCAAAGTTTCCAGCAGCGTAGTGCTAGTGGTTTGATTAATAATAAATAAAATGTCTGCCGTTACAAATATGTAACACTGTGCATCAAAGAAGTCAAAAATTTGTTACACATATGTGTTACACCGTGCATGAAAGAGTTAAGATAGTTGAATCCTCAAGGAAGTATAGTATGCCTCCTCTTATCCGGACACGTTTTAATCAGACATTCCGGGTTGCCAAACGTCAGTGATTTTAAGAAGATTATAGTTTTGCCTTGTGTCCTGGGAGACTTAGATAAAGGATGGGAAAATTCCTGTAATTTGCTGACAGGACAAATTTATTTAATTAGGTGGTAAACTGTTTAAGCTCAACATCTTTGACAAATTTTCTTTCTACCGTGCTGCACTGGGTGTCATAGTGGAACATCGTCTTGTCTGCTGTCCAGGCTAGTGAGATGTTGTGGTTTCTGATCTCTACCGCCACCTCGCTGCTTATGTCGTCTGTCTTTGTTGATCGTTGGCCTATGTCGGCGTTTGCGTATGTAAAAAAAACAGTGTCTTGGTGGGAAACAGTAATCTTGACGTAGCTATTAGTAACTGTGAGTCTTTACTATTTAGTTGTTTGTAAGTTAAATAACCAACTACTTATGTCAAGGATATGTCACAAATGTAATCAAACCAGAGATTGTCGGAATGGGTTCTTTTTACCTATTTTGGTAAATCCTGTCGGTTGCAGGAAATGGATGGTACTGTATCGACGATTCTTGAGAGAAATATTTGAGACCAGTAATGACACATTAATTTACAAAGCTCTCTTCAATTTAAAGAAGTAAAATAGTTATTTTTTTAATGATTTAGGAACAATCTCCATGGGTAAGTATACAATATACAAATTATTGAAAAATATCTAATTTTTAATGTTTGGATTTAATAATTAATGTTGTGAAATGTTGGTTTTACCAGGGAACACATTATCAGGCTTTGGTCACAGGGGGTCCGGATGAGAGGGAGTCTAGGCCTACTAATCCAACTTATTTATACCTCAATCGAACATTTTCAGGGCAAAGATTATGTCTAGCTAGTAAACATTCTGCCGGCCATGGGACATATGAGAGACAGGGGTACGTTTACTCATCATTGGCTGGAGTTGTGCATATCATTACTGAAGATAAGGTAAGTCAAGAACCTCTTAAACAATCTCTAATCGTACCTGATTGTGATACATTTATTCTTGTTCAATACGCTATTCAATACTGTCAACTTGATCTAAAGATCAAGTTTCCTCTCACAGTTCTGAACCAGTTCTAATTATCGAGGTGTCATTGGAAAGAACTCGGTATGAAGTTTTGCAAAGTCAGACTGAAGGGAAGATTCCTAGATTTAACATTGCAAAATAAAAAAGGAACAGATAATTATAATTATCGCTGCTTTACCAGCGTACCATCTAGGCCTACAGTTGGTCCAAAGTTTCTGCGCTCATAAGAGTGAGTGGCATCAAGAAAAAAATCACCCTCTGTTTAAGTAAAGAAATTAGCCTAGTGTATTTAATATAATGCCAGTAACAAACTGATACTCATTGCTAATAATATAGTTATTTTTCAGAATTCCGTTGTCGAGGTGCGAAGTATCAACGATCAGAGCACAGTTCCTGCCCCTGGGGATATTGTCACAGCCAAAGTAAGTTATGTTAATAAAATGATCAAGCTAAAAAATATTATTTTGTGGGTTGATAGCCAAACCAAACACCTATCCTTGTAATTGTAAAACTGCTTAAATCTGTTTAATAGGCGGTCGTTGCCTGCAAATCTTGATAAGAGATCTCTAAAAGACAGAGACCGTGCCTTAAATTCCAAATCCCAAAATTCTGCCAGATTTTTTAAAATTACTCAGTGGAGGGAAATACTACAGTTTTTAATTGATTAACTCATCACTAACAGTACTAAATTTCAATCTAAGAGCCTCTTTGAAATTGAATACCTACAGTAGATCTTACTTTTGCAGCTTCATGTTTTTTTTATATTTTTTTTATGAAATTACGATCAGCTCTTCCTCGTCTTTGGACCATTCAGGCAGCACTGTCGATGAGGAATGTAACAGCCATTAGTTGACAATAGTTATAGCTCACTGTGGAGGGTTGTTATAAACGTATAACTAGCATTTTCGTCGTTAAATTTTCAGACAAAAAATACCCATGAATTGAACTTATGGTTGCTTTTGTATTTTCAGTCTGTACAAATGTGTTCCGCTAACCTTGGCCTGGGTACGTGGGATTTGAAAATCTTTGACTTTTGGATGGGTATCATATAATTTTATATGAATCAGGAAAAGTGCTTGTTCCAATTTTTATGTTTGCCAGCAGCATTATTATAGTCACTGCAGCCTACTCTAAAAAAATAATCTCTGCATAATGCAACAGTACTTTAGTTTTTTTATGTTCTGGTCTGTGTCTATCATACAGTAGATCTAGTAAAAACAGTAAAATCCAGTAGGGCCTACTGATTATTACAAAAAGTAGTTGAAATTAAACAATTAAAGACTTACTCTAATCCTTCCTATGGGAATTGTCGATTAAATTTATTTCCTGCCAATCTGGGCTGGTCAAATCGACAATTGGTAAATCTTTGCCAGTTTAAAATAATTCACTCCTTCAGTGTTAAAACTGGTTAAAGTGCTGGCCCTTTGAAGAGGTAGCCTGGTTAGAGGAGGTCTGCTTTAGGTCGAAAATGGCAAAGCTGGCTTAGGTGCTACTAGTCAGGGCGCCAGCAAGGAGGACCTGGAAATTTGGGTGGACAAAGGTTTTTTAACTGATTCTGACTCAGTTTTTTGCGCTGATTACGAATCTGCCGGGTGCAACTTTGGCACCCTTGGGCAAACGCCGCCATATTGGAAAAATGGCGGCAAAGAGGTTTTTCAATGTTAACACGATAGAATCCGTAAAAATGGTCCGATCTCAACGAAAATTGGTACAGACGTGTAAAATGGTAACCCCCTAATCGATTTCAAAAACCAGCTCGATAAGACCACCGAAAGTGGGGGTTATGGGGAATAAACCCCCTTAAAAAGGGGTTTTTTGTTTTTTCACATGGTAAAATTAAAATAATCAAAATATTGTTTCCACCATTGAATTTAGCTTAAAAAAACTAACAATTTGGTATTTTTAATCATTGGTCTATGTCCATTGGTTGCCGAGATATTGAAAGCGGAAAACCCGTACACCGTCCCTATGTTATCCTTATGGGGAAAAACTTAAAATTCTATATCTCGCTTATTTCTCAATATATCTGAATAAAACTTGGTGTGTTGCTTCATCTAGTTGAGATATACTAGATTATGGCCTTAAGTACTCCATTTTTACATTCACGCTGCAGCAAACCTACGTACTCATTCCCCATGCTATCCTTATGGGAAATAAATAAAATACTATAACCTCCGTGTTTTTCGACATATCTCGATCAAACTTAGAATAAGCCTCTTCTATTTGAGTTATACTGGGATAATGACTGAAAAACACCAAATATTTACAAACATGCAGTAGCAAACCTGCATACTCATTCCCCATGTTATTCTTATGAAGAAAATAAAAATATGTCATATACCGTTTATGTTGCGTTTAAATATTATTTTAAGTGTTTTAAATTCCCTAGATATGTAGATCTACTGCAATGGCGTTATTTAAGATGTCTTAACAATTTCATTAATTTCCATAACTTTTGAGTAAAAATATAATTGTTAACTCCCAAAACATTTATCTCAGCCAGAAGCTGTTCCCAAAATTTAACTTAAATTTCGGGACCGCCGAGCCTGACCTTTTTTTTTTAAAAGCTCGGTCCTCAAACACAACATTGAACATATCAGAATACAATTTGGATTGTGGCTTGAACTAGTCGAGATATATTTTATATTAGCCACACTGAGTTGTCTCATCGCGATTGAGGCAGCGACAATCTGCCAGTTTATTTGATGCAACTATTATAGTACATATACCTTGTATGCTATTTACGTAATATAAAGAAATAAAAGGTGCACTTACAGATATAAATATTACTTATTTATTAAAGTTACTTAGAAAAAAGGAGTTGTTATGTACAATGGAATGATCATGTGCTATTCTGTTTGACTTAGATTTCATTAAAAGGAAAATCTTCTTCCTGAAGTAGTTCATCTCTCATTCTGGTTTATTGATTGAAGCATACTTTTCCATAGCATTTATAAAATACAATGAGAGATGAACTACGTCAGGAAGAAGATTTTCCTTTTCAAATAGAAGAGGCTTATTCTAAGTTTGATCGAGATATGTCGAAAAACACGGAGGTTATAGTATTTTATTTATTTCCCATAAGGATAGCATGGGGAATGAGTACGTAGGTTTGCTGCAGCGTGAATATAAAAATGGAGTACTTAAGGCCATAATCTAGTATATCTCAACTAGATGAAGCAACACACCAAGTTTTATTCAGATATATTAAGAAATAAGCGAGATATAGAATTTTAAGTTTTTCCCCATAAGGATAACATAGGGACGGTGTACGGGTTTTCCGCTTTCAATATCTCGGCAACCAATGGACATAGACCAATGATTAAAAATACCAAATTGTTAGTTTTTTAAGCTAAATTCAATGGTGGAAACAATATTTTGATTATTTTAATTTTACCATGTGAAAAAACAAAAACCCCTTTTTAAGGGGGTTTATTCCCCATAACCCCCACTTCCGGTGGTCTTATCGAGCTGGTTTTTGAAATCGATTAGGGGGTTACCATTTTACACGTCTGTACCAATTTTCGTTGAGATCGGACCATTTTTACGGATTCTATCGTGTTAACATTGAAAAACCTCTTTGCCGCCATTTTTCCAATATGGCGGCGTTTGCCCAAGGGTGCCAAAGTTGCACCCGGCAGATTCGTAATCAGCGCAAAAAACTGAGTCAGAATCAGAAAAAAAAATCGTTGTCCACCCAAATTTCCAGGTCATCGTAACTTACAATGGGTTGGCACCCTGACTATACCCAGACAGATTCAAGCCCAGGTGGTAGTCGTAAATCAGAAGGAAATGATGAACCCTTTTCTGAAAAATCTTTAAGGTCTGCCAATCTAGTAATTTTCTGTAGAAAACTTAGTAAAACCAAGAACATTGGAAAACCCGGTAAAATATAATTTTTCCACTATGGTCATGAGGGTATACTCAAATTATGTGAAGAGCAAGCTGATCAAGAATATTAAGATACGATTAATATTAAAGGAGCCAATGAATATTAATTAGGTAGGGAAAGCCAAGACTGGGACTGTGGCGTGTCCAGTCCAGCTACTTGGAGGTCACGAATTGTGGATAGTTATGAGCGATAGCTTGTGGACGTCCTCATAATTAGACCAGTTCGTAATTTGTAAACTATGCAAAATTGTGGTTTGTATCCTACGTTAAAATGTAGGTCCCTTAGTTGCCATTGGCTGTTGGGCTATTAGTTAACAGTCCCGCCTAAAGAACATGTCGGAATCCACAATCATCCTTCACTCATCTGTCATTCGTACTTGGCTTAAAATACCTACCAGGGTAGGTCCCCATTTCAAGTAATGTATCTAATGTAGAGGGCAAACTTACCCAGGGTAGTACTCTCCATAACATGGAGATATCCTGGGTGGCGGTCCCTTTCTGGAAGGTCTGTTGGTCAATAGATTGGATGGTGAGTTGTCGTGGAGGTACGTGGGAACTAAATACGTGGGAGGTCGTGGGTCGTGTAGATAAATACGATGGAGTCGAGTGCTATCTAACACACTATGAGTCTAATTTTGGCTATTGGTAGATTGTTCGGTATTATTTTCTTTGAGATCAGATGTTTTTCTTAAGTGAGCCCAGAGGATGGGTTGGGAATGTTCTCAGGGGCGAGGCTGACTGACCACATCATACTTTTCTCATCCTTGCTAACTCCCCTGCTACATCCCTGCTACTGCCCATTGCCATGGGCCAATAAACTTGTGTGGTGACCTAAAGGCAGCGAGGTACCTTAGCGGCAAGGGTCACATAGGTGACTGCTCTTGGAGTCACACGCAGCAGGGTTTTAACCAGCTATGTTCGACCTACGGGGCGCTTTCCCCCTGAGCTAATGCCTCCGTCAGCTCTTTAAGGGAGGCAAGCCTAGACGGCAATGATGGGGGTACAAGTTTCATATCTGATCTTCTGCAGGTTATGTTTACCGGTTATATTTACTACTTACCAGTGTTCAGGTTTAGTAGTAACTGAACTTCTCAATATTATTTAACATGAGGGAAGTTCATTTTTGCTTTTGTGTAACTCTGCTTATGTTTCTGTTATCCGATACAGAAATCAACTATCAACCTATCATGTTTGGTTGATTCATTCGATATTACTGCTCCAATAACCATCATTAATGAAGAAGAAACATCGATAACCACCAAAAACCGAATCAAATTTATTATTTGATTCTCTCATTAACAATGAAACATATATAAATACAATAAAATAAAACTAAACAGAATTAAGCTAACAAAAACTGAATTGAAACATTACTTACATAAAACAACTCAACAACTATATTTCCCATCATCCGCCATCTTGGACTTGAGATACTATCGATAAGTGATAACCTAATGTTTTCATAGAGTAACAAAACAATCGATAAATACGATGGAGTCGAGTGCTATCTAACACACTATGAGTTTAATTTCGGCTATTGGTAGATTGTTCGGTATTGTTTTCTTTGAGATCAGATGTTGAAAAGCAATTCAATCGTCTACCATAGGAACGATCAGATATAAAACTCGCACCGGGCTTAAAAGTCCGTGGGCCGCGGATTGTGATTTGGCCTCACAATCTAATGGTCAAACCATTGTTTCCCTGTCTAGGTGATGGTGATCAACCAAAGGTTTGCCAAGTGCCTCATCACGTGTATCGGGGACAACGTCCTGACTCGTCCCTACCGCGGGATACTTCGCAAGGAGGATGTGCGCAGCTTCGAGAAGGATCGTGTGGAAATGTACAAGTGCTACCGACCTGGAGACATAATACTGGCGAGAATCGTATCCTTTTGAGGAAAGCAGAAATCCTTTTGAGGATCGTTTTGAAGGGGGTGGGTCCTGGAAGCTGAGAGTTGTAGGTGTGAACCAGATGATTGTGTACGCTGTATACTACTGAAACATTACTCAGTACATTATTTTGTAGTATAGAATGGCATTGTTGTTAGATTGTGTGTTCACTAAGGAGATACACTGTAGTATAGTGTACCAAGTACACAATTGCATATGTTTGAGGTATGGAAGAAATAAATACCCCCATCAGGGACACTCACCAAAAAATATGAAATATATTTAAAAATAGTGTACTTAAACATGATTCAAGTGTACTTTACTCATCAGACTCAAATAAAATTTATGAAAAATTATGGTACAGTTTTTGGGTATGTATTATGTAAATTCGCCCAGCCAAGTAATTTAATCATGATTTTCATCGTCATCAGGGATGTGTTATTTGCTGAATTGTTGGGAATTAGAGCCAGAAAAGAAAAATACATTTTTTCAGAGATGTAAATGTGTTTAATACGGTGGCTGATGAATTATTTTCACCTGATGTCATAACAAAATGGGAACATTCAGCCGCAGTCACTGGGGAGTAATCTACCAACCCATAATAAGTGAACAGTAGTGGTGGATTTCCCACCCAGCGATCATTGTTGCGCATCCATCGATGTTGTTGTCCTGATGTTGTTTCGGTGGATTTGGTAAGTAACCGGACATCGTTGATTTAAAGATGCATTGGATTTGGTAACCGTTAGTCACTGGTGACTGCAGCTGAACGTTTAGAAATCTTAAACAAACCCTATATCAAGCACAAATTGCACCCTTGGTTTTCACACATAATCCTTACTGTAACACATAACTTTATTAGACAAGTTAATTTTTTGTGACTGGTTGCTGATTCAACTTGAATTCTTTGTTCTCCAATTGTCTCTATTCTTTGAAGTGCCAAGTTTGCAGGTCTGTACTGTATTTTGGTTGACTTGAATCTTGTATGTATGCCATTGATGTATTATAAATTTAAGAAACACAGTTAAATAGCACAATTTTAGTTTTTAAAGTTGTGTTTTTTAGGTTTAGGTTTTTGGTGCTTAAAAATACTAATAGATTCTTTGTTTGAAATTCATTGTTGGTGATGGTGATTTTATATTTTGATTAGGATTTTTGCGGACATTTGCCATCACTGATTAGTAAAAAACAAGTTTCACGACGTTTCGGGATCTGGAATCTGATCCCGTCTTCAGGTGGAAGAAAACCTAGAACATAACAAGATTAGTAACACATAGCCAGGAAAACCTGGAGAAAAACACAGCTAAAACAGAGAACTGTAAAAGCAGTCACGAAAACAATAAGCTGAAAAGAAAAACAATACACAAAATAACACAGGAATCACAAGTATCAAGAATCACCAGGCAGGAGAGAGCACGTCCACACCCAATCAGAGCTGAGCTGAGACTGGTGGGAGGAAAGCAAATGGCGGCGGCAACGGAAATGGCGGCGCCCACAGCCAACCAAATCACGGCGCGCTACCGGTGGCGAAAACCTGAAACAGAGACATGTGATATGCAAATTCCGTGTGTCTGTTTGTGTCTTTTTAGTTAATTTTTAACCTGATTTTGCCCTTGGCCTTGCTACGGGTTAACATGTTATGAGAATTTTGAACAGAATTGTTAGTAATTACCCTATTTGCTGACACTTTATTTTCCCTGTCTTTCAATTCTTTGTTTAATATTGGTAGCCATACTGGCCTTATTTCAAGTGAAGATTTACTGATTGGTTGGTCTGCTAGTTTTATGTATGAAGCTTCAACAGGGTTCCCACTCAACCGTGAAACCTTAAAAACCGTGAATAAGCCGTGAATTTGACAAACCATGAAAAAACCTGAAAAGAGCCGTGAATTTCGTCATCAGACCTTTAAAATCAGCCAATTTTAAAATAGCCAATGTTTTTATTAAATTATAGAGAAATATTTGTATCAATTTATTAGAGACATTAAAAATGATTCACAGTCCCAAGACGAAGACAGCAATTGTGTACTTTAAGACGTAGATTGTACAGGGCTAGACGGTAGGGCCTGCTAAACTGAGATTGAGATTCCACTGTGGCTGTGGAAGGAGGGGTGGAGACTGGGGAGGTAATGGCGGAACGCGATCGGTTGCCTTGGAGGGGGGAGGGAAGGATGGAAGATGGAAAGGTGAAGAGAGAGAAGACTAGATAGCTGAAGACGCACGCTCATTGGTTTACGTTTGCGCGTCAAATAAATACGTGAATTTCTTTCTTCCTTAATTAATTTGTTTTCTTATTCTTTACATTCCTTCTATTGTACGATTCATCGGTTTTCAACTACCGATTAATGCATCGATGTCTTCTCCGCTGCTTGTTTCTAATCATTTCTGTTTTTTGTATCATCGTTCAAGATGTTTGTGACAATAAATAAACTCTTTAAAAATGACGCCAGAACGAACGTCTTTGTTGCGTATTTTGTTTTGTATATGCGAAAATCCAAACGACTTGTCCTACAACAACATTTGACGGCTAATATTTTTGTCTAATTTTTAGTTTAAATCGATTGAGTCAAAAATGAAATTTTTATCTCTTGCCGTTCAAGAGAAATTCTATGATAAAACTATAGACTGGTGTATATTTTGTCGTTCTCCAAGGTCAACTAAATATAGCAGAAACTCCGAATTCCATCTAATTGGAGATAATATTTTTCACCTGTCAACCTCCTTTCCTTATCACTCAGGATTATTGTTTGTGTACGTTTTTCGTGGGAAGGACACGCTCTTCCGGTTTAACGTGACCAAAAATAGATCACAAAAATTATCCTCTCGATAAGACTTCTCGTATCATAAGCTCGGCTAGGAATTCAACCTTATTCAAAGCTGTTTAGTGTTTGTACGACTATTTCATTGCGTCAAAAGGAGCAACGGTCCTTTTAAGTTGTTATACGAGGATACGATATTAAGCAGTAAGCATACGATAATTTTGAGTCGGCAAGGGGACGGCTGGTTGTCTGACTGAGACGTATAGTGAAGATCGCTTCGAAGTTTGACATCGCGATCGCGACCATCCTTGTTCGTCTCGTTATAATATTGCGTGACCGCCGTAAGTCAGAAGCTTGGCGCAAATCATTTATTGTTGAACATTTTTAAAGTTTCGGGTTTCTTTCGGGGTAGTGTGTCGGGTATCGTCAACCCGATTTCTTTCGGGTAGTAGGTACCCGCCCGACACGACGTGTAATAAAAACCCGCCGAATTAAGCCCGAGACGTGTCGAACCCGCCCGACCACTCGGGTTCACGTAATGACCCGAAGCTACCCGAATTTTCGGGTACCCGCAGACCTCTACTTATCACTACCCATTGCACTGTTTGAAAGGCAACAAGGCCCTAACTTCGGCCGCTGGAAAACATGCCTGCAGGCGACCAACGTTGTGCCATTAACTAACATTTACGGACAGTAGAACAACGATTTATCCGGAGGCGTATTAACCAGGCGGCGCCCCTAACCGGTGTCCAAAACTGGCAACAAGAATTATTTTTAATCACGTTTTTACTTTCAACTTTCGCAAAAAACTATTTTACAAAAAAATGTAATTGAAGTGTATTTACTAACTTGCAATTAATTTTTAAACAAACACGACATTATTTTAATACGTGTTATATAGATCATATTTTGAGTTTTTGATGATTAGAGAGTTGATAATCACGAACTTCAACTCGGTCAAGACGCAATAAATGAACGATCGAATATTCATCTATAGGTTGGCAACATACGCAAGCGCAGACTATCATATTGTCTTTCATTACACGGCTGTTTGTTATCTTAAAACGCAGTGCGTGGTTGGCTCGTTGCTATGACGACACACGGTTGTCATGGCAACATACAGTGCGACAGTGCGCACTGGACTCTGCGCATTGTGTGGGCGGATAGAAAGCAGAAAGACAGGAAGAAAGGAAGGAAGGAAGAGAGGATGGCGTTAAAAATTAAAAAATATTTAAGTTGCGTACGTGTTCCGCAATCGCCGGTACAATGTTTTCTGTTTTCTTACACAGAGAAAAATGATTGGTTCGCCTAACTTTTTTTATAAGTTGGTTCGTTCAACCAATGTCAAGGGTTACTATGGGGACAACCACCGGTATGTGTTAAAGTAACCTAAGCCTAGTGAGTTAAACGAAATATGTTGGGACAATCAATTTTATGGGTTAAGTGTACTGATTTTTAAATGGGTTAAAATAACCCATTTCATTTTGAAGTGGTTGGCCTAACAACAATTGTTGTTTATGACAACATTCACCAACAAAGTTAAAACAAAACTTCATTAGTTATTTTAACCACTACTACAGTGATTAAAGTAACCATAAAAAGGTTGTTGGAAACATCAACAAACTGGTTGAATTAACCACTATTAGTAGTTATTTTTCCAAAAATGTTAGCGCAGAGGACGGGACGCGAACCCGGGCCGCCCGCGTGGTAGGCGTGTACTTTACCTCTGAACTACCGCTGCTTACTCTCATGGCCAATGTTATGTATATTAAAGTTTTATCTTTCATTGCAATCAATGTGACAAAAACCGAGAGAGAGTATTTACCTGCTGTTTCAGTGAAGAAAGAAAGGGGAATTCAATTTCAAATTTCTGGCAGGGTTCACAGGGTAACATGCGTACGGGGCTAGGGCAGGGATGCCGAGGCAGAAAAGTAGCCTACTTCGGAATTCGTAAATAAAATGTAAAAAATACAAGGTTGTTTTATGGCAGTTATAGCAAATTTGCTTGAATTACGTTAGAAAAATTACAATAACTCCAATTGTTGTTCGATCTTAATAATCTTTATATCGTTTTAGGAGATAAAATTGCAACTTTTTTGTCACTTCTACATTTTTTGTAAAATTTACGGGTTTTAAGGTGTTAAGTTTTATTAAAATATAAAAATAGCTGCCATTTTGAAATGGTACAAAGTAGAAACTTGATACTCCGCACCAAAATAGGTCCTATTAGTGAGCAGAAATGTGCCAAGTTTGAAGTTGTTATCTTTAGTAGTTCCAAGGTTATACAAAATCATGTTAAAAACACATACAGACCGACAGATGGATAACCAAGCATTTTAGGACCCATGTTTACAGCAACTTTTTTCACAGTTCTGATGTAAGTAACCATATCCTGAAGTCCTGAAGGGGTTTTTATATCAACACCCTGTACAGTAATACATTTAATGTAAACTACAGAGTATCAGCTAGAGGTACTATTTTGGTAGATCTGAAGTAACGCCAAGTAATTATATCTTCAGCATAAACTGAATACTCAAACACCTTACCTTTTAATCTTGGTAATAATTCCTCAAGGCCCTACAACATAATATGAAGATGACAAAATTGTCCATGGCGTCAACTTATCTGGGTCGGGGAAGGAGTCGCTGGGTCATGGTTTAAACAACCACTTCAGTTGATTACCGTTACGTGTTGGCAAACATTACTTTTCTAATGAGTTACGACAAACACTTCTAACTAGTAACAACAACTCATTGAAAATAGCAAGTGGTTTTAAACAACCACTTCAGTTGGTTACCGTTACATGTTGGCAAACATTACAGTTATAATGAGTTACGACAAACACTTTTAACTAGTAACAACAACTCATTGAAAATAACAATTTATGGATTCTTGAAACAACTGACACGGTATGTTACCTTAACCCTTCTAATTGTTTACAACAACCTCTACTACCCTACCAATATCGTTAACAAATCATGCATTGGTTATGGCAACCAATGCATTTTTCTCTTGTAAGTAATCAATAATGTTACACTCACATCGTATTTTGTGAAATAGTTGTAATTTATTTAATTGCCTTGTATTTAAAATTATTTTTCCGTCAAGTATAGTTTGTTTTACCTAAAATATTACACAGTTTTAATTCTATTGTTACAGAAATTATTACTCCTCCGTTGTGCTGGCGCCGCCGCCGCCTGTGCTATGCGTCTGCCGAGTTTTCCCTCGCAACCCCCCCCCCCCCCACCCTGTTATTCTCTGTGAAACTGTGCGGGCGGCAAAATGTTTTCCTATATTTAGACCGTAAATTTCGTAATTTTCGGACCTTAAAAACCGTGAAAGAGCTGTGAATTTTAAAATTCAGTTTGAGTGGGAACCCTGTTCAATTAGTTTTCTTTTGAAAAAATGAGGTTTGCGGTGTACTATTTTTGCTTCGTCAAAATTCATCTGGTGATTTTCAGACCAGCAGTGTTGAGCAATTTTTGATTTATCCACTAAGCCCTTCCTCGTGTTATCTTTGTGTTCTTTGATTCTAACATTTAAAGGTCTTTTTGTCTCGCCATAATACGGCCTAGAGCAACTATTGCAGTTTATTCTGTAAACACAGTTTTTTGATCCCTGAGTGCCATTTTTTGGTTTGGTTTTTACGAGACATTGCCTAAGAGTGTTTTGTGTCCTAAACGCGGTTCTAACTTTGAACTTCCTAGCAACTCTTCTAATTTTTTCCGATAATCCCGGCACATAAGGGATTGACATAGGAACGGATTTTTCGGTGTTTTCTGACTCATTCTGTTTAGCCCTACGGGTTTTGCACTTTCTTATTACGGATTGAGGGTATCCATTCTTAGCCAAATCTTGCTCTACTTTTTTGATTTCCTGATTTAATCCATCTTGATTTGAGCAAATGCTCTTTGCTCTGTCAAATAGTGAGTAAGCTACCCCTTCTTTGACAGATTTTTGATGGTTTGATTGAAAATTTAAGTACTGCCCTATGTGTGTCTTTTTTCTGAATACAGTTGTCCTAAGCGTGTCCCTATCCTTTTTCTACGCACACATCCAAAAATGCTAGTTTGTTTTGGACTTCCTCTTCCATTGTTAGGCGGATGGAAGGAGAAATACTGTTAAGATGCCCTAAAAAGTCTTTTAGTTCATCGTCTCCATGCGGAAATACCACGAAGGTGTCATCGACGTACCTCCACCAAATTTTCGGTTTGAGTTGAGCCAAAGACAAAGCCTTTTGCTCAAACTCCTCCATAAAGATATTAGCAAAGATAGGCGACAATGGCGACCCCATGGCCATCCCCTCATCTTGACGGTATAATTTACCCTCTAGTTCAAAATAGTTACATTGAGTGCATAATTCAAGCAGTTCCATAATGACGTTAACAGGAAGTTTAGTACGTTCAGTTAGACTTTCATCTTTTTCGAGCCGAGACTCGATTATTTTTAAGGTTTCAGGAACTGGGACATTCGTGAACAGACTTTCAACATCAAAACTAACCAGCTTATCCGTCTCAGCCAGCACTATGTCCTTTGACTTTTCAACGAAGTCTTTAGAATTTTTTATGTACGAGTCAGTTTTTCCTACCAATGGTTTTAGGATGTCCAGGAGGACTTTAGACAGTTCCCTACACGGTGAGTCGCGAGAGCTAATTATAGGCCTAAGAGGTACATCAGTTTTATGAATTTTAGGTAACCCATACATGTGTGGGATTTTCGAGTGATGCGGTGTTAAACGAGTTCTTTGTTTATCAGAAAAAAATGTTTATGCTTCCTAAGAGTGCTTGCAACTTTACGCTCGAAACTTTCTGTAGGATCTTTATTTAGTTCAGTATGTTTACCAGCTTGGAGAGTTTCCAATATTTTCTCTTTATATGTTACTGTGTCCAAGACAACAGTAGCGTTTCCTTTATCCGCGGGCAATATTTTGATAGTATCATCTTTCCCAAGGATAGATACTGCCTTGAATTCCTCTTTCTTTAGGTTGGGCTTTGGGACAGGAATTTTATTCAGTAAGATGCTGGCCTCGCACCGTGTTGTTTTTGTGACTGCTTTTACAGTTCTCTGTTTTAGCTGTGTTTTTGTCCAGGTTTTCCTGGCTATGTGTTACTAATCTTGTTATGTTCTAGGTTTTCTTCCACCTGAAGACGGGATCAGATTCCAGATCCCGAAACGTCATGAAACTTGTTTTTTACTTATCAGTGATGGCAAATGTCCGCAAAAATCCTAATCAAAATACTAATAGATTAATGAAAGAGATTTCTTTTTGTTGTTTTCCTTATGGATTTATCAGCTTCCCATCTCAGAAGTGCACACTTACCAGCTGACAACAGCGGAGAATGAACTAGGAGTAGTTATAGCCCACAGTGAAGCAGGTATTTTAAAAGTAGGCGATTAAATCAGTACATTATATTGGAGGTTATACCAGTGGCATTGAACCATTAAAATAAGAATTTAGTACCTGATGGACCCTGTCTTGCTTGGTAATTCATCATTGCCTCCAGACACGCTTTTGTCTGATTTACTTCTCTTTTCTGTTATATCCTTTTTTGTGAACAGATAGGGAAAATTTAGCGAATTCTCCTTTAGGGGGTAATTAACAAATTCCCCTTTAGGGAATGATGTATTACCGTAGTGGTAAGGCTTAAGGTTGAGAATGGCCACACTAAAATACAAGCCGGAGTCTCCCCCCCTCCTCCCTAATGCTATTCACGGCTAAACTCCTAACGCTGTGTTGGGAATAATAAGTAAAATCATATGAATATTGTGTAAACATTTACCAAAAAATTATAACATTAATCAAAGTCAAAAGTCAAAGTCAAACTTTTTTATTTCCATTGATCATGATACAAAATGAAATAGGCATGGTCACATTATTTTCCTTGATTGCTGAATTACACAAATCAAAGTTCATAGGGAAATAGTTAAGTTTATAAAAGACTAGCAGTTGCCCGTGGCTTCGCTCACGATAAAAATTACAGCTGATTTTACTTCTGCTATTTGAACTGTCAAATTTTAGTATTCACAGCTGTTTCATTTCGGTATTTGAATGTTTACATCCTTATAAAATGTAAACATTGAAGCTAAGGACGTTCACGGGGCGTAACCCGTGGGGATTTTAAGGAAGTGAATAGGCCTATATGTTTCCCAGGTTCAAGATCTACCTCTATGTGAAATTTCAACCCAGTCGGTTCAGTATTTTTCGAGTTCACTTGTCCCATACATCCATACATACGTACAGAAACCACCTCTTCTTTATAATAGTATAGATAGATTAAAACATATTGTCAATTGATTCCAAACATCTTTCAGTTTTAAAATTGTAAAAATACAAAATTAAAATGATCCAATTCATTGCATTTACGTATTATTCTGTGGATAAGTTCGAAAATAAGATCTACTTGGCAGCATTAAAACTCTTCAAACACATAAAATGGATGAACAATAGCTAATCAAGCAATGCATTTTTGAAAATATTAATTGAAGTTGTTTGGGCAGACTCATAAAGCTTATTAAAGAAATTTGCACAGTTTACTATACGGGATGATCAAAATTTAGTTAGCCTGTGTTGGGGGATATTAACCCTCAACTACTATGCACCATAAACCTAACCTAACTACTATGCCACGTCTGACAGACATAAAGTTCATTTAAGGGGTGGAAGGGGAAAAAAAGTAATTCTTAATTTTGACGTTTTGCTCACAGTAATTTAGGTATATTACTAAATTAATTTAGCAACTAATTCATTCCAAGGCAAATTTAAATACTTACCCAACCCCCTCTAAAAAAACCTTCACTTTTTGTTAGGTTTACAAAAAATAGGGTATTAAATTTGGTTTTTGAAATTATTTGAAGAAAAAACCTTATTTTCTATTTTTAAACATTTATTGAATTGTTTGAAATACATTGAAACATGACTGCACGCTTATGATCACTCAATATTCAAATTCAAATTCACTCAAAATTACTCAGTTATTAGACCCAGTCATGAAGTTACATTACTATGCCCCGTCTATTGGACGTCACGATATTGTTTAGTATAAAGTTACGTAATTACTACAACCCGTATCTCGGACCTCGACGTTATAAAATAAAACAAACCCAATCACTATGCAACGTCCGACAGACGGCGATTCCAAAATGGCGCCTAAACACTGAGTCCGAGTGTGATAAGACGTTCACCATAGAAAGTTCAACATCCAATTGAAAGGTACTGGCCAGGGCGTATGTAGGGGTAGAGTGGAAGGGGGTGCGACAGAGAGGGAAAAATTGGTGACGTCCGGAAGACGTCGGCATAGTGGTTAAGGGTTAAGTTTAGACCTATTCCTCTAGTATTAGAACACCAAAACGATAACAACAAAAAAAAAACTCAAATTTTAAGCAATCATCTGATGAAAAGCAAATAAAATTGCTGTCTGTAATGTTAACATATTTTTTATCCAAGAAATAACGTCTTGATCTTATATATTAAAAAACTTTTGTAAAACTAATGACAGCCACCCTGGCCGTTCTACTGGACCGATTTCCATGCGGGTTGTACCAAAACGAAGGTTATCGGCCCTATATGTGCAGGTTTTATTTGTATTTTGAAAATATTTATGTTAACTGGGTCAAAAATGGAAAATAAACTTTTTTCTGGTGATTTAACATGGGGAAAAAAGGGGAAAAAATCAACTTTTCCTATCCTTTAGACAGTTCATCTGAGACTTTCACTGGAGCCATTTTCATGCAGTTTGTACCAAATAAAAGCTCAACTTTTCTATAATTGCAGGTTTTATTTACTTTTACGTTTTCTTGCTTTTTTAAATTAAAACATCCACATTTCAAAACCTTTGCGATGATATAATTTTAAAGTCATTCATTCAGCTGATTTTGAAAACAGCACAAGGTATGTTGTCTAACGATAGAAAAAGAGCAAACGCTCAAGAAGCATTTGGTTCATCATGGCCAGTATATAAAAATTTATGTATTATCATGTATTTTCCTTTAAATGGAAAAAACAGTTTTATATTTTTTTAATTATAGAGTTTTATAGGTGTAAATAAAAAATAATATTTGATTGCTAAATTGTTTAGTACGGTACTATAACTACTTAAATATGTGAAACAGCTGATTTCAATAACGTTGATGGTCTAAATGTTCATTACAATGGCAAATTGTAAAAGGTCGGTTTTAATGGTTCAGACTCATGTTGAATGTCATTTTGGGACCAATGATGAATGCTACATTTGATGGAAAATATACTTTTCTTAAGGAAATTTAATATAAGGAAAAAATTAAAGTTATGACAGCGAGCCTGACCGTACTATTGGACCGATTTACACACTGCTGGTACCAATAAAAAGGTAATTGTATCCATATTTGCCCATTCTGCTTCAATTTCAGCTTTTACTCCACTAAATAAAAAAAAAAACGGAAATTAAAATCATCACTTAAGACAATAACATAGGGTAAAATTTTAAGCCTATTTTGAGTGAGATCTGATGTTCTATCGGACCGATTTACATGCAGGTTGTGTTAAATGAAATGTAATTAAGTCTACATATGCCCATTTGCCTGAAATGTTAAATATTCTTTCATTTTATATTTTAGAAATGTAATATAAAATATTTTCTATTCATTAGTATTGTTTTTACTGATCAACTGAGTATAACAGCACGGATCAGCTGATTATAAAGCTTTTTTAAAAGCACATGTGTTACTGTCATAACATGGTTTGTTTATATTGTGATTTACTTTATTTAAGTAGGTTAGTGGTGATTGAATATGTAAAATTGTGTTTTAAAGAACATGACAAATAACATATTTTAACTTTCCAGAGGTTATACAATCGTTTTTATATACCGATTTGTCCAGGCTTAAATTTTCCAATCTAACTTTTTCATTTCATGTCTAACGGTAAACTTATTATGAGAAAAATCCTTATTTTTTATGCTTATTTTTGGTATGTATTTCAATTATTTAATATCAGTTATTTCAAAGTATATGGAGAAAATATTTTTTGTCAAAATTTTTGAGTTTGAGTTGTTAGTGATAAGATTTGTTTTAGTGTTCCCCGAATCCAAAAATATTGTTTTCGGAGAAAGTATTGTTTTCTTCAAAATGTATTGTCAGTGGAATTTGAGTTGTTAGCGGATATATTTGTTTTAGTGCTCACCGAATCCAAAAAAGTTGTTTTCAGAGTGGTGTATGTCCTTCCGTGTTTGTGTGTGTGTGGGTATGAGTGTGTGGATGTATGTAAACAGAGCTAGAGATGACACCAATGGTCGGATTTTCATGAAATTTCGTCTATATGTATAAAACCATGATTCCTCCAATTTTTTTTTCATTTTTTGAATTTTTTATTTTAAGGGTATTTACCCCATAAAAACCTATAAAAAAATCAAAAATTCAAATTTTTCAAAAACGGCTTTAACAATTTTGATGAAACTTTCATGATTTTTAGTGCTTAAGATGCCAATCAAAATGTCACCACCCGTGTCATTTACCTCTGTAAAAATTAAGGTACAGAAGTTATGAGAATTTAAGTGTTAACAAATACAAATTTTTCTGTGTAGAATCAAAAAACATTACTTGAACCACATTGGAAAAAATTAAGTTTTTGGCCATATTAGGAAATTACAGGAAATTTCAAAAATTGAAATACATACCTAAAAGCAGCAAAAAAATAGTGGGTTTCCCTATAAGAGGTTGAATGTCATACTCAAATTAAATTGTAGCTACTGGAAAACTTAGGCTGGAAACCTGGTAGGCATATAGTGAAGAAGTCATATCACTTTTAAAGAAAATGCTTGAGATTATCATTAAGTTAAATTTTTATTTGGTTAACATGACTTGATTAAAACTAAACTACAATTATGACAACTTATTTCGACATAACTCCAGTTATTGGAGATGGAAACTATCTATTCAGAAGTGTTTTTGTTGTTTATACGGACACGAATAAAATCATTGTCGCAGAGAAAATCACCAAGATTGCTGACGGTGATAAATGAGATTTGATGGCCGAATCTCTAAGAAATTATAATGAAATCTACCGAAGAATACACAATTGGGAGATTTTCCAGCCTCAATAAAAAAAATTGTGTTTTCCAAATTCTTGCAAATTTTCCATGTTTAGGAGAAGCTCGAGCTCCCCATGGGTTCGCGCTTGCTAACTTCCTTGGTCCATGTTGTAATTTACTTCAATTAAGTAGTTCAGGGGTGATTAAATGTGTAGAATTGTGTTTCTAATTACAGAACAAATAGCATAAAAACTTTTTAATTTTTTTGAGGTTATATTATGCCAGTGTCTATATAATGGAAAATAATTGTACAAGTATAATTTTTATGCGGCACTTTGCGCTACACGGGGTTAGTCTATTTTAATTAAAATTATTTTTACTGCAGTTGGTAATCCACTGATTTATGAAGATTGAAAAAATGTTCCATTCATAAACAAAAACTTAAACTAATTACTTAGAGCGTGATAGTTTTAAGAGTGCTACAATGTCACCATAAGACTACGATCTCGTCTGATAATGTGACGTCACCACAGAAGGACTCCGGTGTATAATGTAGTGTCTTAGGTAGCCTTACCTAAGACCATGATAACTTTTAGTTTTGGGGCCCCCAGATGCCACAAACATCATTCCTCCATTTTCATATACAATGTATATAGTATATAAATAGATATATGTGTGTCTGTTAGATCGATAGTGCTTGCAAAAATGGTCCAAACTTAGTGAAATTTTGCACAGACATATGAAGTAGTAATTATTTAGACTAGTTTGAAAACCAGCCCGATTGGACCAATGGAAGAGAGGGTAAAGGGAGATAATCCCCCCCCTATTCTCTTTTTGTGACTTCTAATACTCAATTTCACCTTTTAAGGAGGACTACATTGCCAAAACACCCAACCACTAAAAAGTCAAATTTAAGCTTCTCAAACTCCCAAAAGTAATAATTTTGATACTATCTTGCTTGGTTTCCTGTCTACCTGTTACTAGGTGTTTTCCAATATAATTAAACCAACCAATTTTTTTCTCCTTGCAAAATTTTGTTCATTCCCTTAAGATTTACTTAATCTTATCATTGTAGAAATCAGGGTGAAAATTTGTGAAAAAGTAATTCATTTTAATTAACACATTCACCGCTGTGGATGTTCCGGAACGTCACCAGGAACATGGCAGCAGGAGCTAGGGACGTTCCGGAACGGCACCATTCATTGTTGTTTAACGTCATGGATTGATTATCCAGCTCCTCATGAGCGTTTTATATTTCCTCTTGGGGACATAATACTTTTCCCACAATAAAAACATTATTTCCAAAAATTACCACCAGGGTCATTTAGGTAAGGACTTGTCTTAACTCTCTCTCACTAATCTAGGTAATTCTGCTTTCTATCAGAATTACCAAGTACCAAGTCCAAAACGTAACTCTGCTATCCGACATAACCATCATTGTTTTCACCATCGTTCAATGTAACAGAGGCAGTGTTACGTAGCGACACACACACTAGTTCAGCTCTTGGCGCAGCCGCACCATCTAGCAGCCAGCAGCGAACATGTTAATGAAAATAAATGGAGAATATTAAGGCATTTTTAACTTATACGTGTATTTACCTTGCTCCTTACATAAAAAACTTGCTTGTATGCCACTGCAGAGAGAGCTACTGTTAACTGACCTTTAATATTTGTCCTTGAATGTTACATTAATATTTAGATAACTAAGATTTTAATTAAAAAAAGGTTACATACCTTGAATAACTGTCTTCAATTCATGTAGTAATCTGTCTGATTTACTTAAGTTTCAACATCTGCGATGTCATTTTCAATATCTTCTTCATACAAGAATGGTAATTATTTTCACTGGTCGTCATAAAATTTAAAATTTAAAAAACACTATAAAATACATTTACACAGGACACACACACGAACATTACCAGTCTGTAACCCGTTCTCGTACCAGCCGGTAATGTTCGTGTGTGTGTCCTGTGTAAATGTATTTTATTGTAAGTTTTTTAATTTTAAATTTTATGACGACCAGTGAGAATGATTACCATTCTTGTATGAAGAAGATTTTGAAAGTGACATCGCAGATGCCGAAACTTAAGTAAATCAGACAGATTACTACTGAATTGAAGACAGTTATTCAAAGTATGTAACCTTTTTTCAATTGATTGTATCAATTCAGGAGGCAGATCATGAATAAGATTTAAAAAATAATAAATAAGAAGATGGATCTTGTTTGCTGGCGCTGTGGTGCATGATTATGTGTGACGTGATTATTGTGGTGTGATCGTATGTAAGTGGCTCTGTTTTCATAAGTGTAAGGATATTTCATAATTTTGTATTCCATTCAAATTTGATGAAGTTCTAAAAACTAAGTTTTCTGCAACAAGGTAAACCACTTCTTTAATTCTCAAACTACAAGACTTAGTTGATTTGCTAAGAAAAGAAAAAGATAGAACCAAAATCTTAGTAATCAAGGTGTCTTTTTTTGTTTCAGGCGTTGCTATGATTCCCATCAGCTGGACGTGTATGCAGTGTCCAAAAACTTACAACAAAGAGGAGAGAAAAGTCGCTAAAGTTGTTCCAGAAAAAATAACCCTCGATTGATGTACCATTGTAATTTTTGTAAATATATACACATTCTTTTTAGGTCCTTTTTATTTTTGTTTACAGCCCTAACAGTGTAAGCTAATTTATGCGCTCACTTTTAAATTCTGAGTTTAAGTTTGCTCATGTGACAGTTAAATTCATGTAGAAGCATTGACTTTGACTGTTAATTTTTAGCGAATTTCCTTAGAAATAAGCTATTACCGTCGTTTTAACAGAACGGAATGGACCTCTGGAAGGCCCCTTTTTGCCAACCAAAAAATGGGTTTTTTGAGATTTTCAAATTTCAAAATCAAAGTTATCAAATTATAACTTTCACCTTTGGATTCAGCTCAAAAAAACAAACAGTTTGGTAGCTTCAATCATTGCTGTAGGTCCGTTGGTTTGTAAGTTATTAGGGAATTTCCTTAGAAATAAGCTATTACCGTCGTTTTAAAAGAACAGAATGGACAAAAAATATCCGTTCAGGGTAACCTCAGCAATCATGTTAATATTTATATTAATTGACAGCTTTTTAAGTGTACTTTCTGGATATGAAGTGAGTTTATTGTTAAAACGCATTTTTACCTGCAAAAATCACGATTTGTTTCAAAATTTAACATGGGCTTATATGGGAAATAGAATTTTCATTTTTTTAGTGTCTTTAAGCACGATAACTCTCGTAAATATCCTCTGATCGTAACCAAATTTGGTACAGACATGTAAAACTAGATTCTCTTGGAGGAATTCGTAAACCAGCCAGATCGACTCATCCAGAGTGGGATAAAGGCTCTATTTTACCCCCCAAAAATGGGTTTTTTGAGCTTTTCAAATTGAAAAATGATATTTATCCAATTATTGCTTGCACCATTGGATTTAGCTCAAAAAAACAAACAATTTGGTATTTTAAATCATTGGTCCATTGGTCTCCAAGATATTGCCGCTTCGCATTTTTTCCCTGTATTTTTAGTATCAGGGCAGCAGAATGTTGGATTAGCCAATTTCCTATTTACCCCCTACTGAGGTATTCAAAGAATTGCTTTGAGTAATTTCTCAGATTATCAATATATTTCATAGAATTTTGGTTTTTTAAATAAAATATTATTATATGTTAATTTAATTTAAGAAATAAACATTCTTGCCTACTTCATTATAATAAATCTTTGTCTTTTTTCATCTTTGTCATTTACCAATATTTTTTACAACTGCCTTGTAAAACAAGCTATAATATAATATATTAAGATATAAATATATCACTTGTTTATTTTTCTTTTTTTTCGTAATAACGGATTAATTACTGGATATTTTGTAATTGTAAATTCGCTGAGTATGCAGGTTTGCTGCGACGGGGGTATTTATAGTAAAAAGTAGAAGCAAATTAAGAAGAGAATCAATCATTTATTCTTGCATGGTTTGCAGTGCTCACTTGATTTGATTGAAGCTTGATGTAATCATTTTTTGATTTTGATTATTGCGTTATGTTTTTTACTGATTAGTAATGGCAAATGTCCACAAAAATTAAAATCAAAACAAACTCACCATCGCTAACAATGGATTTTAAAAGAATGTAATCATGTTTTGCCAAAGCCCATTGTGAAAACTTAGTGGCCAAATGAAAATGTTTTGAATATTTTGAATCTTAAGTGGAGGGAGAAGAAATAAATTAACAAGTTCTCTGTTTTACAGATTCAGATTCAGATTCAATATTCTTTATTCATCATTGAATATAGTAATGTATACATTGAATAGTGTCAATTCCATTATACAGGTTAATATTCTATTTACACAAGATAAAAATACTTTTCACAAACCAAAATATTATTAAATAATATACTATTGTTCAACATATTTGCGATAGCTTAAATATTAACCCTTTTCATTTTTCAAATTCCTCAAGGTTGTATACCACCAAGTCTACCAAATATGTCTTTAATAATTGTTTAAATTGTTTAAATCAGTTTCTTTTTTTATAAAGTCAGGAATATATTTAATAAAATGTTTACCAGCATACGTAGTTTTCTTTTTGAATGTTTCTAATCTATGTTGTGGGAGGGGCTCAAGCTTATTTCGGGTGTTGTAGCTGTGAATTGGGACAATACTATTACTTTGATTTAAACTTTTTATAAAAACTACAGTGTCATATATGTAGAGGCCATTAACTGTTATTATTTTCAATTTCCTAAAATGTTCTCTAGTTGATTCACGATAATTTAGTTTTAAAATTGTTCTAATTGTTTTTTTTTTAACTTTTAATATTTCATCCAGATTGTCTTTCTTAGTTGCCCCATATACACTCAACCCGTATGCAATGTAGCTGTGCACAAGAGCAAAGTATATTGTACGCAAATTTTCAATCTTACATAATTTTGACATTTTCCTAATAGCATATAAACCAGGATTTGCTTTTCTTAAAACACGATTGACATGATTATCCCATGATAAATAAGAGTCAAGTTCAATACCCAAATATTTTGTTTGGTCAATTATTTAAACTTGTTCATTTTTTTAAATAATTTGGGGAGTGATGCGATTTCTACTTTGCTTTGTTTTGAAAAAAACGCTTTAGATTTTTCAGGATTTACACTTAAATTATGATTCTCAAAAAAAGTCTCTAAGCTATCCAATTCTCTTTTTGACACCATTTCTATATCCCCCTGTGTTTTGCCAGATATTGTTAAGTTAGCATCGTCTGCAAAAATGCAAAGGCTAGAGGATGGAAAATAATTTAAGGCTTTCCCTACATTGTTTATATAACATAAAAAATTTCAAGTTGAGAAAAAAAATACTACTCTACTACTCACGAGCATCTAACTTTACTAGATTATGCTGTTGCAGCTTCACTTGCAAACACTTAAAAAAATGCTGCTACCTGTGGTTAACATTTAGGTTTAAAAAATGCTGCTACCTGTGGTTAACCTTTAGGTTTAAAAAAATGCTGCTACCTTTGGTTAACCTTTAGGTTTAAAAAAATGCTGCTACTTGTGGTTAACCTTTAGGTTTAATAAAATGCTGCTACCTGTGGTTAACCTTTAGGTTTAATAAAATGCTGCTACCTGTGGTTAATCTTTAGGTTTAAAACAATGCTGCTACCTGTGGTTTAACCTTTAGGTTAAATATTTCGAACCATGCTCATATGTTTAGATGAAAACAAAGTGAATTAATTTTTATGTAGTACTGACAGATAATGCCACTGTTTCAAAAATGCAGCCCTCTTTTATAATTTAGTGACCCCCTTCTTAAAATTCTGAGATATATTAGAAAATCTATGTAAAAATGTCTTTAACTCGACACCTCAAATGTTCATATGCCTAGCCATTCTGAAGTTATGACTGAAAATTAAACCCCTCACATATACAGATATGAACAAAAACTGGAGTATAAATTTGAACAGTTAAAATCTTTTTATAGCCATACACTTTCAGCGAGAGCTGTAGACATAAAGAACACTCGAGACGCAAGGATCACTGAGCATTTGAAGCACTACTTAAGCCCCCACCCCTTTCAGCGTCCACCACACTAAAGTGAACAGGGTAAATGCATTACTCTCTTCAGCGCGAGGCATCAACCCTGAAACTCATCACTTTGATTGTGTATTTTATCTGATAATAACATATTGTATATTTTTTAAAGACATGAATATCTGTGATATTAGTTTAGTTACTGATTTTAATAAAAAATCAAATGAAGTCAGACAAATATCTACTCACTTTTTAGCTGATTTCCTCTTTAGGGAAGAAGCTGTTAACATAGGTCTCATGGTTAGACTCAATCACGATACCATCATAACTTTTAGTTTTGAGGTCTCCCAGATGCCAAAAACACCATCGGAGGGGGGGGGAGTAAGAAGTGATGTACCCCTCCAAAAGTGGGTTTTTTATTTTTTATGTAGGTTAGAAAAATTTTAATGATGAAATTTGTATTTTCATTACTGGATTCAGCTAAAAAAACACACAATTTAGTATCTCGAATCATAGCTCTGTGTCTATTTGTTACTGAGATATCAGTACAGTAGAGCGCCGATCATCCGAACTAATTGGGGACAAGGGGTGCTTGTATAACTGATTATACGGATAATCGATCATGAAAAGGCAAAATTAAAAAAATTATACATGTAATGTAATTCTTACTAGTAAAAAGGCTAAAAAATGATCAAACAAAAATTATTCATATCATTTTATTATGAAATCGATCAGAATGCAAGGGTATAAATTTTTAAAGAAAAATTTATCATACAGTACACTGTATACTTTTTATTTAGAAAAAAAGTCCAAAATTTGTGTTTGCTTTAGCCCTGACACTTTTTTGGCATGCAAAATTAAATTGCTTGAGGATCATGTTCAAAATATGAATTTACGGCGTTTGATTAACCGATGGTTCGGATGACCGACGTTCGGATAATCGGCGCTCTACTGTAGAGGTAAACGGAGAACATTGTCCCAATTTTAACCTTTATGGGCAATAAATAAAATTGTATATCTCGCTTATCTCTCAGCATATCCTAATGAAACTGGGTATGAGGCTTCCTATACTTGAGATCCATTGGGTTATTGCATAAAACATTATTTTTATATTTCTGTGGCAGCAACCCCTTATACTCAGTGTTATTCTCATGGAGAAAATTGAAGTATGCTCAGCGCTAATCTATGGTCATACTTTTTATTACTTGATATGAGGGTTTATCAGAATAATTCATTTATACATTTAAAATTCACTGTGTATGCAGGTCTGCTGAAATAGTTATTTGTGCATCTAGGGACTAAAGTGCAACTTTTTCTCTGCGAGAGAAACTGTTGCCGCCCGATGGCGAAGCCAAGGGCGACAATTTTCCTGAGGGAGAAAAAGCACTTTAGACCCATGATGCACACAAAATTTTTCCTCCACCTACACCATCAACAATAATTGTGACAATATAATGTTATCTTCATATGATCTTTTTCTCCTTTACACTAGGTTAGATTAGAATCGCATATAAATATATAACACAAGCAATTAAGAGCAATTATAACTAAGCAATTTAAACAACCATTTATTCAAACTTTCACACCATTTTAACACTATTTTTTCTAAAGTATCAATTTTTTTAAATACCTCCCGAAATTCTGTAGGTAAGAAACGATCATGTTTATAAAACGTTCGGTCGTTCGGCATATTGGTAACAACAATCTCTAAATCAGGTGTTTTTATATTCAGTGTTGCCAACTTAATTCATACAAAAAAATTATTACCTGGCTATTAAAATGCATACGGTTTTGTTTTTTAAGTTGAAACACTGCAGTTCTTGAATTAAATTTAGAGTAAGCAAATTAAAATCAACTGTGTTGCCACATTTTCTCACTGTCCCCATGTATTTCTTATGAGATTACTTTTACTCCCATGGGAGAAAAAGTAGATTACTTTTAGTCCCATGGGAGAAAAAGTAAGTAAATCCCATGGAGTATAAACTAGTACTTCAGTAATCTATTCCAGGGACTAAAAGATGACTTTAAATAGTAGGTGGAGGAAAACGTATTTTGTTTTTGTTGTTTAGTTTTACAAACCCATATTATTAGAGTGGTTATTGTATGAAATTTTAGTTTCGAAGTTCTCATTTTATTTGAAAGCAAATGAGTCAATAATTTTCCCAGCAGTCTAAAATATGGTGAATAAAAAAATTATTTTGTTTCAAGATGACAATTATTAAAATTAGTTTTGCTAGGCTTAAAATCATAAATTTTTAGTGTACAACTCTAGTTATTTGGGAATAACTAATGAACTTATTGTTTCTTAGCTTCTATCAGTACTTGAAATATCAATCATTTCTTCTTTTTGACTACAAATAAATAAATAATAACAAATAAATAATAATAACTAGCAGCCCAAGTCACTTTGTGACTTAAAAATAATGGTAAAATAGGCTTTAGTTTCATGTTAATTAATTATGTATGGAGTTTTTCAGCGTAAAATACCTTTCAATGAGAAAGTGTGTGAATTTTTGTGATTTTTTTTTAATTTTCTAGACTAATTCTTTGTGTCATAGCACTGGAATAAAATTGCCAGTAATTGAACCTCTCATCGGGGCAAACGTTTAAAAATAACTCCTTACTTTAGACTTGAAACTTCAATGTGGGTAAGAAATTTCTCACAGAACTTGAGAAGTTCATTTATTTAATCTGCTTTAAAAGTGTCTATGCATACGTTTTACACTTTGAAATTTCAACAGTGGTTAGTTTTGAAAAAATGGCGGTTAGTTTTCATTGCTTGGCGCATCTCCATGTCTCTGTTTTAGAGTTTTCTTTCAAAAGTATTGAATATTTGTGTTAATTCTACAAAATATCTACGCGTCAGTTCCTTGCATTCATCTTTGTTAGGCCTTAACATAACAACAAACGATAAGAAGATGGTCAAACCACTAACCACTGATCTACTGAAGAACTAATTTCTAAATACATTTATAAAATAGCCATACTCTGTAAAAACTAACTCAATGCTCATAACGGCTGAAAAATTAAAAGCAAATATCATCACTTTCTTTGAAATGCCTTCATTAAATACCGTAGGTATATAGTTATTAGTACATTTCAAAATCGAGTAAAGTAGGCAGACTAACCGTTAATATCCATCGCATTCCAAGTACATTTAAAAAGTACAGGTTACAAATTTATATTGCATTTTTAAACTTGAATCCTTTTGTTAAATATTCAACTAATATTGATGTTTTAGAACACTAAAGGTTGAATCATGCATCAATGTGTCCAATGTGTTGAAACATGTATGAATGTGTATTCACTGTCAACATTTTGTTCGAAAATCCCATCTCCAGAGCACTTCCTGAGTTACTTCCTGTGTTCATTTTTAAGTTTCCTTTTGAGAAAATAAATAAAAGTAAAGTAAGATGATTACAGACTCTTGGTCTTAGTTTCAATAGGTCAAATACTCTTCCTTATTTTCTGTTGTCTTAAAAAATGTCAATATTTAAGAAATTACAATTATAATTAATTATGAACGTTAACTGACTTTTGCTAGCCCCGCATTCTGTGGTATATCTCTGGAACTATTTCAAATCTTGATCATCTGTTTTGTTACAAATAAATATGAATTAGAAAAAGTTCACAGGTTCTACCACAGATAGTAGCACTTTCGCTGGAGTTTCAAAAGCCCCCTGAGTGAAGGCTTTTCATGGGATATTTTCCATACCCGCAAGAGGAACATCTAGAGAGTAATAGCTTTAATTTGATACTAAATATGTGTAGAAAAGTAAATTTCTAGGGGACGATTTGCTCTGTACAAAATTCCAGAAATTCTTTTAGTAATATAGAAGATTGATGATAATAATAATAAATAATAATTGACTACAAATTAATTAATAATTTGACTATAAATATAAGACTTCTGATTCAAAGTCAATGGTTTTACTTTTGTTATAGCTATGTCAAAGTAATTGTATTTATCTACCAAAACTAACTATTTTTGCTCATGGGATTAATTGAAATCTGAATTAGTTAACAACAAAATCAATGACCGAAAGCGCAATTTGCAGACAACCCGAGGCCAAAAATACAAACAATCGTCAACGTTACGCCCTCTGAAAACTATTCTCGTCGATTATAACCACGATCGGTAAATACGCACGATTGTTTTTCACGACCGCTCGCGAGTTTCATTGTGACATTTGCCGTTATCAACGATCGGCATAAACGCACGATCGTAAATTACGGCCGATCACGAGTTTCACAAAGCCAATTCGATAGTTAACCGCGATCAACTGATAACACACTATCGTTTTTTTGGCCGATCGCGAGTTTCGCAAAGTTGCACTTGCAGTTTATTCGTGATCGGCCAATACGCGCGATCGATCGTTTTCCGCGGCTCATCGCGAGTTTTGCAAAGCTACACTCGCCGTTCATTTGGATCGCTAAAACAATTTTCCGAAGTAAATGCAAATCCTGCCTGGAAATTGTGGATTAATTTCCCCCGGAAACTTCGGGACCCGTCCATATATAAATATATTGTATTTATCATCTTATCATCAACATGATTTGCTTGTTAACAAAGAATACTCAAATCCAATCGATAGTTGACCCCTCGTTCACAATGTATTTTTGCATATAATCTGTATAGGCCTGGTATTTTATTTTTTTTATACTTTTAGGTTTAGTGGCTCTTATTTGAAAGGAAATGCGTTCAATAACTACAAATTATTATATATTTTAACTGTATTAAAACTGTATGGTTTTCTTAATTTATCTAAGAAAATAAAGTCTGTGTCCGTAACAAATCCTGAATTATTACATGAATGGGTTCCATGGCTGAACCATTGAAGCCGACCGTCGCGGCCGATATTACGCGATATTTTCGCTCTTCGTGGCGTTAGTGAAGTTATTAACCGATAGAGAAACGCATTTGTTGCACTGATCCCACAGTATGATAATAGTTCTATAATACATTTGATGATAATGTAATGGCCATCCTTTCGAGCATACTCGAATTTCCATCCTTATATTTTATATAGTCTACATTCATTGACGAATCTTGTAAAATTGTTTAGCCAAAATTAGAACTAGGCTTAAGACCAGAGAATAATTTTCGACAACAACTATTACAATAGATATTTTGTAATGCACTATCAATCTTTCAAGCATCTAACACGAATTCACATATACAGGAATCAACTATTTTCAGTGATAGTATTGTTTTAACTTGATCCTGTGTAAACACAATAAAAAATAATCACTCTATGTAAACTTGCTTTCTGTTATAGTCATAAATCCATATTTATAATAACACTACTGTACAATATTTCTACGTATTATAGTTACCAAATTATTATAAGAATTTATAATCGCCAGGTAATGGTCGGAGACTTCGGTGGAGCTTGTCGTTCAAGAAGCAAATAAACTCCTTCCCTCATGGCACGGTGAGGCGGGACGGCTGTTGTAGAATAAATGGAAAAATAAGGGATTAAGTTAAATACTACACACGATTGACAGAAATGTAAATACGAGTATTAGTTAGGGCTATATATTAATCATACAAAATACTCAATACAGTAATCATACAAATACTCATACAGTATTACTCTAAAAGCTTTTGAAAGATTTAAAATGTGCAGAATAATTTGAAATGCTCTTGGCAATCTTGCGTCACTGTTGAGAGCTGAGAGAAGAGATCTGATTGCTGTAATAATTCAATAAGCCCGGAGTCTCTGATGTCGTTATAAGTTTATCTACTTCCCGGCGCAAACTTTAAACCGTCGGCCATCTCTATCTTTCAGATTTAGTTAGTTGTAATGACAATTACTTTAATATCAGTTATTAAAAAACAAAATGCAAGTTTGGGATTGATTGTAGTTTAACTAAAAAAATATACTTGAGGATTTATTTTGGTTGATTAGCTCCAATTCAAAAACTCTGCAATATACCTTTTTGTATTTACAATCTAAAATCTGATCTAATTTATATAATTTCATACTTTTAGTTTGGACATTTTTTTACTTAAAATCCATCAATACGTAATTTGGTATTCGTTACAAGAGTTGTAATATATTGTAATAAGGCTACGTACCTTCAAACTGTCGTCAATTCGTAGTAATCAATTAATGATTTACTCGAGTTTCGGCATACGAGATGCCATTTTCAAAATCTACATACAAGAATGAAACTACATATGCCGAAACTCGAGTAAATCATTAATTGATTACTACGAATTGACGACAGTTTGAAGGTACGTAGCCTTATTACAATAGATTGCATCAATTCAGGAGGTGAATAATGAACAAGTTGTAATATTCCATGTCAATTTTGTTAATACTGTACTAGCAGCCCGCGTCACTTCGTGACTTAAAAACGACTTCGTAAAATAGGCTTTAGTTTCATGTTGATTATGTATGGATTTTTGCAGCGTAAAATACCTTTCAGTGATGAACTGTGTGAATTTTTGTGATTTTTTTAGTTTCCTACCAACTTTTTATGTCATAGCACTGAAATAAAATTGCCAGTAATTAAACTTCTCATCGGGACAAACTTTTAAAAATAACTTATTACTTTATACTCGAAAGTTCAATATGGATACTGTATGCTGGAAACAGTAAAAATCTAATGCTACTTTCGGTAATCATGAATTTTCTGCTGGAAATTCTGTATTCTTAATGCGCTTAGCAACATAGGTACAGATAGATTTTTGTACAATAAAAAATTATATAATAATGACATTTTTTATGTTCAGGGATTTGTTTAAAAATAGGGGCAAAAATAGTTTTTCAACGTTTTTCAGATTGTTGGGAGTTTAACCTCCCATTAATTACGCTAAAAGAACATAATCAGCAGAAGAGTTACGCAACTCCCGGCGGACGGTTGCCGGGAGACGGCACGGCTGATCCGCCTTCTTTGTTTCCTTTTCCGTTGTCTTTGGATATTTTTCTCCGTATGTTGATACATTACACTCTTCTCTCATTCGTACTTGGATTAAAATACCTACCAGGTCGCCATTTCATAAAAAAATCTAATAATAACTAAGTACATTAGGATGTGGTGATATTTTACTTAGCTGTCACTGTCCTCTCCAATTAAGAAGGGTAAAGAATACTTTCATTTCGACGTAATATTTTTCTGGGATGTTCATTGTAATGGTGGTTATAATTTATGGTTTATCATATTTGTTGATTTATTTAATTTTGCATTTTAATTAATTAAACTCAGTTAGTGCAAGATGGACCTGATTGAATGATTAGTATTTCTGAACCGTGATTTTGGAATAGCCGACATCGAGTTTGTGATTTTTACTTTCTCCCCCCCCCCCTTTACATAGTATATAGAGGGAAGTATTGTTTTCGTCAACATTTTTGAATTTGAGCTGTTAGTGGATATATTCGTTTCAGTGCTCCCTGAGTCCAAAAAAGTGGTTTTCGGTGTAGTGTCTGTCTGTGCGTGTGTTTGAATGTTTGTGTGGATGTAAACAAAAAAAGCTAGAGGCGACACCAGACCAGTATACCGATTTTCATGAAATTTGGCACGTAGGTATAAAGCTATGATATCTCCAGGAGTTTTTTTATTTTTTTGAATTTATTATTTTTAAGGGTATTTACCTTATAAAAACTATAAAAATCCGAATTTCTCAAAAACTGCTCTTACGATTTTGATAGATTTCATGGTTTCTAGTGCTTAAGATGACAAACAAAATGTCACCACCCATCTGTCTGTAAAAATTCAGGTTCTAAAGTTATAGAGGTTTAAGTGTTTAAAAATTCATATTTTTCAAATTTCAAAATATTTGTTACTTCTAAAGAAAAGATGCTTGCAACCACTAAATTTGGCTTGAAAAAACAACTAATCTTTTATTTTTAATTATAACTCTAGGTCAACCGGTTGCGAAGAGAATTGATATTTTTGTTTGGGGTATACGCAGTACGTTACCCAATGTTATTCTTATGGTAAATATTAAAAAAAAAAAAAACCTACGCCTCGTTAGTTAATAACCGATTTTGATAAAATTTGGCATGTATTTGTGAGATAACGAATTGTTAATTTGTTTTATTTCATTATATTAGTTTTCTGGTTTTGAATGACTTTAAGGGAGAAAGTATGTGTCAGTTTACTGATACCGCTTATTTGCGCTACCAACGCTCAGCATTTTCAGATGGATGCAAAACATATTTTAAGGAAGCAGTCCTATCCCCTAAAATATTTTGGACATGCCGGGTATCGAACCTGTGACTCCTTGAGCCTAAGTCCAATAAATTAATTGTTAGGCTTCAAAACTCCTAAAATTAGGTATATTAGGGTTTTTACTTATCTTAATGCTGTTTTTCGTACCTGTTGCAAATGGACTCTTTGTGATTAACACGGATGTTGCAATAAACTGTATAGGCCTATATGTTTAAACGTAACTGAAAATTAAATGCATAGTCCTGCGTGATTTATAAAAAGACTAGCTGTTTACAATTATTTTGCCAAAGTTTGAGTTCTAAGAACTTGATTCCTTTAAAATTTATTTTTATAATCTTTTGTTCTAGAAAGTAAAAAATAAAGAAAGAAAGTAAAAAATATATTATTACGAAAAAACTAGATTAGGCAATTATAATTATAACTATGTAAAACTTTAGATTATTATCGAGCATTTTGTAATAAAAGCCACCTTTGCTGACGTAGTGGTAGTTTGGTTTGGGGGGCGAGAGAGATGGTTATAGTGCTATTATTGGTGCGCTGCCGTGCCAGCGGTCTGTTGCTAGGCGACGCCTACGAGCCCGGTTCCGGATCCTCCGGTGTGCTCTACCCGCCAAAGGAACCGGAAATTGAGCTATCAGACGTTTTCTTAGACAATTAACTGGAAATCTCATTATTATAATATCATGACTCCACTCAATTTCCAGCCCTTCGGTGTAAGAATATGTTATTTACGTTCGGAACTGAAAAATATACACTAATCTTGAATTTAATAACTTTTATTCCTGGCAAAATAAAATTTTCAGCACTAATAGTCATCAATTAATTCATAAAATCAAAAATTTAAATACATCTTGAAAACGCTTAAAATTAGGATTTGTTAAGAATAATAAGCCACAAAATTGAAATTCGCTCCTTCATGGCATCGTTCTGTGCTGTGTGCAGACTCGCAGTGCTAGGTTTTAAGGGTGTAAGTATTTTTTTAGTTTTTGGTATTTTTCTACTCTACACAACTTGAGAACTAGATATAAGTGGTCAGAATCCTTATAAAAAATTCTCTTCTATCATGAGTGTTTATGGTAGATGCATCTGAAATTAAAAACTATCTCATATTAAAAACTATATGGAGTTTTGACTTAGGCTCTTAAAAAAATTGAGAAATGGCCATGAATTAAAATGTATTCTTGAGTGTTTTCTTGATAAACACGCTTTAATTATCCAACTAAAAAGTATACAATAATAATAGAAAACCGTCTTTTCTTAAAATTTAATGTGTTTTTATCCCCATAAAACCTAAATTTGTGTAAGGGCAATATTTTAACAAAATTTTAAGCTTAAAATCTTAATTATGTATGGATAAGGATATTGGCGTGAATTTTGAATACTGTTTTAAACTGCAGGGATTCTTCATCTGTAAAAAAAATGTGAAACAATTATTTTAGTGAAATTTTATTTTTTATTTTTTTTGATTTCCCGAAAGTTAACTTTTTCTTACGTACGTACGATTTTAAAAAATCTCTATGCATATAATATGCGTGGAACCACTTAATTTCATTGCGCAGTTACAGTTTTTATTTCCATTTCTGTCTGTATAATGTAGAATATAGTTTTCATCTATTGTTTCCCTGCATATGGGAACAGCATCTCTACGGAGGACATGACAAGAATCCAAAGAGTTCAGAACTCTGCAATCAGGTTGACTCTGCAATCAGCCTGAGGTTCTTTGATCACGCGTCTTCCTTTTGAGAAGCTGCTAAAATGATTCCTATGGCCGATTTATGCAGGGAACTGACCTGCTGCATGGTTCACAAAGTGCTCGTGCTGGGTGAGCCTCGGTACCTCTGCGAAGGGCTCTATTGCCGAGATCAAGTCTCTAGCCGGAGAACCCGCTTCGAAAAATCAATCCACTCCCCAAGGCGAGGTTTAAGGTTGTAAGGTGTGGGTTTTCGTACTTCGGCCCGCAGTTGTACAACGGCCTCCCCAAAGAAACAAAAACCACAGATGAAGAACTGTGCAAACCACAGATAGTTCTTCATCTGTGCAAAAACCTATAGTTCATTCAACTCTTTCAGGGCTGCTTTAAAGAGGTATAGAAAACTGTAAATATTGTACATATATAATTTAGATTAGTTTAGGTTAAGCTGACTTGAGTCGGTTTGTAAGACATCTTTAATGAAACACGCTTGTAAATAAGGGCCTTGTTACATTTTTATTTATTTATTACCAGTCAGAAATCAAGTCGCGGTAATGCCGCGCAATAACAGCGCAATAAAGATGCGCCCGGCCCATAAGCCTTGTCCATAATTTAAAGGATATCGTTGCCTGAAAGCCCACGAGTGCCCGCCAAGTCTGGGCACATAAAGTAAGTAAATCGAAGCTTATTCCTTTCGTCTTGTCATTCAACTACTTAAAATTCTAAGCGTATACAGGTTTGCTGTAAAGGCGGGTTTAAAAAATTTTAATTCGGGAGGTTCTCTTAAAATAACGATACATATTTAATGATTGAATCACAAGCAATTGCTTTCATACTAAAGAAAGAAGAATATAATACATTTTTTATGTGAGTGATACCAACAAATAAGGAAAGGCGTTTTAGCCTGGAGAAACGAAACGAATTCAGCGAGAAATAGAAGACGAAGGCGGCTCATGTGTTGCAAATGAGCGGTGAGTGATAAGGAGAAGAACAAGCTCCGCTTTCTTCCTATTTTATTGTATTGATTTATTTTGCATTTGTTATTTTTAACATATCTCACGTTTTATGAAAAATAATTAACTTCATTCCTTCTGAGCAATTTTTTATAAGACTTTATCTCTGTTGAAGGAAGGTGGGGCGACCAGGGGGTATTGTTTTAGCCCTCCTCTTCTGTGATCTTTAATCTTTCGTAAATCCATTCATACTGTATCACTAAATAAGGCACTAGGCTATGACACACATTCCGTTTCTCCATGAACTTTTATTATTAATGTTTGCAAATCGGTGTTGAAAGGAGACATGTTTTTTAGAGTAAAGAATACATACCTTCAAATTATATTTTTATGTTTCTGAATACATGATTAATACTTTTAGCGAATTTCCCCTATATTAGCGAAATTCTCCTATAGGGAAGAAGCTGTTACCGTTGTACTCATGGTACGACCTTAGCCCGATACCATAATAACTTTTCGTTTTGGGGCCCCCAGAAGCAAAAAACATTCTTCTGGGGCTTACAAAAACATGTCAAATCTTGCTATGTTGGATTGAATTATGTTATTTTGCATTTAAAATTCACTGAGTATACAGGACTGCTGCAACAGGGCTATTTGTTTGTATCCTATGATAAAACATTTTAACAAGTAATTGTTAAGAAACTTAACGAACTGTATTTCATTTCGAATGTTAAATCCCTAATTTATTTACAGTTTTATTAAGAGACACAAGTGTTTTCTATCAACTCAAGTCCCACTAGTCATGATTTTATTTATCTGAAAAAATCAATTCAACACATCAAATTTCATAAAAAAAAACTCGTTATTATTTTATGTGAAAAATCAGATAGCCATGGATTAATTTTAACAATGGGATATGAAACAAAGAGAAATACAGGTGGAATTGTCATGCGGGCACTCGGTCAATCTGTGTTGAGGGAGCTGAGGGGGGTAGGGGGTGGTAGGGGGTACAAAGGGGGGGCTCTGCTCGATACTCCCTCAAATTTGATTCAGCAGCGGCAACATGAGCAACAGGTTAGTCAGGAGTCCATTAGATAAATCATGTTCTATTTTTACAGACCATATTCTGTACTGTATTAACATTTAAATTTAATGTAGCTGTATTATGTTGTATAGCTTTTAAATTTTCTTATAACAATAATTTAGAATTTTTTGTTAAAGCAGTATAGTTTTAATAATATATTTAATGAATTTAAATTTTAGACAAAAATTGGTAAAGTAAGTCTAAACTCTTATAAATGCTAAGATTATAACTATTATAAGCATAGTTAAAGAACTTTCTAATAGACACTCCAGTTCTCCCAACTATCCCCTACAGTCCACAGTTCACTAAACAAACGAATTGTTAAATTAATTTTCTCGATAATTATTTTATTAAGAATGATGTTTTGTCCTTATAATGTAATTTCGACCAATTTCGAAGTATTGTCAATTATGTTTGTATGTGTAACGTTCGTACGTGTTAGTAAGTATTGTATTGTGTTTGTAAGTGTATTGCTAATTATAACATATAATTTAACGGTAGCCTGATATATACAACAATATAATTACTTTTGATGGGTACATATATAAATTTTTGTTCAAAACAACCCCTTATAGGGTTTGTTTTACAAATATATTTTTTGTAAAAATAAAACAGTTATATCACACGTAATCATACATATACGAAGTTAAATTTTAGAGATATACCTTCTTACCTTTCAGATACAGTAAACTCATTTATACGTTCAAATGTAAGTAGCTGAAAAAGAACGAGGTTCAGTGAAGTTTTGATATTCCGAAATGACCAATCATTAAGACAAGACCAAGTTCGGATTAACATATTTCGGATTATGTAAAATAATTACTAAATTCAACATAATAATAAAGTTAAGCTGACACAGTTTATGTATATTAAATACAATATTGTGTACATAGCCTGAACTATACTGCCACAAAACAGGAATAACGGTCGGGAAATACGAACTATTGAATCTCTCGGCCGTTTGCTTACTTTACGAAGACACAGGGTGTTTTTTTTAACGGAACCCAAAACTTTATTTTGTAAGTAAAGGATTACTCCCCTCCAAGATCCCGTAATTGACTCCACTATATTATTTTCTTTGGGGATACATAAAAATAAGGCCTACGGAAACAATTCACAGAATATTAAACACCTCAACATAAACATAAAAAATTTAATACAATTAATTCAAAGACATACTTTGCAAAACGTGTCCAGGAATTTGATGGAGGGAGCACAACTTTCTTCAAATTCAATGGCGGATTGTTTGAACAGGTAATGTAAGCTAAATGTGATCAAACTTCAATAATAAGCTGTATAAAATATAAAGATTAACAAAAAAATACCCTTTTCATATTTGTATGTGCACTATTCAATCTTAAAAATGGGTTGCGTTAAAAAAACAGCCTGAATGAGCAGAGAAGGCCTACCTTCGGCGTCATTGGTGCCTGTGATCGCTAAACATGCGTAATCGTATTTCGTAACGTTACTATTAACCACATCTTAACGCAAGATGATTAGCTATTCATCTTGCTTTTGACGTTTATAGGCAAACAACTTTATGGCCGTTTTACGTCTTTTGCAAAATTTCACCTGTGATCGGTAGAAAGATCCCGTTCCGAACGCTTTCCGGACTAAATGAACTTCCCGATCGGAATATCGGGACTCCTCTGTATTCTTAGAAATTAGCCTACTTATTATTCATTGAGATAATCAAAGTGTTACATCGAATTTTCCGTCATTAATTACTTTTTGGGCCCAAAAGCTAAATTTACCGGCTTAGAATGTGCTCAAACGTGGACATTTGTATTCACTGGCAACGGCAACAAAATTGCTAGTAAATTGAAGATTTCATTTCAAGTCCCGGTTAATAAAGATAATTTTACATTGCTATTTGAAGTTTATATCTTCTATATATTTGTCAAATACCACTCACCTATCATCGCACAGCCCAAACTACTTGACCGCGAACCTTGAAACTTTGCAAGAACGTTCCTCTCAGGGCATAAACATCCACTAAGAACGGATTTTTAAAAATTCCCTCAGGGCTACGTTCTATGATACATCAAAGTTTCAATGTTAAAGTATATAGGGAAGCTCATATAGTTGTCATGGCAACCTTAACATTAAATTATGAATCCAAGGAAGTTTTCTATTTTTCCACGGGTAAAACCGTGTTGATCAGCTAGTTATAATATAAATTAGAATTTCCGAATCTAAAAACGTATTTTTATAGTTCAAAGAAATCTTCATCTGACAAGATTGCTAGTGTCGAATACTTTTTATCACGAATGAAAATGAATGAATGATTTGTTTATTCCAATAAGTTGTACAGCTTCTTACATTGAGAACTTGTGGAGGGGATATGAGAGAAAATAATAATGTTACTTCAATATGTACGCGGTTTTCAAACATGTTTATCTTCATAGTGAATGCCAAACGGCCTTATAATCTTTGTTTGATTATTGTTTCGGACCTTCATTATACGTGTAGCTGTAATGTACGAGCAAGTTTCATCAATCTCGATGTCACAACATTAATCCGTCAACCATGTATTTTATTCTCTCAGCGTCCCCGCCGCGTCGCGCACCGCCGGTTTCGTCGGGCTGTCTAATTACTGATGTATTATTTTTATAGTTGATAATTACATAACCCAAAAGAAAGTTAGTAATTACTCTGTAGATACTTCATGAATAAAGTGATACAGTCCCAGTTTATGTATTCGGTAGTTAATAGTCGTTATTAATACATAAGTATTTTGGGCTGGGTTCTGTCCCTAATCGCAAATGTAAAGTATAGTTGTTTTCCTTAATGATATAGTTTGAGCTCGTCCATTAGCGAATTCAACAACAAAAGTGTTTTAGCGAATTTCCCCTATAGGGAAGAAGCTATTACCGTAGGTCTCATGGTAAGACCTAAGCCCGAGACCACGATAACTTTTGATTTTGGGGCCACCAGATGCAGAAAACACCATTCGTTCGAATTTATATAAATCTAAATATGTGTCTGTCAGCACGATAGCGGCTGTAAAAATGGTCCGATCTTAATGAAATTTGGTACAGACATGTAAAGTGGTAATCCCTCGGATGAGTTCGTAAATCAGCCCGATCGGACCACCGGAAGGGGGGAAAAGGGGGATAAACCCCCCATGAATGGGTTTTTTGAGTTTTATACATAGGAAAATAAAATTTATCTGATTTTTGTTGGCACTATTGAATTCAGCTCAAAAAAACAAACAATTTAGTATCCAAATCATTGCTCTATGTCCATTGGTTACCGAGATATTGAAAGTGGTAATCACAGTACGTTGTCCCAATGTTAACCTTATGGGAAATAAGTAAAATTCTACATCTCGGTTATTTCTCAACATATCTTGATAAAACTTGGTAAATAGCTTCTTCTAGTTCAGATCTATTGAATATTGAATTAAAACCAACCAGTTTAAACACACCTGTAGCAGTAAACCTGCATACTCATTCCCCATGTTATTCTTATGGAGCTTACCAAAACATGTCAAATCTCGCTATGTTGGATTGAAATATGTTGTTTTGCATTTGAATTTCGCTGATTATGCAGGTCTGCTGCAACGGGGGTATTTTATAATACGCTAGTTAATCTTAAGCAAATGTTAAAACAATGAAATAAGTTAAAATTTAACTTTACTTATGCTTATTGAACTTAATTATCACCGTCACAAAACAATTAACATTACTATTAATTGATGCAACTAATAATTATCCTTATTTATTATTTTAATTTTTAGGGATCAATGAAAACCATGCACTGCACATTAATTTCCTGCAACTTCACTATTAAGAATAAACTCATTGATTATTTTTTATTGTTTTAATAATAGTAAAAATATGATGTGTAATTTATCTAAGAATAAACTGTTTGTAATAATGTTAGTACGAGTTTTTTTACGTGAAGAATGATTAAATGGCCAATGGTAAACTATTTAGTATGTGGTACAAACATATATTTTGTAAAATCACATACTTTTTTATTAATTAAAGTATATTTTGGTTAAACGTTTAACCATAGCTCCAATCATAAAATGTATTTGTTGCTGCAAGATTGAAGAGAGATGCATAACAGCTTTAACCAATATTTAAAGAGGCGAGACAAGGGGATGGAATCGTTCTTAGTGGATGGTGGAGGGAGGGAAGGAGGAAGTGTGGGAGTGGCATGGAGCGGGGGGGGGGGGAGAATAAGGTTGAAATACTGCAAAATTATATTGTCCTTCTTACAGTCTTTTCTGCTCTTGCCAACTTGGGGTTTCTCGCTGTGAAAGATATACGTGGAAGTTAAGATAAAAAAGCTTAAACCTTTCCAGTATTGAAAAAACCAACCATCTATTAAGAAGAGGATGTTAAATTCTAGTTGACATTCTGCTTTACAACAGTTCAACTTTTTCGATGAATTAAATTGAATCACACACAAAGCACTGTATGGTATCACAACGCTGGACATCGTATCCTGGACATCAGAGAGCGCCTTTGAAGCTTTCCCTTCCTCAGTAATATCCCCAGTAATTGCACATCCACCTTGCTGATGAAAGAAAAAAATCGAATGAGAAGAAAATCATCGCGTCAAGTTGAACCTAGGTTTTGCTCTACGATGTTTTGAATCAACCCTTATATGAGGCCTTGAAAGTCAAAGCGGACTAACCCACAAATTGGCAATTTTAAGATTTATATATCAGCTGATGCAGAAAAAAGTTCTATTTAATGGTAGAATGGACTAATCTCTATCAGCTATGGTTATTTTTTTATTAAGTTGAAAAGGTTGGTACAAAATGCCCTTGTACACATTTTGTTATAGCCAGACTGGACCAACCCACAAAATTAAGTGCAATTTTGGACTAACCTCAATTTGAGTGATATAAAACCGATTCTTCTTTTTCTGTAAAGGCAAAATGGACTAACCTGTGACTTTACATTAGAATAAAAGCAGAATGGACTAATCTAAGTGCTAAAATGGACTAACCCATATGGCAATCCAATGTAAGGCAAATTCATAATTTTTGGGAACCATTTTAGGGACCAAAAAATAATAATAAATCAAAAACTTATTCACCAATAAAATTTTATGTCTGTTATGTATCATACAGTAGAACTATCATTCAAAAGAGCAATTTCTGTACTGAGATATATGACTTAAACTTTACCTCTTAATATCTCAAAATTTACTGTTTGGGGTTAGTCCACTTTGCCTTTCAGGGCCTCATATATACTTGTGTTTCAAATTTTAATATACAACACTAAAAAAATTTATATGTTATTTATGCGGTAAATAAGTAAAAATTAGTTTGGAAAGTGTATAATGAAGACAAGACAGTGTTTATAAAAACATAAGAGTGGTTTAAATAGCTCTCAGAAACTACAGACAGAGGCATGACATGTTTTATTCGCTTTCCTAGACAGCGGGGCTCCGCCCTACTGGCCTTCAAGCGCACTATTCTCATGTTCCCTTGGATGATAAACAAGTTCAGTCCATAAATTATACTTTCATTGAAATTGATGGTTGGTTTATTGCATATTGAGTATATTAAAACGATTAGTAGAATTAAATATTACACTTTTTTGCTGGTTTGCCAAGGTTTCTTTGCATGCCTTGCAATGCAAGTAGGCCTATCTCCTTAAAAGATTATTCATCACTGCAGGAGTTTTATAGCAGATTGCTAGTAATTCATGACGTTGACTGGATAAATCCCATTAAATATATAATTTGACGGATTTATTGATACTATAATTGAATGGATTATTTTAAAACGTACACTAAATGGGTACACAAAATTTAGAATTCAAAAGTGCTTGTCTTATCCTGTAAAAGAAAAAATATTTGTTTATTTTCAACGTATGGGAATAATTGAGTACTTTAAATACGAATAAAACGAGGTCTAATTTTAATTTATTACACTCGGCGTCTTACAATTGAGCTAAGAAATAACTTAGACTGCTGGTCACCTGCCTCTGTTATAAAGGGAAATGCCAGTTTAAGTAATTAATTTACTCGTATAGACTCGTAGTTGTTAAACGCCAGTCGAGTAAAGTACAATGAACTTTCAAATAATCAGCCCTTAACTTGTCAAGTCAACTAAGTTGATGATTGAATTTAGTTAATAGCTCAAAATAGAAAAAACGTTATTTTACTTCGTATGTATACTTTTTAAGGTAACATCAGTGGCACTTATTCAGTGTTCATAGCAGATTTACTCTCGCAACCCTTCGCTGTGTATGTGTATGTAAGTGAGATGATGGAGTGAGGTGATTGGTTGTCGACCACCGAGGCTGGGGGTCCATTACGGCTAATCAGGGCCAGTGTCGGTGATCAATGTGGGGCGATATGGGGCAGTGTGCGGCGATACACCTGGTTACTCGAGAGATTCTTAGCTTTGGACTTACTGACTTGCTGATAATTATAAAATCAAATTAAACTCAAATTTTTTTGGTAAATTTCTGTTTTATTATTTTACAAACATAATTTTTTATTTGGTCTGTCATGAGCTGCTAAAGGGCCTATGCGCGGCTCTTTGGACAAAAACTTAAGTTGTGATTGAAGGGGGCTCCAGCTATAAAAAAAACCGCGTTTCTTCCTGCCTTCAAAAATGTCCTATGTTTATACTTCTAACTCCCGCACAGCCTCAAACATTAACATTAATAAACAAGTCGTTGATTTACAGCTCACTGGAAAACATAAAATATCAGGCCGATGTCAATGAACAGTGCTTAGAAATTGTTCATAGCTCAATAAATGAAAAATTATGTACATTTCAAAATCTCTATATGCAGATGTGGCTCAGTGATATCACTAGATATAGTTTTAATTTTTCAAACGAGCCATTAAAGGAGGATTTGGGATAGTTTAAGTAGGGGGTATTGGTAGGTTCAACCCCAGCAGGGTGGTAGTGGTCGGTCTAAAAATAGAACTCCCCCCCCCCAGCTAAAAATAGATTTCAAAAAATAGCTAACCTAAAAAAAAAAAAAAAATAAAAAAAAAGTTTTCCAAAAAAAAAAAAAACCTAACTTTCACTTTTTGCTGACGTCATAGAGGTCAATGACCTTTCAACCTTAGATTGCCCCCCCCCCGGCTAAAAATAGATTTCTAAAAATAGCTAACCTAAAAAAAAAATAATAAAAAAAAAAGTTTTTCAAAAAAAAAAAAAAAAAAAACCTAACTTTCACTTTTTGGTGACGTCATAGAGGTCAATGACCTTTCAACCTTAGATTGCCCCCCCCCCCGTGACGTCATAGACTACCACCCTGCTGAGACCTGGAATTTAAATCTTGATTGACAGGACCGTTATGGAAAGTTAATGACTCGGCTATTGTTGGCACAGGGCTGTCCTAGCTTTCACCGTACCGTCTTCAGTTTAGGTTGGGAGCTTGACAAGTACGGACGCAAGTATGGACTGTGACTACTGGGACTGTGAGATCAGCGATGAAGAGTTGGCGAGAGTTTGCGCTGAAGCTGAGAGGATGGAGGTGGAAGAGGAGCAGCAGCACAACTACATCAGCAACAGGAATTGGATCAATCCGAAGGAACAATGGAAAGAAGAAAAATTCACTGATTTGGACTGTCGCTACTTTACTCCAACACTAAAATTCTTTACACTCCCAGACCTTGAAGAATATGAGAAGCAGCTAATGTGGCGTGGGAAGGAGTTTTGGAGTAGATGGGCAGGATGCCCATCAGACGATGACTTGGAATGGTTTTCATCAGATTATTACTACTTGGAAAATGAGTATCCACTTGAACAGGATGAGAAATGGGAACCAATAGAAACAGAGCAAAAATACTTCAGGGAAGTCGAAAAATATTGGTTTCCGGATAACCATTGGTGCCGACCATTGAAATATGTATGGTGGCCGGAGGAATCTTACTTGAAACTATTGGAAAATAAAAATTGATTATCCTGTAAAATCCTTTCACCTCCACCCTCTCAGCGAAAAACGGCCTTTTTAAAGGCCACCTAAGCCTTAAAATGACTTAGAAATAAGATAGAAACAGCCGCTTGTTCGGTTGCTTCAGGAAAGGTCATTGACCTTTGTGGCTATTAATAGAACCCCCCCCCGACCACTAACCCAAAAAAAAAGACCCCCCCCCTCATACCAGTCAGGTCATTGACATGATTAGGGCAATGACAGGATTATCGAAAGTAGACCCATTAGTGAAACTATAATCAGTGCTTTTACTGGTGGAATTAGAAAGCTGGCGTGACATGTTAAGTGGCTAGCAACCTATTTTGGCCTGGGAAAGTTTGGAAGTTTTAGAAACTACTGGCTAATGACCTTGTTGTTACATCCGTGTTGATGACCTCGGCTGACTGTTGCTGATATTACGGTCTCAGGTGTTCATTTTGGTTTTGGAGCTCGAACAATGAAGACGCTACAGCAACTGAGCGCTGCATGCATTGCTGATGCTTTCCGTTGTTGGGGGGAGGTTGAGCAAGGTCTTGGACACATTTTACCTCCGTCCATAGTAAAACTTGTAATAAGAGAAAGAGCAAGGAAAGATTTTGAGGAACAACGAGAAGAACTTGAGGTGTGAGAAAATACAGACTGGCTGTCAGGAAGAATGGTTACAATGTACTATGACTTGTATTTGGAAGATCAAGTAAGGAAAGAGATGTTGGATTTTTTCCTCAACAACATCGAATTAATGTTTCCGTAAGGAATTTGAATAAATGGGGAAATAAACTGTGGAAAAATAAACTGTGGAAAAATAAACTGTGGAAAAATAAAAGTTAACACCTTAAATCCTCCCTCCTCCCCCATCAGCGATCAATCGGCCTTTTTAAAGGCCACCTAAGCCTTAAAATGACTTAGAAATAAGATAGAAACAGCCGCTCGTTTGGTTGCTTCAGGAAAGGTCATTGACCTTTGTGGCTATTAATAGAACCCCCCCCCGACCACTAACCAAAAAAAAAAAAAAGACCCCCCCCCTCCCCCCCCCGACCACTAACCTCAAAAAGAAAAAAAAAGACCCCCCCCCCATACCAGTCAGGTCATTGACATGATTAGGGCAATGACAGGATTATCGAAAGTAGACCCATTAGCGAGACTATAATCAGTGCTTTTACTGGTGGAATTAGAAAGTTGGGGCTGACAGGATTATCGAAAGTAGACCCATTAGCGGAACTATAATCAATGCTTTTACTGGTGGAAATAGAAAGCTGGGGCTATTAGCAGGTATTAAGGGAACAATGTCTTGTTGGTTCTGCTTATAGCTGGAAATCTAGAAACTTCTGGACAATGACCGTCCGGTCACGTAGACCTGCTTTCACCGTATAAAGACCTCACCGTTTCTAGCTCAGTTTAGTTTGGGAGTTTGCAACGATCAGTTAGCAAGTGCGCGTGTGCTCTGTGCTGTCAGTGATCTGTATACTCTTTGTGTCACAACACCCAGTGCTACATCATCTTTATTTCTTCAATCACTGAGTAAGTTATTACATTATTTATTTTAATTGATTTTTTTTTTATTATAAATTTTAATTCTAAACTTTAAATGTGGCTTATAAATGTGTGAAGGATGATATTAATTTTGAATAACTACAGATTAGCTTAATTTAACTTTCATATGTTTCACAAAGTAATTTGACGTAAATTGAAGAAAAATATGAAAACTTAAAGTTTAAAAATGAAATAATAATTTATTTTTATTTTGATTTTATTTTATTTATTTATTTATTTTTTTTTTTTTGAAAATCTCTTTTAACTTAATTGAGTTTTAAAGTTTCATAAATGACCTTTCAGTTTTAATGATAGTTGTCATAATGATTAAAAGAATTTATTAAAGGATTTAGTTGTAAAGTAGTAAATGACTTAGAGATCATTGACCTCCATGGTTATAATTAGCCCTGACCCCCCCCTCCCCCCCCCTCCCCCCCTCCTCCCCCCCCGAGCCAAAAATAGACCTGAACCCCCCCCCCGAGCCAAAAATAGACCTGACCTGACCCCCCCCCGAGCCAAAAATAGACCTGACCCCCCCCCCCCCGAGTCAAAAATAGACCTGACCCCCCCCCCCCTTCTAAAATAGATTCAGGACTTGTACAAATTTTCAGACTTTTAAATGCTGTTCTTGTATTATAGTTGCATGATAGTTTTAAGTTAAGTTTGTACAATCCGGCTGGCATATAACCGGGGGGGCGGCTAGACACTGTATAGATTGGATATGTTTTGTCAAAATTGTAGTTAAACAACTACTACTATACAGTGTTGGGCTCAGGTCAAACTCGGGTCAGTTCACGGATTTTACAAACTTGTGTGCATGATAGAAATTAATAAATAGCATAAGTTCTTATGAAAGTGTTCAGTCTGCATCGAGACAATGTAGAGACAGTGTCATGTCGCATAGGTTTCTACGTACAGCGAGGCTTGTTTTGTGATTTCAGGATGGAGTTCCACTGCGACGTCTGCGGCAAGTCCTACAAGAGCCGGGATGCACATCGCCGTCATCAGGCGGAGCACAATGCTCCGAAGCTGGACTGTGTGCTTTGCGGCTACTCCACTACTCGTAGGGACTTGATGAAAAAGCACAAGTCGTCAGTGGGACACCAACAGCGATCTACAGGGGTGCAGCCGCCTCCACCAGAGCCTCGCTTCGTCTGTGGAGTGTGTAGCACCTCTTTTACACTGGAGAAGAACCTCCAGCAGCATATGCGGGAGCAGCATGACCCGGACGTCGAGAGGAACTTCCGCTGCCAGTATTGTGGACGGCAATTCTCTCGGCGTGGGAACCATGCGGCGCATGAGGAGTTTCACTGCCCCGTGAAGAGGGAAGCAGAGTGGGGCCCGTCAGTGTCTTTCTCAGCTTCCCGGCCAGGGGTGAAGCGTCCGCACCCGCAGCAGCTGGAGGAGTCGGCACAGCCTGAAGAGGAGTCACCGCAGCCGGGACCGTCTTCAGAGCCTTCGCCGGGACCTTCTTCAGAGCCTTCGCCGGGACCTTCTTCAGTGCCTTCACCGGGACCTTCTTCTTCAGAGCCTCAGCCTCGCGTGGTGAGTGTCGCCGACGACGTCGACGTTGATGACGATGACGGCCCGACCTTTGTGCGTGTGGAGGTCGGGTACGGCAGTAGGCTCCAAACATTCGCGCTGAAGGAGCCTATGCCGGCACTCAGGACAATCCCCGAGGTGATGAGAGACTTAAGGTGCCATTTAGTTAGATTGATAAGGAACGCGATCGAGGAACACCCTAATATTAAAGTGAACTTGTTCCTCGAGTGCGAGTTTGTTGATATTACCGGTGAGAATAAGTGTAAGCGGGCATTCAAGACCAAAAATGCTCCTCTCGATAGCACGAGCGACTTTGAAAAATTTGTTGAACTATCCTTTGAAAAGCTCGTGCATGAGAAGGAGCAATGCGAAATGGTAGGCTCCGGTTGGACATACCTGCGCGTGACGAACTTGGAAGTGCGAATAAACAGGTATAGTCCATTGGGCGGTGGAGCGCGACATATTTCACTGCCCAAATCGCTCGCGGGTACGCGAAGTGTAGTGAATGTGTTTAACAAGGACGACAAGTGCTTCGCCTACGCTATGCTGAGCAAGTTCGTTGTGTCACACCCCGAGCGGCCGGAGTCTTACCCGCAGGCCTTGTTTGCCCGCTACAATTTTGAAGGACTCAAGTTCCCCGTTGCACCTAAAGACATTGCACGGTTTGAACGAAACAATCCTAATGTTAGTGTGAATGTCTATGCACTCGAGGTTATGTATATAGAAGCGTTAGGGTGTTCCCGGTACACTGTGTATCCGCTTCGTACCTGTCGGCGGGAAATGGCAGATCATACAGATTTGCTGTACCTGACTAAAGACGGCAATGCACATTACTGCTGGATTAGGGACTTGAGCCGTCTCGTCAGGCCGCAGCTGACACGACATGAGCAAAAACTGTATGTATGTAAGCGGTGTTTCGCACACTTCGATGATCGCGAAAACAAACTCGGCTTGGACGGTAAGACAAGACTGGAGCAGCATCGACGGTACTGCGGAGTGGAGGTGCCGCTTCGCATGGACCTCGCTGCGAAGAAGACCATCCAGTTTAGCCACCCGGAGTTCAGCAGGAAGGACCGCTTCGCCATCTATGCGGACTTCGAGTGTGCTTTGCAGCCTGCATCGGAGGTGTCCAACGACGAGCATCCGGCTGGAGGTACAGCGTCTCGCATCCATGTCCCGTATGCCTTCTGCTACCATGTCCATGACAACCGTGGGGAAGCGTGCAAGACGGTGACATACTTCGGTGACGATGCATCTAGGGTCTTCATGCACCGCCTGAAGGAAGATGTGAGACGCATCAAGGAACTCCTCTTCAATGACAGGAACCTTCGTGCTACGCTTTCGCCATCGGAGTGGGCAGAGTTTCGTGCTGCCACAGTGTGTTACTTGTGCGGTAAACAGTTCGTTGACGGTAGCAAGGACGTGAAAGTGCGCGACCACAACCACGCGGCTCCGTACGAATACCGCGGTGCGGCACACCGGTCGTGCAATCTCCGCTATCGGGAACAACAAATCATCAATGTGTATTTTCATAACCTATCCAACTATGATGGACACTTCATTGTGCGCGAGTTGGCAGTGGATCCTGGTAGCGTTGAGGTTGTCGCCCATACGGAGGAACGATACATATCCTTCACAAAGAAATTCGTCTACGACGAGGTCATCGGCGAGGCACCCACTGCAGCGAGACGACGACGGCGACGTCAGCAGCAGCAGCCTTCGAACAGGCCGCCGTCGCCACAGCCTTCAACTTCAGTGCAGCAGCCGCCACAGCCTTCTACATCATCGGAGCCGGCGCAGCAGCAGAAGAAGAAGCAGCGGAAGAAGAGAGGACTTGTAATCCGAGTACGATTTGTTGACTCGTACAAGTTCCTTTCTTCGAGCCTTGCCAGCCTTGCAGCAGCTTTACCACCGGAGCAACTCGTCGAGACGAAGAAAGCGTTCCCCGACCCGGCGAAATTCGACCTTGTGCGACGAAAGGGGGTGTTCCCATACAACTTTGTAACGTCGCTCGAAGTGTTGGGGTCAACCACGGACCTTCCGCCCAAGGAGGCATTCTATAATGACCTCACACTCGAGCACATCTCGGACATGGACTATCAACATGCACGAAACGTATGGGACACCTTCCAGTGCGCGACTCTGGGAGATTATGCGTCGGTGTATCTGCAGTGTGACGTAGCTCTACTGACAGACATTTTCGAACAATTTCGTGATACGTCCCTGCAGCAATACGGACTTGACCCGGCGCATTACCTCACCCTGCCCTCCTACGCGTGGGATGTAATGTTAAAGTTGACAGATGTGAAACTAGACACAGTGCGGGACTTTGATATGTTTATGTTTTTTGAACAGGGCATCACGGGAGGTATCTCCCAGGCAATTACGCGTCATGCAAAGGCGAATCACGACCGGTGCCGCACAGAAGATCGTGTAGCCGATGAACCATCACGTTACCTAATGTACTTCGACGCGAATAACCTGTACGGATGGGCCATGTCGGAACCTTTGCCTACAGGACAATTTGAATGGCTCTCCGAACAGGAAATACAAGACTTGGACATTGCGTCACTTGATCCGTACGGTGAGTTCGGGTACGTGTTGGAGGTGGACTTACATTATCCTGAACGGCTGCACGATCTTCATAAAGATTTACCATACTGTTGCGAAACCCGCCGCCCGCCGACAGGTAAATTCCCGAAGCTGATGACTACATTATACGATAAGGAACGATACATTTGCCACTACAGAGTCCTCCAACAGGCCCTGCAGAACGAGTTAGAGCTGACTCGCATTCATCGTGTTGTTCGTTTCCGTCAGTCTTGTTGGCTGGCGCCGTACATCCAGAAGAACACGGAGCTGCGGAAACTTGCCAAGACCAAGTTTGAACAGGACTTTTTCAAACTTATGAACAACGCGGTCTTCGGCAAGACAATCGAGAATGTGAGGAAGCGACTCAACATGGAACTGGTGGTCAACAAACAACGCTTCAGCAAGCTGGTGGTAAAACCAAACTTCTTGGACAGGACATACTATGGGAACAACGTCACACTCATGCACATGGCCAAGATCCGCATAGTGCTCGACAAGCCAATCTATGTCGGCATGTGCGTGCTTGACATATCAAAGTGGCTGATGTATGACTTCTTAGCGAGGATGAAACGGAAGTATAAGGATAGGCTAGAAGTCGACTATATGGATACAGATAGTTTTATCCTGTCCATCATCAGCAACGACTTCTACAAGGAAATGAAGGAACACCTTGACGACTTTGACACCAGTTCCTACCCGAGGACTCATGACTGCTTCAGCATGACCAACGCCAAAGTCCTTGGCAAGTTCAAGGACGAGTGCAACGGGCTACCGCTGTTGGAGTACCTAGGCTTGCGGTCTAAGCTGTACTTCTTGGACATTTGCGACGATGAAGAGAACAGTGAAAACAGCGAGACCGCGACCAATGATGGACCATCGCCACCAAAACGTGTAAAAACCGTTAAGAAGGCGAAAGGTGTTGATAGGGGCGTAGTGAAGAACGTTTTAACCCCGGACGACTACCGCGAGTGCCTCTTACACGGAGTGATTAAGCGAACTGTGAATACGCGTTTCCAGTCGCGACATCACCGCGTTTATACCGTGCAGGTTGAAAAAATTTCTTTAAGCTCCACGGACGATAAACGATACATCTTACCGGACGGTGTACATACTTTGCCGTGGGGCCATAAAGACATCCCTGACATGGGTGATGGTGGCGGTGATGACAGCGGTAGTGTAGGTTTGAACGAGGAAAACCTACGCACCCTCGTCGACCTACTCGATGCTGAAGATGAGGACCTGTAGTGGCTAACGGACAGTGTGCGCGAGTGGGTAACCCCCAAACTGTGACAGTGCGCGAACTACTTCGTGGGGACAGTGCGCGAGTTGTACTGCACGCGAATGGGTAACCTCCAAACTTTGACAGTGCGTGACTTCACCGTGGGGACAGTGCGCGAGTTGTGCTGCACGCGAGTGTTTGTGCGCGAATGGAGGTTACCCAAAACAGTGCGCGAGTGGGTGGATCGGAGCGGGTGTAGGGGTGTGTGGGAGCCCGCTCGGGGGGAAACCCCCAAAAACAATTGTTAGCATATTACTGCATTATTAGTGTGTGATTTAATAAAGTGATCAATAAAATGATTTATCATCACACTCGGGTTTTTTCTTCCCACTTTTTTCTTATTCTATAGGGAATAAGGTATAATAATAAGTCAATGTAGTAATTATTATTATTATTTTATTTTTCCAATCGACCTTATACCTATCAATAAAGGTTATATAAAAATTAGATGTAGAATTCTGCGAAGAGCATCTGGACCAGCATATCATTCTCAGCAGTGGAGTCACCGAAGAGTTGGACGAAATCATTCATCTTCATGTCATAGTTGGTACGGCAGTACAGGTAGGTCAGACAGTAGTGGCCGCAAACCGAAGTATCCAAGCCTTGTAGACGGTACTTGTTGTAGGTGTAATGCAACATATGGCCATTGATGTTACGTCTCAGAAATTGTTGAAAATCGCCATGATACGGAGGTCTGCCAAAACTGTCGAAATATTCAACAACATAACTGTTATTGTTGCTGGTATCTTGTCCTCCAGCTCTGTAGAATGCCACCCAATGTTCTCCACTATGTGTATGCGGTTGGGTGTTTACCACTAATGCAGATGACGGAGCAATATGTCTCGGTAGACGATCTGATGCAAACACTCCGACATGTTGTACATTCGGTAATTGTAGTAAATATTTTCTTATAGTTGTGGTATTCATTCTTGTGAAACTGTAGTCAGATCCAAGCTGGTATACACTGATTTAGTCGTTGTAGTCTTTTTGCGGTTTTGTTCGTTGTTGTGGCGACGAGGACAGCAACAATAACACGTTCCACAATGCGACTCTTTAGCTGTTAGTAGTAGCCAGCCACGTAGCAGTGTGCAATTGACCAAAGCACAACGGTGTTGTACACTTTTATGCTGACCGCAACGTATCGTATTGGTGGACAATAGATTGCTAATGGTGGACAATGATCCGCATCCAATATCACCCATGTCAACTACTAGCACTTTGTCATTGTTTGTTATAAGATGTTTCATGGTATATTGTTTCTTTTCCGATCCTTTTACGTACACAACTGATTGGTTATTGAGACATGTACGTAGTTTATCAATCAATACATGGTACGATATATCACCATGATTCCAGTCAATACCGTGACAGTGTTTGGTTAACCAGTAACTTTCTCGAAGTTTTTCTTCAGACAAAAAGTCACGATCAAACGGTGGACGAGCAATGTGGTGAATCAGTAGTGTTCCAGTACACACATCAATAACACTGACTTCTTTTACTATATAATAATTACTGTTGTCTTTGAAACATTGTAAATCCAACACCACAGACGACTGACACAATTGATGTTCTGCCGACATGTTTATTATAACACTGTCAGTGATGTACTGGCTGTAATGCACTAGTTGACTGTGCTTTATACATTTAGCCGGCATAGTCCACCGATACGTTACGATGTCGATCAATCTCAATGACATTGTCCAGTTCTGCATAGACAATAATGTTGACTGATTCGGTCAATGCTTCGCTGAATCCAATCTCGATGCGTAGATTTCCATTGCGTACCAGGTTCCAATGGCTGGACTCGTTAGCGCTCAAGTCAGGTGTTAAGTCAAACGCTAACAGACAATAACCTTTTTCGAAATCTTGTCTGCTGATATCATTACCGGTATTGTCAAAATGTATTCCGGTACCGCTGAACAGTGTGTGATACGATAGCGCATAGGCAACATCCGTATCATTACCAAACACTGGCTGTAATGCTTTCATCGGCACTTGTTCACCATCCAAGTACAGTGCGAAATAATTCATCTTGAAATGATGGAAATTAAATGGATTTTTCTTGTAATCTCCGTTGAATGCTTGATTAGTAATCATGCCGACAATTACACGTTTTGGTAACTGACCCAAGTACACACTGTCCAATGTTTTGCTCAGTATGCCAGCGGGTAATGTGATTGATTTCACTTCAACACGTGTGATCGGATATTTGGCAGTACCACTCTCGAGTGTTTTACTATGTGCCAACAGTACGCTCGGATTGATTTTACAACGACGAACAAACAGATTTGTCTCTTTGATATGTACTTTATATGTTGTGTTATTGTCCGACATGATGGCAAATGCGTTCCTCGATCTGATCAAACGTAAACGCATCTCTACACCGTTTAACATGAACTTGTTCTGATTGCACAAGTCAATGTGTAGATGACCGATCATGTCTGCATAGTGACTCTTTTCAGTAAATTTTCGTCGTTGTACTAGTCCTTCATTTTCTTCTTTACAATTATCCATGTTATTAGAGTCATCTTTGTAGAATAACACACTTGTCATGTGTGACTTTTTAGCATCATGTCCGTAGTTTAAAAGGTTTTCCAAATACGCACGATAGGCGTAGGTATTGTTTTGCGGTGACACTAGTTTATTATTCAAGTGTAAATCCACTTGGCTAAATAGCGAATGTAACCAGTTATTAACCGGACCAAATTCCTTAATCGCATCGGCAGCTGTAAATTTTGTTCCATCTTCTTTGACAATAGTGGCTTGTACGTGTAATAATGTTTGTGATAAGTCCGTATATTCATCACCATGTCCGGGTATGACAAATTCAATAGGTGAGTCATCCGTCAATGACGATATGGGTTTATATTGCACCCATTTACCACTGTCAATGCTGGTCTGTGTCGGTGGTAGCGAGAATAAGTCTAATTCCGTCTTTGTACATTCGCATGATTTCTGGTGAATAAATGACATGGTGTTTAAGAGAAAATATCAATTTGTCTTCTCGATGAACTAGTTGTCTTCCGCTTTTTCTTATGTTGCACACGCCGCTTTACTTTACGTGTCACTCGTTTACGTAACTTTCGTTTAGTCACTGATGATTTGCGTAGCTTACGTTTCCTCGCTGGAGACGTCCGTGCTCGAAGGAGTTTCGTCAAAGACTGTGGTGTGACACGTGTGATGCGCCTCTTCTTATAGACACCACTGCCGCCACCGCGAAGCACGCGTTCCAGTTTGTCGTCAGCTCGACGTTTAAGTCCACCAGTAAATTGTTTAAGACGTTCATTCGCTGCATTTCGTGGGTTCATAGTACCATCAGCTATATCACTGAGAAACCCAACACCTGAACGTAATGCCTCCTTGCCCACAGCAGTTGCACCTGACTTGATTAATGGCATGACTGAACGAACAAGTCCACCAAGAAAACTTCCAATCCCATGTCCACGTTGATACGGTGCGCCTCTATACACTGATACAATACCACTACTACCGCCAAGTTGTTGATCACGGTAGTATTTGAGGTAGGGATCGTTAAGATTCATTATACTGTTGTAACTGCTGGTACTCTGCGGAGGTGAAGTTTCATGTACGTAGTACCGAACTCGAATGGCAAGTGATGACCTTTGTCGTCCCTTAAATCAATTTCCACACTCTCGAACGAGCTCTTTATGACAGGCATGTAGTGCGGTGAAGTGAAATGCACAACCTTATGAGACCCGTATTTATAGTCAGTGGTGTCAATGTTGACTATTTTTAACAGTGGTGCTACAGTGTCACCCACTAATTGCGGTTCTACAAGGTCACAATAGACATAAATGTCTGCTGGAATGCCAGCTAATAAGTTTGGTGGTCTTGTAGCTTTCCTATGTCTTTTCACATCCACATTATTTACATCATATCCTAACTGTAACGCTAAAGTGGGGCTAAGTTCAAGTTGTGTTAGTGTATCTGTCATTGTAATCAATTCAACCTTTTTTGTATCACTATCATACTCGAACTCAATACTGTTAAGTTTAAGTTTTGTATTCCCGTTAATTGCTGCTAGCAATTCATTAATATCTTTGTAATTGCCAGACTCCACTTTAGCTACAGTCAAATTTGTATTAGTAACTTCATTATCTTCAATTTCAGCAGTTGGTTTTGTGTAAATATATATGTTAGCATCATTACCAACTGTTAAAAACGAGCATGGATAGTGTGCTTCAACTAGTGCTATTTCCCAATCTGCTCCGTCACCACCAGGCAAATGTATTGTTGATGGAAAATGTGTCACATAATGAGTCACTGTATTGTTCGGATAGTAGTCCATCGAACTATTGCTAGGCAGTGTCAAATAAAACTGATTATGTCTAGACAGTGACATGACGGTTAGGTTAGGTTAGGTTATTTGTTTCACTTCAGATGCAGGTATCCAAGAATTAAATTCGTCTCCGTAACCTACCCACTTGACGAGGTAACGCTTACTGCGACCTCTACCCTTAGTGTCAAGTATTTTATCAATTTGGTACAATCGATCCGGTCCTATTGTCACCTTTTGTAGCTCATGTTCATAGAAACGACCGACTAAGGGTTTACCATTCAAGTCCCTTATTATATACAATGGTAGTGGTTGTGATCCATATTCTCGATCAATAACAAAAAATTCTTTACTCCAATTGGTCTCGTAGCCTTTTGCAAATGTACCTTTCTCTTTAGCAATACGCACTGTATCACCCGGTTTGAACTTTGGTTTTTTACGTTTTGGTAATGAGCTGTCTTTGTACATATGACTCCATACTTGGTACACTGTACTTTTGTTTGCTTTCACAACGTCCATCGGACATAAACCATTACCCAAACTTCGGTGTGCACTGTTATTGTAAGCATCAACCAATTCATCCAACACATCGATATAACGAAATGTGTTTTTATATGTTAAATATCGCCACATACGTGTTTTCAGTGTGCGATTGACTCGTTCGACAACAGCCGCTTTAACATCGGGGTTTTGTGTAGTGACATATTTCACATGATAATCTCTAAACACACGGTTCACTTTTGCACCTATAAACTCTGTTCCTTTGTCAGTTTGTAAACAACATGGTGGTACAGTGTAAGGACTGTTAAAAATTCGTTCGAATGCTGCTGCCACTTCTTCACCGCTCTTACGTTTTAATGGTTCCACATATAACCGCTTACTAAACACATCAATCACTGTTAGCAAGTAATTGTAGCCATCATTATATGAACTAAGTCCTCGCATATCATTCAGGTCAGCTTGCCATAATTCATTCGGTCCAAACACAACATATCTGTTACGTGGAAATCGTTTTCGAACAGGTTTGTGTAATGTATAGGTGTCTTGGGTGCGTAACCATTCGATAACTTGTCGTTTTGTTTTGTTCTTTTTCTTCTTACTTCGACGTAATGCTCTGACAAGTGGGCTAATACCACCAAACGAGCCTGGGTTTGCAGGATCATAATACACTTTCTCTTCCATCACTGTTCATGACTATAGTGTAAATGACTATCACATACCAAGTACACCTATACTTATACATTTTAATCTATAGTGAATGCATCCCACTGTAAAGGTTTTCCTCTTCGTGCTCCTGTCCTTGACCTTAATCTATGGGCTATTGGCGTTGGGCTCGGTGTTGGCGGATAATATAACGAGTGGTGTGGTGTTGAAGGAGTATGCTGTCTTGATGGTGAAGGTGTAACCAAACCTTCTTCCAAATATGGTTCACGACCAATATACTGTCGAGCTTGTGCATTGCTTACGTACTCGGTCGGTACGTTCATATCATTTAATGCATCCAATACTTCATGCCAGCCTGTGGGTACATTTTCCAGTCTTCGCACTCGTACAATTGCATGTAACACATCAATAATGTTCGAACCAGGTATTCTAGTGTTATGAACAATAACCGTACCATCAGGGTCCCATGTGATTATCTGTTTATTACGTTTTATAAATCTTAACAAGTTGCGTACATCCTTTTGATACGTGGCAGGAAATGTTTGTACAATATCATCCTCATTATCCTCTTCTTGTATCAATGGTAAAGAGATAGGGTTACGTTTTTGTGAGCTAAAATATAAAAATCTCTGCAATACTTGTTGATACTGTTTCCACTTTTCACTATCATCCAATGTTTTGTCTTGTAATATTCGATGCATTTCAACATCCAAACTATTAGTGTTAACCATGGATGAACGAGTAAGTTTTGATTGTGGGACAGTAGCTACAGGCATGGGCTCACTACGCATTCGCTCAATTAGCTCTTGTGGCACAATAAGCATTTTTTTCGAATGTTCCAAGTTGGGACTATCCATTTTTCACTCTAACTAATTGCACTATTAAGAACTGTTTGTAATACAGTACTTAATAACAGTGGTAATAGAAATCCACCACCGTGTTGTACAAGATATTTACGTTTCTTGCCCCAATTCTCACCACGTTTCACTAGACGTCTGAGCACCTTTTTATGTTTACGCAATTGTCGTTTTTGTTTGTCTGTTAACTGGATATTACCACGTAACAAGTTGTATGCGCACTCGCACACTGATCTAATACGACTGACGTCACAAGCCTTCAACAGTGCTTTACGTTCCTTCGGTGTAGCGTGTATCAGTGCCGTTAACAGAGCAGCGTCTTTCTTCACACACTGTGACATTACGACTGAGTGACTGGTCTCTAGTGTACACCTTTTATTTATACTTTTTCGGTTGATAAACATATTGTTGTTTTTCATCAGGTAATATACCCGTACGTATACGCACCTCGTCTGGTGTGGACTGTTTTAAATCCAACAACAAATAACCATGCGGAGTACGTGTAGCATCAGCATACGCTTCTTCAATAAACCTTGTATTTTCCGGATACACTTGTCGGGCTAAATGTTTTATTTGAGCCCGGTCTCTTGGATTTTTAAAAAGCACTATATAATGAGCATTTAGTGAAATGTCTCTTTGCCCTCGTCCTTGGTGGAAAATGTTTTGTGTTATAAAAAATACACTCAAGTTCCTATGGTGAGAGCCCTTAGTAAACAAGTCCACTATTGTATTGGATCCTGAGGTGGCTGATGATTCACGCATCATATCATCAACAATTACCAAAGTGGGTGTACCATCAAAGTCCTCCATATTTGGTAACCCTTCCCTATATTGCACATTACCACTATCACTTACACCAGGATTTAAACCCGGGGAATGATGCCAGTAAATATTATTAAACTTTGTATCACACATAAAATCCAAATACTTAATAAATCTGGCTACGAAATATGATTTCCCCGAGCCAGAAGGTCCGGCCACTATGGCTGAAAATGGATGTTGCCACCTCAAGTCCATTTTGTCAACTGAACAAAACTACACACTTACTATCACTCTTATAAACTTAAAAAAAAAAAAAAATTAAAAATGGGTATAGGGAGTTGATAAATAAACAAGACGGTTTATTCTGTAAATGTGGCTATACTTATTTACTTGTAAAACTATCAAAATTTATAATTATTTAAGAGTTTCTTCATGTTTCTTGCTTTACAAATTTGATTCTTCTTCTTTTAAACAAACTCCAAAGGAGTAAATTTACTGCCAGGTGCAGCCGTACGTCTCACCAAATGAAGGCGATCCCCGTAGCCTGCGTTGTACTGCTCGATCATGATGTCACTGAGGCCCTCGTTGAAGCGTCGTGGTAGGTACACCCGAAGATAGTAGTCCTCGCCGACTTGTCCTTCCAATGTAGCCATGATGGTCGGTCCGTACGGTGTGTTAACTCGTTCCAGTTGCGCAATCCGGTAGCCACACTCTTCACGGAGATCCGTAATTTTACTATACGGTGCACTCGCTTTGCAAGAATTTAAACACGTCTTCAAGTCCATCTTCATGTCCATCTTCACAGGCGCACACTGTTTAACATTCACGGGAATCATAGACATAATGAGTACGCAACACTTACGGTATCAAGTCAGAACAACAACACGACCACACGGTACGGTGACTGGACAGCGAATGATGTAGGGTGGGGGGTCACAGCGCAGCTAAGTAGTGTCAGACTTTCACCATTAAGCCGGACCTTCCCCAATTAGGCAGGATTTCTAGAACATTCTTAACCGCATTCCATTGTCAGGTGTGCAGCGCCAAACTTTCCCCAATTAGTCTAGCTTTCTTGACCGCATTCCACAGTTAGGTGAGCGGCGCCAGACTTTCCCCGATCAGTCAAGCTTTCTAGTACATTCTTGTCCGCATTCCATTGCTCGGAAATACACTCCCTTAGTTTAATTTTGTCTTGTTAACCTCATTTCTGATTTTGTAACTTTCCACATCTCTCAGGTGTTTCAGCCGGTCTTTTACGTTTCACCACCGCCTTTTTGTCTCCACTCCTTGATGTTGCACAATCTTGAGTCGGTTTGCGCCATGCTGCTAATGGCATCTTACTTTGTATCAGTCCATTTAATTTAGGTACTCCGGTCTTAGCATCAACCCACTTATTTTGCAATTGTAATAATAATGGGTTTAAAGTGTTGAATAATTCGTCATTATCATTTAAATATATTCCACAATTGTAAGTGGGAGCACCTTTGTTATACAAATGCAACTTGAGCAATACTTTTCCACAATTATCCGGGTTCTGTACTGTATATTGATACTCATTGTCAGTCCACATTATTGTCGGAGAATCATTAGTAGACCTTACGCTCCATCCACTTGCAATGTTACTGCTAATTTCCTTGTTGCTGCTAGTTGAAGTGGTGTCCGTCTGCACACTTGCTTCATTAGTCTTCTTTTTTCTTGTAACACGTTTCTTCTTTTGCGGTGGTTGTTTTTCATCAGTCACTGTAGGCATTTGTAATAAATCCGGAAAATATATCGCATTATCATCACTAACTTGATTCATTTCTTCTATCTCTTTCATCAATAACCTAATTGATTCATCCACTTCACTGATTGTAGTCATGATGTTAAACACGACCGCTCACACTGACTGCACTCACCAAACTGACCTTACAAGCTGATGTCTCGATAGTCATATTCTAACACCACTGCACTCTCATGACTTAAACTTGAACTATAACTCATTGTATCTAAAAACACACATCTTGCATTACACAACACATATTTAAGTATTAACTGCTGACATAAACCTCTTCGCTTATAATTTCTATCTCTGATTTTACAAAAAGTCATATCAATTAATTTACTCGCTATTCCAAAACTTTCTCGCATATTGTCACTACAACACGACATTTTGGTCTAGCCTTCGCAGACAACTAATAGTTGTCCTAAATTCCTACACTCTTACACAACAGTGTAAGACCAACTTTCACATTCCATTAGTGAAAGTAGTGGTCGGACTGGTTTCAGCAGGGTGGTTGGGGGGGGGGGATCTAAGTTTGAAAGGTCAATGACCTCTATGACGTCACCAAAAAGTGAAAGTTAGGTTAGTTTTTTTTTTTTTTTTTTTTGAAACTTTTTTTTTAGGTTAGCTATTTTTAGAAATCTATTTTTAGTCGGGGGGGGGGGTCTTTTTTTTTTTTTGAGGTTAGTGGGGGGGGGTCTAAGGTTGAAAGGTCAATGACCTCTATGACGTCACCAAAAAGTGAAAGTTAGGGTGTTTTTTTTTTTTTTTTTTGGAAACTTTTTTTTTTTTTTTTAGGTTAGCTATTTTTAGAAATCTATTTTTAGCCGGGGGGGGGGAGTTCTATTTTTAGACCGACCACTACCACCCTGCTGGGGTTGAACCTACCAATACCCCCTACTAGTTTAATTAAAGCTGGGTGGATTTTGAAAGTTAAGATTATAGTCTTTTGGAAAATGTATTATTCAGAGGGTTCCCTACCTACCCCAAAATATGCCTAAAACACGCTCCGCGCGGTGTCATTTAGCGCCTACAGTTTTCAAAATAAAATTTAATTTAACATAGCATTTCAAAGACAAAGAAATGGAGACTGTTAATTAATTGCTAATCCAAAATCGTCCATTTTAATGTATTCTGAAGATACATTCCGTTGAAGTTGACTAACTTTAACGCCATGTATCTTTTTAATGGGTGAGCATTAACGATTTTGGAGAAGCAATAAACACTCTGCATTCTGCAACCCGTTATCTTTACAATTATATTCCCGAATAAGTTTTATTTTAAAAACTGGAGATGCTAAATAACACCGCGTTTACCCCTACACCGGCGGCGAAAAGTGCACAAATTTAACATGGGCTCTTATTGAGCCGCAGTTCCAAAAGCCACCGCTAGTGTCGCAGAAAAACGAAAACTGCCGTTGATAGGAACCCTCTTTAGACCAAATTTTTGTTCCGCCCCACCGCGCCGCCGCCCCGCCAGCCGCCAGTCGCCGGAAGGTCGGCCTCGGTCCGCCCTTGACTCAGTTCCGCGGAACGTTACCCTCCGACGACCTCCGGGGCTCCGGGACTTTCACGCCGAAAGCGACCATTGCCTCCGCCCGGCGCAGCCACCGGGCACGGAGCGACTGTCGCTCCCCCGCTCATTGTACAAGTCAAGGTGAATTTGTCCGAATAAAGTGATCGGAAGGTAGAATTGATTTCGTCTCACCCCTGAAGTCGTAGTAATTTTGGCTCTACGGAAACTGATTTCTGGTAAAGGATCCAGATCAGTAAAACGTCACGTCACTGTGTTTGATTTTACCTGAATGTGTATGCGATGGTTTACCACTGTATTAAATTAATTACGAAGGATTAAATTGATTACAAAACACCTAATGAGAATAGGGATAGGATCTTCCTAGATACTTAACAGAGATTAACGATTCCATTATTTTTTATTTTTGTGTTGGCGATTTTCTTTAGATCCAATCAGTACCTGATGCAAGAATATCGCCAGCAACACAGACTCAATATACGGAATCGAAGGCTTTATCCAGTTCACAGACTGTCACTTTTTGAAAAGGGCCTATGAATACGGGGATGAGGGAGGGTGTAGAAAAAATTGCTCGCAATCATAAAAAATTCTTTATCAGAGAGTAAATTCAAAACAAATTTTAAAATAATGTTGATAGAAAAGGCTTTTAGCGAATTTCCCCTATAGGGAAGTAGCTATTACCGTAGGCGGCACGGTGAGACTTAAGCCCGGGACCATGTTATTTTTTCATTTTGAGGTCCCTAGACCCCAAAAACACTGTTCGTTCATTTTCATATATATATATATTTGTATAGTGATTCACTGGTAAGGGATATTATTATAATTATATCAGAAAGTAGAACAAATACCCTTTTTTCATGGTTTATTTTTGCAACATGTTTCGACTATAATATCATTTTCAAGCAAATCTAACCTATAACATAAAGTGTTTATATAAGTATAAAAATAAATAAATATATAGTAAAAGTCATATGATACAGATAATTTAGAAATAGGTTTTTTGGTAAATGGTAATTTAGGAAATATAACCCGTTTGTCATGTATTTCTCAGTTTTTTTTATAACTTCGAATATTGGGTTATACGAAGTTATAAAAAAACTGAGAAATACATGACAAACGGGTTATATTTCCTAAATTACCATTTACCAAAAAACCTATTTCTAAATTATCTGTATCATATGACTTTTACTATATATTTATTTATTTTTATACTTATATAAACACTTTATGTTATAGGTTAGATTTGCTTGAAAATGACATTATAGTCGAAACATGTTGCAAAAATAAACCATGAAAAAAAGGGTATTTGTTCTACTTTCTGATATAATTATATATATATATATATATATATATATATATATATATACCTGTCCGTAGGCGCGATAACTTTTGTAAAAAAGGTCCGATCTTGATGAAATTTGGAACAAACGTGTAAAGCGTCATTCATGACTTCGAGTTCGAAAACCAGCAAGATTGATTTACTCTAAGAAGGTTTTTTTCACAAAATAAAATTTATTTTCAAGATTTAACACCTTTTTACTAATTATTTTTAAACTTAATTGTCAAAATTGGATTCAGCTTAAAAAAACAAACAATTTAGCATTTTGAATTATTATTCTACGTCAATCCGTTGCTTAGATATTGGATGATATTGGATGTGCTAAACACAGACGTTGTCCAATATTGTTTTTAATTTTTCCTTCCAAAAAGTATAGACACCCTGATTTGAGAGTTTTAAAAAAATACAATTCTGAACATATGATTAAATGTGCAGGTGTAGAATATTTTATTTGTGTTTATTTTGAATAGTTAAGAGTTCATTGATCAAGATTTTGTAGAAAATATATACTATATCAAAAAATACAAATTATTTTTAAATTTAATAAAGAAATTAAGAGCATTTGGAAAGGGGGGGGATGTCTTGGTCTAAACTGCCTGAAAATGTAGCATAATATATGATATGTTTAAAATTATGAGTATTGATAATATGTTTTATTGAAATTGGCTGGAGATGTAGGCCTGTTGCAACAGGGATGTTTTAATTACTATAAAACTGACCATATGATTGAATTTTTTCATGAGATTAAATTATTTGTTTGTTTTGAGTGTTTTGAGTTCATTGGTTATATGTTTGTTGACATTTATATTCTATAATAAGATTACAGTTATTAAAAATTGAAAGACTAAAAATTATATAAAATACAAAAGTGTATGTATTACTAATGAAAACCAATATGGTCTCTTTGTTAATTTTCCTCATGTTTAAAGCTCATGAATGATTAAATATGTGTTTTTAGTATATTATTTACTTAATGTATTCAAATGATACTTTCCTTCAAACAAGTTGAATGCTCACATATACAAAATAAATCCTATGGAAATTCGCTGAGTACGCAGGTCTGCTGCGACGGGGGTATTTATTCTCCGGCTGACTTTTTCGCTGATAACAACTTAGCATAGTGTACTGCTAAGTTTGACTGTTATATTCTTGAATCATGACTTGTCAAATATTTACTTGTGAAAATTGTACTAACGTAATGAATGAATCTGAATCTGAACAATATAAAGATTTTTTTAACAAGTATTTGTGGCGGACAGATTTCACATACGAAAAATGAGACAGTCATTAACAAAATTATAAAATCATGATGAATTGCTTAGTTTGCCTACTGTTATGCCAAATCACAAAATAACTTCAATAACTCCTCTGTGCAATTGTACCTCTGGAGATACAGGTACAATTAATTGAGTTCAAACCAGTAACTATGACATGATCCATCCTAATTTCCCGCGTATGACTCCCGTGTATGCTGCTACATCTTGAAGCCTCCTCCTGCGTGAATGCTCTCCCATTCATATAACATTTGCCTCTCACAATAAAATTAAATGTCCTCACTCATACACGTGCGTGTGTCGTGTGTATCTCACAGCGCCCTCTGAATGATTGTTCATCGTGCGTGACATGTGTGAGGGGGGGAGGGGGGAGGGGAGGATGAGGCAATTGTGCGAGAGATGAAGCAACTGACAGGATGACTGTGAAAGTTCCCGTGTTGCAAGGAAGCGGCGGGACTCCCTGCACAACCGAGGCCTTCACTCGTTAAAAGAAGTAATTAAGATGGCGCTCCGATCACCGAGTAGCTTCGCCCTGCTTTCAGTGGCGTCATACCAGGGCACCAAACAAGTGCTTGATCGCATGCCGTTGAAGACTTTGGGAGTTAAATAATTTCATATTCCAAACCTGTCGTGCGTTGTCACTGGATGGGGACAGAAAGTGTCATGAGCAATGAATGCGTCCGGACGCGATATACCATAGTTTGGAATTATTGGATCTCAACAACCGCCAATTTAATAGTACACAATATTACAGTATAGTAATGTCAAACGCTAATATTATATTTATTTTAAATAATACTGTAGATTAATTTTTCAAAAGGACAGTTGGGAGTTCAAGAGCTAAGAGAAGGGGAATTTCATTATTTTTAAAGCATGATTTTTGCATCATAGTAAGTTCAATTTTGTTGTAAAACGTCTTCAAAATGTGAAAAGAAAGTTTTAGTTTTAACTGGTCGAGTCCTAACCATCATTTTCAGTTTAACTCTTCCAACTTGCAGGCTGTAAATTTCCAACAATTCTTTTCATTTTGAAATCTTAGAGGGGTGAAGCCCCCTCCTAAAGAAAGCCCCTTACTGCTTCTCCAGAAACGCTGATGTTACACTGTTAAAATCCCGCTCTTCTTAATACGACCGTAAATAAGTATTAAATTCTTTGTAAACTGTCATAACTCCCCTACTATCCTTTTACATACTTAAAATATCTACACATAACGTATTACAATTTTATACTTTGTTTCATCTAGTTGAGACCTGATACCATGCTCTCTAAAATTTCATAAACTGCTAAGGATGCTTGTAATCGTCGCGAAGGTTAGGCAGCAAATGAACCGTCCGAAAAATCATTTCGATGCGCCCCTGGTAAACTTTGCTACCGGTATCTTGTTATTGAACTTTTCTTTATCTCAGTTCAGTTTCTATAAAACAATTATCCCGTTTATTATAATTACTACAGCTTAAAAATTCTAGACTTTTTCCGATTCTGTTTTGCGTCTTTATAATGAAAAAAATTAGGGTATTTGCACATTTACCAGAATGGTTGAAGATAGAACTGAACTGATGAGAAGTTTTACTAATGCAAATAACGTTATTTTAAACTTAAATCTGATTCTTTTACTTAAAATGTAGATGGTAAGTAAGTGCCCTAGTCCAAAATAAAATAAAAATTCTTTTTAAAATTGAAGTATTTTTTAAACTGAAGTATTTTTTAGTTACGATATGCATGCAATTTTATTTTATGATTATGCATGATTAAGGACGTATGTGCATTCTGTAAAATATTTTATTCTGTACACAAGTTCTACATGAGTTATTATTTACAAATACCGTATGTAGCCACGTAGCAGCATCGGTTAAATTTAAAACTTTATACAATCCACATTCACATATTCATATACGCGTTAGTAAATTCCTAATTCACAATCGGATAGCCTCACAATATTTCAAGAGGTGTAACATTAACATCTAAGTAGGACTAAGAACGTCAAAATAATACAGGACATTTTAAAGACTCCCGTGGGCATCAATGTCGAAGCTGACGTGACTCAAGTGGTGAGGATCGCTCTTCCGCAGTGTCGCGTGGCCCGATCGTCTCCTGACCCGCTCCTCCATCCTGCGCCGGTCGGCGGAGAGCGCGAGCCGCCGGATGTTGCGGAGACACTTGGCCGCCGCCCGCTGCTCCGCCAGGTCCCGGGAGCCCACGGCCTCCAGCAGCGACGGCACCACCCCGCTCTGGTGGAGGGCGATGCAGTTGAACGGGTCCTCGGAGAGGTTGCTGAGCGCCTGTACCGCGGTCGACCGCACCCGGCGGCCGCTGTGGTAGAGGAAGCCGACCAGCGGGGCGACCACCCCCAGGCGGCCGAACTCGTGGCAGTTGCGCCCCCAGGAGCAGCAGCGGGCGACGGCGGCGGCCACGTGCTCCTGCAGGAACTGGTCGCCCCCGGTGTCGTGGCAGAGGCGGGCGAGCACCGGCACCACGCCCAGGTCGCTCACCACGGCCAGGTTCTCGTGGTCGGCCGCCAGCTGGGTGAGCGCCGCGCACGTGCACGCCAACACCCGCCGGTCCCGCGACCCCAGCCGCCTCACCACCAGCTCGATCCCGCCCACGAAGTTCCGCACCATCTCCCCCGACTCGGTGGCGTTCCGGATGCACGGCACGAGCGCCCAGGCCGCGTTCGCCTGCACCTTGGCCGACGGGTTCTTCAGCAGCGACCAGATGAGGCGCACGGCGTCCTGCTCCTCCATCGCCGCCATGCACTCGAGCTCCCACGCGCACTCGCCGAGCACGTGCGCCGTGTTGGCCAGCAGCGGCTGGTGCGTGCGGTTCAGCAGCGCCACTAGCGGCGGGATGCCGCCGGCCCGCTTGATGGCGACGGCGTTGTGGCCCAGCTTCCCGCACTCTGCCAGAGCCCCCGTCACGTGAACCAGAACCGTCTCCTCGTCCAGATCCAGCAGTTTAACCAGTGCCTCTATTGTCCCGACGGTCTCGAAGTGGCGGACGTTCTCCTCGCTGATCGCCAGTTTCCACACGGCCCCGGTCACCGCGGCCAGCAGCTCCGTGTTCTTCCTCGTCGCCTCCTGCTGAAGCACCCGCACCAGCGGCGTCAGCCCCCCGTGCTTCAGCACCAGGGTGCGTATCCTCTCGTCCTCCGCGTGCTTGAAGAACGCCATGGCGCATAGCACCTTCAGCTCCACGCTGTCGAGGTCCAACAGCCGCACGATGTCCTTGACCAGGTCCAGGTTGTAGATGGCCATCTGGAACTCCGGGATGTTGCCGCAGTTCTGCAGGATGCCCATGGTGCGGACCACGAGGTCGCGGTGCCTGGACTGCAGCAGGGTGGGCATCAGCCCGATGATGCCCGCGGCCCGCATCAGGTCCTTGTTGACGTCGGAGTCCGACAGCGACCACAGCGCCCGGGCCGCCTCCGACGCCACGTCCAGTCGCTCGATCTCGTCCCCGCTCATCTTCCCCTTGCGGCGACTCAGCATGCTCCGCTCCAGATCCAGCAAGTGTACCAGGATCTGAATCCCTCCGCTCTCCCGGACCAGCCTGCTGCTCCGCCTCAGCTTGGCCACGTTGGCGATCACGATGGCGGCCAGCTTCTGCAGATCCCTCGCCGGGTTGGTGAGGATGTCGACGACCAGAGGCACGATCCCCAGGCTGGTCACCGCGTGCTGCACCATCTTGTGGTTCGTAGCCTTGCTCAGGATCATCAGCGAGATTTTCCTACATCTGAATTCTCGGACGCAAGAAAGCAGGTTGATCAGGATCTGTAGAATGTTGCCCTCGCAGAGCGCCAGCTGCATGAACTCCGACTCTAGGTTCAAGTCGTTGATGCAGGCTAGGACTGCGGTTATGATGTTGGGAGTGGCCCCTTTGAGGTACTTGAGAAGCTTCTGCAGCTGCCAGTACTCCGCGGGGATGTCGTGTTTGTAGCTGGAGAGCAGGTTGATGTTCGTCATCCTCTTGATGTACTCGTCGTCGTCGGAACCGTCCGAGGAGTCGTCCTCCGAGAATATACCCTCGCTGGAAAAGGAATCCATCGAGTTGAATCTCGGGTCTAACTCATCTACTTCTTGAGACATGATGAATAAGACAAATTATACAGCTTCAAAATACAAAATAATAGCTTCTTGGGCTCGAAACGAATAGGTGATAATAATTTCTAATTGGTTCTGATTGATGAATAAGCTTAGACTAACTATTAAAGTAAAATTAAGTTTTACTCGATAAAAAAACAAGTTCAAAACAAAAATAGTACTATTTGTTGTTGAATTGTCATTGTTTTGCTACACACATGATAATAATGATCGCCATCCTTAAAAACTGTTTTGTGGAAAAATTTGCACGGCCTTCTTCATAAAGTCTTCTACAGATATATAACATACTACATTGATAGCAAAAAATTCAGCTGCTCTCAACTAGTTGTGTCTCTCAAAACACTCATCACTTATTTATTGAATTCGCTTTAAAACCTCCCATGAAGAATAGTCAGCGTAGTGTTTCAAAAGCTGAATAACATGGAAAGTCTAAAAGAAGTGTTGTTCTGTGTCGGATCTCGGATGGCTCAGTGGCCATTTTACGACGGTTTTTGCCGTGATTGGCGGACAATGTGTGTGACATTTGATTGGTCAAGGGCGGACCGCGCACCGAGGACGTGTTTACCATCGCCCATTCAACTTTCTGAGACGTAACATTTTTATGAGGATTCTTAATAACATTCCTCCATATTATTGGCGTTTCCTGTGTGTCTGATTTAAAAATCAAAATTTCTAAATAACATTTTATTTTACAACAAATCGTTGTAATTTTAAATATTCTTAATGGTTTTTTATAGTACATCAAAACCTACTTCTTTTGTACATTTTTGATAGGAAATCAATATTTCATTTTTGATAAGTAAGATGTTGATTTTTATTCTGTCGACATATTTTAAATTGATTTCGAATATTGGCAATAAAAGACTGCCAGTCTGTTTTTAGAATGTTCAAGGAATTTCGTTCATGGTCAACATATCTTGGAATAATTCAAGCAATAATTTTTGACCGAATAAATCATTTGGTATTTTCATGTTAGGCTCTAGATTTTTTAATGTTTTGATGTTTTATCTTAGTGGTGTTTATGCCTGTATATACCGTTTCCGATTCATTTGGTGATCAAAATATTTTCAAAATTGTCATAAATAGACCAAGATGTATCAACAATTTGGTTTTATAAGCTTTTGGACAAAACTGACTATATTGCAATAAAAACATTTTTATTCAAAAATTGTTTAAATACTGACGTAATTATAACAATATATAAGTTGAACATCGATCACCGATCACGTTAAGGCTGCTCCAGTTTTACATGAAGCTCTCGCATCTTACAACTTTACGCTCGCAGCCTTAGGTTTGCTCTAGTTTCAATAATGTACACGTTATATAATACCTCATGACCTCAAATCGTGGTCATCTAACCTTCGTAAGAAGGCTATTCTCGTTTTCTTTTCCATCAGATTTGCTCGTAGGATGATCATATTTTGCACCTTAAAATATCATGAAAGTTTTTTGACAGCTCTCTAATGTATTTAATGTTGAGCTTATTTATGAAACCCATCTATTTCTAACAGACTTACCGGTCCATTTATTCACCAAAAAACGTAGAAACCACCAAAGAAATTACAATGCAATTTAGTACTTAACGTCTTTTTGAATGTGAGTGTCCGCTAAGAACTAAATCTTGTTAACCTCCGACGTGCACGAGGCTAATGACGACCTATCTATAGTTAATTGTTCAATTAAAATAATAGAGTTAAATCTATTATTGAATGTACAATTGCTTGACGTAAAATATGTTGTCAACTGGTATAATGTGTAAAAAACGTATCGGAAAACGTAAAAATATCTTGCCAAAAATATGGTTGAACGTAAATGCTTGTTGTCAACTCTACTGCATCAACTCAGCCCCAGATAGATTGGACCTTTTTTCATTGGTCTCATCCTTTTACCCAGTTCCTTTTTTATACTTGGATTTTGATATGCATCTTTGTTTTTGTTTTATTTGAGATTGGACCTCATGATAATTTATATCCACTTCTATAAATTAGGCTGAAGAACTTAGTACAGTAGAAACAAACATTTTACATCCATTAAAAACGTCGCTGTACAAGTATCGTGCAAATCAAGAAATAACTAAAGCAATTCATTTATTACCTTTATTAGTGCCATGAAGTTCTTGATGAAATAAAAAAAAAACAAGGATTTCATGGCACCAGTAAGATAATATAATCTGTAATCATCTAAAACACGGTTATATTCCTTAAAAACAAGGTGTATTGTTCATAGTGAAAAATATATGTATTCTTCACGGATTTCGGTCAGCAGACGATCTATAGCTACCAAAAATCAATTGCTGTGGAAAGTAATTACACCCCGTAGTAATAACCGAGTCCAACAGCCGTGTTTTATAATTATGATGATTATTCCCCGCTAGTTGTGTAGTCCCCGCCTTATGAAAGCCGATTGTGCGAACGCATTAAAATAATTATTCTAAGATAGCCTTATCTCTGGCAGTTTTTATTCTGAATCTGTTTTGTTGAAGTGATGTTCTCATCATGGCATCTTGGTATGTATTTTAAAGTAAATAATTCTTCAAATACTATTTATTTAGTGAAAGAAATTCTATAAAAAAATGCTGGCTGTCGTGTTTACAGCTTGTTTTTTTCAATTCACGCGGTTATCATAAAAACTTTAAAATTCAATTCTGTTTTAAGAAAAATATTGTAGCTACAGTATTGATTGCATATGAAACAAAGTACCAAAATTAATTTTATTTATTATATCTTCCTCTTAATAAGATGTTTTAGTTTATTCCAAAAATTATTAAATTTTATTAGAATAACTCAAAAGTAGGTTTGTAATTCGGATGGTTCTAATGGCTATCTTAAAAATAATAATTACTTATTTCCTCAATCCATAAGTACATGAAGGGGCAAGACAGCCTTGTAGCTACAGCCTACAGATACCGACATTTAAATAATCAATCAAAACCCCTCAAGTTGAAAAATATAACCACATTAATGAATGAGATTATATCAAAGTATCTCAGTAAATTAAACACTGACGATCTTGCAACAGTCTCAATATTTTTTTAATTACTTGCGATCGCAGGACAAGAGGAAACAGAAAAATACATAATCAGTACATATGAAACATACAGGTACATAAATTGTACATAAAAGAAAGCGCGCATTTTATGTTTTACTGGTGCTTAGCCTTGACTGAACAGCGGTATATAGGCGCAGCGCGGCGCCGCGGCTCAGTCTATAGTCTATAGTGCCGCTTGGTGAGTGTACATAGCCGCATATACTGTATATACCCTCGGCCACACCGAAACTGGATTATACCTCCCCATCTTGCCCGCCGGTGAGTCACACTGTGAACTGAAGTAAATTTGTTGTAAGTTTATTTTATTCCTGAAGTGTTCTGTTATGATCTGAAATTAAGTGAAAAATGCGTATGCTATTAATTCCACTCTGTACGAAATGCCTATTCACAGCGACGTAAAGGTAGAAATATATCCAGTAAAATGCTCAGGTGATACGTTCAAAAGGGGGTTTTTAATTCAGCTTGGATTGATATTTCTATATTGACATTCCTATATCAAATTAATGCATTATATTGTGCGGTTTTTAATAACTGTCATTTAAAAAAAGAGTAATAATGTGTATACGATGAAATTCTTATATGTTTCGGTGTAGGGAGGCAATCGAGATCAATTTTCAAGATTCCAAACCTATTATGGACTCTTATTATTATAATAAAGCCATTGTACCTCAAATTTTACGATTTGTTCCCATTACCGGTATACTATCATTAATAGTGATGAAAATAAAGTGACTGTTAATCAAAACTGTATTTATTTGTCCGATAGCTAAATAAATCGGTGATTTCTTTTAAGTTCTTAATGTTAAAAGATTACTCTCTTAATAACCGCACAATCAAAATCAAAGCCGCGGCTTTAATTAAAGAATATTTGAATTCTATTTTTGTCAATATCTTTCTCCTCACTTCGTTTTTAGACAATGACAGCGATGTTTTAGATTTTTTAATGTAAACTAAAGGAGCTGCGCAGAGGGCCAAAGAGCCAAAAACTGACTAAAATTTCCGGTACCTACCATCGATATATTTATTTCGATTTATATCGATGGTAGGCCTACCTACAACTCTACAGCGAAAGCCGTTTAATCAACAGGGCATTTTAGATGATCCTTTTTATGATCCCGTTTATTTTGGGGATTTTCATGATTAATTCAAGAAATTATTAACGATTTAATGTAGCATTGTTAATGATTTCAACTGACTAATAAACTAACTAGGATCATTATTTTGCACCCCATAACCATCGCGAACCATCTAGTCTCCCACGTCCTGTCGAAGACCATAGCCTCAAGTAATTGCCTTACTAAACTTGCTCGCATAGACTTACCGAGGACAGGCTCAAGCCTCCTTAGAGGTCGAAGCAAATGTTGTGGCTTAGAATAATATTATTGGGCTTACGGGCGACCTGGGCCACGTAATTTGACTCTAACAGTGCGTCATGATCCAACACCGCCATTATTTAGATTACACCCGAGGGTCAGGCTGATTTGCGGAATACGCTTGAGGGGAGAATCAATCTATAGGTCAAGGTACTTTGCCAACGGGGTTAAGGTCCTTGGATACTTGTTTTGTGGATAGTCATAAGCGATGGCTGGTTGGCTTGTGGGGATTAACGCCCGCACCAGTGAATATGTTCATCCACAAGATCACCCTCGTAGTTAGACCAGTTTGTAATTCATTGGTGAAATAGTGGTTCGGATCCCATGTTAAACTGTAGGTCCCTTAATTGCCGTTGGCTGTTGGGCTATTAATTAACAGTCCTGTCTAAGGGTACCTTTCCATTAACATGCTGAACAAACTGAGTAATAAATAAAAAGATCTGCTAAATTGTTCGTAAGTTAACTCAAAACTACTTTTGCATTTCGACATTGAATATTGATGACATTTTTTATAGCTTCACATATGCATCTTCCGCTATTTTACTGGTATACGCTCTGTACATAAAAATTATCAGAACATGAAAATAAAAGTGAAATGTGAGAGGATAAGTTTGTAAGCCCGTTTAGTTTAAAAAGTTTCTCGTCATGGACTATTGTAAAACAGCCAACGTTATGAAAAATAATGAATTTTATACATATATGCCCAATTCAAACACACGTAAGCATTGGCTTTAAATCTGGTATAAAGGCAATGATATAAGCTGTCAATTCAGTGGTTGCTATTATTTTTTATTTGAATTGTGAACATTTTTATGGTAAAACCAAATTGAGTAGATCTATTTGAGCAAACAGTCAATGAAGTAAGCCCAAGCCTTTTCCTGTCTAACAATCCAATGTGATTCGTGCGTTATTTTGTGTATATTTAAGTCCTGAATGATTTGGATTTACTTTCTAGATTAAATAGTCTCCATAAAACAGCACGGCCTCCAAAATCATTCCTGTCTTTACGAATAATGATCAACAATCTTTGCATCACGTTTCAGAATTTTATTGCATAAGTAAATTTTTTCTAGGACATTTAAATGACCTCTATAAAGGACCATGACAATTACGCTTTATAAAAATTTATTGATAAATAATTGCAACCGTTACAAACGTTATAAGTGAGATTTATAATATGCACCTCAGTCATAGATAAGCGCAACTGAAATCTCAATCCGAAGTCTTACAAAATAAAACAACTCTATCTATTGTTATGAAACACAGTTGCATTGTTTTCACTAACAACTTAGATTACAAACTGATTATGACTAACTGATTACAAGATTACACAATTGAATTGATTACGTATTACTAAATGATAATTTTATGTTTGTTATGTTGTTGTTGCGCAATACAAAACAGGCTATTAATCTATTCGTTTGCCAGAACATGTTTTAAAAATAACTCTAAGGTTGCGCCTATTTGAAATCTGGGCCATCTTGACTGTTGAGTTGTAATATTTTTCGGTTGCATATTTATTATTGTCTACTCTTAATGCATCAAATATTGGATCATTTTTGTTAACGTCATCCAAAATAACTATAACATTATTCCAACCAACGCTGATTATCTAATGACAGTAGTTTATAATATTTTGATGAATTCATGTAATTTTATTCTGATTTTAAAAGTAGGAACACACATAAATGAGTTTACACATAAGTTTTCACATAATGTGAGTTTATGATTTTTGTATCGAAATTCACCCAACTCAAAACTTTGATGAGATTAAACGTCATTATAGTACTTTCTTTCACGTATTGTAATATTTGTGTAAACAATGTTTATTTTGTGTTTACAAGGCCCGGTTTTACACACTCCTTAAAGTGCAGAACTGTCATGGCTTGAAAATTACCTTCTGAGCTTCAATACTTATTCTCAATACTGAGAAATCAGGAACGACCTCTGACACTCTGTACGTGGATTGCCGCTTGTGACTTGAAGGCGCCACAGACAGTCTGCAATTGTGGTGGACGTGAAAAGGTGAATATAGTGAAGCAACGTTTTTAAAACGAAGCAAAAGCAAAGTTTAGAAAGCAATGTCTAGCCTTCACACGCAATCCATCAATTATAAATTAAATTAAAGCTTCTATAACGGTAACATTACAATTTAAATTCGTTATTTATAAGCGGCGTTGTAAGTGTTTTGAAGCAATAGCATTTGAAAAAACTTAATTTTTACATTATTTAATCAACACATTTTCTTATTTCAGTTCTACTGTTTTTCTTTTCCCAAACTAAAATAATCACTCTCTTCCAAATTCGACTAAAATTTACGATGAAAAATCAATTAAATTTAGACTTGACTTACATTGTTTACGTACTAGTACTTGTGTGCTTGATGCTAACTCATACCATTTTAAGACGAATTTTTAAAATAACAATTAAGCAGTATAACTTTAATATTCATAAAATTAACAATTAAGCTGTATAATTGTTTGTAACATTATTTTTAAACATTTAAATTAAAAAAATGTATAAATATTTATTTTTATTAAATAATTCTTATTTATATTATCTAAAAGAATTAAATATTAACCTATAATAATATTTCAAATTAAATTCGCCGTATTCTTTAAAAGAAAAGTTTTAATAGGGGAGGAGAAAAAGAAAAGTCTAGTCCGGAAACGCCGTTGAGAAATCCACAGATGAGGATTTCTCTTGTCTCTAACGAGACGAGATCCTCTCACTGCAACTGCCGACTTTGTATCGAGGAAAACGACCTTGGATTGGATCGTAAATATACCTCATAAAAAATATAATTTACAAGAATAATACAAATGCATCGTTAAATCTAATGAAGAGAATTCATTAATCAAAATTTATATATTATTAGATTTTTTTATTACAGGTGGAGATAGATATTTATTATTTTGTATTTCTAGGATGCTACTTACAATATGGTACTCGTTTAAAACAATAACATTTATACAATAGGCACTTTATACACTGTACGTCTTCTATAAAGTGAAATTTCAATTATAAGGCACAACATGGGAATTTTGGATAGGATCAAATTTATACTTTGACGTTGACAAATATACGTACTTAATAATGTGCGCTTATTTTAGATATTAATGACAAATTTTCCAAATAAAACTTTGAAATTCATTTAATATTTTATTTTTATTTAATGTTTTGATTTAGATTTTACGCATAAATATTGTATGGTTGTGTTAAATATTTTTGGTTAACAACTTATTCTAATATGTTTTTTGGCACAATCGAACTTTTAAGATATGGATTGCGTATAGTTAGCGTAATACTTGGGCGGATTTCTGGGAATGCCACCAGAATAAGCTATTACATAAATTACAACAGGTTAGTTGTCAAATAAAATGAACGGATATTTATTGGAGAATGCCTTAAAAATAACTATTTGAATGGGAGTTTAATGTTTGAATTTGATCATACAATAATTCAAAAGTGAGGTGACCTGACACCACTAAAAATTAAGACCTAAATCCGCCAATGGCGTTATCCTGAAATTACTTTATGAAGTTGATTTCAGGGCTTTTAATCTACGTAAAAACCTGTTTAACAATGCAATAGAGGTATGTGTTCAGCTGTCAAAGAAATTTTTAAGCTTGCAATTGAATAACGTCAAGTATACTTAGCAACGCGTCGTGCTACAAGCGCTAGTGGCACCTGCCGTTCTCATGCTATTCCCCACATTAATATTAAACTCTAAAAATACTCTACCGAATACGATTATCCACTATGACTCAACACAAATTAGACCCTACACGATTCCCTCAGACTAAGATGGGTATTTCGGAATTGCAAAAAAGCGGTGAAGGTTTCGAGGTGAACGTTTCGGTGAACGGAAGCGGCGACGGTGGCCTTGCCACTCGGACAACCGCTGAACTTGACTCAGTTGCGAGCCGGTCGGCACGGGTCGGGCCGGGGGCGGGGGCGCGCCATGTGGGGCAAGGCGCTGCGCACGCGCCGCGGTTGTGTAACCCCCTGTATACCAACACGGCGACACCGCGACACTGACCATGGCTGCACGGGCGCCCGAGGACGTCGCGTCGGCTTGTAGGGAACTGGCAGGGCACGGGCGGCTGAGGACGTCGCGTCGGCTTGTAGGGAACTGGCAGGGCACGGGCGGCTGAGGTTGTCGCGTCGGCTTGTAGGGAACTGGCAGGGCACGGGCGGCTGAAGACGTCGTGTCGGCTTGTAGGGAACTGGCAGGGCACGGGCGTCTGAGGACGTCGCGTCGGCTTGTAGGGAACTGGCAGGGCACGGGCGGCTGAAGACGTCGTGTCGGCTTGTAGGGAACTGGCAGGGCACGGGCGTCTGAGGACGTCGCGTCGGCTTGTAGGGAACTGGCAGGGCACAGGCGGCTGAAGACGTCGTGTCGGCTTGTAGGGAACTGGCAGGGCACGGGCGTCTGAGAACGTCGCGTCGGCTTGTAGGGAACTGGCAGGGCACGGGCGTCTGAGGACGTCGCGTCGGCTTGTAGGGAACTGGCAGGGCACGGGCGGCTGAAGACGTCGTGTCGGCTTGTAGGGAACTGGCAGGGCACGGGCGGCTGAAGACGTCGTGTCGGCTTGTAGGGAACTGGCAGGGCACGGGCGGCTGAAGACGTCGTGTCGGCTTGTAGGGAACTGGCAGGGCACGGGCGTCTGAGAACGTCGCGTCGCCTTGTAGGGAACTGGCAGGGCACGGGCGTCTGAGAACGTCGCGTCGGCTTGTAGGGAACTGGCAGGGCACGGGCGGCTGAAGACGTCGTGTCGGCTTGTAGGGAACTGGCAAGGCACGGGCGTCTGAGAACGTCGTGTCGTCTTGTAGGGAACTGGCAGGGCACGGGCGTCTGAGAACGTCGCGTCGCCTTGTAGGGAACTGGCAGGGCACGGGCGGCTGAAGACGTCGTGTCGGCTTGTAGGGAACTGGCAGGGCACGGGCGGCTGAGGTTGCCGCGTCGGCTTGTAGGGAACTGGCAGGGCACGGGCGTCTGAGGTTGCCGCGTCGGCTTGTAGGGAACTGGCAGGGCACGGGCGGCTGAGGTTGCCGCGTCGGCTTGTAGGGAACTGGCAGGGCAGGCAGGGAGATTGTTGTTCTTGTAGAACGGTGTAATTTTAAACTATGTATCTTGTTTTTTGTTTTTCAGCTGTCATTGGTCACTAGGCTGTTAGATTATGAATTCATCATCCCCCTGTTACAGCAGATCTGCATACTCATAACTCGAAGGGAATGCGTAAATGAATCACTGAGACGGCCGGATCTTGAAATGAAGTAAAATCAACTTACAACCCAAAATGAGCATGCAATATTTTCTCCATAAAAATAACAAGGGAAGTGAGTGCTGGTTTGCTGCCATTAAAATGTAAAATTGAGGTTTTTTGCAATAAATCTAGTAGGTCCCAACTAGTTGGAGTCACATTACAAGTTTTATTAAGGAGTATCGAGAAATAAGCGAGATTAAATTTTTATTTACCTCCCATAAACGTGTTATTAGCATAACATACTATGTACTACTTGTGATATCTCAGTTACCAACAGACATAGAGGAATGATTCAAAATACTAAATTGTTTGTTGTTTTAAGCTGAATTCAATTGTTCAAACTGAAATTTCATTATTTCCATTTTTATTTGTGAAAATAAAAAAATATCGTTGTTGTTGTTGATGAGTAACAAAAATAAGCTTGTCAGTAACAAATGACAAATTTTCCTTTACCTTAATATGGTGAAGTTGAATCAGCATTTAGCATCTTAGAAAAATAGTGATTCATTGAATGACTGATGTTGAGAAAGTCAACTTATATTAAAACAAGCACTAATTTTTACTTCAAAGTTTTTGACCTTTTTTACAATATTTTTGGCTATTTGCTCTTAAAAAGTGTCCCATTGAAACATAGACTCTTATTATTTTGTTATACATTTTATTATCGATCATTCATGTTACTTGTAGTTCTTCAACTGGAAACACTGATATCAGGGCGTAAACAGGGCTGGAGGCTGGAGAGAGACCTAGCAGCATAATGAGAGTAATATTTTGATGAATATAAATTAAAATTACTTGCGCTTAATGTGTTCTTAAGATTTCGCTGGATTAATTTTTTATAAGGATATATTTATAAAACGAGCAATCTTACTAGAATGTGTCAAACAATTTAAAAAATTTATTCAAAGGAAATTATTATTTTTTTATTCTTTTTAAATTGATTTGACACATAGGAGAATAAGGTTTTTCAATTGTTTTCATCGGGACAAGGAAGGGGATTGAAGGGCTATAAGTTTTGTAGAAAGAAATATCTGCCCCAATGGTGATATTTGTCTCTCTCAATCAGAATAACAAAACCTCCTTTACTATTATGTTGACTAAATATTAAAAAAAAGGTTATAATAACAAAATTACGCTCTCTTTAACATTTTAAATAGGTAATGCAATAACTTAATATGATTTTTTTTATGACTGATATACCATAAAGGGTACCTTCCCATTTAAAATCTATAAGCTGTGGGTGGTGGTGAGAAGAGGTGATAGGAATGTGATTTTCATATGAAAAAAGATTTTTTATCGGTGGTAAAGTTTCCTGCAAATCAATAAATAAAATTTATATTAGTATTTTAGATGCAAATAAAAAACCTTCCACAATACAGTAGACTTATGGATGACACCTCGGGACCAAGACCCGTCTGCATTGGGACGGTGGCGCGCCCTGTAATCCAGCTACTTGGATGTCACGAATCGCAGATAGTTATGAGCGATGGCTTGTGGACGCGGTGTTCCCTTGTGGGGATTATCATCCGCACTATTGAATACTGCGTTCATAGGACCTTCCTCATAATTAGACCAGTTCACAACATGTAAACCAGGCAAAATTGTGGTTTGAATCCAACGTTAAAATATGTAGGTCCCATAGTTTCCATTGGCTGTTGGGCTATTAATTAACAGCCCTGTCTAAGGAACATGTCGGCCTTAGTCAGTAACAAGACTACAAGATTGCGCCACAATCATCCTTCACTCATCTGTCATTTATACTTGGCTTAAAATACCTACCTGGGTGGGTCGCCATTTCAAAGTAATGTATCTAATGTATCAGTTTTTCTGGTTAAAATGACGTTCCCTAAAACATGATAAATTATAACTCTGATGCATAATGTATAAACCAACAAACCAACTCTGTGATTTAGACTTTTGATTACTGGTCTCAAATCTTTTCCACGAGAATCCTCGATTAAACTGTGCATTTCCTGCCAATTAAGTCTGGTTATTCAAGTGTGTTGATAAATGTTGTTTAATTAAAAACATGTTCCTTCCAATGGAGTGTAAACTGGTAAAACCGATGGCTGGTTAAAAGGTGTCCAGATAAGAGGAACTTTACAGTATGGTGATCAATGAAAATCCATAAAAATGTTGTTATTTAAATTTGTTATTCTATTTTTATTTGTGTACTAAAGTTAAATGTTTATTGGTTTGCTCCAGGAACCCCGAGTTTGAGATGGAGGCGAAACAATTCACCGAGTTCGCCAAGACCATGGTGGACTACATCAACAATTACCTCGAGAACATACGAGACAGGTAAACACAACTTCCGCAGTAGAACTATGAACCACCAAGAATCAAGGCTTTATTTGACAAAAACAAATATATTGCATGGATATCGACAACATTACATAACATACATAATATTCTAAAATTAAAACTGTACTTCCTTAATATAACAAATAATAATAAAACTGCACAAAAATCATAAAATTATATAAATATACATTGTCAAGAAAATCATGGATACTGTAGTGTGTCTTGTCTATTAACAGCTTTTTTAAACGATTCTGGAATTTTGATAAATGCATTTGCATCCTGAGGCAATGAGTTAAAAAGCCTTAAACAATTATAAAAGATGTTATGATGGAAGAATAGTGTTGTAATTAGGGGCGGGAATGTTTGATTGTGGTCGAAGTGAATAACTAGAGCTTTCGCCATTAGGAGGAAGTAAAGAAGGATGATTTTTGAAAAATATCAATGTCAGAAAGATATATAGGCAGAAAGTTAAAATCTTGTTCTGACGAAAAATCAATCTGCATGAATCATGCTTCCTAAGATTAAAAACAATGCGTAGAGCTTTTTACTGAAGCCTAAAAATATACACAGTGCGAGAACTCTCAAAGCCCCAAATCGGCAGAGCATATATCATATGAGGATAAAAATATCCATAATAAACAGCCATTGATATATTAGAGTTTCCATACTGTGCAACCTTTCTAAGAGCAAAAAGACAAGAACTTAGTTTTCCTATAACCTTATTTAAATGATCACAGTACTTCAGCTTTGCATCCAATTTTAGTCCTAGAAAGTTCACAGAACTATGTAACTTCCTTAAGAGGGTTCCCTACCTACAACAAGCCTAAAACATGCCTAAAACACGCTCCGCACGGTGTCATTTAGCGCCTACAGTTTTCAAAATAAAATTTAATTTAACATAGCATTTCAAAGATAACGAGTTGTAGAATGTTAATTGCTAATCCAAAATCGCTCATGTTAACGTATTCTGAAGATACATTCCGTTGAAGTTGACCAACTTTAACGCCATGTATCTTTTTAATGAGTGAGCATATACGATTTTGGAGAAGCAATAAACACTCTGCAACTCGTTACCTTTACAATGCTATATCCGAATAACTTATATTTTAAGAAATGGAGACGCTAAATGACACCACGTTTACCCGTGCACCGGCTTGCGTGGCAAAAAGTGCACAAATTCAACATGGGCCTTATGGAGCCACAGTTCCAAAAATCGCCGCTAGTGTCGCAGAAAAACGAAAACTGCCGTTGGTAGGGAACCCTCTTAAACAAATCATCCGAGTTTGCCAAGATGATAGTAGTACGGTTGACTCTCGATTACTTGAACTTTGATAACCTGAATTATTTTAGATGCCACAGTAAAAACCTGTCTAAGGAAAGAAAAAAAACATGCATAACTCAAAGTAATTTTATGGTTGTTTTACCTCTAGATGTCAAAGCAACGCAAAAATTACCTCCGTAACTCTAGTATAAGCTAATTACCTCTGTAAGTCAAAGTTTACCTCCATATCTCGAAGTTTACTCAACAGACCTCTGTAAGTCAAAATGTCGGAATTTAAATCGCTATATGTCAATGAGTCATATCTGGTCCTGAGTGTCACTCTTCTTTACCTCTGTAACTCAAATTTTCATTTGGTTTTCCTGTAATTAAGCTCAAATTACCTATCAAAGTCAAAATTAAGTCAGACAAGTGAATGCAGTATGAGATATTCATTATGATTACCTTATTCAACCAGCTAATAGAAAGTAGAGTACAGTTTATACAGTTTTGTAAATTTAATATACTCTCTTCAAACTATTTCATCTATATTTATTGAATATTATGCTTTTCTTTCTCACAAAATATTTTGTAGATTTAAAATTTATCCATAGCTATCCTTCATTCAGACAATATGGATAAGAGTTTTATGATTATGTTATGAATTAAATTTAAAATTAATATTTGGTCATGGTTTTATATCAAACTACAGAGTACAATTTTGTGAACTCACAAGATCGATAATCCACCAATTTACATAAACTCCAAGGGGCAATCAATTTGCTTGAAATTATAATCTGTAAATTAGAACATCCTCATCGTAGTATTAAATACCTATCTAAATCTTAAAAATTTACTTAGTTAGAATTTTAGTTAGAAAACCTGTTTTTGTCAGTGAGAGAAAGAATTACTCTCCAGAAAATAATAATACAAAAAAACAAAAAATCCTATTATGTGCAGACAGTCACGGCCGGGATTTGGTTTTCCACCTCAATAAGTGTTCAAATTCTTTCGAGGCTGTTGGTTTTGTGAGGCCCGGGGGAGTAGCAGAACAGATTTTAAACTATAAGAATATTGATGGAGAAGCTTTGGGACCTGAAGATGTGCTGGTTATTGTTTGTGGATCTAACAATGTTGCTCGAAATGAGGCAGAAAAAGCACTAACCTCTATTAATAGTACTGTGCAAAAATATAACAACACCAGAATAATCTTAGTAGATCTACCAACTAGGCATGACCTAAAGGAGTGGTCCTGCATGAATAAAGAAATAAAGAAAACTAATTTGTCATTGGAAGCCTTGAGTCACAGTTTTAGGAATGTGTCTTTGGTAAAATCTAGTATAGCTGAGAGGGACTTACATACCAGGCATGGATTGCATTTAAATGAAATGGGAAAGAAATGGCTCGCAAGAAGAATCTACGATGCATTGGTTGCAACAGCTAAGCAAAATCCAACAACGTTCCAAAGCCCCCTCGACAGTCAGATGCCAGTGTTACAGTCATCTTCAGCAGGAAGAGAACTTTGCATAGATCAGCTCAAAGAGACTGTTTCGACATCAGACACCTGTGATACAAATGACCCCAAAACCACAGAGATAATAATCTCTGTGGCCCCTGCAACTGAGACCCCTGCGGCTGAGACTCTTGCGGCTAAGACTCCTGCAGCTGAGACTCCTGCGGCTGAGACTCCTGCGGCTGAGGCTCCTGCTGATGGGGCTCCTGCGGCTGAGACTCCTGCGGCTGGGACTCCTGCGGCTGAGACCCCTGCGGCTGAGACTCCTGCGGCTAGTACCCCTTTGACATGTTCGGAAAACTGTCTTCTGCTGCAACCAGTTTCACCAACGTAAAAACAGACTCGCCTAAGCCCCTAACAATGTATTTTTTAAATATACAATCTATTAGAAAAAAGGTAGACATGTTAGATGTATGGTTAGATAAGTATTGTTGTGATATTTTAGGTTTAAGTGAACATTGGTTACATCCGTTTGAATCCTCATTATATGTTCCATTTGGATTTACAGTTGCCAGTATTTACTGTCGTAAACCACCACTTATTAGAGGTGGGAGTGTCATTTACATTAAACAGGGAATAGAATATAATGTTTTAGATTTTGATCAATTTTGTAATAATTTTGTCTTTGAGGTAACTGGCATAATTTTACCAAAAACGGATATTATTGTAGTTGCTATTTATAGAACACCAGATGCCAATGTATATAGTTTTTTAAATACTTTAGAAATTTTCCTTGACTATTTAAACAGTAAATACATGAATTTAAGGTTAGTTTTAATGGGTGATTTTAATGTGAACATTAGGGAAAACAAGCCTGAAACAGAATCATTTTTAAATTTATTAAGGTCATTTAATCTGTACTGCTTGCACAAGGAAAAAACTAGGGCAGAATCCTGCTTAGACAATATTATTACTAATCTAAATAGAGATTACATAAAATGTCAGATCATTCACCCTCATTTATCTGATCATGCTGGAGTTTTTGCAACCTTTTGTGAATGGAGCCTTTCAGGTATTAATGTTGATAACACGAATCTTACAAAAGAGATAAGAACTCTGTCCCCTCAAGCCATCCAGAATTTTAAAGATCAACTGTTTAGTTATGGTTGGCAATATTTGTATTTAATATCTGACGTAGACAATGCTTTCGACTTATTTATTTCTGTATTGTCAAACTTGTTCAATGAATGTTGTGGTTTTTAAAAGGTTAAAATAAAAGATAAAAACAGGCCAAGAGTTAAATGGTTTACACCTGAATTAAAAACAATTAGAGATACGGTATTGGTTTTGTATGATACATATAAGTTAAATAAAGGCTCTGAATTTGAAAATGAAAGTAAAAATCTATACTGTAGGGCAAAGAATCTGTATAGAGAAAAAATCAACCAAGTAAAAAAAGGCAAATGAAAGGTATATATTGAATTCAAATAACATGTGTAAGGCTGCCTGGAATATAGTTAAGGACGAGGCTAAATGCACAAGTAAAAATTTTGAAATAGTTGTAAGTTCTGATAAATTTAATAATTATTTTGTTGACTCTATTTGTGATATGAGAAATTGTTTAACTGATGACAGTTTCAACTCTGCTGAAGAATATTTATGTAATTATGTAACAAGCAAAAATATAGGAAACAAATCTTTTCAGTCAGTCAAAATAACATCAAGTGATATTATTAAATGTGTGTCTAAGCTAAGCAATTCAAATAGTGAAGACTTTTATGGATTGTCAAATAGAGTTATTAAAAATGTTATAGATGTTTTATTAGGACCACTTGTCTATATTTTCAATATGATAATGAGTCAAGGTATATATCCTAGGGCATTAAAAATTACAAAGGTTATTCCTGTCTATAAGAAAGGGGAAAAAGCAGACCCCTCTAGCTATCGTCCAATTTCTTTGGTACCGATAGTAAGTAAAATTTTTGAATATTGTTTTAAAGAACAGCTTTATAAATACTTTATAGAGAATAATCTTCTTTGTACAGAACAGTTTGGTTTTCTGCCTGGTCGTGATACCATTAAAGCTTTAGAAAATATTGTAGAAAGTGTATTAGATAGTTTTGAAAAAAAGTTAGTTTCTTCAGCAACATTATTGGACCTCACTAAAGCATTTGATTGCATCCCGCATAAGCTACTGATTAGTAAATTAAGTTACTATGGTGTCCAGAACAAAGAGTTAAATTTATTGTCTTCTTATCTGACTGACAGAAAACAAATTGTTGTTCAGGGACAAAATCAGTCTGATTTTAGATATACCAAAGTGGGAGTCCCTCAAGGCTCTGTACTTGGGCCTTTTTTGTTCATTGTCGCCCTTAATGACTTTGCTTTTAATATGCCTTGTAGTTCAGTATTATATGCAGACGACACAACTCTGTTTAATAGTAATATAAGTATAGATAACCTAATATTAGATAAAGAGTATTGTATGGATTTAGCGTCTCAGTGGTTTCAAGCAAATGAATTAATAGTTAATCATAACAAGACCGAAAGTTTAAATTTTTCTTTAAGTCAGCCTGTTGATAACAATAACAGTGTAAAACTTCTAGGAATACATTTGGACAGTAGATTAAGCTGGGATTGTCATGTTTCAAATTTGTGTACTAAATTGGCACGAGTATCCTTTCTTCTGCGTAAATTAAAAAGTTCTGTGAGTAGTGACATGTTAATCACTGTTTATTATGCTTTTTTTCACTCTCACTTGAGATATGGAATCACTCTGTGGGGTACTTGTAGTAATGCAAAAAAGCTATTTATCTGGCAGAAAAAAGCCCTTAGAATTATTAAGAATGTGTCTGACAGGGAGAGTTGTTTACCTATATTTAGAGAGTTTAAAATAATGACCTTGCCAAGTCTCTACATTTACTGTTGTGTAGTAGATGTAAAAAAATCCTTAGATACACATGTTAGTAGGCAGAGTATTCATTCCTATATTACCAGAAAAAAGTACTTTTTAGAACTGCCATCAATAAGGTTAGAAAAAACTAGAAGTAGCCATATATTTATGAAAATAAGATTATTTAATAAATTGCCTGAAAAAGCTTGGTATGTTACTTTAACTAGATTTAAATCAATCTTAGAAAAATGGTTGCAAGAGAAAGCCTTTTATACTATAGATGAGTACTTGGCCTGTGATATTAGTTCTTTAAGATTTTAGCCTTGTTATTGTTGTTTATTGTTTAGAATATTTATTTATTTACTGTTAATTTTTTAATACATTTATCATGCTTGTTTTATTAGTATAGATTAAACTTGTAACATTATTATATTATATAAAACTGACTTTGTCAATTGCATGTATGCTTAAAGACAATAAAACTCTTGACTTGACTTGACTTGACTTGGTATAAGATTTTATAGAGTTGCAAAATTTACTTAACACATTTCAGGTCTTGGGTAGATTTAAATTTTGATTTTTTGCCCTTCTTCTTGATTATGTCAATTGATTAGTTTTCAGATCTTTTACTGTATTTTTTAAATTTATTTTATCAATTATTCAAACTATAAACCACTGACTGAAAATCTGGGTGTCATAATTTTGTAATTAAAGTCAATGAGTTAAACTCTTCTGGTTATTGGCAAGGCCTACTCCTACCGACTAATTTTAGATTTGTTATTTTTCTGTATTTTCTCTCAAGATTGAAATATAAGTATTACAAAGAATACAAAGTGACATAATATTCTATTGTTTGTTAAGTGCCTCAGTCATCGCTTTTCAGGATAAACAATGGCTATGTCGTGTCACTTGATTGAGCAAAAACAGAGGGGAGTTTTTGTCTGAGGAAGAATGGGAAATGAGAATATAAATAAATGAAAAAAAACGAATACATCCTGACCATGCAACACTACCTAGTCGCGCGCCGTGTTTTCGTTGTTTTTAATGTTTCAAATCTGTTTGTGTCAGAACATTCGTGTTTGTGTAATGCTTGTGGCAACAAAATCTAAATAATGGATTTTAATTTTGATGTATAAGGATATGATTATGGTCTGAAACAGACCCAAACCCAGGTCATCAACCAAAAGGATTTAAGAGAACTGCGACGGATACAGGTTTGTGAACCATTTTTGTTGAAAAGGTAATTTTGGTGTCTCTGTGATTTATAGAAGTAAAACAGCCATAAAATTATTTTCAGTTATGTATGGTTATTTATCAACTCATACAGGTTTTTCTAAGGAATTTGAAAAAATATCTGGGAATTAAAAAAATTGAGTAAATGTATTGAGATTCAAAATTCAGATATCTCAAATGGTCCTTTTTGAGGCCTTATTTCAAGAAGCTTTTTTTAATCTATTCAACAAAATACCTCTTATTATTTACATTAGATAATTTAAGTTATGAAAAGTACCAATAATCTATGAAAATGGCTAGAATACTCTTATTGATCATTGCTATAAAAACATTTTAAGAATCTATGAAATGAATTTTTCTCTTTCAGAAAAGCCTGTCTGAGCTTATAAGCCATATTGACATTTTGGGTGAAAAAGAACTAAGGAATTTTAAACGAATTTTAAATGAAAAATTTAACTGAGTGAAATTATTTTAATTAACCTTAAGAAGTTAAAAGGTTGAAACATGGAAATTGGATCTAAATTATAACAAGTATTATATTTAGAAATAACTATGGTAAACATTACTTTTCCTCTCTTGCCAGAAAATCCACCCAAAATCGCACACCTCCAAGTAGGTAGCCAGACCGTTCTAATCCCCTGTAGACAAAAAATGCCTTTGGTAGGGGCAGTCACTGGGGAGTGGACAGGCGTTTGTATTTCAAGAAAATGCCAATCACTTGAATGGTCGTTATGTGGCATTCGTGGAGTGGTGAGTGTTACTTATGCCTGTTACTGGAATAACAAGCATATGCCAGTAGTCCTAGTGGCTTCCCCTAACAAAGGCACTATAGTATATCACGTTACTAGGCCGGGAAGTACTGTTTTGCCGGATGAGCATGATAGTTCCAGCATGAGCGAAAGCGAGTGCGGGATTTTCATGCGAATACAGCAAAACTTCCCAGCCGCGTAACGTACGATATTTTCATCATACTACGCAGAAAAAACATACCTTCAATCATAACGTAGTCTTTGCATAAACATACCTTTCTCAAACCTTCAAACCTAACCTATAACAAACAGAGGAGCATTTGCTACGGATGCAGTGCTGCCACTACATTCCTCTAAAAAGAAACCAATAAACCACCAATAAAGAAGCATTAAACATCGGTTTGCTGCAATCAGCTGATTGTTTACTTCCGTTCTTTCCGGCCTAGGTCGGATAAGAGTTTATCCGGCCTAGGCCGGCTATGGGTAACTTTCGAGCCAACAAAAAGGAACTGAAAACATATGTTTCTGTGTTAGTATGATGAAAAGCAATTTACTGTCAACAGGGGATTAGGACAATCCGAAACTGAGGGAGATTAGGAGGTGTGCATGTAATCGCCGTGTCTTCTATACCTTTAGAAATCCGCACATGGAGTCGACTGTATTGTTAGATTTTTTTGGTTTGTTCAGTGTAACTGTTCAGCTGATCTACTGTTGCTGAGTTATTCCTTGTAACTGGTCAACTGAACATGCAGAGCTAATCAGCTGATCTACTATTGTTGAGTTGTTCATTGTAACTGATCAGCTGAGCAGGCTGAGCTAATCAGCTGATCTATTGTGGCTGAGTTATTCATTGTAACTGATCACCTGAGATGGCTGAGCTAATCAGCTGATCTACTGTTGCTGAGTCGTTCATTGTAACTGGTCAGCTGAGCAGGCAAAGCTAATCAGCTGATCTTGTTGCTGAGTTGTTCGTTGTAACTGATCAGCTGTTGTGTGGTGCAGACGGGTGCTCCCGACAGTGCAGCCCGGCTACCTCCGCCCCCTCATCCCGGACGAGGCGCCCCAGAACCCAGAGAAGTGGCAGGACGTCATGAAGGATGTCGAGAGGGTCATCATGCCCGGGGTAAGTACACTGTCACTGTCGCAACGGGCCACTTATCAATAATAATGTACCATAGGCAGAAGGGAATAGATTACAGTTTAATTAATACAACTATGAAGTGAGAGAGGGAGGGAAATTTCACTCATCTTTCACCAGCGAAAGGCAAGTTTCTCAAGTAAACAAACAAAAACCGACAAGACTAGTTCGCAAGATCCCGCCACGTATATCATTGGCTGGAGCATTTTAGGTTTTTTGTCCCAATGTCGTTTCCTATAGGATGAATCATTCGGTTTGTTGTTGTTTTTATCTTGTTCTAAAAGTTCATTGATTGTCCGCTAGATGGTAATACTTTAGACTATTGAATTTTAGGAGATTTCAGAATTCCTCTTGTGTTTTTGCCTGCCTTCGTGGGGTTGGCCTGTCTTTGGCAAATGAGAAGTACTGTGTATAAATTACCCTCCATCTCCCATTGTATTAATTCTACTGTAATATTTATTTCAAATAGAAATACATTCTTAATTTAGTACTGGTTTTCTCTCTTAAGTGGCCTGTGTTTAATTCTTTCTCCAGTCCAGGAACTCATCTGTGAAGTAAAAGTTATTGGTTGATGAGTTATTCAGTCAGGGGTACCTTGAATTTTTCCAAGTTTAGAGGTTTAACTCATCTACAAGAAGGTTCTATGATGGTTGACTCAAATTTGATGCAGTGTGGTGAGGGGTGGAGGTGGTCACTTAAAAAGCACTTGTATAAGGTGGACATAAAAGTGTTGTTGACATTTTTAGATTAGGAATTTGAATGAAGTACAAATATGAATATGTAATGAATTTTTTTTAATTATCTGGCATTCATTGTGATTATTTTATAAAATAAAAAAGAAACAATAGTTTTGAAGATAATGGTAATCATGATGTATTCAAGGTCACTAGATAACACGTAGCTCGAAATCGAGCAAAAATCATATGGTAATAGAATGAAGAATAATCAGCCTACTTATATACTTTTAAAGTTTAATAAAAGGGCTAACTTCATTAACAAAATTATGGCTTAACTACTGAAACTTTTAAAGTTAATTTGATTTACCGCAGGAGTTTCCGGTAAATGCAAACGATTTTTAAGGCAACACCTTCATTTCCCCATGTACTCTTTTTTCTGAAATGTATATTCTAACATCGGCAAAAGATCAAGCTCTGCTTACAGCAACATTTAGCTGACCGAGAGCAAACACTGGCGCCGTGAGCAATGACTTTCTTTGCTTAGGGATTGCCGGGATTGCCTCTGCACCTTCTCGATAATTTTGCCAAAACAGATATCGTAGGGAACGGCTGTCTTTACAGGCAACCTTTCTTTTGTGGCGAAAACGCGTAAACGACGCATTATCTCTACCAGTCTTTTCATTCTTGAAAATGCAACCCACCACAATGAAAACATTTTTAGTTCATTGGTCTGAGGTTGGAAGGAGCATCAAATGTTACTGATGATGCCAGCGGTGGCGATCGTGTTCTTTCCGACTCCTCCGACCAGTCAATGTTCGGTCAATGTTATTGGTGGCATAAATAAATGCACCAGATCCAAAAATAAATTTGATCAGGTTAATATAACTTCAAAAAAACACTATGAGATATCGTAAACTACATTGTAAACTGCGACGTTAAGAGCTTTGAAAACTTCATAGCATAACCTAAATTGCATAATAAATCGTTTAAAAAAGAAAACTGTTGAAAACAAAGCCAAACCAGCTGTAAATATAAATCTGCTCTTTTCAAAAAATGAATTATAATAATTGCTGTAGTCTGTGGTTTATTTCAGAGCTTGATCATATGTTCAGTTTGTAAACAAAGTAAATTGAGCTTGCTTCAATGTCCATGAATAGCGCTACTGTTCCGAAACTTCAGCCCTTTACTGTACTTTAGTGACGCCCTTTTTTAAAATTCTGAGACTCGATGACAAATCTACATAACAATCCCTTTAATTTGACACCTCAAACGTTAAAATCCGTCCAGCCGTTATTGCGATTGGACTGTGAAAAGAAAACCGCTTGCGTATTAATATATAGATTAGTTGGATTCCAATAACGTGTTAATTTTGTCAACAGATTAAAAATTTTAATAATCCAGTAGTATACCAGTACTTAACTATAGACTCAAACTCACCCCTTGTAAAAGACTTGAACCCACAAGAATATTTTGTAAAGCTAAAATTTTTAATTGTTTTGATAAAAAAAAATTTTCATTAAGCATGGAATAATTTGTTTTAGTATTTCATGTTATAAATTGACTACAAATGTCTTCTCTCATTCTCAACTGAGAGTTTATGATGACACTGTAAGAGAACAACCCAAAATAAAATAAAAATTATGCAAAGCCGTAGCCAAGAAAAGTTGTTTGGGTGTTTTGGGCCCCCGGTTACAGGAAGTAAAAAAAACTTCCTAACTTTTCATTTTAACACAATTTCAACATTTTTGGGGCGAAACTGCATTTTTCAGTAAGATTTACACCGTAACCTATATGATGTTGTGATTCCGATTCCAGTGGTCAAGAATGATTTAACTCTTTACTCTTGGCCTTGAGCCAGAGCATGTACTCTGACTTGCCAAGAATCTGATATTGGCCTAGATATCGTCAAGGTCGGCCTTTCTAACAGGATTTGCTCGTTACCTGTCTCCGTTTTATTGTAACTGATTTCCTTCCTTCAATCTGTCCTTGACAGTTGTACTAGCACCGGAGAACTCATATTTTTATTTGTGGGCATTTTTGGTTTTGGTTTTGCAAACTGTTTCACTGTTCATTTTGTTATTTATTTTAAATAAATGGTTATGATCTAATAAAAAAAACAAGGAATATTTACAGTCCTTAGCCTGAGTTAAACTGTTGAATATATTTTTTAAGCAGAATTTTTAGAGATAGTGAGCTTTATTACATCAGATATTATGTTGGAAGTTTGTCAATAATGAGAGAAGTAGAGGAACAAGTTATACAATGTTTAGGAAGTAAAACTCTTTATCTCTGATCGAGAAACACTTCAGCAGTTATTTGTTTCGTAACAGATAACAGATTTCGAGATATACTTGTTTCCTGTATTGACTGGATTAATTTTACATTTAAATGCTATAACATTGAAAAAAAAACTGTAAATTTACTATTTATTTATTTATTTTTACATTTGTATTGCTACAAAACAGACATAGTCCAATTACATTGTAGCACTATTCATAAATTACTTAATATACTAGATAACATGCAAGAATAAATATTTAACAACCGATAACAACAAAGCAAATAATAAATATATCTAAAGTAAATAATAAATATATAGCAACATGCAAATAAATAACTATATTTACTACTTTAAACATTCCTCAATGTGCAAGTTATTCTTACCCCCCCCCCCCTTTAACTACATCCATCAACTGAATTAACAAATAACAACTAAACAAACATGAAAGACAACAGCGGCAGTTCTACAAGCATTGAAAAATAACCATGGAAATTAATAAATATATTCAATAAAAATATCAAATAGACTGAAATATAAAGAGGATAAATAAATTAAAAAATAAATAAATAATAAGTGTGATTCATTGTTCAATGATTCCACTGAGTTATTGCTTGAAAACGGCTAAGGTCGACGACAGCAGATCCACATGCTGAGGAAGAGCATTGTATAGCCTCATCATTACATTTATTGATGAATTTGTCCCTAGAGATGAGGTAGCAAAATGAGGACAAAACAATGGCCTTATTCTGGCCGAGGGTCGGAGGGGGGGAGAGTCGGAGGACTATCACTTATATACATAATTTCATTTAAACACAGAATAGATGAATTCCACGATTTTGTAAACCTTGATATCAAAAGAATAACAATAATAACATCTTAACATAAATTACTGGTACTTATTACCTATTGTGTAAATATTGATTTTTAAACTCTGTAAGTAAAACGTTTGGATTTTGTTTCATCAGAGTAAAATAATATAACCATTAAAAGTAGTTCATTTAATTATTTGTTATCGTTCTACTCCTATTGACCTTATACCCCAAAAATTCAGTTTGTTAAAAACTATCCATCTTATTTATTACAATTTTATTTTAACTAAACTATCTGAAAAACTGCATTTTTCAGAGAAGTAGCTATCAACTTTGACTAGATATTTTAGTAAGAGTACCTGGTGGACCGAGCCTTGCTCACTGTTATTTCATGTTTACCAGTTCATTTAATTACTTTAAAATATTTCAATGTCATAAAATTGATAAATAGAAACCCTTTTTATTGCTCAATTTACTCTTCATTTCACCATAATGTAAAGAAAAAAAAGAAATGTGTGTGCACAGTCAGCTGGTATGACGTAGTTGGGCTCGACAAACTAGCAGACCTAGCAGTACGACGGCAGAACTAAGATCATACACATTAATATTTTCATTGAGTTGTATTAACTGTTTTGTATTTTAATCGTCGTAAGCGCTAGTTGCGTGAGCCCAACTGCGTCACACCATCTGACCCTGCACACCTTTCTTTTCTCTTTACTCCGAAGAGTTGCATTCCACTTAGGGGGGTATTAAGGGTATTTCTCTTTATCCACTTAAGGGTATTTTCCCTTGATGGCTGTAGATTCCAAACAGCCGTTATGATTACTTCATTTGTTTACACTTTCCTTGTTTATTTCGTTGCTATCATGACAAATCATAAAGCCAAAATGTAAAAATTTTACAACTTTAAAATTCGTTTTATCACGTTTTTTTGGCTAAACCTAAGATTGAATAAAGTTAAAATTTGACAAAATAAAAAGACATTTTACTAATACAAATTCTACCTAGATCATCAAAAACAAGATAAATTCAAAAGGTAAACAAAACAAACCAACTGATTATAAATCATTATTAAATAAGTCAAATAACCAGATGTTCATATTTCACATATTCCAGACAACGTTATTAGATTTTCTTTGGCCAAACAATCTGCATAAAACTCGTTTTTGAGTCGTCAGTTAATTTCCATACTTTGCAGGAAATCCTGGGAGCCGTTTTTGAGATAATTGTGCAAGCAAGCAAACAAACACGCAAGATATTGCTCATGTAAGAGTATAGGATACTTATCAACATTGATCTTGACATACTGTAAATCCTATTCAAATCAAATTGAAATCATCTTTATTCATGCATACAAAAATGTTGTACAGAATGGTGTAAAAAATTTCTATTCTACTGTATCAGAAATTCATTGTGATTCCTCCCGCAGGTGACTCACTGGCACTCGCCAAGGTTCCATGCTTACTTCCCGACGGCCAACTCGTACCCGGCCATCGTGGCCGACATGCTCAGCGATGCCATCGCTTGCATCGGCTTCACTTGGGTACGATTAATCTAAAACTTGCTTTGTTTCTGGTATATATGTTCTACTTCTACTATAATTGTTCTAATTGTTGTTACTTTTTCGGAAGGTATTTTATTCATGGTTTAGCCTCTGAACTGTGCAAGCAAAGAATTGTAAGACTGTACTACTTCTTACTGGAAACATTGGTCAGCTAAAAATAAATTTGTTCAGATCAGAACATGTTTCGATGCAATAGCATCATCCTCAGCTGAGTAAAGATGTGAGGAAACTTATCCATCAGCTGATGGCTTAGTCAGGGTAGAATAAAAACAATCACAGATAACATTTAACATGAGACAGATCCAACGTATAATACAAAAACTAAGAGGACTGTCACAAAAAAAATTTGATTAAAAGAACAAAAGAACTAATTTTTTTGGGGTGTAGGAGTCTGCCCCCAACTTCCGGCATGATACGTTTTTGAATTTTTATTGAATTTTTGGACAGGTCTGTTAGTTTTTGTTTTAAATATTTCAATGGATCTATCACGTATAAAATGTTATACATGTTTGTGTTTTTATTCTACCCTAACTAAAGAAGCCACTGACCGATGGATAATCTACTCTTCAAATTTCTACTTGGCTGAGGTTGATGCTATTGCATTGAAACTAGTTCTGAACTAAACAGCTGAACACCGCTTACAGCTGATTGACCGAGGCGGTAGCTCAGAGGTAAAGCGCTTGGCCTGAGTTTCAAACGTCGCTGGTTCGATCCCAGTAGCGGGCGACTCCTGTTCCATCATGAGCGGTCATCTCTGGCTGGCCTATGTGACTATTGCCGCTATGGTACCTAACTGTATTTAGATCGCCGCACAGGCTTATTGGCTTATGGCGGCAGGCAGGTGAGGTTTTTTTCAATGAAAAAAGCCAAAAAAACACAGACATCTCCAGTTATAAGTAGTATAGGCTTACATATATTTTTATGTTGAATAAAATTAGAACATTTCTTTAAAAATAGTTACCAAAAACCTAACTCTAGGCAAAAATCCTGACAGCAAAAAAAACAAACAAAAACAGGAAATGTTCACCATATTTTTATTATTATTATTGTATCGAGATCTCACTGCCGCCATGTGTCGCCCGCAGATCGCGAGCCCGGCCTGCACAGAGCTGGAGGTGGTGATGCTGGATTGGCTCGGCAAGATGCTCGACCTCCCGGCGCCCTTCCTGGCCTGCTCGGGCGGCAAGGGCGGCGGCGTCATCCAGGTGAGTGACCTTACTTTTAGCGAATTTCCCCTATAGGGAAGAAGCTGTTACCCAGGTGAGCTTTCTTACTTTTAACTAATTTCCCCTATAGGGAAGAAGCTGTTTGTTACCCAGGTGAGCTTTCTTACTTTTAGCGAATTCCTCCTGTAGGGAAGTAGCTGTCACCGTAGTACTCATGGTAGGACCTAAGCCCGAAACCATAATAACTGGTCGTTTTGGGGCCCCGGATGCCAAAAACTCCATTCGTTCATTTCCATAAATATAAATGTGTATGTGTCTTTAAGCACAATAACTCGTGTTAAAATGGTTCGATCTTAATCAAATTTGGCATGGACCTATAAAGTAGTAATTATTCGGACGAATTTGTAAACCAGCCTGATCGGACCATTGGTAAACCCCTCAATAAATGGGTTTTTGGGATTTTGTAAAAAGAAAAATAAGAATTATTTAATTCTTGTTTGAACTATTGAATTCAGCAAGAAAAACAAATAATTTAGTATTTTGAATTGTTGCTCTTTGTCCATTGGTTACCCAGATATCGCTAGTGGTAAACACAGTACGTTGTCTCAATGTTAACCTTATGGGAAATAAATAAAATTCTAAATCTCGCTTATTTCTCAACATAATTGAATGAAACTTGGTAAATGGCTTCATCTAGCTAATATACTAGATTACTAAACAATATCTAAATTACACACTTCCATGGCAGCAAATCTGCATACTCAATTCTCACGTTATTCTTATGGAGAAAAGTTTTGTATGCTCATTTAAGGATAATTGATTTTACTTGATTTTAGGCTCCGTCTAAATGATTTAATTAAGCATTTGAAACTTGCTGAGTGTGCAGGTCTGCTGCAACAGGGGTATTTATTTTTGTTGCATTGAGCTTGAAAAACAGACAGCTAGACCACAAAGTAGGCCTACTCTTGTTTTTGTGGCAGAGGGTTATAAATCCTACAGAACCTCTGATAAAGTTCTTTATTTGAAATTCATCGTTGAAATCTCTAAGTTAAAAGTATTTCATTGTTGAAAAATATTCCATCATTGAAATACTTATTCTTCGTTTTAAAAATCACTCATCTTGAAATCAGTGATAGCAAAGCTCACTTAGTGGAAATTGATACTTAATCATACATTAGAATACTAGAATCAGGTGCATTGATACAAATACATTAAAATTCATGTTTTTAGCCCCTGAACTGCAAATTTCAATAAAACAAGGTTAAAATTATCTTTCCGTCGTCTGCAGTTCAAATCCTTGATAGCAGGGCCGGCTCAAGAGTTTTAGGTGCCCTAGGCAAAAGTATCGTCGGCGCCTCCCCCCCCCCCCCCCCACTTTCTAAGTTCAGTAAATGGGTAAGTTACTAACATTGCTAGATAAAAAACTTATATGCCATGAAAAATCAAATTGCTGAAACATTTTAAGTTTTCAACGCTTTTATTTAAATTTTATTAATCACTTAACAATTCATGATTGACTTACTTTTATTTCTTGGTGTGGTTAATTTGTGTTAATTTGTGAATTACAATTTTCTCTGGAGATATTGTCATATTATTATTCTAATTGTTTTTAAGTTCAAATGAAGTTACAGTATAAATCGTTTCGTCCTGTCATGAGATATGAAGGGTTTGTTAGATAATATATTTTAAGATGATATTTTTTTTACTTCATTATTTATTACTTTATACGTCATTTTTGGGAACTTAAATTGTTTGATTTGATTAGTAGGCCTATCAACTACCACGGTAAAAGATGGAATAAGTGTGCGAGTTGCTTGGGGTAATTGGAGTCGAGGGGTCGATTAGTGCATTATTCCCCAATCAATTTTACTTATTTAAAGATAAAACACTAAACAGCCAAGAACAGACTTTTTCAATACACTATGTAATGAGACAGTTCAAGGTACAGTTCAGTACGGTTTCAAGGTAATGTTTTCTGAAACTTGTCAGTCTATTTTGTTCCCGAAGTTTCTCGCTTATTGTAAATTTACTCGAAAAGAAAATAATTGTAATGAAAGGAAAGTGAATCTGCATAATTTTGGTATCTCCAAGCAAACACTTGAAACTGGAAAATTTTGATCAGGGTTTAAACGTCTAAACCATCAGTGAGTAATGAAAAAACTCTCCGTCTTAAGCAATCCAATTTATTGAAATGTGAATAATAAATCCGTCCCTATTTATTAAGGGACATCATCAGGGCTGTTTTTTCTTTCATTAATTAGATAGCGATTCCTTGTAGCCAACAACAACAACAATATTTTAAACCAGTGAATTTAAAACAAATCACACTTTACATACACTGTCTGAGTCATCATACGTACACTGTCAGTGTCATCATACGTGTATACTCTTATGTGTGATATTTGACTTTTTATGCTTGATTGTTCAATTATCTAAAAAAAACTGCTTTAATATTTCCTTCAAATTATGAAAATGCTGTAACTTATTTCTGACTAAAAAACGTGATTTGTGCAAATCATATCGCTAAAAAAATCTAATGGCGTAGGTAATGACAGGAATTTGAGAGTAAAAATTAAATATTTCACACTGGATCTCATGGGTTTCCATGTTATTAACATAATAAAAACGAAATAAGTCAAGAGTACTGTTATAACTAATTGTCAATTTCCGGCTCCTACGTTTTTACTATACTTCATTCAATTGGACACTGCACATCGAGTGTTCAATAGACACGATGCCTCTTGAAAAAATCGTGTTCATAAAATGAGGCTTTATAAAATTAAGATGGAGTTGGTTCTTTGGAAAAAAAATTAAATCATATATTTCTGAGTATAGGTACTTAGAGTTATAAATAAGGTATCATTTTGACCGTTTATCAAATAGAAAATAATATAATTAATATACAACTAAAACAATTAACAAACTATTAACAATTTAGGCAAGTTATTAAGAATAATAAATTACAAAACAATAACATATTATTTCCCAGCATTGGAAAATGGTGGACTAGGATGGACCGGTCTTGAAATTTGGCTGTCAAGATGAAAAGAAACCTAAACTACTCTATAACGGCCGCAGCGAGGGCGCCTAAAGAGCAGAGAATGTAGCATGCTTAGTATTGGTATAATCACAAATTTGGAAGAGTAGGATTTTCCACCATCGGAGATAAGCTTATAGTTTAAAGTGTTTAAAAAAAGTAACAAGCAGAGCATATTCCCGCGAGCTATTCCCAAACTATAAACTTATAATTTAATGGAATGTCAATATAAATTTAAGTTTAGGCTACTTTCATGATTTTCCTTTCCGAAATAAAAGTGTTTTATTCGCACCTTCCTTTTGTTAAAAAATTGGGGCCGCTTAGCGCCCCCTTTGGCGCCCCTCAGGTCCTGGCGCCCTAGGCGGTCGCCTAGTTCGCCTATATGGTAGAGCCAGCCCTGCTTGATAGTCAATTTTTTTTTATTAATCTGTCGTATGTACGTGTTGTGTTTTTGTTGTTTAATTTATTTTAACTTTATGACGACCACAGGAACAATGTGTTTTTGTAAGATCGGTGTACTGTGCTTTGATAATGGTATTCTTATACCGAAACATGTCAGCTTGATTTAATCTGTGAAGATCAAGGATTTGAACTGCAGATGGAAAGGTAATTTTAACCTTGTTTTATTTATACAAATACACTTATACCGATATAATGTCTTTTGCCCCACTATATTAATAGAGATGGCTATATTATAGTATGTATGATCAAAGTTGTAAAAAATATCATCTTCTTTATCTTGTTGATTACTCATTTTGCCCTCTAATAACTAGAAATTGAGACATTGGGCAGAAATAAAACTGTGCATAATTTTTAACATTTTCTGGCTGTTGCGCCTGTAGCACAAGACTTCCGCTTCTGAAAACTTGGTGTTTTAATCTTTTATTTGGTCCGAGCAACATATAAAAAATCTAGACATCCCGGACCGTTTGCCACCTTTGATGTACATCCTGACTGGACTATGTAGGCTAAGGAAAGATAATAATAATTGAATGAAAAATTCAGTCCACGGCACCTTTGACTATAAATAATTAATAGACCTCCCAGTCATGCCCCAAGCTGGAGCTGGTTTTGGGTGACTGAGAATTTTAAGCTGACATAGTTTGATTAACTACCATCAGAGAGTTGTACTCCAATCAGTCACTTATTTTAGCTATATAGAGGGTGTTTATAAAAGAATCGTCAGGTTTCAATTGCTTATAACTCACTTGTTTCTCAAAATTAATCAGTTACTTAGACATCAGATTAAAGAGCATACTTTCAAGTTTTAGAAACATTTGTTCTATACTCAGATCCATAGTTATCTCGGGATATCATTTGCTATCAAATCAAAATTTAAAAATTTATACTCTTAATTAAATGGCCAACTCGATCTCCTGTCTATGTTGGGATTATTTTGTATGGCTTTATGAAGGACAAAGCTTACATTCAACCATTGCTTAAGAAGCTTTTTAAGCACTAGTTGAATATAAGCTTGGACTCTCACAAAGCCTTAGAAAATAAATCCAACATGAACAGAAGGTCGAGTTGTTCATTTAATTAAGATTGTACATTTCAAAAAATATTAATTTCATTGCTAATGGAACTGAACCCAGGAAAACTATGAAACTGAGTGTTGAATGGCTAGTTATAAAACTTGAAAGTATTCTCTTTAATCCCATGTTTAAATCACTGATTCATTTTGAGAAGCAAGTGAGTTGCAATTATAAAACCGGATAATTCTTTTATAAACACCCTGTACTTAATAAAACTTGATCAGTGTCTTCATCTAATTGAGATCTATTGTGTTTTAGCCTATTGTGTAACAATCTTCAATTTTTACGTTACGCAGCAAACCTGCATTCTCATTTCACATTTCATCCTAAATGAAATAAATAAAATTATAAATAATCTATTCCTTGACACAAATTTATCAAACGTATATGGCTTCTTCTTGTCAAGATTTACGGTGGTTTGAAACAACTAGATTTTCAAAACCCTATAGCAGAAAACCTGTAATCTCATTTCCATGTAATGCTTATGACTAATACAAAATATATCATGCAGTATAAAGCTAATATTGGATTGAAATATGATTCTAAGCATTTGGAATTTTCTAAATATGCAGGTCTGTGCATCGGGTATATATTTACTAATTTGATTATCATTTTGAAATCCGGACTGAATAATGTAGCTTGGAAAATTACAACAAATCATATATAATGAGAGGAATTTCTAAGATTTTTTAAGGTAATCTGTTACATCTTCACTTGTGAAGCAGAAGTACCTCAAAGTACGACACTTGGATTTTGTTTTGCTTTTCTTAAATATGTTTGAGAATTCTCAAAAACCTTAACACCGAGACAATAATACTGGAACCTAATGCTGGGTGCAGATTACTCAAATAATTGTTTCAATTAAACATAAATGAGTAAAAAATTAACTAAACATTTACAATTATATAAATAAAACAAGTACCTGTTTCTTAAAGTGTAATTTTATTAGTTTTGAAATACTAAAATATAAAATCAACCATATCAATTTGTAACAACTCTGGTTCCTTCTTTATGCTTTTCCCCTCCACACTGTTTCTGGGAGTGTACTTCTAACAAAATCCTTCCCCATGATCTCGTCTTGAAAAACAAATGCCCATTTCCCATTGGGTAACTGCACTTCAAATTCCTCGGGCAGATTGACGTTGATGTTTAACGTTTCAAAGTCTTTACAAGTATCCAGACATAGCATAGCGCTTGCAAATTTTCCCAAATATATATATCCAAAAGCTTTGATATCTGGTGCCAAATCAGTGCAATAAGTTTCAGCTTTGTCCATTTTTTGTTTTTCAGCTTTGTCAAATTCCTCACATTTCCATTGGGCTCCTGCATTAGTTTGCATTGTCAGCCTGTTCTTTTCAGGTCCTGTCACTTGTCTTATAATTGTTGTTAAATCAAAAACTGAAAAAAATTTCACAACAATTATTTAAAATTATTAAAAACAATGGCTTTTGAAGAAGGTTTTATCGCTAGTTTATTATAGACTTGGTGGTTTTTTACGGTTCAACTAGAGATCAAACTTAATGATTAATATAAATTAATTAATTAAATTGTGGAAGTTACACACCCAATTTCATCTATCATCAATTTATAAAAGTCAAAATGTTGAATATACATAAATATTAAGCTCTCGAAATTGTGTTGATATCTAGTTCAGTCAATTTTTTGTTATTCTGAAAGCTGTACAATAGTTCTTAGTCCTTGATTTGTGATAGAACAATGATCTCTTCCAGCACTCTTTCTCGATTTTTACAGAGCTTTTAAAAAAACATTTTTCGAGGGATGGGGTGGAGGGTGAGGTTAGGGGTCCTCCTAGTACTTAAATTGTTGTTCCGGCATCTAGATTTATAAAAATCAGTCCCATTCTATAACTGGGTAGAATGGGCACCAGCTCTGGGGCGCCAGGAGGGTGGGAGAAATTTATAATAACTTATGAAAACTTACAAAAATAATCGATGTTTGTCAGGAAATTGCAAGGCAGGAACGGGTCACTTTTGAAGCCCATGATCAGCTGTTTGATGATTTTTGCTTTTTATCATGGTCAGCCCATGATTTAAATAATCCTATAAGGCTCAGCACAGGCTTATTTTATTGATCTTTCAATACATTAATATTAATTGTTTTGAAATAGTTCTCAACTACATAATTCTTTTTCTCATTATAATTCTGACTATAAAGGGTGACCCATAAATAAAGTGCCAAATTCTTGGAATAGGTTACATGGGTCAAAGTAAAGAGAAAATACTGAATAATTTTTTTTCCAAAACCGCTTTGTTTTCCAGTTATCAGCCATTTTGTATTTTTTACAAAATATTTTTATCTCCAAAGTTTTTCAATCAATTTTTTTTAAACTCGGTATGTTCTGATTATTTTTTTATTAACTAACCTTGACTAGATACACGTACATAACGAGTTTAAAAAAATCTATTAAAAAACATCGCGGATAAAAAATATTTTGTAAAAAATACAAAATGGCAGATCTCTGGTAAACAAAGCGTTTTTGAAAAAAATGTTGCTCCGTATTTTCTCTTTATTTTGACCCATATGACTTGTTCCCGGAGTTTGGCACTTTACTTATGGGACACTCTGTATAATGAACAGGAATGAAACCTCAAGGTATAGGTTTGTGTTAGTTGGTCGGAACATACCTTGGGCAGCTTCACAAAATAGTGGCAGAACCTGAAAAACAAATTAAGGTAGTTCATATTTTTTAAATTTTATTTTGAGAGTTAATCTGTAAATATCCCCTGCTACAGAAGCCCTGCATACTCAGTGAATTTCAAATGTTCATTAAATTATTTTGATGAAGCCTTGCACCAATTAAAATCAACATTATGGAGATTAGTTAACATATGGGGCCCAGTTCTACATAAGTGTGCAGGTTTGCTGCCGCAGAAATAAAATATAAAGGATTTTGGGCACTAATCCAATAGACCTCAACTAGATGAAGCGTCATGCCAACTTCTTTTTTTTTGGTACGTTCCCAAAAAAGGCAAGTTTAGGCCGCACGCTCAGTTGTGGAGGTGGGGCAACAGGGTTGGATGTGGTAAAAAAAGGTCCTTTATTTTATTTGCAACCCTCCTATTATTTTATAAAAAATAAAGAAAAAAAGGGGGTATTAGAAATCGACACATATCTCTCTTGAAGCCGGTTAAAATTAAGAAAACTACGATATAATGAAAATGTAAAATGTGAATGCCTGTGCAAGAAATATAATCCAATACTGTATGAATGCACCAGTGTTTCAACCTGCTCGCTATTGATGACATCAGGAAATCGGTCGAGGTACATTACGCTAAGGCCTGTGTTTAATTCCCTGAGCAGTCTCAAATACTTTTTGAGACTACAGGCCCTAATAATCAATTGTTTTTCAAAATTTGTTTTCAATATAAGTATACAAAAATAATTTGGATGAACTTAGGCTATTCATAACAAAAATATTCTGGTGATGTGGAAGTGGTTTCTAAAATTTTAAACAATTTCCATAACAATAATATAACAATAAACAACTAATTTGATTGAGGTGTTTATATTATTCTTATTTTGAGAATTTTGGATTATATTTTTTTCTTTCTCCCCCCTATACAAAGTATATGGAGAAAGTATTGTTTTCATAAAAATTTTCGAATTTGAGTTGTTAGTGGGTGCTCCCCAAATCCATAAAAGAGGTTTTAAAAGAGGTTTTTGCATGGTGTGTGTGTGTGTGTGTGTGCGTGTGCGTGTGCGTGTGCGTGTGCGTGTGCGTGCGCGTGCGCGTGCGCGTGCGCGTGTGCGTGTGCGTGTGCGTGTGCGTGTGCGTGTCAAATTTATCTACTGAGGCAGCGTAATTGACCTATGTCAGCGCATGACTCAATGCAAAAATGGGCCATTCTCCTTCCAATTTATGCTGCCTCGTTGGATAAATTCGACCATAACTCAGTTGTTTATTGACCGATTTTCATAATTCTGGTGTCATTAGACTAGAAATTAAATTTTCTAAAAAGTTTAATCCTTCATATTTTTTGTACTACGTAACGTTTTTCCGATATTTCAAATTAAAGGTTTCAAACGGCCGCCATTTTGAAATTTACAATTCGATTATGCTGATTATTTTTTCATAAACTGACCTTGACTAGTTATAGGTACATACTAAGTTTAAAAAAAATCGATTCACAAACTTTGGAGATAAAAAATATTTTGTGAAAAATACAAAATGGCGGATATCTGGGTAAATATGCATTTTAGGACATACCTTCACAGGAACTTTTTTGCTTATTTTGACCCAATAAACCAATTTATGGAGTTTGGTGGCGGACTTTACAGACACCCTGTATAATATCTTGGAGATTTTTTAAAATTAGATTGAATAAATTCCAGTTTTATTATTTTTTTTGTTCTTTTCTCCACATTTTTAAAACTTCAGGATTGGCTTAAAATCATGATTTAGTGTTTTATAACTTTATTTGTGATCAGCTCCAGCTCCTTCAAATGTTTTTCTTAAGGTTCGGTTTGTTTGATACCAAGTTATATAGAACTGCTGAATATTCATAGACTTTTTTTGTAGCCAGACACATATACATACATATTATGTATATAAATTTAAACAAATTGTGTTTTTGATCTCTGGGGCCCTAAAATAAAAAGTTATTATGGTCTTATGCTTAGCTTAGGTCTTACCACGAGACCTAAGGTAATTGCTTCTTCCCTAGAGGAAAATTTTCCAAATATGCTTAGCAACTTACCGAAATAAGAGTGAAGAGGAGCATTTTTATCAAACCATCAATGTCGGTCGCTTGCAGTAGTTGTGCTTAATTCACTTACACCTTTTTGCAGAAGGTCATAATTAGTCGTTAACAGCCTGAATAAATACAATTGTTTCACAATCTAAAATGTGATGACATAATGTAGTATTTTGTACTCATATCATGAAACAAAAGAAAATTATTCTGGCAACTATTAAATAACTAAAATGTTTGCAAATCTGATGTATGCCCATCATATTTGCAGGGATTGCAAATAATTGAAACAGCTACTTATTGAGGTTCAAAATAATAAAAAAAATTAATCGGTGACATCAGTACAGTTTGTGCGTTTTATCTTGAGCAAAGGGAACTGTTGACACCTGAAACAGTTGGAGTGGACCGATCCCTAAAGTCGCACTAGCCTTGTATGTCAACATTTTATAGCTGCTGTCTATTTATATCTTTACTGTAATTTATTAACAAACAAACTTGAAATTATTTGTTGAAATTAATTTTTACATTGTTTACTGTCCCAAATAATTTAGAATAAACAATGTTTGGCAGCTGGCAATGGAGTATGAATTAGCTCAAGATAAAACACACCAACTGTACACTCTGTAGGTGATTCACTATAACTAGGAGCTCTTAATCCTGGGTCACTCAAAACCTGGAGATGCAATGGAAGGTCTCTTTCAGACATAAAGCCAATGACGACGCTTTGAAATAATGTTCTTCTGTCCTATGCTTGATCTTGTTCGTGTGTGTCCTAAACTGATGTGTGATGAGAACGTGTGTGTCTAGGGTTTGTGTGTGTGCGACACTGATGTGTGATGAGTACGTGTGTGTCTAGGGTTTGTGTGTATCCTACACTGAAGTGTGATGTGTACGTGTGTGTCTAGGGTTTGTGTGTGTCAGACAGTGATGTGTGATGAGTACGTGTGTGTCTAGGGTTTGTGTGTATCCTACACTGATGTGTGATGAGTACGTGTGTGTCTAGGGTTTGTGTGTATCCTACACTGATGTGTGATGAGAACGTGTGTGTCTAGGGTTTGTGTGTGTCTGACACTGATGTGTGATGAGTATGTGTGTGTCTAGGGTTTGTGTGTATCCTACACTGATGTGTGATGTGTACGTGTGTGTCTAGGGTTTGTGTGTATCCTACACTGATGTGTGATGTGTACGTGTGTGTCTAGGGTTTGTGTGTGTCCGACACTGATGAGATGTGTACGTGTCTGTCTAGGGAACAGCCAGCGAGGCCACACTTGTGGCTCTGCTCGGGGCCAAGGCCAAGATGATCCGCAGAGTCAAGGAGCTGCACCCCGAGTGGACCGACTACGAGATTGTGTCCAAACTTGTCGGCTACTGCTCTGGTGAGCGACTAGTGTAATTATTTTTAATATGTAATATTTTTCTAAGAAGCCCAAAAATAAACAAGAGTTTGTCAAAAGGTCTAGGCTTAACTGAAATTGAATATAAATATTATATAAAAATGATTAATGATGTTAGATCTGTTAGGCCTGATTTTACCAACCTTTAAACCATCGTTAAGGCTCGGTTAGTTTAATTTTATCAGCTGTTTAATACTATTTTCTTATCTTTAACAAACGGTTTATTAACCGACCCTTAACTGATGTTTGGTGAAATAAGGCCTTAGCGGTTTGCACGGAAGGTCCAAGGATGGGACCCAGTTTTGGCGTTGCTCCAGCACTGAGAATTATATATTTGAATCACTCCCCCATGTCCTTGGTCAGTGTCGATTCAGTGACCTTCTTCGAGATACCCGTCATCACACTGTAAGGTCAATAGTAGCGGACCAATTTAGGTTAAAAGATAAATTTGATGTATACGAAGAGGTTACTGGGACCAAAACAAACGGTTCAATAAGAAGGGTTGATATAATTGCCATAAATGAAAAACAAAGTCATGGTTTTATCATAGACCCAACTATAAGATATGAGACAACTAAAAATCAACCTGATGAAGTAAATAAAGAAAAAAATAATATTTACAAAAACACCAAGGACTATTATGAAGAAAAATATCAAGTTAAAGAAATTGAAATATATGGTCTCCTTATGGGGACAAGAGGGATAATCCTATCGTTAGTTCAGGAATCTTGGGAAACCTTTAAATTGAATAACAAAGTACTTTATAGAATTGCACTAACTGCAGTTAAATATCTGATAAAAATTCTAAAAAATCACCTATATGGGATTCAAAATTAATGTGAAGTATTCTTTGTAAATATGCAATTTACAAAGAATACAAAGTGGGTATGTAAAAAGATATTAATCTTTAATAAATTATAGGGTTAAAACATTGCATTCCTCTCTTTGGCTTGTCTGGCAACTAAATAGCTTGTATGGCAGTCTTAATATTGGGTATATGCTTGCAGTAAGGGATGTTCCCAGCAAAGTTGAAATGTTGCCCTGTTATATCATTATTGTAACACAGAGGAGAAACGATAGAGGCACTTTCTTTCGGAGGTAGTGTTTGGGTAGTGGGTAGTGTTTGGGTGTTGGGTAGTGTGGGTGAACTTCAAACACCTGGGCATCAAGAAATAGGGGAATAATTGATATCCCCGTGATATCCCCGCCCCCCCATCTCCTCTGCCACTTAGAGGCACTTCCTGAGACCTACTAGGCGCAACATTAGATGCTATGCCTATCTATTTTATTCTCTGTGGCTGTACTGAACAGTGATCGAATAGACTTTTCAAGTAATATTATATAAAAATATACACACGAGAGAGTGTAAAAGACGATTAATTATTTTATAAATCTACTGGTGAGAGAAAATCACTGTGTTCAACTAAACCTATAATTGTTAGAAATTTTTTACAACAAGAAATTTATTTAAGAGATCTATCTTTTAGTGTATGTGTACATTGTTAGGTGGTTACTCTTCACTACTTGGTGAAGAGTAACCATCCAACCATATAGGTACACTAATTAAAAACCATAAAGACCAAAACAACATAAATGAATTAGAACCCCCTCTTTTTGTACTATTTGCTTCCAAAAATATTCATATTTGAAAATCAGTTTTTTTCCATTCATATGGCCTAAGTGGTTTACCTCAAACTCCAACGAATAAAGATTAGAACAAAATTATTAAGATGAGAATAATTGTACGGGAGTAATAAACGCAGGTGTGTAAAAAAAATCCTTCCCCAGAATGAAAAATCAAAGTCGTATTTGGGCGAATTTCACTTTCAAACTTCCACCTAATCTCTAAGCTATATTTTTTTTCTAATAATGCAATGCTCAAAACAAAAATTCTCACCCAAAATCCTTGATGTGTTCCACCGCTGTGCACAGACCAGGCGCACTCGTCGGTGGAGCGCGCAGGACTGCTGGGCGGCGTGAGGCTACGAGGCATCCCTGCGGACGACCGCTACCAGCTGCGAGGCGACTCCCTGCGCGAGGCTATACAGAAGGACAAGAAGGACGGGCTCATCCCCTTCTATGTGAGTGACTGTGTAACTCCACTTTCTTGCAATGGCATTTCTGACTGTATTGATGAAGTTTAATTGCAGCAATGGAAAAATCATGTTTTTAAATTTTATGTGCTTGTTTTTGTTGTTAAACTTGTTTTGTCTTGCCTGCTCGACAATCTGTCTTGGACAGAATTTTAATGCAATTCATGGGCTTCGTCATTTTTATGGTCCCTTTTTCCCAGTCTCTGGGCACTATAGGAAAAATCCAAGCACAAAGATAGAATGCTGTTTTCCTATAAATGTGCACAAACCTATAATAATTTACTACAGTTCTAGAGTATTGTAAAAAAGAATTTAGAAGTTATAATTAAATTAAAATGGGCTTTATGAGTTGCTATGTGGGTTACGGAATAACAACAAAATGAAAACAAATGCAGTCAATGTTTTATTGGAGTAAATACTAAATCTAAATGGGAATGTTCAACCGCAGTCACTGGTGAGAAATCTACCAACCTGTAATAAATTAATGTTAGTGGTGGTTTACCACCTATCAATAATTGTACATCCACCAAAACATATTTACGGTGGATTCGGTTAGTAACCGGACATTGTTGATTGTCAAAATACGATGGATTTACCTATTAAGGGCTATGGTAACCAGTTAGTCACCAGTGACTGCGGCCGAACGTGCCCAGTGTTTTCTGGTTGAATCTCGGCCAGTAGGCGATGCCACAGAGAAGAATCTAACAGAGGTCGCTTTTAAATGGGTCTTCTGTTGCGCCCAAGTGCTTGCTGGTTACAATTAAATCCAGCTACAGTTAAGTTACTAGTTACTAGTTATATCCAGTTACTAGATGCAGTTAAGTTAAATTAGGAGAGGGCAGCGACGGTGCTGGTCTCTCGCGGCGTTAATGGTGAACTATTTTTTATAAGTCCTCGACACCAGCGCTCGACACCACCTGAGTGCAACATTAGAAGATACCTCTGTTTGATTCTCCTCTGTGGCGATGCCTAGTTCTAGTGAAAAAGTCTACATGGAACTCAGGAGTCCACAGTGACCCATATCAGCAGAAAGGTGACATGTGAAACATGATTCTTAAATTTTGACAAATATAGAATTTTAAAATATGACTACCATTTTGTAAGTGAACAAGCAATTCAAGAAACAAGGTCCTGTTCTCGTCAAGTTTTTGGCAAGGGCCTCAAGGCACAGGTTCTTTTTGAGACGGGATCTCAGTATTTTCAGCTTTTATTCATGATATTTATTGTTCAGGTGGTGGCAACCCTGGGTACGACCAACTGTTGTGCTTTTGACTGCCTTGATGAGATCGGACCTGTTTGTGAGGAAGAAGAAGTATGGCTCCATATTGACGCTGCCTACGCAGGTGAGAGACTTATTACTATACTTTCCTCGTAGAACGCTTTTTCAGACAGCCTAAACCACGCTGTAGGCAACGTTTTCGGTCTCACAATTTACTTATTTATTTTTGATAAATCATTTTCTGTTGAAGTTGTGGGCCTTCTTTCCTGAATTGAATGTTTCTCATTTGTTCAGTGATAGATTGGGGTGGTTAACTTACCATGCATGACCACATTCAAAATTACACAATATGTTTTCAGTCATGTCCTTAGAAATAAATACATTTGTTAACTTCCTTAGCATATCTCATATTTTCCTTTAAGCTGTAAGATAACTTTAGGATGCTAGAAATCTTTTTGATATAAATAAAATGTGTCTTAAGCCCCTTTCACACGATACGGTTTTGATGAGGCTGATGCTGTGCAATAAGTTGTGCGACCCACTGCAGTCTCAGTTTTGTTTGTGGATCATATGGATTTACCGTGCAGCACTCTGCCGCGTCTTATGAAGTTGCCCATAAAGCTAAAGACAACTCCCAATCACATGGGCCCTTGTTTTACAGCAGCAGCTATGTGAAAACCGCATTGTGTGCATACTTACAACACTTATATGTATTGAAAGAGAACAACATATATCATGCTAATCGAGAAAAGTTATTTACAAATCCATTCAAACTACCAAAGAAATTAAAATAAGTTCTCAAAGAGTCTGTCAGAGTTCAGTTTTCAGTCGATCACTTAACAAGGATTCTTGAGAGCTAAGTTGACACAGAGTTTGAAAACAATGTGATTTCAAGCCACAATTTGACATAAGTGAATTGAATTCAATTTGGAAACCATCTTATCTTTATATGTCAACTTTGGGCTAAATGTACTGTGGTATAATAATGTTTTGTGGTATAATAGTTGATAACGGTACTGTGATATACAGTACTGTGGTATAATTATTTCCGTTATGAAGTAAACATATAGTATATTTTACTTTAAATATTTATACTTCTTGCGTTATGCTGTTAAAGACACTAACCAAAGTTGTCGACAGGATCTGCATTCATCTGCCCTGAGTATCGCTACCTCATGAAGGGTGTGGAGTACGCAGACTCCTTCAACTTCAACCCCCACAAGTGGATGCTGGTCACGTTTGACTGCTCGGCCATGTGGTGAGTTCAGCAAGATATCCCTTAATTACTGCAAGAATAAGGAGAAACAAGCAAACCATTTGTTTTTAATTTGTTTCATAAGTTTTACAGGGTTTTTTTAACACAACCCAAAAACTTTATTTTATCAGTGAAGGATTATCCCCCCAAGCTCCCCGGATTTGACCCCACTATATTATTTTCCTTGATATACATCAAAGTAAGGCCTATGAAAACAATTCACAGGATATTCAGCACCTCAAAACAAACATAACAAATTTAATACAAGAAATTCAAAGAGGTACTTTTCAAAACGTGTTCAGGAATTTGATGGAGAGAGCACAAGTTTTTTTTTATGTCAATGGCAGATTTTTGAACACATAATGTGACCCTAAATGTGATCAAACTTGAATAATAGCTTGTGTAAAATGTAAGGATTAAAAAAACAATACTTATTTCATATTTACATGTGCATTATTTAATATTAAAAATGGGTTGTGTTTAAAAAAAAATCCTGTATTTTTAAGTAAGCTGCTGTCTTCTTGTTTAATACTGGTGGTAAGATTCTTTTGTTTTGATTTGCTCTTCATTGTAATTTAAATGTGCCAAAATCGTACTTTGAGGGTTCCTAAGGCTGTCTGGCTCTACTGCAGATCTAAGGGGATTACTAAGAGGGGGTATTACTAAGGGAGGGGGGGTTACTAAGAGACACCCCAAATTAGACACTTTTAAGGAAAGTGGCCAGAATCTATTCAGTAATGATATGTAACATTCAACCATGGATATGGATTTAAAACCATTACTGGTCCCTCATGAGCCAAAATCTTCATTTTTAACTCAGCAGGAAAAAATTGTTTTACTGTCCAAAAATTTTTTGATAGGTACTTTACTTTTTACTTTTTTTGTTTTCAACTGGAATTTTACAAAATTTTCCATTTCTGATTATGGCAGCATGCACATTTATAATCAGTGATGACAAATGTCCGTAAAGTCAGATTAATCATAAACTCATCATCACTGGTAATGAATTTAAAACAAAAGAGGTAAAGTTATTTCTGTGTTACAGGTTGAAAGACCCATCTTACGTGGTTGATGCATTCAACGTCGATCCTCTGTACCTCAAACACGACATGCAGGGCTCTGCTCCTGACTACAGGGTAACTAATTAGATCTTAGTCTTGCTAAATTATTAAAAAAAAAAAAAAAAAAAAAAAAAAAAAAAAAAAAAAAAGTAATGTTTTATTTTACGAATAATTAAGTATCAAGTTAGAGTTATTTAGAAGAGGAATGGTTATGTTAAAGACAGTATATGTTTTAAATAAGATAATATAAATTAAGTGAAAGAACAGCAAGTAGGCATACAATAAAAGGACCTTTGCCCTGGACTTTGGATATCTGGGAATTCCGGCCGTCTACCGATCGGCCGAGGCACACGGCATTGAGACCTTCAGTCGAGTTCTGATCCAGGTACGTACAACATGTCTGTCGTTTCCGCCTGTGATCCTTGATCGCGTTGCTTGGCCTTAAGCACAGTTATAAAAGTAATAAATATTAGTTCATAATAAATGGCGACGAGAGTAAAGAGTTCGCGTGTGTTTTGATGTTTCGGAACTTTAAACTTAAAGTGATTGAATTCATTTTCACTCTTGAGTTCAAGTTGAAACCCGAACTTGGAATAAACTTGTTAACGACAAGAAATCGTGTTCAGACAAAGGAAGTTTTTGTCCAGTTAACATTTTACAGTGGATTTCCAGTTAAAAGTTAACTTTATTTCCAATCGAAATACATTTTTCTAAGGACGTTAAGTGTATTTTTGATTTCTACAGTATTAATGGAGACCTGTTGCTGGCAAGTGGCAAATTGAATGACGATTGCTGACCCATCCCTAGGACCACGTTACGAAGAGAAATAATGCTAAATGTACCGATTTCAGTGATTTAGCATATTTATTAACGTAACTTATATTTGTCTACTGTTCAAGTAAGTGATTTACTAGTAGATTAATCATGGCGAAACAACTAGTTGGGAAAATTTCAGAGTTCAATGAAGAGTTAGAAACATTCACTAATTACAGTGAGCGACTAGATCATTTCTTTTCTATCAACAATATAAAAGAGGAAAATAGAGTTTCATTTTTCATCTCTATTATGGGCCCAGCCCTGTTTTCCACTTTAAAGGATTTGCTCCATCCAAAAGAAATAAAAGATGTAGATTATAAGAAGGTTATTGATACTTTGAAAGCTCACTTTGTGCCTAAACTAAATGTCAGTTATGAAAGATTCATTTTCAACAAAAGATCTCAAAAAGAAGGAGAGAGTATTACAGAGTACTCTTGTCAGCTTAAAAAGTTAGCTGCTACTTGCAATTTCCATTCTTTTCTTGATGAAGCTTTGCGTGACAGGTTCCTGTGTGGGCTTAGGTCTACGGCTATACAAAGTAAATTGTTAGCTGAGGGGGAAAGTTTGACTTTTACTAAGGCTCTAGAATTATCCTTGGTCATCGAGAGCGCTGACAAAAATATTCGCACATTTAATTTACACCCTGAAAAAGGTTCGGGTGGAGATGTAAACTTTGTTAAACCATATAGGCCTAGTAATAGTAGTAAACCAGGGCAAGGTAAACAAAGATTTGGTAAACCCAAACCAATGAATCAGGCAAAGGCTAATAACAGGCCTAACCCCTCCAGTGGTAACAAGTTCAAGTGTTATCGTTGTGGCAAGCCACACGATCCTAAAACTTGTGCATATATTGATAGTACATGTTATTCTTGCAATAAAAAGGGACACTTGGCAACTGTTTGCAAGTCTCAAGGCAACTCTAGGCATAGGCCTAATAATAATAATAAAATTAATTACTGTGAATCTGATGACAGTGATTCTGAATCCTATGGGTCAATTTCAAATTGAGAGAGAATTCATGTCCCACCAATTTTTTTCAATTATTAATTTGATTAAAATTTTAAATTAATATTCCAATGATAGTTCTATGTATAAAGCACCCTATGGATATGAAAAAAATAATAATTTGTTAATTTAAAGTGTTGAAATTAATTTTTGAAAGCCATTTTCCTCAGGTCGCTAACTGTCCCCAGCAGTCAAAGTCATAACTTGAAGCAGTGTATTTCGTAAATAAAAAAAATTAAAAATCGTTTGAATGTGTTTTAATATTCCTTCATCCTCCTTGTTCCCATATGAAAAGTGTTTTTGAACTCAACAGTAACATGAAACACATTATTCGACGATATATGTGTGTCCCCGGGGTTCGGCGCCGATTGTACACGGCATTTTGAAATTGCCGCCAAACAGACGAAAACGCGGGAAGAACGACTGCTTTGACGTCTGTTCATCTGGAAACGATCACAGGTACCTTTGTGATTCATTTGAGCGGATTCGTTTTGAAATTGTTCATGGAAAAAAACTTCTAATAAGGTAAGTATTGAACGTATTTTAATTCTAAATCAGGTCGCTAATGCCTATAACTTAGTTATTGATAGAGAAAATGATTTGAGAAGCTTCAATACATGTAAACTATGGATGTCTGCCTTAACCTCAAAGTTTGTTTGGCGCCTAGTGGGGTTTGCCAATTCAGTGTAGACAAAGACGTCCAAATTACTCAGGTCGCTAACAATCAGATCGCTAACGTTGCCAGCTGACGTGATCCTGACCGTAAGATCGCTAACGTTATTGACCTGACGAAATCTCATTGCTCATATCGCTTACGTGCGCAACCTGATTAAATCTTGCTGAATAATGCTATTTAACATAATAAAGAACCTTTTTTATACTGCTTTCAAGATATCCAATACTTTAAAGAATGTATGAGTTTATTAAATAATCTGTTAAACTGCTTGAAAAGTAAGATAGGGGCCATCCGTAAATTACGTAACGCTAAAATCGGCCTTTTCAGACCCCCCCCTCGTAACGTATTTTGGACGCTGGCGCCACCCCCCCCCCTTAAAATTACGTAACGTTTTGTTCATCCCCCCCCAAAAATAAAGAAATTTATATTGAAGATAATTAAAAATCTTTGAAAGACTTTGAGGAATTAATTTTTAAGGTTTAACTTTGCGTTGATCCCCCCCTCCCCCCTCACCACTAGGGGAGTTAGGTAATTTATGAGTGGCCCCATTTTCATGATTTAGAAATTTCTGTCTTTCTGAATTGTATATTATTCCATTACATATTTAGTTTTTCTGATAAATTTTACATATAACTTTTCGTGTGATTAGAACATTTTTCCTTTTTTAGGCCACAAAAAAAACACATTCAAAGTACTATTTTTTTACTGGTCCATAAAATCTCACCGGTTAAACAGTTAATTGGCCTGGTGTTTGCAGTGTCTTTATTTGAAATTTTTGCACACTTGTAACAAACTTTGTTTGTTACAGGTGCTCTGCAAATTTTATGAAATGGTGAAGGTAAAGAAGAAGATGAAGGAAATCTGCGATGACGCGGCTAAATATAAAAGGCAAAAGGAACTGGCACGTGAGAGGCAACGTCGATTTAAAGCTAATATGACAGAAGAACAATTGGAAAAGAAGAGATCACGAGACCGGGAAAGAAGAAAGCGATTAAGAGAAGAAAAGATAATAAAACCAATTGCAGAAATGAAGGCAGCAGACCAAAAGAAAACTAGGCAATTGTGGAAAAAGTATTCGGCAACTTACCGAAAAAAACAAAAAGATTTGGAGAATGCCGTGAGGAATACCCCACCCCCATCAGACAATGAAGATATCGACGACCCTGAACCTGTAGTGTCAAGGCAGAAAAAAAGAGGCAGGAAAGAAGTACGCCGTAATAGAAGTAAGACTAACAGAACAATAGCAAAGCAGGCAGAGGAAATAGAAAACCTAAAGCGAACTGTAGAAAAATATAAAAAGAGACTTCATCGGCAGAAAATTAAAAGCAAAGAGATGTGTTCTCCTTCTCCAAATAAAAAAGTAAAAGAGTTAGTTGCTACTCAACGTGTATCACCAAAAATAAAAAAGAAACTGTTTGCTGCATTTGCATTAGAAAAGCAAATTAAACACCAAGTGAAAGCTGTCAGTCCAAAGACAAAAGACAGGCAGTTAATGTGCAAGGTATTAGGAAGCAAAATATTAAAAAAGTATAGGGCACAGGCATGTTTTAAAGAATTGATTCCTTACACGTTCAATAAAGTTCAAGGGAAGTCTGATGGTGGAAAACCTGATTTAACGTACACCAGGAAAAGGTACACGACAGTCAAGATAAAAGAATTACAAACATTGAGAAAATTCTTTGAAGATGACTCAGTATCAAGAATGTGTCCTGGTAAAAGAGACTACATCAAAAAGGGGAAGTCTAAAGTACAGCGGAGGATTCTCCTGGACACTTTAAGGAACTTGTACACACGGTTTACTGAGGAAAATCCTAACTTGAACATTAGTTACACTACTTTCACGAGATCAAGACCATTTTGGGTAACAAGACCAAATAATCGTGACAGAGAAACCTGCGCCTGTGTGCATCACGAAAATTTTCAATTTTTGGTGAATGCTTTAAAAAGTGCTAAAGTGATTAAAGAGTCCAACACCAGTGATGTTTTAAAATCATCAGTCTGCTCAGTGAAAAACGAGAAATGTATGAAAAAGTTATGCAAAAACTGCAGATTGAAAGGTGTGAACTTTTGTGATTACGAAGATGAAGAGATCAAATACTACAAATGGGAAAAGATAACAGAAGAGAAAATAATCAAAGGAGCAGTGAAAAAGATCAAGAGGGTTGTGAAAAGTGAAAAAGTTGCTCTAATCTCAGAGGTGATTCATTTGTTCAAGAAATCGTTGCCTTCTTTTAAAAATCACGTTCATGCTATGATTCATCAATTATCTGTGTTGAAGAGACTAAAAAAAAATCTAAAAGAGGGAGAACTTGTGTTCCAAGTTGATTTCTCACAGAACTATATAGCCAAATACGCAACGGAAATACAATCAATGCACTTCGGTGCTTCCAAACGGCAGGTATCATTGCATACTGGAGTCAGATACCACCATGAGGAAGGCAAGACAGTACCCGAAACCTTCTGTACGGCTTCCAGTAACTTGGACCATCACTGCCATGGGGTTTGGGCCCACTTAAGACCCATCCTGGAGGAATCATGTGAAAAATTTCCAATGACTCATACTGTCCATTTTTTCTCGGACAGTCCGTCATCGCAATACAGGAATCGGGGAAATATTCACTTAATGAGTAAGTTGTTGCCAAAGTTTTTTCCAAATCTTAAGTGCTTTACATGGAATTTTTCTGAGCCGGGACATGGGAAAGGCCCCATGGACGGCGTGGGAGGAGCCATCAAGCGAAGTGCTGATCAGCTTGTTAATCACGGAGCTGATATCAAGTCTGCTTCTGAGTTGGTTGAATTGTTGAAGGACAAAAGTATGGTAAAGCTTATTGAAGTCACAGAGGCTGAGGTGGAAGAGTATAAAAAGTTAATGCCATCAAACATTCCCGTCCAAAAAGGTATTATGCAAGTGAGGCAACTATGTTTTGGGGAAGGGAACACGACTGCACGAAAATTATCTTGTTTTGATTGTGCCCCGTCCAAAAAGTGCAAACACTACCATTTTATGAACATTGATATAAACTCTACTGCACCATCTTCAACTCCACCATCAACTGCTGCACGGAACACAGTTGCTCCTTCTTCATCAAATTTAAAGAAAAGAAAATTAACTGTACAAGAGGTGTACAGTTCATCTGATGATGAAGGTTTTGAACAAGGGGTTCAAAGCTCAGTAAAGTGCACAGCACTGCAGCATACTGACATTGAAAGTTCACTTAAACAGGGCGCATATGTTATTGTTTCTTTAGACAGTGGAAAACAAAAAAGGAAGAAAATGAATTTTGTTGGTGTTCTTCAAACAGACATCGATGATGAGGACGAAGTCACAATAATGTTTATGAAGGCATATGCTAATGATCCATCCACGTTTATGGTGGACGAAAAAGATGTTTCGTACGTGTCTGTCAGCCGAATTGTAGGAGTACTTCCTGCTCCCACCATTATATCAAAAGGCAGTAGACTTTTTTATAAATTTAAGGGACCCGTTGAGTTGTAGACCAGGTGTGCTATGTTAAAGCTTTGATCATATTAGACATTTGTCCTTTTCTTATCATGATTATTAGTAATACACATTATCTATTAAGATATTTTCTATATATTATCATGTTCACATATTATCTAATAAAATATTAGTCAATTTCCATCAACGATTTCATCTTATTATCCTAATTTCACAACGCCGTCATCTCCCTATCATCAGATCGCTAACGTTAATTGTAACAAAATGTGGGCTAAAACTACATTTTTTTTAGATGTAAACATCCTTCAATAGTAGTATGGTACTTTGGCCAGCTTAGGTTATGTTTGAAAACCTTGTTTTAATTGAGTTTGGTCATATGGCGTACTATTGCGCAGTTCTTGGCTACAGCCGACATCAGGTCGCTAACTGTGAATCAGGTCGCTAACACTCACTAAAATGCTTGTAAATTCTTCAATACTAAATATTTTCATTCAGTTTTTATATATTTTGTCCCTATATATATGCTCTTCTATTTATAGTTACTTCAAAGAAGAAAAAAAATTTTTTGCTGTAATATTTGCAAGTTTTCTAGACGACAACATGGAATTGATCAAACATTTTACTTTCACACAAATTTTATACATGTACAAAAATAAATTAAATATATTTCAATGTGACAAAGCCTTCCTATATACATTAATTACTTGATAACCTATGTTATATCGTCTCCAAGATTGTACTTTGATTTTTGTATTTGATTACAAAACTGTTAGCGACCTGATGAAATTTCAGAGGTTAAGTTGGTAATTCATGAAAAAAATGTAAAAAAATAAATAATTAAGCTCGGCTGAGTATAGCACTGTAATTGTTAAGATATTGTGCATTAATTAACCAATAATTAACTTAATTTTATATTTAAAAAAAATTTTTTATTTCTTTTTCCATTTTCTCTCTCAATTTGAAATTGACCCCTATGATAGGCCCACTCAAGACTTTGATTTATTTACAATCGCATTTGCTAATGATAATAAACCAGGGAGTTTTGTTGTCGATATGTCTGTAAATAAAGTACCATTGCAAATGGTTCTTGACACAGGTGCGTGTTGCAGCGTCTTGCCTTCTAATGTGTATTTTGAAAAATTCAAAAGCCAAAACACTGTTCTTAAGAAAAGTGATGTTAAATTGAAGACCTATACAGGTGAGAAAATTAAGGTGCTTGGAGAGTTTCAGGTTACGGTGAATGCTAATAATGGCGGCCCAGACTACTCGCTACCTATGATTGTCATCGAGAGTACTTCTACGAACCAACCTACCCTACTTGGCAGGAACTGGCTTGAAAGGATCAAATTGGATTGGAGCGCCGTGAAGGCTAGCAGCGGGGCCCCAGAGCAGATGATGGACGTTTGTCGCCTGAATGGTGAGTCCGTTCCTTATTATAGCCTAGTTGAGGAATTACAAAAAAAATTTGCACCTGTTTTTGAACAAACCCCTGGGGAAATAAATTTTAAGCCTGTAAATATTGTTGTAAAAGAGAATGCAAAACCAGTCTTTTGCAAGGCACGGAATGTCCCGTTCGCACTCAGAAACGCCGTAGAGGCAGAACTTGACAAATTACAGCGGAATGGTATAATTTACCCTGTGACTCAATCAGAATGGGCCACGCCCATTGTGGTTGTTGAGAAACCTAATAATGAAGTCAGAATTTGTGGGGACTTCAAGGTTACGATTAATCCGGTAATACGTACTGATCATTACCCATTGCCAAATCCGGAGGATATTTTGACACAAATATCTGGAGCTAGGTTTTACTCTAAGCTTGATTTATCTGCAGCCTATACTCAACTTAAAGTAAGTGAATCTTCGCAGGAATTATTGACTATCACGACTCATAAGGGGTTGTTTCGCTACCGCCGCATGGCTTATGGTATCACAAGTGCAGGAGCACTGTTTCAGTCCGCAATGGACCAAATTTTGATGGGTTTGGATGGAACTGCCTGTTACATTGATGACATATTAATACATGCTAAGAGTATTACTGAAATGAAATCGAGGGTTCATGCTGTTCTGAAGCGGTTAATGGACCATGGAGTGAAAATTAACCTAGCTAAGAGTAAATTTTTTCAAACTAGCCTAGTCTTTTTAGGTTACCGTCTCGATGAACAAGGCATTCATCAAAGTGAAGAGCTTACTAAAGCTATTCTTGAGGCACCCAAGCCTACCGACATCACTTAGCTCAGGTCTTTCCTAGGCTTAGTCAATTTTTATTCACGTTTCATCCCAAATCTAGCGACTATTTTACACCCACTATATCGACTCTTGAATTCCGATGTTGAGTGGTCATGGGATGACCAGACCAATGAAGCTTTTGAAAAGTGTAAGAAACTTTTAGTACGAGATAATGTACTCTTACCATTTGACCCTAGCTTAGACATAATAGTGACTTGTGACAGCTCAAGTTACGGGTTAGGTTGTGTCATTGCACACATTTTGCCGGATGGCACTGAGCGACCTGTTGCTTTCGCATCCCGTACTTTAACTAAAGCTGAAGTGAAGTACAGTCAAATAGAAAAAGAAGCACTTTCCCTGATTTATGCAGTAAAAAAATTCCACAAATTTTTGTATGCCCGAAAATTTACACTAGTAACAGACCACAGACCCCTAACCTTTTTGTTGAACCCAAACAAAGGAATTCCAACATTGTCAGCAGCCCGTATCCAGAGGTGGGCACTGATTTTGTCTGCGTACCAGTACGACATCCGCTACAAAAAGGGGAAGGATATCAGCAATGCAGATGCGTTGTCTCGTCTTCCATGCTCCTCAGAAGACAGTGAAGGGGAACTTGCATTTTTTACGTCTTTTAACTTGCCTATTACAGCTAAAGAAATTGCTACTGCGACCAAGTTTGATCCTGTACTGTCCAAGGTATATGATTTCATAACCAATGGATGGCCCAGTTATTCGGAAGATCCTGATATGCGCCCTTTTTCTAACAAAAGCTTGCAGTTGTCTGTCGACCGAGGTTGTGTGCTTTGGGGCAACAGAGTTGTCGTCCCAACTACTCATCGGAAGGAAATTCTTCTTCTACTGCATTCTGAACACCCAGGCGAGTCCAGGATGAAGGCGTTGGCCCGAAGTTTTGTATGGTGGCCGGGTATGGATCAGGAAATAGAAGACGTAGTTAGGGAATGTTCCATTTGTCAGAAGACACGGAAATCTGCCCCTCTCGCCCCACTTCAGCCGTGGGCGTGGTCCAGACATGCGTGGCAGAGAATACATCTTGACTTTGCAGAGTTTCAAGGAAAGGATTTTCTGATCGTAGTAGACAGTCATTCAAAATGGATTGAAGTGTTCCACATGACTGGTACAACTTCTAGACATACTATTGACAGATTAAGGCATTGTTTCGCTATGTTTGGTCTTCCAGCTACAGTTGTTACTGACGGGGGTCCACAATTTAGGTCTGAAGAATTCAAGGAATTTCTGGGAGCTAACGGTATTCACCACATTTTGACGCCACCGTATCACCCAGCGTCTAATGGTTTGGCGGAAAGGGCTGTGCAAACAGTTAAGGAAGCTTTTAAGAAGCAATTGTTGCACGATGCAAAGTACAATTCCCAGCGAACCTTACAGCACCGCATTGACTCATTTCTATTCACCTATCGAAATACTCCACATTCAGTGACCAACATGACTCCTTCGGAAGCTATGTTTAAGTTTAAGCCTAAAACCCACCTTAGCCTACTCAAACCTCATCTAGTAAACGAAATGGAAAGTAAACAAGAGGCTACTACTAACGCAGCCAATGCTCATAGAAGCAAACCCAGAAGCTTTAAGGTCAATGATAAGGTTTTTGTGCGTACTGTCCGACAGGAGAAAGTAAACTGGCAGTCCGGAATCATTACTAAGGTGATAAGCCCCGTTACATATTTAGTACATGTTGAAGGTCGCACAAGGTTTGTGCATATTGATCATCTCAGGGCTAACCATGTGGCAGAAGATGAAGATGAAATTACTTTGCAATTTCCAAGAGAGTTATATCAGAGCCCTAAGGTTACCACGCCAACCGAAAGTCCTAGGCCTAGTACCCCAGCCAAGAGAAAAAGTGTATCTCCACCAATAGTTTCACCTAAACCATCGCCAATCAAGGCTGCGGTTACAGAACCTAACATAACAGAAGACCCAGCCCTTCGACGCTCCCAGAGATCTCGAAGGGTGCCGCAAAAGTTGGAGCTCTAAGAAGAGCGAAGACCCTCCCAGCACAGTCCACTAATTATTGTTTTCAGGAAGAAGCAATTTTAATTTTATTTTCGTTGGGAGGAGATGTGATAAAGTAATGTTTTATTTTACGAATAATTAAGTATCAAGTTAGAGTTATTTAGAAGAGGAATGGTTATGTTAAAGACAGTATATGTTTTAAATAAGATAATATAAATTAAGTGAAAGAACAGCAAGTAGGCATACAATAAAAGGACCTTTGCCCTGGACTTTGGATATCTGGGAATTCCGGCCGTCTACCGATCGGCCGAGGCACACGGCATTGAGACCTTCAGTCGAGTTCTGATCCAGGTACGTACAACATGTCTGTCGTTTCCGCCTGTGATCCTTGATCGCGTTGCTTGGCCTTAAGCACAGTTATAAAAGTAATAAATATTAGTTCATAATAATTAGTATATGCTATAAATTATTATTTATATCAATATGTTGTTAAAAACCCTGTACAAGGTCTATCATAACTCACCAGACCTAGGAATTGTCATAGGAATTTATATAGGCAAAGTAAATGTTTTCATGTTATTGGTTTGAATATTCCAGTCTGATTACTCAGTTTAAATTAACAGGATAATATGCGTTTAAGTTTTACTAGGTTCATAACACCTGGTTATTCAAACAATTACATTGTTTTAAAAAAGCTAATATTTTGGAAACAAATTAAGTGATTTACTGAAAACTGGCCATCTATTAAAGATATGTTTCTGTTGAAATCGAATCACACTTTAACTCAATTTGATACAACACAATCTTTAATGTCAGTTAATCTTTGAAACATAAGAACCTCCGAGTCTGGCAATCATTGTAACATCGTTAGATGATTAACAAACACTAGCTGGCAATCCCGATTTAACACCCAGGAAGTAATAAGTGCTGCAATATGTGGTTTTGGAATGATCCCATTCTTTTGAACTAATTCAACTCATATCCATATGTTTAGTTTCAAACAAAGTGAATCGAGTTTGATACAATGTCGATGGATAGCACAACTGTTTCGAAACTTCAGTCTCTTACTGTATTTAAGTGGTACAGTAAAGGAATCCTTTATGCAAACTGCGTAGAAATAAATTTAAATTGACACCTCAATCATTGAAATCTGCTCAGTTTTTATAAAATTATGATTCTGAAAAAGTTTATTTGTCAATTTTATGACAATGAAATATTTGATAGTAATTGGATGAACTAGTAAACATGAAATAATACCGAGCAAGGCTTGGTATAAATTAATACATAGATGACTTTTGCCTTATTATCGAACAAAAATTTCAACAATATCCTGGTGGTTGGCAGCACTGGCAGATCCCGCTGGGCCGACGGTTCCGTTCGCTCAAGCTGTGGTTCGTCATGCGGCTCTACGGCGTGGAGAACCTGCAGAAGCACATCCGCAAGCAGATCGGCCTCGCGCACGAGTTCGAGAAGTACGTCCTCAGCGACGACCGCTTTGAGATCATCCACGAGGTCATCATGGGCCTGGTCTGCTTCCGGCTTAAGGTAATCTCGCTTCAGAGGGTTTATTATTTTTTATTCTATTGGATAGATACATAAATTTTGCTTTTTACTATTTTTATTTTGAAAATATGAACAGAATATACATAAGGGAAGAAGGGTATATTCAAGGCCGTATTTAGGGCCCCAGAGGCTCCGGTTGGAGTTCTGAAACAAAATAAGACCCTTACGATGTCCCCAAAACCCTTATTTATGGACCTACGCTGTACGCGACTTTCTCACCCACCTTTTTTGTCCTGGGCCCCCTTTACATCCCCTGGGGCCCCCTTTTACTCCCAAGACCCCCGATGGCCGCCATTTACGCCATTAATTGGGAGATCCCACCTTGAGAAAGGTAAGGTCAATGACTTCCATGTAAAAGGGGCTTCTGATTTGTTTTGGTGGGGAGGGACTCACCCTCCACATGGTGGGAGCTCCCCATACATCCTACTGAAATACTTGGAGAACTGAAAATATAATAGATCATCTCTTAATCTTGTTTTGGTGGGGAGGGACTCACCCTCCACATGGTGGGAGCTCCCCATACATCCTACTGAAATACTTGGAGAACTGAAAATATAATAGATCATCTCTTAATCGACCTCTTCCCACGTTGATCAGATTAACCTCTGCTGTATGAGTAAGTTATAAATGATTGTATCTGCACCAGTTTGTAAAATAGTTCCATTTGGCAATACACTTTCAAGGAATTGTGGCATATCCATTCCTACCTAAAGCCTCTCTGGCTATTCATTTAATTCTGTGGCTCAGTTTACAGTTATGGTCACTTACCTACTACATACATGGTTTACTTAATTGTTAATTACTTTAATGTATTTTTTAGAATGTAAATATTTAACTTCCTAGCCAGAAACTAAATTTTAAAACGAATGTGATATTTTAGGGTTCAAATGAGCTGAACGAAAACCTGCTGAAGAGAATAAACGGAAACGGCAAAATCCATCTTGTTCCTTCGAAGATCCGGGATGTCTACTTCCTGAGAATGGCCGTCTGCTCACGATACACAGAGTCCGAAGACATCAAGTTCTCGTGGGACGAGATCCAAACTCTCGCCACCGACGTTCTCGCTGAGGGCAGGCCTGGCAACTGATAAACAATGAAAATCCCTCCCTATAAACCATGTCCCTCCAGGCCTGGCAACTATAGAATAATAAAAATCCCTCCCTTTAAACCAAGTCCATCCAGGCCTGGGATCAGAGAAACAATGAAAATCCCTCCCTGTAAACCAAGTCCCTCCAAGTAATCCACTATTTACTCCTTGTTATGATAAATAAATTTAGGTATCTATGTAAGTATTTAAGCGATATACTGAGCTATCTAAAGTTCCAAAGTACACTATAATGTATAAAACATCAGATTGACAATAAGTGTATGGTATTTGAATATTACATTACAAATAGGTACTGTAGTTTTTAATTGGAAGACAATAAATTTAACACCATTACAACTCTGTTAAGAAAATTTAAAAGTTATGAGTTACTTTTTAAAATTCATTTTGTGCTTCAGTGGTTTCAATTGTAATATATACCCCAAAAAATAATGTTTTAAATTTTTTAACTAAAATGAAATGCTATTTTTTATATGAGACAAAAAAGTCCAATGTATATATACGTATACATTGACAAACTACTTACTGACTTCTACGTGATATTAAATTGAATTAAGAAAAAGACCAATCAGTATTCTAAAACTGATAATTTATATTGTAGGTATTTTAAGTTGGATGTAATACGGATCTAGTATAAGTGTAGTATAGACCACCAAATCAAATGTTTGGTACAGTCAACTTATTAATTTAAATTACACTGTTCAATTGCAAGCATGGAGATTCCTCTATAGACTAAGACTGTAAGGAATATTTAGGAAAGTGGTTTTACCTAAGGCAATGAAAATATTTTTGTGTCAAACACTACAACATCTCGATAAACAAATTGAGATAACCAGTCTTTTTTTATTTTTGTCTTGAGATTTGCAAACTTTAAAATATATATACTCCATCTTGTTGTGTATCAAGTGCTGCTTGGACATTTTTGTTTTGAGATTTTGCTAGTAAAACATGCAAATCTCAATATGTTATCGATGTTGTAAAATGCTTGAGAATCATTCTAATTTTAGTTTAAAGGGCATCAATACTTAAATTGTGATACTTAAACTTTAAGAAGTCAACAGAGACCTTGTCCATAAAAATCTTGATTTATTCCTCTATAAAATAACTGTATATACTCTACAATCTGTACAGTACAGTGATTTTATGGAAACTTAATTCACAACTTGTAAAGCAGGTATAAAAAAATTATTGTATTCCTACCTAAACAATTTATTGTGGTTTACAGCAACTGGCTCAAGGTCTAACACTTGTATTTAACAAACAGCCCTTAAAAAAGTAATCTACATGTTATCAGCAATGACGCTTGAACTTGATGTTTAAGTATTTTCAGTAAAAATATTCAGTTGAAAAGCTACCATTACCACCTCGTCATAAGAATGTGATTGTATAGAAAATAAAATGGGAACAATTAATGCGTTAGGTAATAATTTATATTTTTGTAAATAAACTTTTGTTTGTTGATGACTAGAAAACCTAAACTTACTTATTTGTTAGCACTGAGATTTGCATATTTGTTAGAATTGGTGTATTGGTAATAATTACATCGGTGATGTCATGTTTTTAATTTTGAAATTTTACTCTAGTGTATTATTAGCTAAGATTAGGTTGTGTTCTTTGTAAATATCTGTTACTAATAAATCATATTTGGTGTAATTATTTATGGATTTATTCTTTTATTTCTCAAAATAATCAATCGTCCCCCATTGTTAACTTGTTCAGCCCTTAACCAGGCTTAACAAATTCCCTTAAACAGGATTGTAATACTTTATTTTCACTGCCTGTGAGGGTGATTATTCAATTTATTGATAATTAGTAAACTTAAACAAGATCATTACTGTTACCATTGACTTTGGATAACATAAGTATATAACTATGTTAACTTGTATTATCCAAAGACAATGCTATTACTATTACATCTGAATTTCAATTTGATTTGAGCTTGTACAAAAATCACTCAATACATAACTCAAATGAAGAATTAAATATGCGCTAAGGTAAACCGCCCAAATTCCTATCACCCGCCTTATTCCAGCCGTTGATTATTATTTATAAAAAAAAACTGGCTGATCAACTGGGTTTCACCCATGGAAAAAGCATACTTGAGACTTGGTAAGGTTACCATGAGAACCTCATAAGTGGCATAAGACCAGGGCTGAATTACCATTTCAACGGTAATTTACAAATAGCAGCTAGCACTTCGTTTTCTAAAGCAGAATTAAAAACCAAGTATTGAACACCTGGCATAACAGAATAATTCATAATTAAATAATTGTTCATAATTAATAATTGTTAATTCATTTTAATAATTGTTTTTGGAGGGTGGCTGAGAGGTCCACCCTCCTCACTGTAAACAGAAGCAAAATTCATCGGACACAGATTTACCACCAGAAAATTTGTTTCCATTCCAAGAATACAAAACCACCAGAGACCGAAGACTTTTTACCCTTTACAAGTTCCCAATTTTTTTTTAATTCTCCTTACTATATCCTTCAATTTCAGAATCATAAATGTTGCAAGCCTAAGAAATGAGATATTTAATGTCTTTTGTGTGCTCTCTAAATTGATCATAATATGACTGCCTGGAGGATTTCAGGCATTGGATTTTGGAACAGAATTATTAAGACAAACATAAACAATGTTAAAAATGTATTGACAGCTCAGTCAACTGATTTTCAGAGTAAACAGACTGGTATTACAATTACCTAACAAGCTATAAAGACTTACAAAACCAGCACCTTAAAATTATAAGATTCCTCAATAGTTTTGGTTACATGCCAGGTACGGTGAATCATGTCAAGTGTCAAAAGATCATGCCGTGCTAACGGTTCCCTAGCAACGGGAAGGAAAGTATTTTATCCTATTACTTTAAACCAATTAAATCAAAGTATTTTAACTTAAGACCCCTAATACGAAATTTTAAAATGAGTTTTACACCTGAATTAACAATTGGAATAATTTCATATTTAATTCTACAAGTCCTAATTTTCAGTTCTTCTAAAGACAAGAATATTGCGAGGTACGAATATACAAACTTGGTCTCAATGTTTATATGGAGTTTTGGAATAATTAGATTCCTAGAAAGATTACAGCACATAGTACAAAAGGTGAAAAACCCTTTGGTTCGTACACTGCTCTATGTGAGTATACCAAAACCCTTGAGGTAATCTGAGTTATTTTAATGCAGCTTGAAATACAAGTAGTTATTTGTGTGTTGATTGAGAAATGTAAGACATCATCTCACGAGTGAAATTTTAGGCGCCTGAGGCTTGCCAGGGACGATAATTTCCACCAGACTCGACATACACATATCATTTTTCCTCCACCTGCAGTAATATATAAAAATCCATATATTTACCATAAAGTTTCACAAATCAAATTCATTTTGTTTTGTTCTGCTATTAGCACCTGCAATTCGGTTAGCTACAACCATAAAGTAAACAGAAATGGAAAGATAAAAATATTGGTTAATGCATGGTTTTTTGCTACTAGCAATCAGCTAATTGTTGCAGCATTATTACATGTTTAATAATTAATAATCAGCTGGTTGTCGTCCATGTTATTCTGATGTGATTATTCCTGCCCCTATAATGAGCTGTTAGCACTTGATGTAATCCAGTGAGTTTCAACATATTTGCATGTCTGCGTGGGAATTTGAAGGCGCTCGAATTTTTAATTATTGATTTCAATGTTATTCTTATGGGTTTCCTTTGTTTACCGAGCAAGGCACTTTTTTCAGTTTACTTTTTACTGTATGAGTTATGTTATTTTATTAAAACATATGATTAATCATGAAAAATTTATCCGAAAACCAGCTCTTATGAACTGAAAAGTAACCTTGCTCAAATAGAGGTATTTTTCTTCTTCTCTGTATCAATTTTCATGCAAAAACCCTTGAAAGGGGTGCTGCCAGTTCAAAGGCCACAGCCTTTTTACTAGAGACAGCCATACCTTGAATCAAGCATCAATACCTTATGTTTTAATGTAAACTAAGGAGCCATATTAGATCCCAATACTTTTACAAGGGTAGATATTTTATATTACTTTTAGTTTTCTGGTAATTTTTGCGAATTCACAGTATTTTTCTCAAGTTCATGGCATCAAGACGTGTAGTTTTAGCCCTCCCCCATCATCCTGTGATTTGCCAACGACCCACAATTTCTGATTAAAAATTTTGCTCACATAATTTATGAAGAGAATATTGCCTGATATGTATATTAACAACCCACAAAATTTTATCTATGGTTTGGATAATAATATTTTTTCCAGATATTATTTGTTTTCATCACTGTAGAAGGTATTCTCACTGTTTGGAATGGCATTGAAATTTTGGTCCTGAAATGGATGCCTGATGCAGCAACTTATGTAAGAAATGTTAAAATAAGTTTAATTTAAGCTATCTAAATAATTTAGACCTAGAAAAAAACACCATGAAAAACACAGACAATGATCGTGTAATAGATTTTCATAAAAACATTTTAAAATCTAAACAGTTTGAACACTTTGGGACATCTGGGGCCATAAAAAGAAAAGTTATCATGGTCTCAGACAAAGGTCTTACCATGAGTCCTACAGTATTAGCTTCTCTAAAAGGAAAATTCCCTGAAACGAGATTTGCTGCCTTGGACGGGGGTTTTAGACAAATCCAGGTTAACCATATTCAATTAATTAATGTGCAATATATAAAGCATGTATGGCATGATTATGGCAGTCATGTTAGGCCCAATTGAAGGTGTCACCTGTAAAACGTTCTAAGCGACAAAATTTCAAAATCGGAGATATTCAGTAAAAAAGGTTCTCCAGGACATGAGCTACACCATGGTATATTTTGTTTTGAAGATATTTGAGTTGGTAGCCCTAATTTCGTCTGTCAACGAAATATGGAATCCCCGCCGGTCATTGCGCTGTCACCCAAGGACCAAAATAGCGTAAATAAAAATAAAAGACGTGAAGAAAATATTGGAAAGTGGAAGGATAAGACCAGGATTGAATATAGAAGAGTTGGATTACCCTATATTTCAAAAAATAAGAAGCCAAGGCCTTGAAACTGCCCCCAAAAGAGGTGGGTAGAATAACGTTTTAAGCACCACATGTGGATAACTTTTAGCAAAGTGACGTATCACGTTTTATTAACAACATTAGGTTTTTGTATTTTTACATCAATAAAATTGTTTTATATTCAGTTTTATTTTTGTTTCTGTTGGTATTCCTATTCTCCCTCATGTTTTCTTCCAAAGTAGAAGAGCAGTCCGCAGAAAACGTTCCAAGCGCCAGTCATTTAGAACGTTATAACCCTTAAAATAACACGTAAAATGTTTTAAAATGCTCGATGGCAAGTACAAATTCAATATAATGCTACATTATGATGTTATAAATAGGCTGTTAAAAGATTATACATGATTATAAGTTCTAACCTTAAAAAAACCGTTAATTTTAGAATTCAACTTTCAACCCTTGATTACTCAAAACTAGGTTTTTGTCGTTTAGAAAGTTTTACGGGGGACCCCTTCAATTATATAACTGAGAAAATGTGCACTTGCCCAGAGGTGCAAGGGTATTAAGACTGGCCAATCTTTCAAGGGCAGCATCTGATCCCCATCAAGTGGTTGTGAGATAATGTTGCTACCTGGTGGGATTCTTGTGTGTGATTTACAAAAAGACGTCAGCAGAATCGCCTCTAGTTTTTTTATGTTTGCAGAGTTTATTCACTAGTAGTTATAAAACCTTTTTAAAAGTAATTGATGAATCATTAACAAAACATCATGCTATTGTACATAGAAAAATATATTAATTTTTAGCATATTTAATCGGTAGTTTCTTTTGTTCTTGAAATTATCTTCTTTTGAATCCCTTAGTTAAATAAAAGCTTTTTCTCCCAAAGCTAATTTAATGTTACTTTTTTTAATTTTTAATGCCAAAATCCCTAGAAAATAGTTTAGGGGATGTCTTTATAGTTTAATGGTCTATGTTTGTTGAGCTATTAATTGTTTATGCAAAACTAGCTGTTGGTAACCCGCTTCGCTCGGTTGAAAAATCTTATGAAGGCCTAAATAGTAGCTTCAATACAATTAGAACTTTGAAAAAACAAAGCTCTGAGGGAATTTCATATAACAAATTGAGTATCATTGACCAGGCCATGTTAAATTAGGTCTTGAGACTTTTGGAGAGTCCATGTTGAGTGCCACGTGATTATATTTATATTATAGATGAAAACACTATTTATAGGTTCTGAATAAAGTCTTTGGATCTGAAGGCAAAGTCTGGAAATGGCCCTTTGTCTTGCTGTTATGGGGGATTTCTTCAGATTTTGCAAACTACGCTAACAACGCTGATAGATAGTAAGTCATATATTTTGAAGTAAAAGTTGCTCGAAAGTAACCTAATAAACCTTATACTTTATAACTGAGGCCATTCAATAACTGAAGCAAAGCATTTTATAACTAAGTGCAGATTTAGTTCATGATCTTGGTTTTTTTAGTATAAATACCTGAGGACTGAATATAGATTACCCCACCCTATTAAATGCACAAAATTGAGAACACTGTGAATCAGAAAACATTTAATCTACTTATGAAGCTCAAACTATCTGTAACTTTGGAGAAAACCGTTAAGTCTGACTGGCCAATCTTTCATTATAGAAAGAAAATTGGAAGCTTTCATTATATTATAGAAAATTGGCAGCTTGTCAGTTTCAAGGAGTCATATTCAAAGCTTTAAAAGGCTGCCAATTTTGACAGAAACACGTTAGCGACCTCCAGCCTCCACCGTTCACCTATTTTTTAAAAGCTCTTTAAAATGAGGGGTCACTCGATAGGGGTTTGCATTTGAAAATTTGGAGTTGTCCCCAAAATCCCCCATTTTTGGGGACACTCAAAATTCCAAATATCACCAAAAGAGACCACTTTTTCATTTAATAACATTTTTCCCAGGGTCGTTTCATTTTTAAGTCACCACAGGTGAATTAAAACTCCAAACGTCCTAGACGCCAGGTTTCAAGGAAGTGTTGTATTCAAAATTTTGACAAGCTGCCAATTTGGACAGAAACACGTTAGAGACCTCCAATTTTCACCATTCGTCTAGTCTTTTAACGCTCTTTAAAATGAGGGGTCACTCAAAAGGGGTTTGCATTTGAAAATTTTGAGTTGCCCCCAAAATCCCCCACTTTCGGGGAACACTCCCCGAAAAGTTTTGGTAGCGTCAAAAAATAATTTGGGTTGCGTTAGTATCATTCCCCAAAGGTTAATTGTTTGTCTTAACAATCAAAAAAATTAAAGAGGGGGGGACGGACTTTTTTTACACACTGTATATGAGATCTCGGGTTTTTGCCATCACCCATCCCAGTTCTACCACAAACTATGATGCTTGACATTTGCGAGAATCTTGTCTGTCCGAGCTGTTTGTTCCATTCAACTATCAGATTAATTTTCTGGTAATGTCGTGCATCGTCTACAGGCAAAGCATTATTTTCAAGCTCCACCACAGTGTTCAATAAGCAGACCTCATCTTAACAAACACCTCAAAATAAGTGTCAGCACAGACTCAGAGAGGTGGCACACCATCCAAGATCAAATTAACTATTGTACCAATAACAATTTATTTATAATTTACCTCTTTAATTTTTTCAACAGTATTGCCTACTACCAACAGTATTTCAACGACCAAGAGGACGTTCCTGATACTGTGCTAGAAGATGGAGGGGACAGCTTGGAGCAGCAAGTCATGGGACCAATCCGTCGTCGTCGCAGCAAATACACCCACTACACTCGCTCCTACCTGGCCAGCCTTCCCAACGTGCAATAAAACCATTCACTTCATCTCTTAATATTTTGTTTAATTCTTTCAAACTTCTTTTGTAAGTTGGTTGTATTTTGCAAAGTAAAATAATATGAGCTGCTTTATTGATTTTAAATGAGATAAGGTTCCCCAAACTTCAGAATGATTTTAACTGCGCTTTGACATTTGGTACCAATATTGGGTTCAGCTGTCACCTTGGCTCAAGAGCCTCTGTCAAAAAACTTGACCTCGTACAAAAAGCATCACTTTAGTCCCTAGTTATGAAGGATACTATCAACTTGAAAAAAAACATGCAGTTATAAAAATTAATCATTTATTGCAATAAAATAATAGACATAATAACATAACATTTTTGTAAAAATTATTTCATAGACATAACTTTTAAGATATCCTAAGCTTTACTATTCCCAAACTAAATTATATACAAGTAAATCAGTAAAATGTAAAATTAATTACAGTAAAATACAATTATAGACAATTTTTAACATACTGGACAGGAATGGACAGAGATCACAGAGAAAGGAATTGAATACATCAGCAAAGCTTTTAAGAAATGTGTTTCATATTCTGCTTCTAATTTGCATGACTTTCTTTTCAATTACTCGAAAAATGTTATAAATTTAACCGAAAACTCACTTTCATAAAAGGTGGTTCAAGCAAATATGATTAAATTTTCAGTGCCAGATTTAAAGCTGTATGTAGATTTAAACAGTAGGCCCAGATTTGTGTGTCACCCTCGCGAAAAGAGGTGATTTTTTTCCTTAATTACGTTCGGGGTCTAATTATCTTCTAAAATTCATTCAAAACCACATGATATTTTCAACAACCTTGGGCACCTTTCAACATCTCGTTGCATGGCCCTAGACCCTGGCTTGATCGGCCTAATGGTAAATTCGGCACTGTAATTGCTGGTATATTAAATACACCAGAGCTCTCTTGATGATTCAATACACTATAACAAAGTTTTCAAAAAATAAATTTAAAATTATAAAGAAAATATTTTCAAATGAGATTAACTACTTGTAAATATCACATAAAACGTTTTGTCTTTTCATTTAATGTCAAGATTAGAACAAGATCATTTATAGTAGTGAACAAATTTTGTAGTAGTGAAAACATACATTGAGCATTGTCACATTGTAAATTACAACAAAATATCATACGATAATAAACTCTTTAATACTGTTACTGTTAGATTCAAACAGTTGCAGTATATACCCTGATTTTTGAAAGAAGGTGAGCGGCGCGGCGGCAGCGGAGCGAACACACGGCAGTAAAAACATTCTGATTCTAACGCTGTAGAAACGTAAAAAACGCTGTTAAAAGTTTGCAGTCCATTTTATTCCAATGACCAGTTTATTACCTTCTTAGCACTGTGTTCAAATAATTTTTAACGTATATCGTTTAGTTTATACTGTGAGTTATATTACTAAAAACACGATTTACGAATTAAAAGAGTCAATTCTTTGTGTTTGATTTATGATAACTCTGCTTAAAAGCATCGGGAAAAAAATTCCTATAGAGAACCTATAGTCGACTTTCTTGGGAACAATATATCAAAATTTGAGAGTCTCGTAATTAATATTTACGTCGTTATTAATTTATTTCTAAAGAACTGTTAACTCTTTTGTTAATTGAGATTTTCATTTCATTTTTCCTTTAATGACATTAGATAGTTTCCACAATTAATATTCAGTTAATAAAATACTTCAATACTACTAGATAAATCCGTAGTCAGTTGATAATTGAAATTAATTATCAACATTGCTCGGGCGAGCGCCCTCCAGACGAGGTACAGCAACTGGCCAACAACAACGGAGCACATGCTTCCAACACACACTGCACATGCAGTTCGGAGGAACTGAAAGGTTCCTTATTGTTCAATGTTGGTAAATCGGCATTGTTTTTATAATGAATTCTACATCTGGAAGCAGGCGTTGTTTATAAAAGAAAAACTGAGACATGCAGAGGCGCGCGAATAAAATGGGTCCACTAGGTCCAGACTGTACTTCAACAGTCATTGTTGCGCTCTGCCTTGCAGTAATACAATCGTTTATATATTAATCGATTATGAGAAACCATTCAAATAAAACATAAAACTGCGACGGAATCAACCTATATTTCATTTAAAGACATTGTTTACTGAATTTCATTCATCAAAGTAGTTTAATAGCTGAGATAACAGTACTTTAGAAATAAATTAATAACGACGTAAATATTAATCACAAGACTCTCAAATTTTGATATATTGTTCCCAAGAAAGTCGACTATAGGTTCTCTATAGGAATTTTTTCCCTGATGCTTCTAGGCAGAGTTATCATAAATCAAACACAAAGAATTTACTTTTTTAATTCGTAAATCGTGTTTTTAGTAATATAACTCATAGTATAAACTAAATGATATTCGTTAAAAATTATTTGAAAACAGTGCTGGTAACCTAATTAACTGGTCATTGGAATGAAGTCGACTGCAAATTTTTAACAGCGTTTTTTACGTTTCTACAGCGTTTTAAATAAGAATGTTTTTACTGCTGCACGCTCGCTCCGCCGCCGCCGCACCGCTCACCTTCTTTCGATAATCAGGGTATAAATACAGTAATTAAGTTATGAAAAGAGCAGGGTGGCCACTCCAAACGAATTTTTCCATTCCAGGTTTTTTCCCGGTTTTCACGGGCATTTTCGGCCGTATTCCCGGTGGCAGGGGCAAACCCAGGGGGGGATAAAGGGGATATATCCCCCCGTAATTTTGGAGAACAGAAATTTTGGACAAAAATACAACCATTTTCGGCTATCACGACGCGACTAAGATTTTTATCCACCACGACGCGAAGACGCTTTTCGTATGCCGTAACGCAGCGACGATTTTCGTTTCCCGCCACGCGAAGAATTTCGTTTACCGCGGCGCGAAGACGATTTTTGACTACCGCGACTCAAAGACGAATTTCGTCTACTGCGACGTGACAACGATATATGTGTCTACCGCGACGCTATACTCGGCGACCGTGGCGTTTACCACAACGACAATATTCGTCTACCGCGACGACTAGATTCGTCTACCGCGACGACGATATTCGTCTACCACGACGACCTTATTTGTCTATCATCACATTAGTACAGGTGTTTGTTAGTACCTAAATCCCCCCTTCCCCCTTCTTACAGGATACCTCCCCCCGAAATTGAATCCTGGGTTTGCCCCTGCCCGGTGGGATATTAACTCCATAATAGTCGTCCCAAATAATTGGTGACAACAGAGTAAACAATGTCTTGCAGTCATTCTATATTATTATTAAAATCCATCAACCATGTGGAAAAAACAGAATAGCCTGTTAATTAATAGAGTTTAAAAAGGTTTAAACGCAAGAGGCAAGATGAGTTTCCACCGGCCACTTGTACAATCAGGGTGTTAACGAAATCAGGCTATAATTCCCGTACATTACACGCCAAAATCACATATTTTACGCTGGGTAATAGATAATGCTTGAGTATACACGAAATAAACCACATTTTTGTAATTTGCATTTTTAAATTTCAGTGACTCGCTGAGGAGTCACGGTTAACCCAATCACGGAACCAATAAGGCCGTAGCAACAACAACGGCCGGCAATATTTTAAAGCAGGCGGTATTCAACAATTCAACTAGAAATAGGCCTAAATAAAAATGAGTCAGAACACGCAAATACAAGGCAACAAAACGTGCAACAGACGGCAAATCAGCATTGATCCTCTACTCACGCGGCAGCAGACTGTTCGCCGTAGAACGGTTAAAAAATACTTGAACACAAATAGTCCTCAAAAGTTTTTGTCAAAACCAACTTTTCATTGTAAAATGTAATCCAAATGCATTTCGTAACGTACCGTACGTTGTATGACACCAAACGGATAATTATTAAATTACTTCCTTATCGTATTCGATACTTAAAGGTAGTAGAACTATGAACCATATAAATTAGATAAGTGGAGGAAGACGCAAAAATATGGATATCGTTCGAAAACTTGACAAAGTAAGGGTATGCACGCGCCGACTATCGGCCTGTCTTGCTTCACATTGCTGTCCGCCCGAATTCACGTTTCACAACGCAGTGGCAGTCGCTAATTGACCCGACGCAATGACACGTGGTTACCATGACAACCTGCTATGCGCACTATATTATGCGCCATCCGTGTGGTGGGGGTGGGGGAAGGAGAGAGGAAGGAGAAAGGATGAAAGGAAGTAAGACAAAAAACTTCGGTAACCAGAAAGACGACAAAACAAAATTCATATTAGACGTTGACTCTCGCACCCGATTTTGTACTGATTTCCCAATTCGAACCAAAGCTGCACCATTTAAAGTTGATATTGAAAGGATAAAACCCAATTCGTGACAATGAATAACTTCTGAACATAACATTGGCTGGTCTATCAATTATTTAATTTTGATACACTAAATGTACTCATTTTTGCGGGTCGGCAGGTGACAAGGTCACGTACAGATAAAAGTCAAAAGGCAAGCCAATTTTTTGTTTGAAATTCATTGAAGGTGACTGTGAGTTTGTTTTGATTTTGATTTTTGCGAACATTTATTTGCAAATACTGTTTTTACTAATAATAAGTGATGGCAAATTAAGGCAAAAATCACAATCAAAGCCTAACCAATGCTATGCCGGTTCAAAAATTATTTTACGAATCGGACGCCTTTAAATTATGCGTTTAACAAATCTTTTAGGGGCGGGCGAATAGTGGGTTTTCATTTCGAATCGAGTAGTAAGCCAACTACCCGAGAATAAGTTTAATTAACTAATCATGCAGAAAAACAAACAGTAAGGAAAACGTAAGGGGAGGTACTACTGCAAAATAATTTCAAACACAATTTAAAATCTCCGGCACAAAGATAATGGTTCAGCGTTATCAATAAATAACTTCAAAATTACGTTCTTCAGTTTAATATAACCCACGCTTTTATCGACATTCGTCGAGCCGCTAGTCAATACGCATGAACACCTGACCACTTTTTGTCGCTTTCTTATCTTCGATTTTCTCTAAGCCGAATCTGGCCGACACAAAAAAACCAATTTCCTGAAACAGGCTGTAGTTATAATAATTACAAACTGAAAAATACAATACTTGTATATTTCGTACGTCAATGATCTCGCGGTTATTCCTTTCAGAAAGAAAGAAATTTTTGCCGGTAAAATTGATCCGCAGTTTACAGAATCGAACTACTGGACCATACCAAACTCAAGTTCATTTGTATGTTTTGACTAGAAAATCGCCACAACTAAATAGAGGCATATTATAGGCCTACTTTTCGTTGAAATAGTGGCTGTTTTTCTTGCTTGCAAAACAGAATAATAAATTATAAGCTTATTTTTATCTTCGTCAGTTTTGCAACCGAGTTTGCGGTTATTCAAAGCACAACTAACCAAGAATCGATACCTAATAAAAACAAATGAAATCGTCTTTTTATGGAGAAGTACGTTATACGAATAAAAATTAACCCTTGGCGGTATAAGAGCGACTTTTTTTAAGAGTAGGTACTCATCACTAATGATCCTTGAGTACGTTGAAATTCTTCTGCGTAGAAATTTGTTGTTCCATTATCTGCCTACCCCTCCCTCCCCTCGACTGCACTATTGCACCATCACTGTTGTCTGTCTGCTCCCCTGCAGGTGGACTGGGCAGAGACAACGTCATTCTCTATCCTGTCGACCAACAATCTTCACCACAGATACGCTGAGGGTGGCGCTAGACACTTGACACTCTTTGCCGTCTTTCAAGCAGTTGCGCATTAGTAGTTGTATTTGGAAGTTGCTTAGCATAAAGATGACGAAATATTCTTGCATTTTTCGTCAACTATTTTAATATTCATTTGTTAACGATGTTTATTATTGTTCTTTAAAAAATGGCGTTTTCCCGGATTTCGCTCGAGATTCACGGTTATTTCCCGGTTTTTTCACGGTTCGAAAAATTCCCGGCTAATTCCCGGTTTTCCCGAATTCCCGATGCAGTGGCCACCCTGAAAGAGGCAAAAAAGACAATTGGTTATTTGTCGTTCACACAAAAAATGAGCAAGCTACTAATATAAATGATAATGAAATATACTCTTTCTGCTATTCTTCAATTTACTACAGATATTGTATCAAAGTTTTGGCGTTGTAGCTGTCAAGTTTTTTTTTATGTGAAAACCAACTTTTAGATAAAAAGAAAATATGTACATTATAAAAACAAATCAGTCCTAATAATTTTTTTAGTTACTAATTTTTTCTGTAATAAAATTTGCTAAAGATAAGTGCACCTTGATTAATCTTCAAGAAAGAACCAATGGAAGTGGTGATAATTAATTAGTAGGGGCAAAAAACAATCAACTATGTTTGATGACGCCATTCCGTTATATGATTCTTCTCTATGATGAGCAGATCATAGGAAATGAGTATGAAGACTTTCAACCAAAGACAAACTTGACATGCCCAACTACAAACACTTTCTTCTACACTTGCAAATCCACAAACAATGTCGAATAAGTCTTGGAATAATACTGTTTGAATTGAAAATGATTGTTTATTGATTGATTAATGATTTAAATAAAATTATATCTTTTAAAGAGATGATTGCCTAAAACCAGAAACTCAAGTTCTAAATTCAACTAAATTCAAATACTCAAGGTGTTCAGTGTTTGTTACTGTGGTGTTCTTGTGGTGATCTTGATTTGTTATTAAAAACTTATTAAATTAAGTAATACTTGCTCTTCGTTTACGAGGAAAATTAAAAATTCTTTATCTTGGAAAGAACCATCATTGAAGGGTTCATTATTATAATTGTTAAAAAAACTCATAAGACTTAATTAATTATAATAATATTGCTAATGAAAATTGTGGAGTAGGTATTCTAAGTAACAATTAGTTAAGTACAAGGACCAGTCTCCATTCAGATCTTAAGGCTTAGAAAATTGATTAATATTAGTATTGCAATTAGATTCAATGTTAAAAAAAACAACACTTTTTAAGAAGCTGAGTGGGCTTCATGATTGCACAAACAAATAGACAGAATAGAAATCTAACATATACTTTCTTCCTTCTTAGATAAATGTAATATTTAACTTGAGGCAGCTCTAAGCAGAAAGATCTATCAATGTTCAGTTCTCAATCAAGAATTAAAATTACGAATTGTCCTTAAAGTACTCGACAAAAAAGTAAATCACGGCATAGTAAGAATTCATTAATTTTGAACAAGTCAAAATTAAAGGACAACTGAAGTCAAGAAAAATAAGGATCTCATACATTTGTTAAAACTAATAATAAAAAGGTAGATCTGGAAGACAAAAGATCTTAACATAGTGTAACTTTACCACTAGAGGATAATGGCATCCAACATACTTAGAGTACAAGATTATTTACACCCATACCTTATAATAAAATGTTATGGCTTCTTGTAACTTTTGTTATGCTCATCAGGTTACATTTTTTCTAAAGTAAAAAAAATTAACACCAATTTTTGTCAATGTCATGCAAACTTGTTACTTCTTACAACTCCCTGGAATTCAACCACACAAATTCAGATCAATTATACAACTGGTTCGTTTAATTTATAACAAGGAAATTTTTTAATTAAGTTTTTAAAAAAAAAATTAAATTTTTTAATAAAAATTTAATTTTTCAGACCTCTGAGTGTAAATTAGACTGAACATCTTGGATTTTAATCTACTAGGATCACAACCAAATTTCTAATGTCTTTTAGTTTTATATGATTTTATATACTATATGAAGATGATAATGACAATGACAGTGACAACAATGATATATTCATACTAAATTATGAATATCAAACGAACTATCACACAACTGAAATTATTGTGATGGATTAAAAATAAATTTTTCATATATTGTCTTGAACAGTTGAGGTATTGTAATTTTTTAAACTATTATATCGAGTATTATTATTAAGATTCTTTTACTTTTGTATTAATAAACTAAAATCTACTTGAGATTTTTACTAGCCTAGAATTTTCCCTTCAAATCAGAAATAAGAGGAAAAAATAAATTGTATCAACCAATGGGAACATAGGAAGAAAAGCCAACATCCATCCACTTCTAATTCTCAGTTTTGATTTCTTTAAAGTTGCACCTAATAAAATATAATACAATTACATTAAAATAGAAACACCATAAACATTGCCTAATTAGTTTTTTAATTTATCTTTACATTGATATAAATTGTTCATAGTAAAGGAACATTCTTATACTTAACGCCTTTTTATATTAAATCTGTGGTTGAAAATTAAACATATGTGATAAAAATATATATACAATACGAGATTTGTATCATTAACAACAATATTTATATTAGAGATATATACAAATTATTGAGGATGAGTAGCTCCCTTTTGCTAAACCCTTGAAATTTTCTACTTGATTTTTATTTTTTACAGCTCAAAAAAAGGCAAAGTAACACTTAAAATGTAGTTCTGCACAAAATGTCATCTATAGCCTATATTTGTTAGAAAAATGTACAGATGTAAAATGAAGCCGCATGGATAATTTTATCAAGAGCATTTGGAAACCACCCACCTCTCAGCTACAACCATGTAAAATGTATACAACAGCACCTTTTATACAAAAAAATAGACTCGAGAACTACTATTACAAACCACCATATAAAAGACATATACTGCTGTTCGACAGCATTAAATGAAAGCACATTAACGGACAGTCTCGTATTTACGATGAAACACTGACGATTGGACGTTAATTGTTCTACGACTAGAATCTAAATCTTTATACAAATATTGTACTTCTACCAAGACCAAACTCATTGTAAACTATTGTTGGAATCAACATTTCTTCATATGGCTTTTTCAATGGTAATAGAAAAACTGCTGAGGTGTCTCATAATCTCATAAAAAAATCTTGCAGCAGAAATACCAAGTTTTTCAGAAGCTTTACATTAACTTTCAGGAGGATGCTTCAAAGCGAATCTCATGAATATTTCAAATGTGGCAGTATTGCACAGTCCAATTTTGCCTTCAAAATTGCAAATAACGTGTAACCACCTTATGTACTGATTGCATAACAAAGTCTAATTATGACTTGAGTTTTTTTGTCCCGACGATTTTAATGAATAACACTGTGAATATTGAGCGAATACAATGAGAAATCATGAAATTGCACTGAAAGTTTTGTAATTCTATACTGAGGATTAAGAGAATCATATTAAATAGTTTTGCATGATTATTTTTTTTTCTCGTAGCATTGTGTGTTGATGTTTTTACATCTGATGCTAAGGTATTACAGTAGACGCTCAATAGCTCGACATTCAATACTTTGACACTTGAAAAATGTTGACAGCACGGGCTTACACTTAACAAACATTCAAACAAAGACTTCCGAATATTTTACCAAGTGATATTTATTGGGACCTATATTTTGATAAACGATAATGAAGTAGCTGAGCAATGTTTTAGGTTTATGGTATATTTAATAAATTTAGGACATGTGCAGGTACAAACTGTAACTGTCAATGTAAAATCCCATGAAATCCATACATGGGACATCCAGTTTGACATTTTGATACTTCCACACCCCCAAAATTCACTTTCGATACTTCGACACCCCCCAGTCCACTTTCAATACTTCAACACCCTCAAAGTACACTAAAGACTTTTTAAGAGTCTACTGTTCTATCTTTATGAGTTTCAACTGCAGAAACATCATAATGTTTTCCTAACACAATTAATTAGAAAAATAAATAGATTTCTCAATAACACCTTGACACCTTATAATACAAAATAAATAACTGACCAAATATGGAAGTATAGCCTGTAGATGTCAATTTCTTTTTTACAAGATCTATACTGTATGGACAGTTTTAGGTCAAAAATGTGTACACATGGACTGTTAACGTGGTGGGAAAATGTACATGTGTGTTTGTTTGTGTAGTGAATTAAACAGTTTTTTAACATCCCGACAATCATGGAAGTGTGCTCCAGTTTTAATATTATAGATTAATTACATGACTTACACGACTGAAGATGGTCCGTCATAGAACCAAAAACGGTTTCTTGCAGCAAAAAAATGACATCTAGAGGCTATACTACCAAATTTGATAAGTTTTTAATTTAATAATTAGAAAAAAACCTAACAGTGGTTTCTATCAATAGCTCGCCCACAGCTTTTTGAAACACCTCAGCATTTCTCCCTACGAGTTACCTCGATGTTCTACGATTTCCGGCTCTGAGTCGCCTCGAGGTCGTACAATCTCCGGCCTACGAGCTACGAGTTACGAGTTGTGGCTGCTCCTGCGGCGCAGGAAGGCACGGTTGTTGGTCGGATACACCCTGGCGAGCAGTATGAGCGTGGAGGCCAGCGCCATCTTGACCGGTACGTTGTTGCCGGGCAGTTTGACGATCACCGTGGCGACGGCCGCCACCCCGTCGTCCGTGGGCTCAATGGCGACGGGCCGTATCTCGCCGTGGGGTCGGCTGCGGCCACGACGCGTCCGAGCCGGCGAGCTGCGATGCGGGTCCAGCACCACCTGCGGCCGACGCGATAAATTACGAGAAATTTGTAGCTACGTAGTGATGTGAAATGAATCAGTAATTTTACTTACATCTTCAATCCTTAAATCGTGTTGGTAGACGTGTTTCGGCGCTAAATCATCCTCAGTAACTTATCTCAACACTTGCAGGTTCAAGATTTCCATCTTCACAGAAAGCCAGGCTGCGCTCCAAGCACTCAATGCCTGCGAATTCAGATCCAAACTTGTGTGGGACTGTTTCAAAATCGTCTCTTGCCTGGGCAGGAGGAATCAGGTAACACTTTGCTGGGTTCCTGGCCACATGGGCTTTGAGGGCAATGAAAAAGCTGACAGACTGGCCAATATGCTGGGTCATCTGGGGCATTCATGGGCCCTGAACCCTTTAGTGGAATTTCATGCAGCAATGCGAACCACTCAATCACGGGCTGGGCCCGTGAGGAACATAAAAGGAGATGGGTGGGACTCCCGCGGCTGAGAGTAAGAAAGCTCATTCTCCAATCTCCATCTGGTCAGGTGGCATCAGACCTTCTGCGCCTGGGAAGGCAGGAGGTAAGACAAATCACTGGACACGGGCACCTGAGAAAGCATTTGCACACAATCGGGGTGCACAATGGGAGCACCTCTTGTAGGAAGTGCGGACAGTCAGATGAAACTGCTGACCATTTGCTGTTTGACTGCGAAAAGCTTGCTGAGGTAAGGCTGGCAACTCTCGGAACCATGGAGAGGGGCAGACACCTCCCTCAAGAGGAACTTGTTGGTAAGCTGCAGAAATTCATCGGGGATATGGACCTTGGCAGTCTCTGAAAACACCTCTTTCTAGGTAAAAGGCTGCGCAACAAGCCCTCGCGGCTGAAGCGCCATGGGACTACGGTCCGCCCTTCGAAATGAATGAATGACACTTGCAGGTTCACTTCCCTATCTTTTTGGCTTCTTTGTCATTGATACAAAGCTGCGTCAGTTTTTTTTTTAATCTTTGATTTTCTACACATAACACAAACACGAAACACGCAATACAAAAACATTAAAAACCGGACATGTGCATGTGTTTGGGAGCAGGATCAGAACACTAAGTAGCCTACACCCAATGCGTGTAGCCGTTTCCGAGCCTGCTCCCAAATGCGTGTGGACGTCCGGTTTTTAATGTTTTTGTATTGCGTGTTTCGTGTTTGTGTTATATGTAGAAAATCAAAGATTTTAAATAAACTGACGCAGCTTTGTATCAATGACAAAGAAGCCAAGAAGATAGGGAAGTGAACCTCCAAGTGTTGAGATAAGTTACTGAGGATGGCGTAGCGCCAAAACGCGTCTCTACCAACACGATTTAAGGATTGAAGGGGTAAGTAAAATTACTGATTCGATGCGATAAAGGTAAACAAAAAGTTACGGGATTCTCACAGAATCTTGATTCTCTAGATATTTTCTGGTGTGGTGTTGATTGTGAAAAATATTAATGAAAATCTTCAACAAAAAACTTGAAGAGTACAATTTAAACAAATACTTATATTTACTAGGAAATAACTCTCAAGACTCCTCACTGACCAGACTTCCTACTGTAGTACACACACCACACCAAAATTCAAGCCATGCGGCAGTAAATTTATAGCAACACAAAAGAATCACACTATTCTTCTTCACAGAATTAGAAAATTTTGAGGACCTTCATGTCAAAAAAAGTACTTTTGGACTTGGAGAACATTTTTCCAAAATTTGCAGGACTCAAAGGACTGGTAGTCATTATTTCTGGTTAGGGCGTTAATCATAAACTTCTCTTAGGCTCTAAGGGCAATAAATAGAGACAGAAGCAGTAAGGATGAGTAAAATATGCAGGATAAACCAGGCTATGGTTAGAAATATAGGGTTACATGTTTTAGCTCATCCTCTCTGGTAATCCAACCACCCTTGGTGGAGAATTAAACGTTCCAGCTACAAAATCGCTTCCTTACAAGAATACTTTATTACCTCAAGCAATAAATCACACTGGTATATTATTAACATTCACTTACTTGCTTTCTGTGGCAAACAACTTCACCCAAACACAGAGCTTAAAAAATTCAGCAAAAGGGAAAAAAAGAAACAGGGGCAAATGTTGTTTTTTTTCTGCATGGGTGGTCTATCCTTAGCTACTCTGACCTAAAAGAGACCTTTTGTAGCACCCTTGTTTCAGTCCTCCAGCTAAAGCTCTTAGCATAGCCCTAGCTGGATGATGCCCATTTGACAGGCCTTTTTAGCCGGCTGTCAAAGGGAAATAAGGCTACTGATAGGGCTACTCATGGGTCATGACCCATGAGTAGCCCTATCAGTACTGAGGTGATGAGTAGCCCTATTGTGCTGAGGTGTGCCCTCAACAAGCCATGGCTTGTTGAGGGCACACCTCAGCACAATAGGGCTTACCCAAACCGATCAATGCAGGTTTTGCACCTCAAGCATGGAATCCACTGAGCACACATGGCTAGATTGTCCAGCAATAGCCCACAGGAGGATGAAATACCTTGCGTAGGCAATCCTGAAGCGATGAAATAAAACAAACATAAAAGTTCAACAACTAAAACGTAAATAAAAGTTGCGCGTCATTACCGTGACGCTGGCGAAGGGCCGTTTGGCCATGTGCAGCATCTCGACGACATGTCTGCGGCGCGCGCGGCGCACATCGGCCGCCTGCTTGGCCTTCCACGCCACCACGCAGGCTGCCAGGAACAGGAAGAAGCAGGAGAAGAAGACCGAGAAGAAGACAAACAGGTCGATGTGCAGCTGGTCCTGGCGGAAGAACACCGTCCCGTACGCCGGCTGTCCCACCTATGCGGACAAAGGTTTCTAAATTACACTTTATTCCCTTTAATTAATAATTCGAAAGCACTTAGTTTTCGCTTTTCCTGTTTTTATTTATTTATTTTACAATATGCCTGAATAATATTGACAGGTGATTTAATCTATTCTTTCGTTAAAATATATTTAAATTATCCTAACATCTGAAAAGGTTTTGGTTTACCAGGTTTACAGTTTTTGCCCCCGGCCTTATTTGGTGCTCCTTATATTAGACATTCTTTTTAAGACTTTCAATTTCTGAAGCCAAATATTCAACTTAAAGAAGATCATCTTGTAACAGTTCGGCTTTTTTGGTCTCAAAATATTTCACTTGGCAATTCATATTGATGTTCCCTGACCAAAATAAGAATCCCCAACTTTTCCAAATAATTTGAAATTCCCTGATTTTCCTCGGTTTTCCCGATCCACACAGTGGCTAAATACCCTGGTCTTTTCATCTATACCAACCAAATACAAGTATAGGTCACGAGAGGTCAACGGTTGTTGCCTAGTATTAAGGTAATAAGGTAGAGGTTGCATAGGGGGGAGTAGAAAGCCTGAGTTGTCCCATTACACAAACAAATCCTGTGATGGTACTTCAGCCAGTTTTGTCTTTTTACGGCTAACGGAAAGGAAAGGAAGCTTCCCCTAAAATTTCCCTTATACCCTAAGCCTTTAGTAGATAAATATAGGGAAAGCAGAAGGAATCAGGTACCGGTATATGGAAAAGGTTCGGCAGAGCTTAGAGAGGATCGGGCAAAGATATATCTTTATCCAATGGATGTGGGTTTCAAACGCCGGGGGCAAACAAACATATTGGTTTACCAGGCCCAACTGGACTAAATGAAACATCAGTAAGGGGCATTTCCACTATGCCTCATATGTCGTGCAACATTGCATGCGGCGTTGCATGCATCTTGCCTCTTGAAACAAGCGTCTTGCATTTGCCATATAACCTTACCCCTAGTTGAAACTACCAACTAGTCTGCCACATGAGCGTTAGAGTAAACAATGCCGGTTGTGCGTAATGTTGAAGCTGCTGGTGTAGCTGCAGCTTTATAATAATAATTTTAAGTTGCTCTTGAGTTGCTCAATTCCAACTTGCTCAACTGATTTGCTCAATTGATTTTTATTTGATTTACTCAATTGCATGAGTTGCTTTCCACAATAATGGACGTTTTTGATATTCGTTGCAAAGGTCAATCGTTTTTGCGGCACTCCACTCCATCACTATTATTAAAAACACCTGTTTTAAAGTCAAAAAGCAAGACACAGGTAGGTAGCGTGCACTGCTGACTGGCAATGAGGCACGGATGGGGCAGAGTGCTCCCCGTCTCCGATGGGGAGATGGGGAGCACTCTAGTAGTGCTACATGCGTCGACACTTGCAACTATTTTGTAGCATGCGGCGACGCATGCAACACCGTGCGCCTAGGCGCATGAGGCAAGATGCAAGAAAATGGGGCATAGTGGAAACTCCCTGTAGATGCAGCATCAACCAAATTTTTGTTTCCCAGAAAACTCAACTAAAGACTCCACCAAATTGAGATGAAATATTAAAATTAGACAAATGCTATCCTTGTAAAATGTCCTATCAGTTAATTCGGCTTTGTACCTCTCCTTTCAAAAAATAAATCCCCAGCCAAGAGATGAGTTCCCCAGTGGGATCCTAACTGGCTTTTGCTAATTTCGGTACCAATACTGGTTACAGTAACGGAAGTTATCATGATTGGAGGCAGTCTTTCAGTGAACAACTTCAGTTCCCTATCAGGGGAGGCTGGGCTTGATGGTAGGGTGGGCAGAGGTGTACTGGCGACCAAGTTGAGGGCCACCTGATCCCTTGAGGCCCTAATCCACCATCCATCGGATAAAAGTACACCTTTGCCCACCCACCCATTCTGAGCTTGGCCGAACCTATTCCATCTACCTATTCCTTTTTCCTTTTGCTTCCCTCGTATTAATCTACTAAAGGCTTTGCGTGCTTTGAGCCTAAGGGATAATCAAAGGAAAGCTTCCTTTCCTTTCCGGTAGCCGTACAAAAAGACAAAGTACCCTCACAGGATTTTCCAGTGGAAACTGTGACTACAAAATCCCCCCTACAAAAAAAATATGTGAATCATAAAATGTCCAAAAAATGTGAAAGGAATTTGATAAAATCTCCAAATTAAATTTTGAACCCCTTGTATCGACATATTGCGACAAAACCAACAAACGAGCACAAGACGACTTTTCACCCGTCTCGAAGGTACCCACCGCAGTGAGGGCGATGTAAAACCTCGTGCTGCCCAGGTCGTGCACCTTCTCGGGCAGCGTGAGCACGAGTCGGTCGGTGAGGTTGTGCACGAACAGCAGCGTGTTGCGCTGGGTCAGTGTGATGAACGTGGTGAGTCCGCGCGCCTCGTGTCGCACCACGTGGAACAGCTGGCCCGAGTGCCACACGTTGCTCGTCCCGTTCTCACTCTCCAGCTGCACGCTGTCGTCCCCGTGGTGCCACGTGTACCTGCCGACAAGCGTGAACACTATTAACCAATTGGACTACCAACCCTGTAATCAGTTAGCTGCTGACCCCTAGGAAAGACTATTTTTTAGGCACTTTTACAGAATAATACTCTAACTCTGTTAATTACAGTAAAACTTCACTAACTTGACGCTCGGTAACTCGACAGTCTGTGTAACTCGACACTTGAACAGCTGATAGAGAAATGAAATGAAATACCTCTTTATTATCACAAAACATCTCTTATGTCCAGTGCAGCTGGTGAAACAGGTGATACTGTCATAATCTTAGCCTAAAAAATAATACACAACATAATAATAAAAACGAAACTAGCAAAGATGTTATATTTTGATTTTATTCAGATTTTGATTCACCATCACCAACAATGAATTTCAAACAAAGAGTAGCAAAGATTAAAATACAAAACTTACAATGGTATGATTTTACTTATCCGAATTATCAGTAAGATATTCTGAAATTGAATATTAATTTTTGTCAAGGATATAGGCTTTTAAACTTTTTTTAAATTTTTCTAGGTTTGTAATATTTTGAAAATTAGCATCTTTCAAACAGACAGAGGAGATGTCTTGGATACTGTAATTGATCTTTGAAACGTGTTTAGTATTGATGATCAAATTGCTTTTCAATGTAATACTGAAATATCATCACTCAGAATTCGGAAATTGAAAACTTTCACCTTGCTCTGACCCGAGGATCCGTACTAGTTCGCTGATGTAGGCCTATTATCAGCTAACTAGTGCGTATCCGCGTTATCGGAATGTCGCAATTTTTCATTTTCCCTCCAAGTCGTATGTGTTTTGTGTCGAGTATATGTTTTGCGTCGTGAATGTGCTTTTCGTATGTTTTAACAATAACAATAGACTCATTTTTTTTCATTAATTTAAATGACCTTCATTGCTGCTGAGTCATTGCTGAGTCATTGCTGGTGGTCATTTGCCTGAAACGTGTCCAGCGTGAAGAAATAAAATTTTGGCACCTTATGGCAATAAGATTTACATAAGTAAATTAACTTGAAAATTAGCAATCTAAGACAATCGCAGCAGAGGAGCTGCGACAGTGGACGGTGGACTCACTTGGGGTCCATGTTGATGGTGTGGGCGCCGGAGGTGAGGTTGACGTCGACCACGAAGGTGTCGTCGCGCGGACTGAGGAACAGGTCGAGGCCGCCCTGCGTCACGTCCACCGTCAGCCGGATGTCCACGTTCATGAACCGCGGCTGCACCATGAAGAACACCTGCGATCCGACGACACAGCGGTTAAAATGTGGAGAAAGCCTTTGGATTAGACTGTTAGATTGTGATATCAATCAATCATAGCTTTCACTCTAGATTATTTAAAACTCGACCCCAGCCCTGCCAAGTCTACATGTTCCTAAGATCAAAGTTTAAAATGCAGAGGGGACACCAACTGATTGAGGTAAGGAATCGCTTTCTCGCCTGCCAAACGCTGTCTGGTCAACAACGTCCACCACCATGGAGGAGTAGCTTTCTTCAGCCCGGTCTGGGGGGAGAGCGATTTTGTAGTGTATTGGGCCAATGTTATGAATGACTACAGTACGCTTCAGTTTCTAACTTGATAACACTGTCAATTCCTCCAAACGTAATTACGAGGATCTTTACCCATAAATTTCATTTTCCCCCCTGAGAGCCATTTTTGACGATAACTGATTTGTTAAGAAATAGTAACACTTGCAGGAAATATTTGATCCCTTAATTTATTTAAATCAAATTGTTTACATTATGCAAACACAAGGATCTGGCACCGACAGGCACAGCTCTGAATAATGATCTTCTATAAAAGAATAATAGTAATATTATAATTTGGAATTTGGAGGTTCGATTAGGGCCTAATTTAATAACCAATAATTTAACAAACCAGCTCTAGCTCCCCGCTCTCCCCCTTGACCGGACTGAAGAAAAGCTACTCCTCCATGGTGGCGGACGATGTTGATCAGACAGCGGTCGGCAGACAAAAGAGCGATTCCTTACCTCAGTCAGTTGGTGTCCCCTCTGCACTTTAAACTTTGACCTTACGAACATGTAGATTTGGCAGGGCTGGGGTCGAGTTTCAAATAAGCTGGAGTGATGTCTATGACTGATGTCACAAGACTGGAGAAATGAAAACCCCACCATTGCCAGCTAGGCACATCTCCCTAGGGATATTGTGCAGCTTACAGAAGGAAGGGATTGTCAGGATGGGAAAGGTATGATACGGTCAGTCAGCTTCGCCCCTGAAGGAAGAGAGCTAGATTTCCAACTCATCCTCTAGGCTCTTCTGGGTACGACTCACCCTCTAACCCCGAGACTTCCCAAGAATCCCCAGACAAGGACCTCCATCTGGGAGCTCTCCTAGTTGTGAAGAGTCTCACTCAAGTCGGTTCGCCCTCCAGACTAGCAGACGCTTAGAAGTTTTTTGGATGAGGGTCCCTCATCCCCTCCCAGATGGACAAGCCAAGACGATCCACAACTCCCTTCAGGGCTCATATCTGATTGGGTAAACATATGGTTAAACCCTGGGTATCACATATGGCTAACATATGGCTCAGCTGGGAATCACAGTTACCAGAGAGACAAGGAGAACCAAGGTGAACAGGAAGCTGGTCAATCCAGACAGCCAATAGACTTACTAGAATAATGACAGCTTCTAATTACTGTAGCTTTGTTGACCTCTTAAGACTAGTCAGAGAGCCTTCTAAGCTTTTGGGTTGTTGCAGATGCTGGTCGAATTCCGTTACCTGGCCGTAAAACTTTTCCGATTGGCTTTATACATAGCATACCTACGTTTAAACTGGATAGTTTACCTTAGTTTAGCATATCAGAATCATTTCTGGATACATCATTTCTATTTCTGTCGCTATTACCCTATCTGTCGGACTAATGGTTAATGATACTCGTAGCGCCAGCTGTGGGTTGGGTTAAGTTAATTTATTGAATGACATACAGTATTAAAAATTAGATTAGGCACCCTAACCTCTTGCTAATACAGATAACATCAACACAAAATAAGATAACAGCTCATAGGATAACACACGGGAATGAAATCAAACAATGCATGGATACAATTTTAGTCTATAATTTGTCTTTTACATCTGTTATTACTTACACATCCTTTTTGCTTGTTTTGTTGTTTGTGTTGTTCGTGCAGATAACGGAATTTTAACCAAATGTTTATTGAGATTGAACACACTGGTTGAGCATACAGTTCAGTAAAATGGTTGAACTTAACTTGAATATAGATAAGTCAACTGATGAAAAAACTTTAAACTATACAAAAAATTTTAATTACATAAATTAAGTCTAAAACTTTGGTAAAAACCTAAACTTAAATAATTGTGTATCAAACAACTTAGATAAAAATGACAATGAATAACGACTGAGGTATTTTACATTTTTATTTAAAGGAGAGTAGTAAATTAAAATATCCTCAAAAAAAATAACATAGAAACATCAGGTTTTTTGTTTTGTTGGTGTGTTACAAATTGGTCTTTTGCAACACCTACTCGTTAGTATTGAAAATCAGTTGCCACATCGCTGCGTCTAAAACATTCTATGAAATCAACTGTTTTCAATACGTGCCTACAACCATTCTGAACACCACCAAACAGGACTATGACAAAATCGGATCAGTGATTCCTCAGAGCAAGATACTCACAGTTTGTGCAACATTGAGAGACTTTGGCTTCATCTTGCACTCGTCAATGAGCTTGGCATCGAGACAGAACTTGTAGTCGACATTCATTTGCTTGTAGCACTGATGGCCTTCTGTCGGGGTGCCTGAGTACGACTCTCGGCACTTGGAGCATTGCAGCGCCCAGCAGTGATGGCTAGACATACCAAACTTGTGGTTAATTTACTATATTTTTGTCTAAAAAAAGTAAATACACCTAGTAGTAAGGGAGACTTAGAACAGTAACTTAACAGAAGAACAGATTGCCATTGAGCCAGGCTCGAATACCTTTCAAAAGTTTTAAAATTGTCTCGATTTTGTTCTCTCTTGATATCATTAACAGTTATATTTAATTTTGTATCATATTTTCAGGCAGACTTGGAGAGATGGTCTCTGGTATCCGTGCAGCACTGGATGAATCTTCTACAATATCTTCATTGGAAACTTCTGTCTGCACGCACTGATTAACTGCTTGTAGGACATGTGTTTCGGCTGTCGCCATTTTTGGTGGTAATATAGTTAGTTGTGGTGTTGTAGTTGTAAATGGTGACAGCCGAAATACATCTCCTAAGAGCAGTTTATCAGTGCGTGCAGACGGAAGTTTCCAGTGAAGATATTGTAGAAGATTTTTTCAGACAGAATTGTACATTTAACTATTAATTTAATAACCTAATATTTTCTTCCAACTTTTCCATTTTCTTTTCAGCCAAGTTTAAAAAGGGATAAAGACAGATATATTAAGTGGCTTATGCCTCCACACAGGTTTGCTAACCTATGTAGGCACTATTTCCGATGTATTATATTTTATATTTTATTGTTTACGATATTTATTTTCTTTGTACTCATCATGTAATAACCCAGCACTCATCAGAATTTATTTTTCAATTAATATATTTGAATTTGAACTTAAACCAGAACAAATACCACTCATAAAACTGAAACCAAATAAAAAATCTTTTCCCCCACCACCTACACCATACCTGTTCTTGTTGCTCTGACAGGTGGGGTCGCTCTCGGTGTTGTTGGCACAGTTGCACTTCTCGCCGGTGACCGGGTCGCAGGTGTCGCCGTGCCCGTGACACTCGCACGGCCGGCAGCTGGCGCGGTGGTCCTCCGTGCCGCGGAAGTAGCCCTCCACGCAGTCCTGGCACTTGTCGCCTACCGTGTGGTTGCCGCACCACACACACCTGCGCACGACATGGCGGATTGTCAATGGGTTACAAGTGTTATGTGATAACTTGTGAGGAATCACCTGCTATGGACCTCTCCACAAGACACCTGATGATGACCAAAGATGGGCACAGTCCTGGCACTTGTCGCCCATCGTGTGGTTACCATACACACCTGCGCATGTCACAGCAGATGTTCAAAGGTGATACAAGAGCGTACAAGAGCGGTGGAGGATGCACATTTACCTACTACCAGATGTGATGACTCGTGAAGAATCACCTGCTATGGACCTTCCCGCAAGACCTACCTGACAATGACCAAGGATGGGAAGACCCAAAGATGACTTACACCAAAAGAAGACAACAACCCAGTGGGCAAGACTACATCTCTGTCCCCCCGGCAGAAGCTGGCAGAAGACTAAGAAGCAGATAAGAAACAGACAGGCCTACCTAGAATAAGTTAGGGTATAAGGAAAGAAAATAAGACAACGAGAGAAGACAATAACCCAGTGGAGAAGACTACAGCTCTGTCCCCCGGCGGAAGCTGGCAGAAGACTAAGAAGCAGATAAGAAACAGATAGCCCTTCCTAGAATAAGTTAGGGTATAAGGAAAGAAAATAAGACACTGAAAGAAGACAAAAACCCAGTAGACAAGAATACTACTCTGTCCCCCAGTGAAACCCGGCAGAAGACTTAGAGGCAAATAAGATAAGAAACAGATGCCTAGAATAAATTAGGGTATAACTTTATCCACACACTGAAAAACTCCAAAGACTTTTGCCCTTTCACATAAAACTGCTTCTGATCAAATCACTTGTGTTCCCCCATTTCACCTTCTGCAACACTGTGATTAACGACATGACTGGAGCTCTGGTAGCTAAATTACAACGTGTTCAAAATTATTGCATTATATTCTTGTACCATTTTCAATGAGATGAACGTGTCACACCCTTTTATATTCCTGCATCTCTTTTAAAGCTTTCCGATTTAAGGCAGATTCGTATAATTCAGATTACTCACTCTTGAATTAATCTTGGGGTTCCAAATTATCTCGCGGACAATTTTTAATTCTTAAGTGAAAGAGGCAATAGAAACACCCACTCTGGCTCATCAACACTACATATTCCCCGACACAGAACAACAGTTTTTAACAAATCTTGTATCGTAACAGCCTGCCGCCTCTGGAATTCTTTACCGAATGAAATTAAATCCATTGAAAATCGTTCCCGGCTGACTGTGGCGCTGAAAAAAGTATTTTTCAACCGGATGATCGTGGCGTGGCGGGATGGCGTGCGCTAGGCCTGGTTGTGGCGGGAGATGTGAGTGTGATTGTGTGTGAATACGGTTTCAGGTTTTTTTTTGTTTATATTGTTATTAACATTTATTATAGGCTGTTAATTTTAATCCTCCAATAAGTTTTTTATTTTATTTTTTATTTATTGTATAAGATAATTAAATGTGTTAGCAGTTAGTGGTTAACTGTAAGAAAGGACCATGTGGTCCTAACGTTCGCCACAATAAAGTATTTTCATCATAAGGAAAGAAAATAAGGCAACGAGAGAAGACAATAACCCAGTGGAGAAGACTACAGCTCTGTCCCCCGGCAGAAGCTGGCAGAAGACTAAGAAGAAGATAAGAAACAGATAAGCCTACCTAGAATAAGTTAGGGTAAAAGGAAAGAAAATAAGGCACCGAAAGAAGACAAAAATCCAGTGGACAAGACTACTTCTCTGTCCCCCAGTGGAACCCAGCAGAAGACCTAGAGGCAAATAAGGTAAGAAATAGATGCCTAGAATAAGTTAGAGTATAAGGAAAGAAAATAGAGGAAAGGAAGGAAAATTAAGGCGGAAGACAAGAAATGAGAAGGAAAACATGCATTACTTAGGATAAGATTATATATAAAACTGAAGGAAAAGAGAAAAACATAAAGAAAAGAGTAAAAGAGAAAGTAAAAGGCAAGCAACCCCGGTACCTTTAAAATTAATACAGGGAAAAGAAGAGAAAAATGAAAATAAATTGTCAGGGGTGGTTTGTGTATTTACTGTGACAGGTTAAATATTTTATTTCTTTTTGACACATACCTTTGTAAAGCCTTTTGGCAATCACATTATATTCTCGGTTTAAACTCTTCTTTAAGGCCCACCCACACCGAAGCGGGACAGCGGCGGGAGCGGTGCAGCGGCGGGAGCGGTGCAGCGGCGGGACAATATCCCGCCCGGGATTTTAAAACACATAGTGATAAATGTGGGCGCCCACACTAGAGCGGTACCGCTGCCGTCGTCCCGCGGCGTTACCCGATCGTCCCGCCGATTTCCAACATTTTGGATTTTCCCGCTCGCACCGCTGCGGGACGCAGTGTAATAATTAATGAATACGAATTCATATTACTTTATATCTACATTTTCTCTTAAGTTATGTTGTTTAGGACATCTTAATGATAAAAAATAATTATTCTGAAAAAAAAATTTTTAACATGTGATATACAATATCCAAATACTTTTCTGTGTTTACAAAATACTTTTACAGAAATTATGTTACAGAAAATACGTTTACAGAAATACTTTTCTGTGTTTTTTACCGTGTACAAAATACAGAGTCCAATGAAATTTAATTATAATTTTTAGGTTGTATAATATTATCTGCATTATAAAGAAGACAAGACAAGACACTGAAACAATGCTAAAACTTTTAATTTATTACGTGTTTAGCTTAAGTTTCCAAAAATCTTATTATTTAATAACTTTTTTTATTTTTCAAGATACGATCTCGGACCTAATTAGTAATAATTATCATTGTTAGCGATATTTTTATCTTCAAGATGACGTTGTTACAGATTTTTATTTCATACCGTTAACGAGATTGTACAGCATAGCCGTCTAGATGGCTATGGATACAGCCGTTTAGACGCATAGCCTTTCCGCCATGTTTCCCCCCTCCATCCACGTTGTCGACCACCTGGGAAATAGGCGACATTCGTAATTTAGATCAACTTAGTCCATATTACAATCAATAAAAATACTGCATTACACTATTTCGTAACATTCACAGATTAATCCTACTTTCGTTAAAACCGTACCTAAAAACCTCATTTTTTAATTTTTTTTATAACTATCAATTTTTTAGATACGACCTCGGACCTAATAACCATTTGCAATATTTTTGTGATTAAAAAGACGTTTTGACCGATGTTCCATCTTTTACCGTTTTCGAGATAACTGCGGTTTACGCATAGCGTTCATAGCGTTCCATGTTTGCCTCCCTTCCCCCGCACGTTACCGACGTTGGAAATAGGCGATCTTTGAAATTTTCATTAACAAAAACATTGTCACCCTTTCATGCATGCTCAACCCCCCTCAGCTCCTGGACTATGAAAAACTGAACTGAGGAATCGTCCCGCTTCCCGCTGCCTGTCGCTTCGGTGTGGGCTACCCCTGTCCCGCCACGTACCGCTGCCGCTGGTTCCCGCCGGTCATTCACCCCCGTACTGCTCCCGCGCCGCTGCCGCGCCGTTACCGCTCCGGTGTGGGAGGGCCTTTAATCTCCACCAAGTCCCTTTCACATTCACTTTTGTTTTTAATCCCCATAACCTTCCCTCTTTGTAACATTCCTCAAAGTACTGGATGTAAATAAAAGACATCTTACAACACTTAAAATATATTTATACTTACACTGCACTCACATACAAGACAGTAAATAAACATTAAAGATGGAAAATGGCATAGTTGAAAAAGTTAGTCAAAAATTCTAACTAGTTAAAAGTAATTAGTTAGTTAAAAAAGTAACTGATAGAAGTTATTAGTTAGTTAAAAAACTAACTGATAGAAAATAAAGTTAGTTTTTAAAGTTAGTTTTCGGAGAAGTTTGCTTTTGGGCAGTTGTTCTAAAGGATCGTATTTAACTATCACTAAAATTTAACAAGACTATTATTAACACAACTAAGTTATTTCACCAACTAAATACTAAGAAAGCTTAAATCATTTAACACAGCTATGTTGCTACCGCAGAAAAAATGACTTGACACTTGACAGAGATAAACATCAACTGAAGACAATATTTTGGAGATGACAAAGCACCAAACATTCCCCCTCACCACCCCTCAGTGCTTGCGGCGTTGTCATTGGCTGCCTGGCTGCCACTGCATACCACAGCAACTGGACTTTCCCCACCCCCGCATTATTTGTCATTAAGGGTGCTGACCCCTCGCTATGCTTCCTGCATGGACACACGCAACCCTCTAAGATCAATAGAAAAAAACTTGTATTTAAGTTCTTCCGCCCGTCCAAAAAACTAGCTATTTAAACTCCAAAATTACTAACGAATAGATCAATCTATTCGTTAGCAAGAGTCTAACTGATTAGAAGTTAGTTTGTTACATAAAATCCCAGAACATCACACCAATTTTTACAAATCATAACTACAACACCCGGAAAAAGGGCATGCACGCAATTCAGCACAGACTAACTGCCTTTGAACACAAACCAGATTACATTGGAATGAAGCTGTACCAGGCCTTGCCAGGAAAACTGCTACAGATACCAAACATAAAAAAGTTTAAATCAGAAGTAAAGAATTACCTGGTGGAGTCAAGTTTCTATGACGTTGACAGTTACCTCAATGGTAACAAAGTTAGTAATTAATTAGGCTAAGTTATTCTTTGTTCTTTTACCTTGACCTATCCAATTCCTTACGGCAAAGGACTACAGATGGAAAAATCATGTATCATGAATCATGTAAGTTATTTCCAGTACTTTTTAAAAACTAACGAAAAAGTTAGAAGTTAGACGAAAAAACTAATAAATATCGTTAATCGTTAGAATTTCTAATCGTTATTCCCAAGTATGGAAAATGGTGATCAATTTTGATTAGCCACACCAATCATGACCAATGAGACTGGCAGGATCAAGATAACGGCCTTCCTCATATGCTATTGGTCACAGGGAGTTCCTTAACGACTACTAGCTTATAACTTCTGGCGACCAATAGCATATAAGGAGGGCCGCCATCTTCATCCTGCCAGTCTCATTGGACCTATTGATGATTGGTGTGGCTAATAAAAATTGATCAGCATTTTCCATCGTTTGTATATATTAACTGTTTTGTATGTGAGTTCAGTACAAGTGTAAATATATTATTAGTGTTGTAAGACATCTTTTATTTACATCCAGTACATATAGAACAACATGTATCATGCTAATCAAGAAGTTATTTACCTGTAAGTACTCTCTAACTACAGATCTTTCCAGTTCTCACTTTCTTAAACCTTACAATACCCACTCCAATAAAATGTCATAGTAATGACTTTTATTAATCATTTTGGCATTACCTAAAGGCTGGAATTTAAATCCAACACCCCCCATTTTCTTAACCCTCGAGCGGGCGCACGCGGAGTTTTCCTCCGTACGTGTTTTTTATGTTAAAATAGACTGACATAACGGGTGTCGGCGGACGTGTCCGGCTCCGTACTTTATGCCCCTCATTCCAGGAATTTCCTAAAGCTGTATATACCCCCCACCTCCCTTGGTACCTCGTTATATGCAATTCAGAGATGCCGTCTCAGTTTGCGAAGCACCCTCTCCCCTTACACAGATACAGATACCTATTTAAAAAATTCATAATAGCAATGGATTTGTAATTATTATTAATTGTTTGGACTTTTCCTTTTGCTTTCGAAAAAAAAGCGAAAGGAAAAGTCCAAAAATGTAAATAATAATTAATTAATACATATTTTATATTAGAAAGTTACTTACTATGTTTAATTGAAACATTACACCTATTAAGTTGAACAATTAATTGAATCGACAATGAAATGTGATTCCTAATGAAGTTTTTCAATATTTAAATACAATATTTCTTATAAAACAAGTAAAAAGGGTTAAATTTTTGCAATCTAGTGTTGCGGAGGAAAACTCCGCATGCGCCCGCTCGCGTTTTGCCGGTGAAGCGCCCGCTCAAGGGTTAATTCATTCTCTCTTGCGATTTCCCACTTTTTACTTGAAACTATTGGTATTCAATCCAGCAAGAAACTGGCGGTCAGTTCTTTAACCCTTGAGCGGGTGCTTCATCAGTAAAACGGCAGAGGGCTCACTACATCGCACAAATTTAACCCATTTCACTTGTTTTAAAACGAAACACTGTAAATAAATGTTGACAAACTTCGTTAGGAATCAAATTTCATCGTTGATACCATTAATCGATCAACTTAATAGGTGTTATATTTCAATTGAATAGCCCTATAGTAATAAATTTTCTAGTATAAATTAGGTATCACTGTCTGTGTTACGGGACAGGGCGCTCCACAAACTGAAACAGTAGGGGTGTGCGATGCATCGAAAATGCATCGAAATTACGATTCGATTTGATTCGATGCATCGAATCGCGATTCGATTCAGCATGCATCGAAGTGCCGATGCATCGATTTGGCCTCGATGCATCTCGGTATTCTTCAATTCACTAGACGCCATTAGCCTAAAATGTATGTTGAAAGCAATTAAATAAACGTTTAAACTATATAAATGCGTAATATTAATGTTCAAAGCAGTTTATTTAATCATAATGAAGCTACGCAAAAGCTAAGTGCGTAGTAATACTTTCAAACTCTAGATGCTTGACAACAAAGAAAACATAATAAAGGCTGCGTGACAAAGTAGTGCATTGTTATTTTTTCGCCAAGTTTGAAAATTGTTGCAATAGATTGTTTCTCTATATTATAATGAGTTTTAAATGATTGCAAACAACTTTTTAATGTATGGCTGTATAATTCTATGCACGAATTTCAATGAGGAGAATAAAACGAGCACTACGACAGTTGGCGGCAGCTGCAGTGTAACCGCGATCGTGATGGTGATACAGGCTGACCAAGCAATGGAACAAAAACAAATACTGGGGGATGTTTCTAACCGATGTTGGTGGATTAATAAAATTGACTTTGTAGTTTGTAATACTAAGATTCCGTTTCAAAACCGTAAAGATATCATGGAGATGGATTGTAACTACTGATTAGTGATTAGTAGCTGGTAACTGTGAAACGCGTTTAGAAACAGCCCCCTGCTGTTAGAGAAATTACCTGACTCTCGGGTATTTCCAAGCCTGTGTGGGGACTTCGTAATACTTTCAATAGTTTTATTCCAGCAGAGACGGGTGTTTTTGCGGGTAAACACGGTCTACAAGTAGTAACACTATTTTGTGATGCTCAACTGTCGAGCTGTCTGCCGTCGTCGTCGTAAAGGTCAACACTGCGCAGTAATTAGTGTTTGTTTGTCTCTTTAGATTGTAGCGCGAATGCAATAATTGAATGTTTTGTTTTGAAATAATTAAATGACAAGTAAATAAAGATGTTTGAAGACTGCGACGAAGAGATCGTAGACGATCCGGGCTCAAATAGCCAAAGCTTTGTTGAAACAGATATACGAATGACGATACTGACACCGGTAGGGCTACTTTAATTGTATCCGAGAAGAGTTACACTGGCTAATTGTTATAATTATTAGATGATTTAACAAACTTTGAACTGATTCATTTTTACTTGGACTGCTTGTGTTTTTTTAAGAAAAAGTTTAGGCCTAGTAATAATAACTATTCCTTGAGATTGTGAAAGGATGTATAGGAATTGATATAATTATTTATACTTCCAAATTCCTATTTATAATGAATGGATCCAGTACCTAGGCCTATTACAAACGCTTTGGTTCAGACTCATTCAAACTTTGTGTGGAACTTTTTTACTTTAATCCTTTAAGTTTATTGACCCATTACAGTAATGCAAGCTGTAAATGACTCCTAACAGCAAATAATGCCGCACTGCATCGAATCGAATCGCATCGATTCGAATAGAAATTCTATGAATCGCATCGACGCATCGAATCAAAAAACATTTGCTGCATCGCACACCCCTATGAATCAGCTATACTGAATTGCAAATAACAAGGTACCAAGGGGGGTGGGGGTATAAATAGCTTCAGGGGGATTCCTGTAATGAGGGGCGTGAGATACAGAGCAGGACACGACTGCCAACACCCATGATGCCTGTTTATTTTAATTTAAAAAAACACATGTGGAGGAAAACTTTCCTGCATGCATTGAAAACCCGCTGGAGGTTAACCCTCAAGCACGTATGGAGTTTTCCTCCGCATGGGATTTTTTATTAAAATAAACAGGCATAATGGGTGTTGGCAGTCGTGTCCTGCTCCGTACCTCACATGCTTCATTCCAGGAATCCCCTAAAACTATATCTCCCAACACCCCCTTGGTACACTGTTATTTAAATTCAGTAATGCCGTGTCAGTTTGCAGAGCGTCCTCACCTGTAACTAGTGATGCGCAGTTCGATTCTTTTTGGTGAATCGATTCATTTGAATCACTCAGTTCCAAAGAATCGAAAATTGAATCGATTCTTCCGATTCATTTGACTCACTATCCACTGCTTACGAAATAACGTTGACTTCAAAAGGTTTTTATTGAATATAAAGTGGTTTATAAATATTTAATTACAATTAATTAATTTTTATAGTTTATCAAAACTATTTCTAACCTAAAATTGATTTATTTAGATGCATTTTTAAATATTAAACCATATTGTTAGGTATAAAGTCAATGATTAGACTGTTTCCTGTCTCCTTTCTTAACATTCTCTACCTGTCACGTGCTTCTCCTCTCTCCCTCACTAACCACCCCCCTCGCCCTTTTGCCCCTTCCTCCCCTCTTTCGTTCTTCGCCCGGAATACTTCCGTTTACTTTTGTAATCTGTATCCAATAATGTCTTTATTAAGTTATTAAGAACGGAAGAATGGCAATTGTTATTTTCCCTATCGTTTTCTCTCCAAACACATCAATGCCCATTCTTTTGTCCTACACGTAATTAATTAGACTTAAAACTCAATTGACTGACGCGCAGAATTATGAACAAAACCGGTGCGAAGTTCATTATTACTCTATGCCGGTGCGTCGCGTCGCGTCGTCTGCGGCATGTTTTTCTGCAACTGATTCGCGCCTCGAATCGATTCTTTTGAAAAATGAATCATGATTCATTTGATTCACTTGATGAGTCGTTCAAATTGAACGATTCGTTCGCGAATCGCACATCACTACCTGTAACACCAACAGTGATAGCTATTCTATATTATTAGAAAATTACTTTCTATGTTCAATTGAATTATTACACTTTGAACAATTAATTGTATCAACGATGAAATGTGGTTCCTAATGAAGTTCATCAACATGTAAATACAATATTTCGTAAAATAGTATTAATGGGTAAATTTGTATTTGTATTTCGTAGAAGTAAAATGGGTTAAATTTGTACAGTTTAGCAATTTTGTGTGATTTTTTGTGTGATTTTTTGTTTTTTTCCTGCGGAGTAAAACTCCGCATGCGCCAGCTGCCGTTTTACCAGTGACGCGCCCGCTCAAGGGTTAAGACTTCAGGCTTCCCTACTGTTCTTGTCACTCACTTGGCCCGAGTGGTGGGTCCGACGCCCAGGTACTCGACCAGCTCCTGCACGGGGGTGGAGGGGGAGAAGGGGAAGTCGGTGAGGCTCTCGTTGACGCAGACGTGTGTGTGGCCGTTGCAGTAGTCCACACATGGGACACACTCCCCCCCCTCCGTCGGGTCGCCCACGTACAGCGGCCGGCAGTGCTGACATTGCGGGCCCTGCAACATGAATGATGAATATTGAATGATTGATGAATAATGAATAAAGCCAAGATTTAAGTTATTGTAAAGTCAAGAAAAATTATTTTTAGATGCTTAGTTATAAGACTCAATGTAATGTTGATTGACACCATTCTGTACTATTATGTGCGATATGAATAAAGATATTTTTGATTTGATTTTGATTTGATTTGATTTGAATATTTTATTGTCATCAAAATAATGCTATTCATTTGTGTTTGGATTTACTCTGTACTGTACTGTTCTACTGTAGTATAACCTCACTAATTCAAACTTCGATAATTGAAACACCTCTTAAGTATATTTTGTCTGTTCCCTTATAAAACCCCTAACATTAAAAAATAACACACTGATGATTTGAAATGTTTTAATGCAAAAGCAGCATCTGAAATTCAAATATTTGTCTGCTGGAGCTAATAGAATTTCAGTTTCGTTGCTGTAATTCAAGACATTACCTCTTGAATTTGAAGTCTACCTCTACAGTTCAAACTCAGACCACTAACTCGAAATAAGCACAAAAAACAAAACCTGTTGAAACATGAACTAATGCAACGCTTTACTTTGAATCTATTGGTAAGTTTTCTTTGCAATGCTGAACATACTTGTAAACAAATAGACCTCTATAATTTAAATTTCATTCACAATAACCTCTACAATTCAAACACTCATTTAAACTCCATATGATTAGAAATGAATTGGCTGTTTTCTGAATTAAGTGAGGTTCTCCTGTAAAATAATCTTGAATCGTTTGTTTGGATTTAAAAAAATCTCTGTAACACTTTCCTACTAATAACAACTGGTCGATCATGTTAATTCACATCTCAAACTTTTACCTCCAAGTTGGAGTATTGTACACTTATTCACACTTGACAAGAGATAAACATCTCAAAAGACTAGCTGAATGAACCATCAGTGGGCTCATTTGACCCAATCAGCCCTTACAGAAATGGGCTCAATAGGTAAGGCCAATCGACTCATGACCAGTAGAAGTGTGAGCTTGCAGTGTTTGTTGCAATCACTCAATGTCTTGGTCGTTTGAGCACCTCTTCAGACTCCATTCAGCAGTATATAATTTAGATAATTTCATGAAATGGTGACCTCGATAGGTTTTTTAAGCCGAGGATGAATGAAAGATGTCTGTAGCATGATCTTGTAGTCTTGTTACTGTCTAAGGCCTACATATTCCTTAGACAGGACAGTTAATAATTAGTCCGACAGCCATTGGAAAAGGGACTTACAGTTTAATATACTGGGGTCCAAACCACTATTTCATCAATGAATTACGAATTGGACTAATTATGAGCGTAATCACTATGGATGAACATGGTATTCACTGGTGAGGATGTTAATCCCCACTAGAAACATCACACCCATAATCCATTGCTTTAACTATCCACAATCCGCGTAACCTCCAAGTACCTGGATACAGGTCACAACACTGTCCCAGTTAGCAGAGGTCGGTTCAAAGATACTGTCTGTTTCTCCGTTTCAAACAAAATAAGTTGTCGAAGGCTACCAAGGTAGTGGACACCCTAATGTAATGCACCACATTTGGAATGACCTTCCTGATTCCCTAAAGTCAATTGAAGAACATCCTCGGTTTTGGTGGCACTCAAAAAATTGTTCTTCCAACAGATGTCCTTGCTGGTGCGTTGTAGATGTTTTCGTCTTGAGCGGGGTCACTGATGGATGAATGTTTGAGTGAATGAGTGTAGTTTAAATTGATATAGTTATTCTCCTTTGTGTAAATATATTAAATTAGTAAAATAAAAATAAAGACATATATCACATTTTGTATTAAATTAAAGATTAAGTGTAAGAGAGGGCCATGTCGCCCTAACTTTGCCTGGTAAAGTAAAGAATTTTTCATTTCATTTCACATTTTGAAAGTTTGTTGGTGAGAAAGGAACAAATGCCACACCAGTCAGGCTTAATTGGCCCAAATATTAGATTTTGAGAGAGGTAACTCTTGATTGCAGCAAACTTACGACAAAGTCTGCATCTACAACAGACTAGACTGCAACATTTTATCGTTTACATTTTTTCATCATACTAACACAGAAACATCTATTTTCAGTTCCTTTTTGTTGGCTCGAAAGTTACCCATTGCCGTCCTAGGCCGGAAAAACGGAATTAAACAATCAGCTGATTTGCAGCAAACCGACGTTTAATGCTTGTTTAATGGTTACTTTTTAGAGGAATGTAGTGGCAGCACTGGCAGCAGTGGCAAATGTTCGTTCTGTTCTTATCAGTTAGGTCTGAAGGATTGAGAAACGTATTGGTTTAAGCAAGGACTACGTTATAACTGAAAGTATAGTTTTCTGGGTAGTATGATGAAAAGTGTCGTACGTTACACGGCCGGAGAGATTTACCGTACTCGCATGAAAATCCCTCACTCACTTTCGCTCTCGCGGGAACTATCATCCTCGTCCTGCAAAACAGTACTTTCCGGCTTAGTAACGTAATATACTATTTCAACTTGTCCTCGACCACTGTAGGACATTACCTGGGTGTTGTTGTGACAGAGCAGACAGTGGTCCAGCTTGTCGGGTCCCTCGCACTCGGAGTGACCGTTGCACTGACACTGGATCGAGCAGTTGGCCCCGACGTAGCCGAAGTCGCAGCGGCAGTGGTCGGGGGCGATGCAAGTGCCTCGGACGCAGCCTTTGGGGCACACCTGTAATACATAACAATGGTTAGATAACAGCTTTGAACTGAAGTAAATCTAGTTTAGTTTTCCAGTGGTACTGGTAGCATTTTAAAACAGACGCGTTACGATCACAAGGCGGAACAAAGCGGATTTGTGTGCTAACTGAAGAATCTTGCTCATCTAATTTTCATTATGTTCCACAACTACTCAAGTAAAAAAATACCCCCGTTGCAGCAGACCTGCACACTCAGCGAATTTCAAATGCAAAACAACATATTTCAATCAAACATGGCAAGATTTGACATGTTTTGGTAAGCTCCATAAGAATAACATGGGGAATGAGTATGCAGGTTTGCTGCTACAGGTATATTAAAACTGGGTGGTTTTAATTTAATATTTAGTAGATCTGAACTAGAAGAAGCTATTTACCAAGTTTTAACGAGATATGTTGAGAAATAACCGAGATATAGAATTTTACTTATTTCCCATAAGGTTAACATTGGGACAACGTACTGTGTTTACCACTTTCAATATCTCTGTAACCAATGGACATAGAGCAGTGATTAAAATTACTAAATTGTTTGTATTTTTGAGCTGAATTCAATGGTGCCCACAAAAATTCGATAAATTTTATTTTGCTATGTAAAAAACTCAAAAAACCCATTTTTGGGGGAGTTTATTCCTTTTTTACCCCCCCTTCCGGTGGTCCGATCGGGCTAGTTCATGAACTCGTCCAATTGATTACCACTTTACACGTCCGTACCAAATTTCATAAAGATCGGACCATTTTTGCGGCCGCTAACGTGCTAACAGACATATATGTATATACAAATTCAAACTAATAGTGTTTTTTGCTTCTGGGGGCCCCAAAACGAAAAGTTATAGTGGTCCCGAGCTTAGGTCTTACCATGAGACCTACGGTAATAGCTTCTTTCCTATAGGGGAAATTCGCTAAAACCAAGATTTTGTCTAAGTAGTTTGAAGGGAGGTAAAGTTATTTCTCCTACAATTTTGTCTCAGCTGTTCTATCAATCTCATTACACTTAGATTTTTCCACAGGTCTCCTGGATCAGACAAATTATAGCTTTGCTTTGTCTTTTGGGGTACACCTAGTTTTTAAGGGTTCCTCGCCGAATTTTAGTGCAAGCACTAAAGTAAAAATTTTAATGTAAATCACTAAAAACCAAATGAAAACAAACTAAATAACCACATGTTGCAATAAATAGTTTGAATGATCCAGAAAACTAGTAAAATTGTGGTGATACCAAATAACAACATCAACAGTGGTACTTTCTCAGTTTTTGCAAATATCCAACTATTTCAAGATTGACTAAGGTCAATCACAGAAGTTGGGGGACCTCGAGGTGTTTGGAGCAGTTAGAGGACATGTCACTACCAATAATAATCATAGACTGTGACGATGACTGACTACGATTGGCTATGACTACTCACGGGCACACAGTCGTTGTTCTCGGCCCGGTAGCCCTGGCCGCACACACACTTGTAGCCCTGCGGCAGGTCTACGCACTGCTCGCTGACAGCGTCACAGCTGTGGTGGCCGTTCTCACACTCATTCTCGGGAGGACAACTGCAAAAGATTTGTAAATAAACTTCAATTTTGATATAAATTTGATGTTTGTTAAAAAGAGTGAATGTACGGTCCCCAAAAATATCTTAATAAATAGGAGTGACTGATCAAAATTAAGATAAAAGTTCCTACAAAATTACGTTCTAAATTGCTTGTATGTTAGTCTGTATGATTGTTTTTATAGATTCAAATGTACCTTTTGAAATGTGCCTTTTGAAATGTACCTGAGTTATTAATTTCAAACTTTGTTAGGGTATGAAGACTCTAACTTATTTGAATACAGTACTAACCATACAATCTCTATCAATTCAAAATGGTGACTGCTAAAATTAAAAAAGATTTAAAACATCTATTTGGATGTGAAATTCGTACTTCTTACAAAATATTGAACAATATTTTGGTCTATATTACAAATAATTGAAAAAAGTGCAATTCTAACATGCATGAATACTAAAATTACCCCTAATTCGCAGCAATATCGACAAAAAATTAAAAATTTCCCACTACTTTTTGCGTGACCACGATTTAATCGCATATCTAGGGTACACACCGGACGTAGTGCCAGGAGAAGGTTGCTGTCTCAGCCAGCGCGACTGACGGGTGCTCCTGGCTGTAGAGTCGCTCGCAGGTCGTTCGCTCCGGGCCAGAGGTTGGTCGGTCTAGGGAGCCCTCGTAGCAAACGCCCTGCAAACAGTTCAGGGTTATGGTGGTTTACCAAGTCTGCCGGTCTATTTATAAACTAATCTTTTCATACTGCAAGAAAAATTACAATTAACTCACAATAAACACACTATCTTTAACATTCTGGTGTTTTTAAAATAACAAACTATTTTTAATCTTTGAATTTGGAAGAACATACATCTGTCAGTCCGTCAAAAACATTGTTATTTTTCTACTTTTCAAGGCCTATCATAATTATTTCACAGTTTTTTTTCCTAGTAAGTTGAATGTCTTATTTGCTTCCTTTAATCATTGTAAACTATTAAAAACAAATTTCATATCTATCATGTAATAAATACTACACAATATAAATTATTTAAGCAGTTTTCAAATGTCAAATGATGACTCATCCCCATGCATGGGTTTTGTACATGGGGATGAATTTCATCTAAATTAGCCAATATAAGAATTAGTTTTGGAACAGATAATATTTTATGTATCTAAAATCAAATGTCATAATTCTGTCATTATTTGAAGAACTTTGAAGCGAAATAAACAAATTTTATTTGATTTGATTTTACCAATTTCACCATCAAATTAAATTAAATTTCTTTGTTGTCAAAAAAACACAATAATGTGCTTAACAATCACCAGTACTTAATACAAATAAAATGCAGCACAACAAAAAAATCAAGTAAAATATTCATTTACGCTATAAAATTCTTAAGAGCTTTAAGTCTTTTGACATGTTTTTTAATTAAAAAAAAAACATTTCTGATGGACATCTGATTGAGATTTAGAGTAGTCTTGAAGTTAGTTGAATATATTTATTAGTTACATTATACACTAAATTTGTTAATAATTTTCAGTCAAAATCAGAAATTCTACACAATGAAGGGCACAAATACTAAAATTTCATTAAAAATTATTAAAACTACTAAATTTTTCCGAACCTCTTCATACAGCCCAACCTGATATACAGGGCTGTGACAGTTATTAGTTGTTACCTGTCCGGTGGAGTTGGTGCCGTCCAGGGAGCACCAGCCGCAGTGCGCGTGCCGCAGACACGTGGAGCACTGCTTGTAGCTGGAACACGCCTGCGGGCAGTGCTCGTTGTTCCCGCCTGCGACAGTTAATTTAGTTTAATTCAAATATCTTTATTCCATAAAAATAAAAATTGTATATTGTAAATAGTGTCAAAACATCTAAATCATAGTTCTGTTATGTTGTGGCTTATATACAAATTCAGGTCCAACACACTCATCACTGTTATGTTACGATTTGTGGTCAGTGTCGAAGGTAAAGTGAGAAAAAAAAACTAAAAGCACTTCTAGGGTTTTAAGGACTTCTTTGAGAACAAAAAGTAGTACAATTATGAATTTGTATGTAAAGACATATTTACCTTGGATGCTTATACAAATTTGAAGAAAAAGTTTTATCTTCTGCCATGTAATACAGGGTGTTCTTTTTTTTCAAACGCAACCCAAATCTTTATTTTATCAGTGAAGGATTATTCCCCCCAAGATCCCCGGATTTGACCCCACTGTATTATTTTCTTTGAGGATACATAAAAAGTAAGGTGTATGAAAGAAATTCACAGGATATTCAGCACCTCAAAACAAACATAAATTTAATACACTTGCACCGTGCACCGAAGCAATTTGCAAACCACGATTATGATGGAGAAAGCATTACTTTGTATAAATGTTAGCGGCAGATTGTTTGAACACATAATATAAGCTAAATGTGGTCAAACTTAAACAATAGGTTGTATAAAATGTAAAGATTAAAAAAACAAGACTCATTTAATCTTTATACGTGCATTATTCAATCCTAAACATGGGTTACATTAAAAAAAGCCCTGTATTTACTAGACTCCAATACACCAATACACCTCTCAAATATCTTCTAAACAAATTATACAGAACTGTAACAAAATTTACAGTAAATTCATAAATCAATTGTAAATTGAAAGACCAATCACTTTTTGTGTTGTTCTTTAGGTTTTCCTCTTAAGATATTCATATTACGTTCAAAGCGCCATCTCACCAGATAATATGGTGGGTATGGTGCTCATTTATAGTTTTTGGGCAAATGCCCAGTTTATTTTTTATTTTTAAATAACATCTGATGTTCTCCTCATAGACTGAAAATCTTATTTTCATTTTAACTTTTGGATCAACAATGAAAAATCATAAGACTCTTCTTGAAAAACAACAATCCTTTAACGACTGATTTAATTAAGTCAGTAAAGTTAAAGAATATTATAGGGACTCGCCAAAACGACATGGACCAATCCGCCCACAAGACTAATGTCAATTTTAGCTTTGACCTTTTGCACGGCCTAGGCCACATTGTTTGATGTGACCAATACACACCGGACAGGACGAGGCCGCACACCCCACCCGCACAGTATAGGGGCTGGTAGCTGGGCGTGATGCACTCGTTGAGTCCCGTTGACCAGTGACACTCGTGCCATCCTCCCTCCGCACCCTGCCAACACAGAAAAATCCAAACAAATCAATGATTTTGGTTTGTCAGTTTGGAATTGACCTTGATTAGCACCGTAGTCAAATGTCACAATGTTTGCAAGCACAGAAATAACATAGAGACAAAGTAAGGAAGAACCACAGGAAGGAGTCAAAAGGATGAATTACATTTCCGTTGTGATATGGCTTATTATGACGGTTAGGTAGGAGGAAGTCAAAAGGATAAATTACTGTATCCTTTATGATATCAATAGATTGCTGAAGCCTTGACACCTTATATTATAAAATTAAAACTCACCAAATTTGGTAGTATAGCCTGTAGATGTCAAATATATTTTTATTACAGGTTTCGATCCTATGACGAATCATCTTCAGTCTTGTAATTATCTATAATATTAAACTTGAGCACATTTCCATGATTGTCGGGATTTAAAAAACATTTTTACTTCACTATTCAAACAAACACACACATATATATATATACATTTTTCCACCATGTTAACAGTCAATGTGTACACATTTTAACCTCAAATTGTTCATACAGTATGGATCCTGTAGATCTACTAACAACTGCCAGCAGGTGGTTAGTCAAGGTCACCTTATCAGCTGATTTGAATTATTGTTTTCCAGGCTAATATTTCAGAAAATAGTAGTGACCATCTCCTTAACAAAAAAGATGAGTATACAAATAAACTAACATTCAAATTATACAATAGCCTGGAAAACAATAATTCAAATCAGCTGATACCTTGACTAACCACCTGCTGGCAGTTGTTAATAGATCTACAGAATCCATACTGTATGGACAATTTGAGGTTAAAATGTGTACACATCGACTCTTAACATGGTGGAAAAATGAATATATGTGTTTGTTTGTGTAGTGAAGTAAAAACGTTTTTTAAATCCCGACAACCATGGAAATGTGCTCAAGTTTAATATTATAGATAATTACAAGACTGAAGATGATTCGTCATAGAATCGAAACCGTTCTCTTGTAATAAAAATATATTTGACATCTACAGGCTATACTACCAAATTTGGTGAGTTTTAATTTTATACTTTATAATATGGTGCATTATGACAGTTTTGTAGAAATTAGTGATTGTAAATTACTGAATGAAGAAAAAAATTTAAAATTCTTAAGGAAAATTACAATGAACTTTTACACTAAGAAACAACAATTTAACTGGATTCAAAACTCCTAAAAATCGAAGTGGTTTTCACAAATCACTATCAGACTCTAAGTGACTAATGGACCAAGCCTTGCGAAGGAATTTATTTTTCCAGGTCCCCCTGACTTAATTCTTTTCTTTTGCTGTTATGAAACACAAGACTAGGCAGTTATATGACATAAGTTTTGTATATGGTGACACTTTCATTGCTATTTCATTGGCAATGTAACATCCTTATGGCCACAAATTAAATTTTAACAGTTTTAATTCACTTTTCTCCATTTTTCACTTTTTGCTGGCAATACGACCTGCTTAGGACACAATTTTTAGTAAAAAGCAACTTATCTTATATGATTCAGAAATAAAAAATATTTAAATATTTATTGAAAAGAAATTCCAGGTCTAGGTCTTACTATATGCTATTCTAGCTGTCGTACCACTAATTAACTAAAAAAGGCCAAAATCAAAAAAGTTAGGACAAAATATACACAAGAAAAGCCTACATGGTGAAGCTCAAGGAGATTTTTAGGGACATAAATTTGTCAAAATATATAATTTGCCAATCTCTCTTTGCATAAAATTTCAGCCCAGTTGGTTTGGTAGTTTTTGCGCCCGCCCGACACAACAAAAAAACAGACAGAAAGCACCATTGTAATATTATAGATCGATATCACACTATTAGATACTCGTGGTACAAACAAACGAGGATATCAGCTAAATATAATAACAAATCAAACAATCCTTCCCAAACTTCCATCCAAAAACCCAATTTCCTTCTAAAACATTATCTACATCATTAGCGGAATGTCATCCACAGACCTGTGAGGTGAGGCAGGTGTCGCAGTCGCGGTGCCGGCTACAGCGGGCCGGACACGCGGCGCCGTTGGTCTTCATCTTGATGCTGATCCGGTCGGCGAAGTCCTGCGCGACGCAGCTCCAGTCGAACACAGGGTCCTCCGCCACCTTCACGCCTTGCTCCGGCGTCAGCAGCACTTGTCTGCGACATTATTTATTTATTTACAATCAAATCATTTAGTTCAAAAACTCCTGTTAAAAGCCAAGTTTGGTGAAGTTTTGTTAAGACCATATTATTGTTCTATAAGGGTAAACGAATCGTTCTGTGCAATAACCAGTCATGTCTGATGCTCAAAACGCAACTAAAATCCATTTTTAAGTCTGTTTTCAGATCAAAAACCCGTCATGTTCAGGTCCTTAGCGGGTTTTTGCACTAAATAGTAGGGAATTTCTTTTTGCTCTCATGAAGATTGTCAGCAATGATGGTTGTTTGCAACTTTTGTTTACTTGATTTACCTCTTGTTTTAACCACAATTTTGTTTTATTTTATAGATCCTTTATTTTACTGATTCATTGCCTTAATTTAAGTGATTAATTTTGGTTTAGAGCAAAAACCCGTCAGGTAAAATATTAAATTTTTTTATTTTTTTAATATGGGTAATGTAAAAAAAAGGTTTCACCACCACAAACATTAATTTAATGGTTACTTTCAGGGAAAAAATGTTTAAAACATTGAAATAAATTTATCGTTGCTACATTGTTTTTTTCTCAAAAATACATTTTTGGCTTTTGGTGGGTTTTTGAATTGAACAATTCAATCATCTGTGACGCCAATGCATGCAGGAAGCTGCCTGGGCCGAAGACTTGTCAAGTATAACCTAAATCACAAATATCTTAAACCTAACAAAACAATGTTAACGAAAACAAATATAGTGAACGCATAATCAATTTTCTTGGTCATTCATGTACTGTACATCACAATTTGATTCACTGGAAATCAACCTGTTTACAAACAAAACAAAACAATTTCAGGTATGTCAGGCTGTCTAGTAACTACTTTGTAAGTACTCTGCAACACTGTAGAAGCAGTATTTGAACAAGAATTCAATCAAAATATTTTTGAACGTTTTTGGAGAGGGCTCATCTCTGACATGGCTTGGACATCTTGTGCGACATATGATGCGCCACAATCATCCTTCACTCATCTGTCATTCATACTTGGCTTAAAATACCTAACTGGGTAGGTTGCCATTTCATCTAATGTATCTAATGTATCTAAATGTAGATTTTTAAGCTGAAATAGGGTGATTTTTCAAGAAAAATGGTTCTAAGTATCGAGTACTGAAGTATGGCTAAATTTCTAGTAAAATATTTGTGTTGATGATTTATTTTTGAAGAATTTTCCATGGTTAGACTTAACAAAATAGAGATTGGAGAATTAACAAGCAAGGAAGGGGGAGGATGTGAAGTTTTCTAAAGTGCTGCCTACATGTATCTCTTGGACCCGAATTGGCCAGAAGTCTGATGGCTTGTTTTTGCATCTTAGAGATACTGATGCCATCTATGGAATTTCCCCAAAATAAAAGTCCGAATGAAATGAGGGAGTGAAAATAAGCAAAATAATCCTGCCTCTGAACGTTTAAATAAACAGTCTGTGAAAATGATAGCAAAGCATAAAATGCCCTGCTCAGCTTTGGATTGTGATTACATCACAAATAGTGGTTGAACAAAATAATTGCAAAAATTTTATTAAACCAGTTTCACTGCCGAAACTTGTTAGTCACGGTTGCTGTCTCGATCACACTCTGTTACCACTACCAGTTGGCCTCACCTAGTCCAGAGACAGTTGCCCAGTGCCAGACACTTCTTGTCTCGGTCACACTTTGTCACCACTACCAGTTGGTCTCACCTGGTCCAGAGACAGTTGCCCAGCGCCAGACACTATTGTCTCGGTCATACTCTGTTATCACTACCAGTTGGGCTCACCTGGTCCAGAGACAGTTGCCCAGCGCCAGACACTTGTTGTCTCGGTCGCGCTCTGTTATCACTACCAGTTGGTCTCACCTGGTCCAGAGACAGTTGCCCAGTGCCAGACACTTGTTGTCTCGGTCGCACTCTGTTATCACTACCAGTTGGTCTCACCTGGTCCAGAGACAGTTGCCCAGCGCCAGACACTTATTGTCCCCATCACACTCTGTTATCACTACCAGTTGGGCTCACCTGGTCCAGAGACAGTTGCCCAGCGCCAGACACTTGTTGTCTCGGTCACACTCTGTTATCACTACCAGTTGGCTTCACCTGGTCCAGAGACAGTTGCCCAGCGCCAGACACATTGTCTCGGTCACACTCTGTTATCACTACCAGTTGGTCTCACCTGGTCCAGAGACAGTTGCCCAGCGCCAGACACTTATTGTCCCCATCACACTCTGTTACCACTACCAGTTGGTCTCACCTGGTCCAGAGACAGTTGCCCAGCGCCAGACACTTATTGTCCCCATCACACTCTGTTACCACTACCAGTTGGTCTCACCTGGTCCAGAGACAGTTGCCCAGCGCCAGACACTTATTGTCCCCATCACACTCTGTTACCACTACCAGTTGGTCTCACCTGGTCCAGAGACAGTTACCCTGCGCCAGACACTTGCTGCAGTCGCTGGCCGCACACTGGGTCTCGGCACACTGCGTCACGTTGGTCACACTGCGACACTTGTTGTCTCGGTCACACTCGGCCGTCGCCGGGATGCAGCGGGCCCGCGCACATCGGCTGCACCACTTACACACCTACGAGAACAATGGAACCAATCAAGTTAGATACGATAGAAATTACATATTTTTAAAAATCCCTCTTTGCAAACTTAATCGTTTCTTAATAAATTCATTGATTATAAGTAATAACCATGGTAAAAAAAGAGAACAATAGAACTTTTACTGGTCATTGAGTAAACCTGGCTTTAGACACAACTATTTCAAATTTCATGTTCTCAGTGTAAGTCTATGAGCCTATAACCCATTTATGAACAAACTGATGAACTTTATTCCCTTTTATTTTTATTTAGGAGCAGTTTTCAATTCAATTCAAAACATCCTTTATTTGACTAGTACATTACATACATAAATAGTGTTATAGGTTATACCTAGTAAAACAAACAATGGTGTGTTATGTAATAATTCTAAAAGTCCTCAATTTTATAACAGCATTTTTCACATAAATAATTGAACAATTCTTTTTTGAATGAATTTAATGACCTTAAATATTTCAAGGAGTTCGGCAGGCTGTTGTATAATTTGATTCCAGAATAAAAAGGAGTTTGTTCAAGAGTGGAAGTGGCATGTCGAGGGTATATAAAATCAGCTCTTTGTCTTGTATTATAATTGTGGTTGTCAGAAAACTTGACATGTTTTGCCTAAAAAAATATGATCAGATTATAAATGTAAGTGCTGGGAAAAGTCAAAACTTTATTATTTTTAAAAATAGGCTTACATGAATTTCTGGTTTTAAGAGAATATATCATGCGAAGGATTTTCTTTTGAAATTTGAAAACTTTCACTCATCCAATTTTTTTAAACACTTAAGCTTGAAGGATATTAACTCATAGCTGGATTTATCCTGAATTATAGAGTGTGGATACATGAGACTTTTATGTTAAAATTAGGTATGACCTCTTTTTAGGAAAGCTGGATTTATCCTGAATTATAGAGTGTGGATACATGAGACTTTTATGTTAAAATTAGGTATGACCTCTTTTTAGGAAAGCTGGATTTATCCTGAATTATAGTGTGGATACATGAGACTTTTATGTTAAAATTAGGTATGACCTCTTTTTAGGAAAGAAAAGGGATTAGGCCTAGTTAATTCTATCATAACAAACCAACTTTTGTTAAAATAAATGCTACACATTATTGCCTCTGTCAAAATACATCACACTTTGAAATGAATCTATTGGGGAATTATAGATTTGTCCCAATATCCAAAATTGTCTCTTCAAGAATCCCACAAGGATCTGTATTGGGATCTAACTATTTATCACATTTACCTTTTTTTTTTGGAGTCCCACAGGGATCTATGTTGCAATCTGCACTCATTATTCTTTTTTACCAACTTTTTCCAAGTTTACACCAATCATAGAAAAGAAACACTTCAGATTACTATCCACAATCTAATCTAAAATAACCCATCAAATATGGAATAAGCATATATGGAGGGACTTCAAACATAAATTTAAATAAAATTCTAATTTTACAAAAGAAAGCCATAAGAATTATGTTGAACCTTAAATTTGATGTATCTGTAAGATCTTATTTTGTTGAGCTTAACATATTAACTGTTTACAGTCTTTACGTATTTGAGTGTATTATGCATTGTAAGAATAACATTGATAATTTTAAGAGCAACCACCATTTTCATTCATATAATACAAGAAATAAAGATGAGAAAATTTTACCGAAACATAATTTAGAATATTTTACAAAAAAAGCCTCCTATGTTGGAATTAAGTTTTTAAAATGTGTCCCTAAAGAAATAAAAGCTATTGAGAATTGTGCTAAATTTAAAAAGGCACTGAGGGAGTACCTGATGCAAAAACCATTGTATTCTTTGGATGAATATTTTGTGAAGTAAAACTACAGATTTGTAAAAGTAGAGATTAAGTTTAGTTATATTATTTTGACGCTATTTATTGTATTTATGCAAAAGAACAAATAAAGATATTTTGAATTGAATACTGAATGGCTCAGACTACCAACACACTTTTTTCAAAGAGGTTGGCAGCCTCTTTTTAACCTAGGTTAAAAAGCAAGCATTTGCCCTGTTGAAATAAGACTATTGAGCTGTGCGTGGACGTTACCAAGCAAAGTAAAGAGTGAAGCCACTCTTAAAAGAAATGAACAGTCAACATGTAAAAGAATGAACAGTTAACATAAACTGGCAGCTATGGGACTTGAAACCATGACATTGTGAAAAGGAAAATAGTGTAACATAGAGTTGTTGAGTGAATATTTTTGACATGATCTATACAGAATAGTTCAACTACAAGCTTTTTTAACAGCAATGCACTGCATTCTCTCTCTCGAGGTTGGTCTCATTTGCCAGGTTATTTTAGGAGTCCCACAGGGATCTGTGTCAGGGGCCAACATTTTCCAAGTTCACTCCAATTATAAAAGACACTTCAGTGCATTATTCTGTAAGCCTAACTAAAATAAGTCAATAAAATACTGAATTATTCAGATTACCATTTCAGTTGTGGAGTAAAAAACTGTTTAGCATAGAATTGTTAAAAGAATATTTTATCATGATCTATGTTGAATAGTTCGATTGTAAGCAGCAAGTTTCCCCTCACCGGAGGCTGGTCCCAGTGTGCGGGCCAGCGCGCGAGACAGTCCCCGCAGTCGGTGTACTGCTCGCAGGTGCGCTGCGCCAGGAACTCCCGGCCGCAGACGACGCCGTTGTTGGTCTTGTGCGTCCCGCGCAGTCCGCGGCACGGGTCGTTCAGCGCGCCACGCGAGTTGCTGTAGCAGTAGCTGGTCGAGTTGCCCGCCTCGCTGATCACCGCGCAGTACGAACAGCCCAGGAACGACCTGCGCAGACGATAGACTACCGTAAGTTCGGTTTTAAAAACGCTTTTTTATTTGGCTGTTAGCATTTGGATTGTTGAGGTATACTAAAATGCTACCTTGAGCTTTGTAGATGAATGGTCATAATTTTCTTTCAACGTTCTTAACATAGACACACGATTGGACAAATTACTATATTTAGTTTTAGTGGAAAAAACTACATGATTGGTCAATTAATTTTTCTTAGTTTAGTTGGGTAATTCATGTCCTAACTTTGACTTATTGAAGGTTAGCAACATTTTTGAAATACTTTTTCTCAACTTGTGGGCACTTGAGGGAAATTCTAAGCACATCATTAGAAAAGTTCTTTCCTACAAATATGCACTATAGAGATTTAATTTATCAGCCAATAAATTAAAAATTAATAAATTTAAAAGGGTTTAATTGATTACCATATTGATTTAAGAATAACAAAATGTTAACACATCTAGTCACATATTTTACTGGAGTAAGGAAAGTAGTATTTATGTAGTTTTTTCAACCAAAGAAAGTTATGAAATTACCAGGTATACTGCCAAGTGATTGATAGTTCTAACGAACCCAAACATTTTCTAGTTGAATTTGAATTGGTGTGCGGTTTCTAGTACAAATAAATGAGTAAGTCACAGGTAATTTAGTTAAACAAATTTTTTTCTTGGGAAGGTATTATGTGTAGGTAGGAACTGCAAATTTGAGATTTCATTTCTTTTCTGTAGCATGCACGTTTCTCCTACGGAGGGACTGTACAACCAGCCAACCCAATTTGCCACAGAATCAAAACCACCCCAGTTCCTTGCAAGTGACAATATCACATCCTGCCTATCAACACCACGGTGGTGTTGGTCGGACAATATCACATCCCGCCTACCCTACCTGCACTTGTCCTTGTTGGTCCACAGACGACACAGGTCGGCCGGCAGAGTTATCCTGGTCACGTGGCTCTGCACGCCCCCGGTGAAGCCCCCCATCACGTACACCACTGTGGTGTTGGTTGGTTCTGGGTCCAGGGTCATGGCGTGGGCGTAGGTCGACGGCGGCGGACTGCCGACAGTCAACACATCTGAGGGCGGTCATTAAAACACGTTAGGGGCCAAATAAAATATATTCAATATTTTTACAAAAAATAATTATTCTCAGATTCTACACACTTATCTCTTCTTTTCCATTTAATAACTTATAACTTCCGTTCTGATAAAGTGCACCAAGAGGCCTCAAGAGGTTTTTTGCACTTAAAATCATCCTTCACAGTTACACCATCTTAATTAGTGAGGTAAGATTTTAGGCAAAACAAATGCAACACATATGGATAAAATGTAAAACTTTCACCTATATGAAGGACAAGCTGATCACCACGGTTTCACCTGTGGAAAAAGAGGAAACTTCCTTGGATTCTTGATCCAATGTTTAGGTTGCCATGACAACTTTGTAAGCTTCCCTATAGTTTAACATTGAAACTTTGATGATCCCTAGGGCGTAGCCCTGAGGGAATTTTTAAAAATCTGTTCTTGGTGGATGTCTACACCCTGAGAGGAACGTCGATGCAAAGTTTCAAGGTTCTAGGTTAAGTAGTTTGGGCTGTGCGATTATAGGTGAGTGGTAATTGAAAAATATATAATTGATTTATAAAAAGCTATTTATATAATCACAAGTACAGTTCGTCCGTTTTATCTTGAGCTTTGCATAATCCATTGCTGGAGTTGTTAAACATTGTTTATTCTCAATATTCAGGGACAATCAACAATATAAAAATTAATTTCAATAAAAATAAACTGTGTTTTTTACATATTGCAGTAAAGATATAGACAGCTATTAGAAAATATCAACATGTCAGGTTAGTATGACTTCAGCGATCACCTGTGTTATTCTGTTGACTTACACTCCACTCCAACTGCTTCAGGTGTAAACTATTCCCATAGCTCAAGATGAAATGGACAAACGGTACAAAACTCGTTGTACTAGGTGGTTCTTTTTTAATTGGCTGTTTCAAGATTATCAAGGCATTATTCACCTTTGGAGAGCAGTCGAATCCACTGGTTGCAGGCGTAGGAGTAGGCGATCAGAGAGTCGTGTGTCGTGGGGGTGACACTTCGGCCGCCAAACACCAACATGTACTCGTCCGTGGACACCGCGGTGTGCAGCAGTCTCGGCTGCGGCTGAGGCGAAACAATACACTCATTACAGTGAAGCAAAAAATATGGGCAGAAGATCATTCTGGACTTAAATAACTACAATTTTGGTTAGGATTGGGCTTTTAGAAGTTGTTTGTTAGGAATTAACACGTTGACTACCAACCGTCACAGTGCTGGGTACATGGTGGTGCTGCACCCGCGCTAGGGAACGTGCTATGGGCTCAATCAAATCAGCTGGCTACCTCGGATAGTTAAAGAATGCTGACTAGTGAACAGCACATAAGTAAATATATACAAAAACACTTGACATTGATTTTTAGATCCATTCCCTCTTCAGATATGGAGAAGCCTTCATAAAATCTAATATTTAACCTCTCATTAAGTTCCTCTACAGTTTTCCCATCTCGTCTCCCTTGACAAAGGTCCAATAATTGGACTTATATATTGGACTCTTTTGTGATAAATTTATTAATCTGATTGTCAACTACAGGGAAGCCAGTTTTTTTTCTCTCTACACATAGATATAGGCCGGTTTACGGCCTAGTCAGTCCATTTGACTAGTGATAATTTTAGCACTGGGTTTATAGGGGGCCGGGGCCACGTTATTTGACTTGAACTATAAGAAATTTTAGAGCTATTAATATTCTAATAAGGTAGATTACAATCAGTTTCAATTGTGAAACTCAATTGGTTTGCTTACAAAACAGACTGTAATCTCCTTTCATCAATTCATCTTTCGGTCAAAGCTAAATGATTACAAGCTTCGATGGTACTCACCAGCTGCATTCTTGGCGGGTTGTACTCCTCAAACGTTGGCAGGACAGACCAGGTCTGGGACGGGTAGTGGAATGCGTAAAGCTTGTTGGATATAAACGTTCTGTTCACCGAATACATGTAACCACCAAACACGTAGAAGCTTGAGGTTGGTGCGTGGTAGACTGTGCTGTGCCCGTAAACACCTGAAAACATCGGATAAGGTAAGATGAAAAGTTACAAATCACTAGGATAACCAAAATACATCAAAATAATTTTTGCTACACCAAAATTTAAAGGTTTTGATTGAAAAAACATTTGAATTACATTGCAACATTTGTCTCAAGAGCTTGGGAAAAGAAATATTTAAGTCTCGATATTGAGTAGAGGAACAAGTGATATTCAATTGGTGAATTTCCAAAAAAAATTGAGGAAATTATTTATTTCTGTAGCTAGTATATCTGCACCAGAGACAAATATTAGTCTGCGGTTTTCAGATCCAAAATAATCATGTGTTAAAATTTATACTTTTATTAGAGAATCAGTGAATTCCGCTTTAATCATCTCACAAAAGTACTAAATCAAACTGTGCAACCTTGTTGCCCTAATCCACATGCAGATTACTGGAGGTTGTTAATTGGACTACATAACTATCTGAAAAGAGATTTGTGCATTAAATAACTCTTGAGGCAAATTCTAAAATACCTATTGACTAAAACAAAAGAAACAAAAATGAGTACTTATGCAGGATGATGGAAAGAATTTAAATTTGAGGGTTTATATTGCCTATTTTAGATCTGAAAGCTTCTTATTTTAAGCTTTCCTGCTCCCCTTAAATATGGATAGGGGCCTCCGATTTATTCCCCCAACTTACAGGCTAATCAGACCATAGAAAATAACATCCCCACCAAATTAAAATTGAATCGAATCTACTGAGCAAAATCCCTTAAAGCCATCGTACTGCTTATAATAAAATAACTTTTTTTTAATTGGCTATTTTATGTGTTATATCCATGGGAGGGACCCTAAAATTTTAGCATTTTTACTTTCTTTGCTAAAATTCAAACTTAAATTAAATTTGGGGCTTCATTACACAAGAAATTCGCTGAAAATAAATAGACACAGAATCTAGATTGAACGTAGTTACTGCACTCACCGAGCGGCCCATATCCGAAGGTCTCCAGTTCCGTCCAGGTCTCAGCGGTGAGGTCGAACTCCCAGACGCTGTGCAGGAACCCGTGGTCGGGGCTGAAGCCGCCGATCAGCAGTAGGCTCTCTGTCTCTGCCCCCCGCCGCAGTGTCAACGTGTGCCCCGCCAGTGGCGGGGGCGACACCGCCGTCTGCGGCAAACAATGGGTGATTCATGAACGAATCATTCTACTGGAACGACTTACCAAGTGAATCAAATGAGTCATAATTCTTTTTGAAAAAGAATCGACTCTTTGCATGAATTAAACGCATGAATTCTGAAACTTCATTCTCTTGATTCGCAAAACTGTTTAAAAATGTTTTTGTTATTGACTTGAAGCTTCTAATCGTCTTTTACTTGTTTTTTTTTCTTTTTATCAAGGTCAATGACATTTTTATAGAAAGAGTAGATTAAGAAAACAGGACAGCAGTTCACACATATAAATTATTTCAAACTATTAGTTCATCTGTTTGTAATTTGGTGGTTTGAGTCTTAGTTACCGTAGTTAGGCCTGGTTTCCACAACAAGACAGTAGGACGGGAGAAGAAATTTCTTTTGTTCTGTTTAGTTTAAAGAGGCACCTCCTGTCATAGTGTCCTACTGTGTGGTCGCCGTGGAAACCAGGCTTAACATTTTAGTGCACTTTTTACATTAATCGTACTTCAGTAGTTGGGGTAGGATAATTTAATGTTATCTATTCATAAATAACATTAATTTCCATCCTAGTTTCTGAAAAAGAAAACTGTAATTGACATGAATTTTGTTAGACTTCACAACTATTTGTAAGACATTGACATAAAAATAAATAACCATCTAAATATAAATAAGTGAGGGGTTTTCTTTTCGCAGTTATTACTATAATGGCTGGGCAGATTTTAACGTTTGGGGTGAGAAACTAAATAGAGCCAATATTTCTTAGAATTAAAATAAGTGCTTCATCTAAGAAAAGTTTAAGGACTGAAGTTGTTTGAATCTATAATTTTAGTTATATCATCAATCCTCTAAATGTTGCACTATCTGTAAACACTGGATCACACTCAATCGCTTTTGCTGTTTACAACTTATTATATTGTCTGATGTAGTTTTAGAGGCTAGCCACAGTTTACAACACTTATTATTTCCTGTGGGAAGCTGGGGCACCATCTAATTTTCACTTAACGTTTATTGCCCGAATTTTTCATCAAAACGTATGACCTCGGCCGCCTCACCTGTACATCGATCCATCGCTGGTTCTTGAGGCTGAACTTCCAGAAGTCACTGAGCGTGCTGTTGGTGGGACCGGCAGCGGCGGCCATAGCTGGTTTCTGCGTGAGGCCGCCGTGCACGAAGATCTCTCGCTTGGAGTGAACGATCTCCGCCGCGTGGAAGTAGCGGCCCTGCGGCATGTTGGCGTCGTTGGTCGAGTCTATCGTCACCTGGTGGGAAACAGATCGATTTAGGCTTTGACTATGTATAATTAATATACCTCCCATTCTTATGGCCCAGCCGTAGCTGGTTTTGGGTGACCCAGAATTTAAAGTTGATATGAATTGATTAATAACCAAGAGAGGATGCTTCACTCAACCCTTTTTTAGCCATTTACATTGAAATTTTGTATACCACACTTCACATATTAATAATTAATTGACTATTATTTGTGTTCTGTGTAACTAAATGATATATTACCTTCTCCCGATATCTAAATAAAATGGTTGCATCAGCACACTCTGTTGGTGATTCATTATAGCTAGGAGCTCTGCCAATCCTGGGTCACTCAAACCTGGTACACATTTTATAATACAATGGAAGGTCTACTTCAGATTCAAAGTCAATGATGTAGGTCACCAGGCAGAAAACAGACAAATTTATGAAGGGTGGTCTGAAACTTGAGATGAGTCCGTTGCGTCGTTGGCAGAATCTATCGTCACCTGCACACCGGAAAACAAATTGATTTAGGTTTATTTACTTTTATTTTAGTTCATTTAGGCAATTCTATGACTTGCTGAAAGAGAGAGTAAGTAGGCGACTGTCGGCCTGAATACTGGAGAGGACAAGTTTTGTTTAAAGAGGAAATAGTAACGGAAGGGAGGTAGGTAAAGAGAATGAGGCAGTAAGAAGAAGGACGAACGACGAAGTAAAAAAAGGGAAAATTAGTAAATAAAAGAAAATCAAAGAAGGTAATGAGAATGAGGAAACAGGAGGAAGAAGGGCGAGAGAAGAAAACCAGTGAGTTAATATAAGATATAAAACCAAGAAAGTTAGAGTAACCGGAAAAATAAAAGTGATAGGAAGAAAAATTAAAGACAGAACACTTCCTCATGTTTTGTATTTGTTTTTGATAAAAACAATGATATTTTAGCATATGTTAGCGAATTTCCTTAAAGGAATAAGCTATTACGGTAGTACTCATGGTAAGACTTAAGTCCGAGACCATGTTAACTTTTCATTTTGGGGTCCCCATTTTCGTGTCTGTTAACACGATAGCGGCCGTAAATATGGTCCGATCTTAATGAAATTTGGTACAGACGTGTAAAGTGGTAATCACTCGGACGAATTCGTGAACCAGCCCCATCGGACCACCGGAAGGGGGGTTAAGGGGGGTAAACCCCCCCAAAAATGGGTTTTTTGAGTTTTTCACATAGAAAAATAAAATTTATCAAATTTTTGTTGGCACCATTGAATTCAGCTCAAAAAAACAAACAATTTAGTATTTTGAATTACTGCTCTATGTCCATTGGTTACCGAGATATTGAAAGTGGTAAACACAGTACGTTGTCTCAATGTTAACCTTATGGGAAATAAGTAAAATTCTATGTCTCACTTATTTCTCAACATATCTTGATAAAACTTGGTAAATGGCTCCTTCTAGTCCAGATCTACTAAATATTGAATTAAAACCACCCAGTTTTAATACCCCCGTAGCAGCAAACCTGCATACTCATTCCCCATGTTATTCTTATGGAGCTTACAAAAACATGTCAAATCTCGCTATGTTGGATTAAAATATGTTGTTTTGCATTTGAAATTCTCTGAGTATGCAGGTATGCTGCAACGGGGGTATTTTATAATATTTTGTATGATTGTCTGTAGATGGAAGCTAGGAACTCGGGTAAGCAAGGAAAGAAATGGAAAAAATACCCCCGTTGCAGCAGACCTGCATACTCAGCGAATTTCAAATGCAAAACAACATATTTCAATCCAACAGCGAGATTTGACATGTTTTGGTAAGCTCCATAAGAATAACACGGGGAATGACTATGCAGGTTTGCTGCTACAGGTATATTAAAACTGGGTGGTTTTAATTCGATTTGTAGTAGATCTGAACTAGAAGAAGCCATTTACCAAGTTTTAGCAAATTTCCCCTATAGGGAAGAAGCTATTACCGTAGGTCTCATGGTAAGACCTAAGCCCCAGACCATGATAACTTTTTGTTTTGCAACCCCCAGAAGCAAAAAACACCATTCGTTCGAATTTTTAGATATATATATATATCTATATATCTATATATCTATATATATATCTATATATATATATATATGTGCCTGTTAGCACGATAGCGGCAGTAAAAATGGTCCGATCTTGATGAAATTTGGTACAGACATGTACAGTGGTAATCAATTGGACGAGTTCGTGAACCAGCCCGATCGGACCACCGGAAGGGGGGGTAAAGGGGGATAAACCCCCCCAAAAATGGGTTTTTTGAGTTTTTTACATAGAAAAATAAAATTTATCTATTTATATATTTTTGTTATCGAAGTCCGGGTTTGCGGGACTTTACTGTAATCCAATTTTGGTTTACACCATTGAATTCAGCTCGAAAAAACAAACAATTTAGTATTTTTAATCATTGCTCTATGTCCATTGGCTACCGAGATACTGAATGTGGTAAACACAGTACGTTGTCCCAATGTTAACCTTATGGGAAATAAGTAAAATTCTATATCTCGCTTAATTCTCAACATATCTTAATAAAACTTGGTTTGTGGCTTCATCTACATGAGATGTAATATATTTTGGTCTACAATCCCCAAAATTTCCATTTTTGTGGCAGCAAGCCTGCATACTCATTTCCCATGTTATTCTTATGGAGCTTACCAAAACATGTCAAATCTCGCTATGTTGGATTGAAATATGTTGTTTTGCATTTGAAATTCGCTGAGTATGCAGGTCTGCTGCAACGGGGGTATTATCAACATATGTTGAGAAATGACCGAGATATAGATTTTTACTTATTTCCCATAAGGTTTACATTGGGACAACGTACTGTGTTTACCACTTTCAATATCTCGGTAACCAATGGACATAGAGTAGTGATTCAAATACTAAATTGTTTGTTTTTTTTGAGCTGAATTAAATGGTGCCAACAAAAATTCGATAAATTGTATTTTCCTTAGTAAAAAACTCAAATAACCTATTTTTGGGGGGTTTATCCCCCTTTTCCCCACCTTCCGGTGGTCCGATCGGGCTGGTTCACAAACTCGTCCGAGTGATTACCACTTTACACGCTTGTACCAATTTTCATTAAGATAGGACCATTTTTACGGCCGCTATCTTGCTAACAGACACACATATGTATATATAGATATATATATATATATCTAAAAATTCGAACGAATGGTGTTTTTTGCTTCTGGTGGCCCCAAAATGAAAAGTTATCATGGTCTCGGGCTTAGGTCTTACCATGAGACCTACGGTAATAGCTTCTTCCCTATAGGAGAAATTCGCTAAAATTGTTTGAAACTTAATATGCATCTGTTACGAACGAATGGGAATCAAATCTGTGACCTAAGAAAATTAAAATTTAAAATAATAATTTTTCAACTACATGATACATACATAATGTCTCTGTATTTCATAAGTTATAAAGAAACCAGTACACTGTCTATTTACAAGCATTTATGTTTTCAAATGATTTGTCCCACTTCCCATCCCTACCATTTTCTTTAGGTTTCATCTGGTCAGTTCCCGAGTGAAAAACTAGCCACCACCAACCAGTCAAAGAGAACAACAGGAAACAAAACCCTCATCCTCATCCTATAGAATCCAAGAGATTGTACAGCACTGTTACCGGCATCCACGTGTTGTTCTTGGTATCGAAGAGGCGAATGTCGTTGAGCGGACCGTGCGACAGCGAGTATCCTCCGAACAGCCACAGTGAGCCTCGTCTGTCTGTCACCAGCGAGTGACCGAACCTAAGCAACAGCAACAACACAATAGACGTTTATGTAAACTTATCAAATGATCAGAAAGTAATTTGATATGATATTATAACATATGTTTTATAATATTTTGTATTTTATAATTTATCTGTCACCGGTCAGTTGTTTTTGTTTATTAATTTTACATGTTTAATTTTGTATTCACTACTCTTACTTGAATTAAGAGATTATTAAAACCTATCCTTAGGTCAATTACAATGTGTTTTACCGTATTATCACTTCATAATTATAAAGTATGGCTTTAAATAAAGTTTTGAAAGTGCTTGAAATTTATTCGTAACATTATTGCAGTAAAGCAATTGTCTTTATTATGTAAAAATGTCCTCTTCTCTTGCCAGGCTGACATCAATATTTAAAAAAATAAAAGGAAATTTTAAGGGTCTCTTCAGGTATGTCTAATTTGAGGTTCCTCCATCCTAATTAAGATTGAATGATCACAACTGTAATATAAAAATGGTTTGAATAGCTACTTCTACAGTAATCTAATTGTTGCAGATGCAACTGGTTTTGACTTCTATGAAGGGATTGTCGGACGACAGTCAAGGAAGTTATTATTCTTCACCGAAGTAGGTCTTGTAAAACACAAAGTAAATGTATTCTCAAAGTTTGTGTTCTACATGACTTTCTTCAATGAAGAATTATATACGTCCTTGACTGTCACCCGTGTCTGCAATATTTTGATTATTATAGAAGCAGGTTTTTAAACCATCTTATATTCCCAGTAATCCCAATCGATATTGTTTACCAATCACAATCTCGTATAACATTTTCCACAATCCTTGCAATTCACCGCCTTACCTCGGAAGCATCTTGCGTAGGTGGTCCAGGGTGTCTGACAAGTGAGCCGAGTTGAACAGTTCGGTGAACACGAGGTGGTTGGGGGTCAGTCTGGTGGCGCACTGCGGGCCGCCCCACCCCTCCACACACAGGCACCGCCCGTAACCCTGCAATAGCGTCAACAATATTACATTGGCGATTCAGATTGTTAAGTACATTTGTTAAAAGCAAGATGGTATCCATTTTCTTAACAAAAGTTCCTCCACAGTATAAACTTTTTCCAATGATGCTCCATTGACTAGGTGTCTGGCACATCTTCCATTGTATGTACACAATTCATTGATGAATTTCGGCAAATAAGTAGTAGTCAACATTGTAATTGCTATTCATTGCTTGCAATTCTCGATGACCTCAGTAATGAATTGTCCTCAAATTGACCTCGGTAACTAGTCAATTTGAGGACCATACTCGCACCTATTGTTTAAGTTAGATGACACAGACGATACTGTTATACTATATTGTACTGATTTGTACCTTTTACGGAAATAAAGATCTAATATTTTGTAAGAAACATATTGTGTGTTTACTTTAAATGTTTGAAAAGTTTAAAATTAGCATTATTTGGTCAGAAATAAGAAGAGGAACATTTACTGAATTTCATTTATGGTTCATTCTGTTCCATAAGGTACATTTTTCAAATTAATCCATGAAACTGTTGAGAACTTACTTGAAATTCAGCAACAGAACAACTACTCGAGACAAATTATTTCAATAAAAATTTCTCTTTTCATTTCGAAAATTAAAACCATATTAATTCATCCTATTGATATAAAACTGTATTCAATTTAAAATGTTTACAGCAAACAAAATATTTCAAAGTTTTTAATGTCATGGCTGAAACATCATGATTTTAATTGTAGCTATTCCTCGTATTAATTGGTTTTACTTATACAGGTAAGACTTCTTTGGTTAATGGAATCTTCAATATCTTTACACCGTGTATTATGCAACACGTTTTCTCAGTAAACTTTAAGCTTTGTTGTACGAACTTTAACTAATATTATACCGTTTCAGTGCTGTTTTTCACGTACTTTTTCATTATTTTGTACCAACAGTCACCACCTCCACCTATCACCAAATGTACCTTATCACAGACGCCCTGTTTCAGGTCGGCCGTGCAGTTGTTGGGGCAAACCAGGTCATCGCACTCTGGGCCGGTGGCGCCCTCGGGACACACGCAGACACCGCCGCGACAAACGCGGTTCCGCGGACACTTCTCCGGACACCCGAGCACGGCGACCGTGGCGTTGAACCCTTCCAGCGGGTCGCCCTGCTTGTAGTGCACCGTCATCACACCTGTCAAGTAAGATAACATCACTATAGTGGACACTTCTCCAGACACCCCAGCACTGCAACCGTCGTGTTGAACCCTTCCAGCGGGTCGCCCTGCTTGTAGTGCACCGTCATCACACCTGTCAAGTAAGATAACATCACTATAGTGGACACTTCTCTGGACACCCCAGCACTGTGACCATCGCGTTTAACCCTTCCAGCGGATCACTCTGCTTGTAGTGCACCGTCATCACTCCTGCCATGCAACGAGAAGAATTACTTTATCGCGTGGATCCATTCTTAAAAGCTACGGCATAGAACTTTTCCGTTTCTTTATGAAGCTTTGATATTTGCAAACAAAAGCTGTGTAAGGTATATTTACATTGACGACAAATTACTATTTTTAATAATGTTATATACTATAACCGATGGAATAACCAATCCAACAATTCAATAAATGGTTAAATTAGCTGGTAATTAGAGTATATAGGAGAGGCAAAAAAATGTAGTCTAATTGGATCATTCACGGTGTGAATGAAAGTTCCCCTTAAAAAATAGTAATTTTTACAGAAAAGTCACCCTGCTGGGACCCATTCTTCAGGATGTACAAAGAAACGCCAAAATTTTCTCCGTTTAGGTTAATGTAAACAACCAGAAAGATTGCTAATGGAAAGACGGAGTCTGGAAGGATGTGGTAAACGTAAATACTGTCGTCACTTACCGCTGCGGGCCTCCACAGTGACTGGGTACGAGGTGTCCTGAGAGCAAAACACCCCCAGCATTTGGCTCTGGTGGTTGTCCATGGACACAAAGTCCGGCAGTCCATCGTAAACGTAAACACTGTTGTCCCCACACGTCACCGCGATGTCCGAGTCTATTGTCAGTTGGATCACACTTGACCTGCAAAAGGAATCCAAGCATCAGATGAGCGAGATCAGTTTTAATTGTTGATACATTAATACACTTTTATTTAATGTGTACCAATATATTTAAAAGGCAAAAATATTGCCATCAGAGGAAGTGGCAATTCTCATCAATACTGAAACAAAGCAAAAACAACAACACTCATCTAATACTCAAATCAAAGCAAAAACTGTTTCCTTAGATCATCAGAAAGAAAAATATATTAGTTTGTTATTGCTGTCCATGGATGGGTCTGCAATTCATGGTCTAGAATCTAAAACCAGTTGAGATAATGAACTGAACGTTCATACTTTTAAGCACTAAGCATGAAGAATCATCTTCATTGTTGCAGTCAAAATGGATAGCAGCAGTAGTTGTGCATTGGGTTGGAATTTTCCAACCTTGTGTCTTCACAAACTATCCTTTTTATGAACAAATCAAAATTTTCAAAATTAAAATTATAAAATTATTGAGTTTATAAATCAATGCTATAATTTTATAACATTAAAAAGATACATTATAAAAAGTTTTATAAAAAAATCTGTTCTTTAAAAAAATAAGATAACATTTTTTAAATATTTTTAATAAAATTAAAAATGTAATTAAAAATTATAATTATTTTATATTATATTTTTATAATTTTATAATGTTCATAATTTGAGTTTATAATTTGATGTTTATAAGTTTATAATTTAATTAGAATGATTATCAATAAAAATCATTTAACTTAAGTCAACTGCCACCCAAAAAACACGATAAAAGCAGATTTATAAGTGGAGAAATTAAGATTTCTCCAGTATCCTAAGTCAGAGGAGAGAATATGCTCGACAGATACGATAAAAAAGATTCTAAATGCAGTTGAAGAAAAAAATAGTTACAGTTATAGTCTCATAAAAGTTAAATTTATATGAACTACTTCAACTGCAATTTATGTTACTAAAAGACCGAACAAATGACTTTTCATAAAAAAAACTTTGAGATGTTACTCTAAAAAACTAATCTCTGAGGCATCTCTTGTGCCGAAACTAATTTCTACCCCCGATTTGGCCGTTAGAAGAACCACTCGATAGTCGCACTCACGAGTCAGTCTTGTTGTGCAGGTCGTGCGGGCTGATGATCCAGAGGCACTCGCGCGACGGAGGCCCCTGCCGAGATTCCCACGCGGACATCTCCGCCAGCCGCGAGCCCAGACCCTGCGGCTCCGTGCTAGTGAGCATGCCGCGCGCCACGCACTGGTAGTAGCACGTTCCGCCCCGTCTGGAACAGAAATAACTTATAGTCTTACAGACTCTTATAACTTATAGTCTGTTCGACATTCAACCACTGCAACTTAGGCGCCAACATGCAGATCTGCTGTTTTTGTTCAAATTGGTGAATGGTCTTATAGACTCTCCCGAACTTCTATGTCACATTGACTTCAGTGTACCAGAGGAACTCGCTCTTGAACAATATTCTCAAAGCGCTACCTCCCCACCAGCTATGCCTATAACAGCGGCCTCTGTCGTCTTCTCCGGACGAGAAGTTCAGCTGCGACCATCCTGGACTTCTTCAATGAATCCCTGATGTCCTTCAGACAGTAAATGAGAGCTGTCATCATGCAAAAAACTTCTTAGACACTGTTGTTTTTTTCTCCTATTATTATCTCGTATGTTACCACTTCATATGTCTTGTTTCTCATTATATTATTCTAAATATTGATCTTGTTATTAGATTCTTTATTTTTTTGTTAGTGTTATCTTGTTGATACCCATTTATTGTTCTTGTGGTTAGATTCCTTACTGTTTTGTTACTGTTATCTTTTCGGTACCCTTTATTGTTATTGCACTGTCACTATCAATTTATTGCTTGCACTTCATATTGGCATGTTTAATTATTTTTACTCATACTTTGTGGTCTCTAGTTAGCTTAGTTTCCAACTTAGTTACACCTTATAATGTATGTTGTTTTTTCACGTTTTCAATAATTTGTTTTTTCTTGTTACTGCCATCTTGAACATTTATTACTATTGTTAACTCAGATGTGTATTGTAAAATGATGTAATTCCGTATGTCAAAAAAATAAATAAATAAATATCAACACCTTCATTTTGGTGAAGTTGGGCTCTAGGCCTGAGTTGTAAGAACCAGGGTAGGCTAGCGGAATCAGCGGGCTTGCCTGGTGGTTAAAGCTGCTGAATAGCACACAAAAAAACCTAAAACACCAATTCAAAATGAATTTTCAAAGCCACTGGCTCCTTCTTCAGATAGTAGGGAGTTCACTGTATGCTAGGAAGGAAGAAGAAGAGCAGTTTCCTCCTTCTAGAATCCAAAGAGCACTATCTTGTCTATGATTGTCTATATTACACTATATACACTCCTACAGGGCCTGCTGATAGGAAAGGGAGGGAAAAGTTATCTGAGGTTGGGGTTTGGGGGTTCCGTGGATGTTGTCACTCACTGATGGGCCAGCATTGGGTGACAAAATCCAAGGAACCCCTAAACCCCAACATCAGATAACTTTCTCCTCCTTTTTCTAACAACAGGCTCTGTAGGAGTGTATATAGTGTAATGTAGACGATCATAGACAAGTTAGTGCTCTTTGGATTCTAGAAGGAGGAAACTGTTCTTTTTCTTCCTTCCTAGCATACAATGAACTCCCTATTATATAAGGGAGCCAGTGGCTTTGAAAATTCATTTTGATTTTGTGTTTTAGGCTTTTTTGTGTGCTCTTCAGCAGCTTTAACCACCAGGCAGGCAAGCCTGCTGATTCTCCTATCCTACCCTCTTTTCATTAACACCTTCACTTCGGTAGAATTATACCCTGATCTTTATTCCAGTGCGTCACGAGTAACTGGTTCTTCGTGCCTAATTATAACATGTGTGCGGCATGAGTAACCGGTGCACTCAACATCATTTCCCACGTGATATATCAACTGAGGGTGGAGCTAAAGCACTCTGGTTGCTATCATAAAAATTAAGATGACCTTATTTATCTGTCTAATAAAGAATACTTATCTATTGTTTATTAGTTTTTGTACCTTATCTGATTAGTCATGAACTCAGTTTGTGGCACCATCTTCATTTAGGCAGCAGGAGTTATAGTTTTTATCGTGAGCAAAGCCACGGGCAACTGCTGGTAATAAATAAATACCCAATCAATAAACATCCATTCCTTAATGTTATTCTAAAACAATTATCCCTGCCAGTATACACCTGTTAGCACCTGAGATCCGGTGAGCTTTAACAAATTTGCATTTCTGCATGGAAATATGAAGGCACTCAATTTCTGAATTATTTATTTCAATGTTATAGGTTTACTTTACCACTCAATGCAGGAATTAACAAGTGTCTAAACATAGCTGGTAGAGGAAAATTATATTTTGACAACACAATTTATGCAACACTGCAGTTTTTCTCAGCTGTTGTCCGCCAATAGTGTTTTAATTTTTTTATTTAGTCAAAACAAGAACCTGCCCATCACAAGCACACATTTACCTGGGGTCGCCGTAATATCCCTTTTTGCACCGGTTGCACGTGGGTCCCTCGGTGTTGTCCTGGCAGAAGCACACTCCGGTGACGGAGTCGCACACACCCAGCGCCGCGTTCCCGTGGTCGTTGCAGTTGCAGCCTCGGCAGCCGCCTGGCGACGTGGCGTTGCCGAAGCTGCCGGCCCTGTGACAACCAACATCTTGTAACTCACATGTCATGATCGAGATAACAAATTAAGGTTCACTGAGGACACCTAAACTTAGGTTTTACCTTTCACTCAACCTAAACCCAACGCATTTCTATATATAAAAAAAAATCAAATGAGGTTAACAATAATTGATTCTGATACAGCCTACAACAAGTTTCTTTTTTCAAATTCTTTCTAAATTCTCCTTATACTGTAAAGGATTTTAATTCTTCATTACCCTCTGAGCTTTTGAAGCTGAGTACACAGGTTATTTAAAGCATCTGAGAACCTTCAATAATTCTAATGGTAGACTTTAGGTTTGTTTTTATGGCCTCAGGTGGAAGCAGGGAGGAATGCAACAACACCCAAGACTCGCAAGCATAGAGATATGTGAGACAAAGAAATTGTGACTAATAGCAGCATTGGAGTTAGTCCTAGTGCTGCTTCTTGTAGAGGGTCATGATAAAAAATAGGGGCTGTTTGGAAGTCAATTAGAAGATGTGAATTGAAGCAAATTTTTGATAGGTCTAAAAGTCAATAAAAATAATTAAATAAGAGCTGAACTTCAAGAAATTCTTATAAAGTAGAATGTTGTCTTGGCACTACATAACGTGTAAGCAGCAGAAGACATGACTCACTTGCAATATTGACAGTGATCTCCTGTTGTCCAGTCATGGCAGCTGTCACAAATACCGACACCCTGAAACATCATTCCTCTTATTATAAAGAAAATATTTCATAAGCAAAACGAACTTTAACCAAAATGTAATGATGCAGTTATGAAAAGAACTTGAAGGCATGACAAATTTTTAATATGAAAATTATGGCACTTAGTCTTTGCCGTTTCCTTTTCAACATGCTTGTAAAACCAATGAAATACCTTATAATCTTTGATTATTTATCTAAAACAGTTAAGGATTGTGTACACCTATATTTTTTTTGGGGAAACCCTCAAATGAATTATATTATACAGGGTGTTTTTTTTTAAACGCAACCAATTTTTAAGATTGAATAATGCACATATGAATGTGTAATGAGTATTGTTTTATTGATCTTTACATTTTATACAACCCATTATTTAAGTTTGATCACATTTAGTTTACATTACGTGCTCAAATAATCCGCCATTGGCATTTGTATAAAGTTATGCTCTTTCAGTCAAATTCCCGATCACGTGTTGCAAGGTGCCTCTTTAAATTTCTTTCATTAAATTTGTTATGTTTGTTTTGAGGTGCTGAATAACTTTTGATCTGTTTTCGCAGAATAATTACTTCTTTACAATGTCTAAGGCAAATTTAATTCAGATCAGACCATTTTTACGCGAGTTATCGTGCTTAACGACACACACATTAAAAACGCAACCCAAAACTTGATTTTATCGGTGAAGGATTATTTCCCCCCAAGATCCCTGGATTTGACCCCACTATATTATTATTTTCTTTGCAGATACATACAAAGTAAGGGCTAAAAGAACAAGTCACAGAATATTCAGTACCTCAAAACAAACAAAACAAATGTATTGTAGAAAATTCAAACAGGTACCTAGCAACACGTGTTCGGGAATTTGATGGAGAGAGTATAACTTCATACAAATGCCTCTGGCGGATTTTTTGATCACATAAGGTGAACTAAATGTGATCAAACTTAAATAATAGATTGTATAAAATCTAAAGAACCATAAAACAATACTTATTTCATATTTATTTGTGGATTACTCAATCTTAAAAATGGGCTGCGTTTAAAAAAAAACACCCTATATTAGAATTACAGAGGAAACAACTGGCTTTCCTAGAATTGAATCATCAGAAACATAACACAACAGAGGAAATAATCCAATATTTCAGTCCAGTTTTTGTGAACTTTTCAAGGGAGAGAAGAGAAAGACTGTGACTATTAAAGAAGTGAAGTTTGACTGAAAAAGGCCCTTTCCTGCCAACATCAAGGGGGAGAAGGAAAGGCCAACGAAAGTTAATGCGCCAATCCAAACACCATTTAAAATTTTAATTTCACTTCCTCAATAAGAAAAAAAACATTCCCCTTCTCTTTCTTGAAAAAACGTCCACAAAAACTTGACATAAAATATTTGACTTCAAGCTGAGTTGCCTCGTGTTTCTCATGCCTCCAGAGGATTTCTCTTTGGATAATATCAAAGGCAAAAGGGTATTTTGCGAACAGGGCCAAGTTATGATTTTAATTTCCAAGCACAAAAACCAATAAACTTGTATTTATAATTAATTTTTTTTCAAATTTAGTTGTGATTTTTTAAACCAGTAGATCAGGTCATGTTAGGTATGTTTTTGAAATTAAAGGTTTAGAGGTTGGTATGCTTGACTAGTGGGTGGGCAGACCTGGGTGCAGGTGGAGTGATTGTTGCAGCCGCAGTTGGTACCACAGTCAGGGCCGGTCCAGCCAAGGTCGCACTTGCAAGAGTACTGTGGCGCACCCACGCAGTAACCATTAATGCACTTATTGTAACACCTGCAACAGTACAGGTTATGTAACAATTACACTAGTTAACTTTTACACTAGTTAACTTTTGTCTGGTTAGTGGTAGTCCGACTCTTAATATCTGATGCCATTTCATCTGGTTATCATTAGATGAAAAATTGGCACTCATAATAGACAAGATTACCAAGACCACCAAACTGATCATAGATTTCAAAATTCAAGATCTCTTGTCAAGTCCATGACGTAGAGAACTAACAAACAATTTCGGGTAAAAAGACTTCCTGTTTTCCCAGAATCAACATGATTCTTTAAACTCTTTTTTAAAATCCACAAATTTATAAGGTTACTAAATTTGTATAGGAAAAATCTCTCACTATTTCATACCATACTTTTCACTGCTGGCAGATGTTTTGCTTTGCCAGATCTTGTTTGACATGAACGACAATACCACTCATTTCTAACGGTTAAATATAAAAATACCTCAATTATGGTTTTAAGTGAATTTTTTACAATATAGCACAAGGTCATAATTTTAAATCATTCGAAAGATAAACCACAGAATGAACGACTTTATTTTTTTTCTTTCTTATGAAAAAAGTGTGTACTTACACAAGTTAAGCCATGATCACCAGGTGGTTTTTAATAGAAATACCAAAAAATAGAGGACTGCTCAGGTCAGACACTAGCCTACATTGTACTCACGTTTTGGTGCAGGAGTGTTTGCCGTCACCGATGAAGCCCCGGCGACACTGGCAACTGTAGGAGCCGTGTGTGTTGGTACACTTGGCCTCGGGGTGGCAGTCATGGAGACCCAGGCCGCACTCGTCGACATCCGGACACTGAGCATACGACCAGCTCACCTCATCACTGTACAGCGACGTATTGTGCTTGCGGTTCACTACCCCCGCGCACGACTCTAAAACATTTTTAATGAAAAATTTTTAATTTTTAGTAATACCTATTTATGTAATTGTTATTCTCTAATTCAAAATATTTTAAGACTCAACGATTGAATGCATGCAATGAATTAACCAAATTTAAGACTTACAATGTGATCCCAAAGGTGATTTTGAACCATTTAAATTATACTAAACAGTTAATTTTTTCTTGACAATAAGACATTCCTTTTAATTTTCAAGTTCAGAATCTGCATATCTACATATTTTCTTATTTAAGCAGTTAACTGAAAGATATATCTTTTATGCATTCATTATCAACCAGGACAAAGATGAGGGCCATTTATCCCTTAAGGCCCTTTTGTCCAAGCTTGGGCGTACCTATTCCATCTAATTCTTTTCCTATAGCCTATTAATCTGTTAAAGGCTAGACCTATAGGATATTACAGAGGAAGCTTCTTCTCCTTTCTGTAGCCATACAAAAAGAAAAACAACCTTGCTGAAGTACCCTCACAGGTTTTTCCTGTGCGGGCAACCAAGGCATCCTAATACCCCATATTAAAGAAAAAATGCATTCATTATCTACCGTACTGAGTGAACCCACCCCATTAGCAAACATCTTAGTCAAAAGAAACATATTTTAATTTCAACAAAACACCTTACAGGTATTCACATCACCGACTCACCGACATGCGGGTGGCTGAAGTCGCCGGGCACGCACACCCCCTGTATCGGGTTGTCCAGGTCGTAGCACCAGCCGCAGCCGAGCGTCCGCAGACATCCGGAGCAGTTGTGGTGTCGGCCGCACACGTCGCACGCGAGCGACGCTTGGTTCCGCGGCGCCAGTGAGTGCGGCGAGTGGTATGTCTGGTCCAGCCACTCGCGACACAGCCCAAACTGGTACTGGGACGTGTACACGGCAAACGCGAAACATTCCTGGAAAACGCACGGATGTGAGAGGGGCTGTGGTGATAATGCGATTGGTTTGTGGCTTTAAAGTTCAGTGCGGTAGGGTAAATTAGAACAACTCTGGCTGCCGTTAGGTGTAAAGCCCAAATGCTTGTCTACCTATTTCTGCCTGTATTTCACCCATCAATTACCTGATTTTTTATGCTCAATATACTGTGTTAGACTTGTCAGCCAAATTATCATTGTTTTAAAAATAAAATATACTGGTTGTAACAGTATTTTTATTTTATATTAAATTATTTATTTTAAATGCTACAAATTAGGCAAGATCCAATTAAATAGCAGCATATATAACTAATCAATACAAATTATTGCAGCATACGAGTGAAATATATACAAAAACACAATACATAATATAATAATATTATATCATGTAAATGTTTGTTAGCTGTGGAAATAAACAGTATTTAAGATACAAGACAATCATCCTGCACTCATCCTTCACTCATATTTGCCTAAAAAAACACATTAAAATTTTTGTTCAATTTTATGTTTTTCAATCGAAAATTACTCATACCTGTGTGGCCTGGCACCAGACGCAGCGGCCATTGCCATCCAGACACTCTGTACAGTTGGCTCTACTATAGCACGGCGGCGGACACTTCCCCGCCTCCACCACTCCAGCCGGCGACCTAGCAACAATAACATTATACCTGCAGACTTCACACTTCAGTGTGTGATCGGCTTAAGGTGCCTTGTATTCAGCATGAGCCAATTTTGTAAGGAAATCTTAAATTCTTAATACTAAGCAAAAAATACTTGTTAATTTTCACTCTTTCAAAAATTCATACAAAGTTAAAAATATTTTCCAACTGTACACATTTACCTAAGGTTAGATTTAGACAGGAAAACCTTTGGTATAATGTTGATATTTCCAAAGCATAAATAAAGGTTCACATTAAAAGTAACAACACTTACCCGGTAAAGACTTTTGTCTCCTTCCAGAATGATTACTTTGTCTCCCACCGGGGTGATTAATTACTCTCATGCCAAAAGTAAGTAATGAGAGTGACTTTGTCAACTACACATTTAGCATTCAAAACCAATCAAATTTCTTAACTCTAATTACCTTCCCCGCCGTGAACACCTGGCGTCGTCTGGCCACCACTCGCATATCCCCGTCCCCACACACGCCTCGCAGTCCACGTAGTTGGAGCAATTGGCGCACTGCGACGGCACGATGGTCAGGTAGCGCCACTGCGACGGCGACAGCGACCGGCACGTCACACGCTCGTCGCTGCTGCGAGGTTGGCACTCCCCGAGCGGCTCGCACCAGCCGCACAGAGAGTCGCTGAGGCAGTGCAGGCAGTTGGTGTACTGGCTGCAGCTCCCGTTGCCTTCGTACGGCTCCAGGTACTCGAACGTGAACACCTGAAAACACATGGGCCTGAATTGAATTTGTATAAAACCTACAAAATTATTTATTTATTCATTTATTCAACAGAAAAAAATTTAAAAATTAGCTGGGAAAATCCAATTTCATTCAAATTTCTAACACTTTAAATATGGAGTACCTCAGGGGTCAATCCTAGGACCTACTCTTTTAAATATTTATATAAATGACCTAGCCTTTAATGTGCAGTTTAAAACAGTGTTATATGTTGACGATACAACAGCCATTATTTGTGAATGTCAAGTTAGTGTGAAATAACTTGGCCCAGTGTGCCCATAAGACTGAAGGATATTTAAAGATCAGGCTTACTGACGGCCTGGGTTGAGTTTATTGACTTAAGACTGAACGTTGTATATATATATATGTATAGATCATTTGGTATTAAATCTGCATCGTTATAACATAAACTAAACAAACATACATAACTTTTTATAATTTTAAATTATGAAAAACTCAAACCCTTAATTATTATAAAATCAGAAAATCTTAAATTTAAAATATTTTTTGTTATAGTACGTTGAACGTGCATAGTTAACTGCATTTTGAAACAAATCCCACATGTCAACATCTACATATGGCTTTGAACATCTATATATCGGCATATGGCTTTGAATCAAGCATTAGCACCACAATGTTTAATGTAAACAAAGCAGACGCTTTTCAATCTTTTCAATCCCAATGCATTTTAAATGGAAGATATTTTTCGTTATTTCTCATTTTCTGGTATATCTGGACATAATCTGCAATTTTTCCCGGCCCCCTGGGGCCGAGACCTTTCACTTGAGCCATCTCCTGTCATCCTGCGAGCTGGCAAACTCTCACAATTTTGATTTTTAAAAATCGCTTACAGAATTAATAATATAGATTTATAGTCTAATAAACTGTTTGGAATCCAAAAGTTATTTAAAACAGATAAGACTGCAGTTTTACACTGATCCATAAAATGGAATTTATTGGTGTTAATAAGCTGGTTACATTACAATATTTATATTGGGGATTACTACTACAGTATCAACCATCTCTGTCCCCCGGCGGAAGCTGGCAGAAGATTAAGAAGAAGCATTGTAAGAAAAAGATACCTAGAATGAGTTAGGTTAAGGAAAGAAAATAGGGGGAAGGAAGGAAAATTGAGGCTGAATGAAGGATTGGAAATGAGAAATGAGAAGTAAAGCATGCTTTATTTAGGATATATACTGGATATAAGACTGGAGGAAGAGAGAGATGTAAAGGAAATAGAAAAATAGAAAGTATAAGCCAAGCAAAACTCTGAAGAAGTCCTCCAGAAGGACGAAATATTAGTGTTAGTGTTATTAGTGTCTCCTTTTGTGTTTCTATGTGCTGCTACCATGAACATTATTTCTCAGGTAAGCTAGCTGAAAGTCTATCCCTTTCCTCACTCAAAACCTATTTATTTACATAGTTTATTTTGAAGCACAAACTTAATGAACATCCAAAATAGTTTTTTTACAGTAACCTTTTTCACTTTTCCATCAGTCAAAAAATGTGGAAACACTTCTAAACAATGTTAGATTACTTACAAAATTCATTGCCCAATTTAATCATGAGTAAATTGTTTTATTAGTAACATTCCATTTAAGTAAAAGTGGCCATAATAAAATACCCCCGTTGCAGCAGACCTGCATACTCAGCGAATTTCAAGTGCAAAACAACATATTTCAATCCAACATAGCGAGATTTGACATGTTTTTGTAAGCTCCATAAGAATAACATGGGGAATGAGTATGCAGGTTTGCTGCCACAGGTATGTTTAAACTGGTTGGTTTTAATTCAATATTTAGTAGATCTGAACTAGAAGAAGTCATTCACCAAGTTTTATCAAGATATGTTGAGAAATAAGCGAAATATAGAATTTGACTTATTTCCCATAAGGTTAACATTGAGACAACGTACTGTGTTTACCACATTCAATATCTCGGTAACCAATGGACATAGAGCAGTAATTCAAAATACTAAATTGTTTGTTTTTTTGAGCTGAATTCAATGGTGCCAACAAAAATTTGATAAATTTTATTTTTCTATGTGAAAAACTCAAAAAACCCATTTTCGGGGGGTTTATCCCCCTTTACCCCCCCTTCCGGTGGTTCGATTGGGCTGGTTCACGAACTTGTCCGAGTGATTACCACTTTACACGTCTGTACCAAATTTCATTAAGATCGGACCATATTTACGGCCGCTATCGTGTTAACAGACATATATATAGATATATATATGAAAATTCGAAAGAATAGTGTTTTTTGCTTCTGGGGACCCCAAAATGAAAAGTTAACATTGTCTCGGACTTAGGTCTTACCATGAGTACTACCGTAGTAGCTTATTTTGTTTAAGGAAATTCGCTAAAAATATATAAATTATTAAGAGCACAAAGTCAACAGTGGTTCGAAAACTTATCCTTAATAGACTGAAACCCCCTACCCTGCGGAAAAGCTGGTTGGAAGAAAGGTTGGCTGTAAAGCAAAGCAGTGAAAATTAAAACATTGAACAAACCTTGGGCGTCTCGTGGGTCTTGTTATGGTACAGTTCCATCTTGGAGTGGGCCTGGAAGGGCGGGTACTGGCTGATAGAGATGTTCTTGCGGGACTCGAAGTCCACGAGGTAGCGTCCGGGCAGCAGCACCGCCGGGCCCCCGCTGGGCCACAGCGCCGCCACACAGTGCGACTGATCTGCACTCAGGTTGGCCACCACCTCCTGATAATGAATGAAATAATGAGTTTAATCATACCAAATATTGCACAATGATTACATGTCATTTGTTCACTTCCTTGGAATGACAACTGACCACTTTTCCAGTAGTGAGGTCAGTACAAAACTTAAAAAAAATGTCTTAATGATAACACATTCCCACATCAGGCACGAGGTGGCAGCACCACGGGGCTTCCCCTACAGTGCAACAGGTTTCCAACCAGGTTGGCCACCACCTCCTAGCAACACATTTCTACCTTATTACGGCATGATCTTGAGCTCAAAACTAATCATTCTTTCTGACCCGCAAAATTTAGTAAGAGAAACAGCTTTAGATGAAATTGAAGTATATAATCATGAATTCAGGAACAAAAACAGGATTTTAAAAAACATTTACCTCACCTCGATCCCTACCAGCCCCTCTCACAGCCATTTATATTCACATTGTATATGATACGACTAATTAGGAAAGAATTTCTTAATTTTAAGTTGTTATTTGGGAGGAGAAGATAAGATTTACAGCTAACTCACCTTGCAAATAAGCTGCAGAGACACACATAGATATTACACATTATATTAGTGATATTTCGGCTGTGAAGCCTTTGTCAAACAAAAGTAAACTGGACCTCAGCTTTGAAGCCTTTGACAAAGGCTTCAAAGCTGAAATGTCACTAATATAATGTGTAATATCTATGTGTGTCCCTGCAGCTTATTTGCAAGGTGAGTTAGCTGTACATCCTATCTTCTCCTCCCAAATAATATCCAAGCCTTGTGCTTCACTCCTTAAATTCATAACCTAAATTTTAAGTTGCAATTTTTTGAGATTATAGAACAGAAAAAACAAATATAATTTAGACCGACCATTTAACTACCCTAACCTATTGAAGTTAATATGAAGTAACTCATTAAATGTATTCATTTTCCTCGTTGAGTCGGTAACAATTCTACTGGAACATTAATCTAATAATAACTACCTGTGACAGAAATAAACGGCAAGAGTATTAGTAATAGAATTTAACACAATTTAAGACAATATTGATAATTTGGCTTCAATTTCCCTGTATGGAATAAGATTTCTGCAATCAAACGGCGACGTACCAGATGGCTGGTAAGGCTGGCGAGGCGCAGTGTGGCGTTGGAGTGACTGACGCAGATTCTCAGCTGTTCTTGAGAGTTCTCCCACGTCTGCGGCGGTCGCAGGAAGCCCAACAATCGAGCTGTCACTTCGCCTGGACACAAAAACATATGGCATTATGCTGAACCATCAAAACTGTCCGGTAATCAATTAGATGTACAGAATTGGAATCATTTTGATACAAAATTGTAAAAATTAACTCAATTAACTAACTAATTATAATTTGTACCATATGTGTATTTGAAAAATTTAGAAACCAAAGACACTAAGTGTTTGCACTCTTCAAAGTGATGTATTACAGTTGCAATCAATACATAGCGTAACGGACCGAATGGCTTCTGCACGTCACAGTAAGTAGTCTGAACATACATACCTCCGAGGTTCTGCTCTGTACGGGACATTGAGGCACTCAAAGCGTGGAAGTCTGCTGCGGTCGCATTGATGATGCTCACCTGTAAGATTACCTGTGTTAATACTATTTGCCTAGTTTATTTTTTAGATTAAACACCAGCCAACAGTATTTCAACATAAAAGACTCCTTTTACCATTATCGAGGTCTTTATGATATAAATGTTTGTTAGCGTGATTTACTCAACAAGCCTAAAAGTAAAGTACATGAGATGTTCAGATAACTCAGGATTTTGTATAGGGGAATAAACAGCTGAATAAAAAAAAAGCTAGGTAGCAAACTAAGCGTAAAACCCCAAATTAATTTCAGCTTTTTCAATGAGTAATAGTAAAATCACTATTACTATTTGAGACTTCTCCATCCATTCAACCATTCATAGCTTTCTCTCTTTCTCTTTGATCTCTGGAATCACTGTCACCGTTGACTTATTATATTAATTACTCTGACAATGATCTGTTATCACTCATACCCTTTACTGGCCACATTAGAGTCATTCGCCAAGTCAAATAATTATGAATATTTGCTTGCTTAGTTTAAGTTTGTGAAGTTCTATTAATTTTCAGTTTACCACTCCTTAAACAAACTTATTTTAGAATTTTAACTAAATTAAAAGATGGTCTTTATATTGCAAACTAAAGATTAACCAGTTAACATTCATCCAGCAACCTCGAACCTTGAAAAATAACCTTTATCCAGTAATTTTGATTTGGTTTGGAAAGATCAGGTAAATTTTCAGGTCACTTTAACCTTATTTAATGGAAAAATAACTAGGAATAATAGTGGTAAGCTATCTCCTGAAGTTAAATCCATTCTTCGTAACGTTACCTAGTAGATAATAAGTAAATATATTTAGAGTCAATTGCAGTTTGGCACTCACATGGTCGGGCTGGGTCCAGTTGGCCGGGTTGCTGTACTTGAGGAACGTGAGGCCGGGTCTGCGGTCCAGCTCTCGGCACACGTCCGCACTCATCACCTGCGATATCACACAACTGAGTATAGCAACAAGCACTCATCACCTACCACATTACACAACTGTACACTGAGCAACCGAGTTTTTATTCACACGTAAACATGGCTGCCCAACACATTCCCGTTCCAGCTCCAAACCCAATTATTATTGCTATTGCCAATGGAACAGTTACTTTTGAGAGCCTTTGTTTTGTTTGCTAGCCCGCCAAGATGGTATATGCACTAAAATTTTGTTATTTCAAAAAGGGTCGAAGAGTATATTTAAAACAATAGAAAATTATGAGCATTATAAGTTGTAGGTTGAACGTTCTAGGACAAATTCAGAACACAGCGGAATGTTTAAAATTCCCTGGTTGGTTGGTTGGTGAAGTTTGTTTAGTGAAGTTAGGTGAGATTAGGTAAGGTTTAGTTTAGGTTACTCCATTTTTAGGTTTGTTATGTGCCTGAATGCTTTTAACTTAGCCAAGTGGTATACTGTTATGGTTCCAAATACTCAGATTTCTTTGTTAGCAAACTGCTCCTAAAAATGACTGAAACAGAAACGAATTGTGACGTCATAGACGCAGGCGTGCGCGATAGTGGCACAGATCGAACATGCGAACAACTATTACCGAGCAACAAGCCTAATTAAAAACTAATTTACATTATTTAATCTTTTTAATTTATCAAAACTGTTTTTCTGCATGTTTTTCTGTAGAAAAAACTTTGATAGTTGGACACTTGATATGTTAACACTCTACATAGTTTGACGCTGCCTAGCATTCAACCAAACGTTCAAAGACTACCAAATATTTTGTCCAGTGATATTTATTAAGCCCCATATTACGATCCAAATTATGAATTACCTGTACAATGGTTTATGTCCATGATATTTAATACATTTAGGAGATGTATACAACCTATGTTTTTAATTTTGCTATTAATTTTAAATCCCATATACTCCCGATAGATCGATACTTTGATACTTTAACTCCACTGAAGAACACTAGGTGTCAAACTATTAAGAGGCTACTTTTATATAATGCATTAATTAATGATAATCACAATCATAATCAAAACACTCAGGTCATGTTAGGTCATGTTTTGAACTCTAGTTCATTGTCAAGCTGTACATTAATAATAAAATTAATCTCTGTTCAGTATCTGATCAGCTTTAATACTAAACCTTTTGATGGTAAAATTTTACGGCTAAACATAAAAATATAAGTTAGCACTCGGTTACAAATTTTTTCATAAAAATCAACTCAAGCCTACATGCAGCCAAATAATCCCCTTAGTAAAAACAAGACCATAAAAGCTCATTTCCTTATTTGAAGTTTTCAAAGTGTTTCATAATATTACTTCAACAAATATGAATTAAATATGACTACTCTTCATTGTTTTATGCTAATTGTGACTTACAATATATGTTCATTGTATCATAAGTAAAACAAAGCAGCTACAGTCCGAGTCAAAAACTTGGCCCTAGCCATCCGTAAGTGCATTGTTAAAATTAACTTGGGTTTTCATGAATGGATTGGGCCAAGTTATTTGACTCGGGCTACACTTCATTATATTTGTTACCTCCTGGCCCTTGTCGCCCCACCAGCCGGCCTCTTGTGAAGGAGTGTCGTCTTTCAGTCCACACACACCGAAGTTGTCTGCAACAAAAACACAAATGATCGGTAATTTATTATTGCAATGAGCTTCTTAATTCTTATACCTGTCAAGATCATCAATTATTGTAATGAGCTTCTTAATTCTTACACGTGTCGATTAAAATATTCCTATACATGATTTGAAATTCCCAAGTTTCAATAACAAAACAGTAGACAAACCTTTTATCAACTGCCGCTTCAAGCTACCCACATTCTGGTAGATTTAAACTTCTTTTTTCCAAAAACTGTTGGGTAAAAAATCCAATTATCAACTTTAAGCACTTAAAATCTTCCTTCTATTTTCAAACTTCAAGAAACATGTAGGAACACTCTTTCAAATCAACCTATATCAATGAACATTTCATGTCAAGAGCGAAAAAAAATCCTCCCGTCTTTTGAATCCCTACATTCCAAGTTTACCCACCGTCCTTGTGGTGGCACCGGGCGTTCTGAACACACCAGGTGCAGTGGCCCAGGTGCAGTTTGAGAGCCACCGAAGTCAGTCCGTGCGGGTTGCCGTGCAGCAGGCAGCTGTGGCAGTCCCCGAGAGCGGGGCATATCCCGGGACACCGTGTCGTCTGCAGGTTCGTGGTGCAGTTTATACCTTGAATGAAAATCATAGGAATGAAAAGTTATCTAGTAATAACTTTGACTTTTAAGAAGCACTTATGATATTTTTACAAACCATGAGAGATCATGAATTTAATAAATAAATGTTGCTTTCTGATCAAACAAAGAGTAAGAAATATATTTAGTTAATACTATTTAATTTTTTTCAGCAGAACTATTTTTTCTATCAGGGTTTGCAGATAAATAAGTTATGTTAATTTGAAGAACAATTGCATATTATTAATATTAATTCACTATTTCTACATCACTATATACACTCTTACACCATCTTATTTCTATTCTTGAAATTCCCTTTACTCAGACTGATACAATAGTTGCATTTCAGTAACCAGTGCTTGGTCTCTAGACCTTGAAAAAATATTATGTGCAGGTAAGAAAATCATATTATCACACATGTAGACAGTTCGCACAACACCATACACCCGACAAATTAATACAGACACTGGTGTTGATGTTGACCATGATTATTTCTCATCGTTGATTATAACCACCGAAATACACTCAATTTCAGGTGTGTTTCTAGCCCAACGGTTAGCATATTGACTTCAGTTGAAGAGGTTGCGGGTTTGATTCCCGGCATGCTAACACAATTTGAGAGTTTGGAACACTTTCCCTTACACATGATTATGACTAACAGGTTGAAAATACCACTGGCATACACAAAAAACAATTTGAAGCCAGTTAAGTTTAGTTTAGCTTACCCAGCATGCGGCCGTAACAGACCTCATCAGCCGAGCACCAACCACACTCCGGGTCTCCACTGCAGGCGGCCAGGCTGTGGTGTCTGCAATGCAACAACAACATGTCAAACCAATTAATGTTGTATCGTTTGAGAGAAAATTTTAAGGTTTGGCTTCAAAACTTAAGTTTAAATACAGAAAAGACGCATAAAAAAGAGGATATTTGACTTAAATCCAAAATAATCTTAGCATTCAAGCAAGACGTCTTGCTAAATCACATTTTCAGCAGGAAAATATAGAAATAGGGGAATTTGCTCAACAAAAATTGCAGCTTCTAAGTTTTGAAGGAAGAAACTTAAAAAAATAAGAATGTTTTGAGAACTTTCAGAAAATTTTTGTTTTTGTTTTTTATTAGTCCTAAGATTTGTATATTTTTGACTATCCCATATAGTCAATCCTCTTAGCCAAAGTTTGAGGATTATTTTAGACAATGCGTCAGTTTTTTGAGTTGTTTAACTATGTACAAAACATAATTTTCTGTCAGTAAATAAAACTGGATATAAATAAAAGATGTCTTACAACACTTAAAATATATTTACACCTATACTGAACTCATATACAAGACAGTAAATATAAATAAAAGGTGAAAAATGGGCATTTTCCATTTTTAATGTAATTTTCCATCGCTTCAGAATTGATTTAACTGAGCTTCAATTGTTAATAACTTAAAAATAGCACAATCGACAATAATGGACATAAGCGATTTATTGGAACCCAAAACTGCAGTTGTAGGAAAAATACTGTAGGCCTATGCAGTTTGCGAGTAAAGCGTACTATCACTTCAAAAAATTATCATGAGACACAAGGCTTTAATCGCTGAACTTGAGCAAAACTGTCTACTCAAGCAAAAAAAGACCCCCTTGACCACTTAATACATAAACAGCGATTTCATGCAATTCAGAAGAGCAAAACTATCTCTACTACAGTCCAAGTCAAAATGACATGGCCCAGGCCACCCGTAATCCCAATGCTAAAATTAACCCTTTGCGATCGTTCTGGATATTTGCCGCTATTCCATAACGATGACGAGGCCACCATTAGTTCGCAGAAGTCGTATTTTTCCACAGCAGTTGTAATATTAGATCGGACGTCCAGCAGGGCTGGCCAACATAAAATCCAACTAACGCTTGGGTGTCCATTAGTACTGGCTGATAAGTGCCGATAACTTATGTTTTTGTTTATTTTCTAAAATATGCATGATGCCTGTAGAGTGCTGCAACCTAGTGAGGAGTTATTCAACTAAATAACTCAGCAGGCTTGCAACATTGAATCTTGAAAATACCCTACGATAACATTGCAGGTTTTCATTGAAAAATTCCGAGCTGCCAGGCTTGAAAATAATTCCAAGCTGACGGGAGTGAGCCGCCATGACGAATGCCGATATGACACGGAGTGGGGCTTGGCCAGTAGAGCTGGCCGTCTGATTGTCGGAACCAAGCCATAAGGAAATTAATTTAGACTGGCTGCTGACTGTGTTGTGGCCACTCCTACTGGCCTTACAATTGCAAAGGGTTAACATTGTTCTTAAACACAAAAAGCGCCACGTCATCCGCCTTACCTGCTGCAGAGCTGCTCGGCGTCGTGGCGCTCACCCTGCCGCGTGGCCACGGTCGGCGGCAACACGAAGGCCAGCAGGTCGGCGTTGACGTTGCCGTGGTAACCGCCGAACAGCAGCAGCGTGTTGCCGTTCCGCAGCGCCGCCGCGTGCCCGAAGATGCCCTGCGCCTTCGGGTACTCCGATGCGGCGACCGTGGTTCCTGCGGGGACACGATAAATTTACCAGAGCTACCAGATTCAAAAACCCATATTATCGTACCATACCAAGGAAATTATCATAAATTTACTAAAATGACCGTACATATCGTAAAATTATCATAATAATATTCATAAATTTGGCATAATTTGATCAAATAAATATAAAACCATGCACATAAACCATGTAATATTGTAGAAAAACATTTTTAACACGAAAATATCATACTATATACTGTAAAACAGAGAAAAAAGTGTAATATAAGTTTCAAAACATCATCAAACTATCGTACTGGAGAAAATTTTGATCGTACCACACTCAAAATTATCATACAAATACGATAATTATCATACGTCTGGCAACACTGAAACTGACTGTAGTGGCCACTCAAAGTGATTCATTTCACTTTGTAACAGCAAACTACTGCAAGAGAGGGTGGGAGGATCTATACTAACTACACAGAAAATGTATGATACAGTAAAACCTCACTAACTCGACTATTTGTAGACCCAAAGGTTGTCAAATTTGGGGGTTGTCGAGTTATCCAGAACATTGGAATTTTCAATGGGTTTTAAGACATGAACACATAACATTTGAGTTCCACATATAAATTTATTATGAGTATTGTTTCATACTGAGTAAGAAATATCTTAAGAAATGTCAAATACTCAACAATTAAAAGGAAATGTTCTGAAAAATTGCTTAATTGACGATTCTCTGCCAGCTGTTCAAGTTACACAGACTGTTGAGTTATCAAGAGTCGAGTTAGTGAGGTTTTACTGTATTTAAAAAAATTTCATTGGTGATAATTAGGTATTATGGTATTTTATATATTTTATTTAGTGATAATTTCGATGGACATTTTTATATTATTTTCAAAACAAAAACATTTACTTTACACCTGACTGGTATTTAGTATGCCCTTCGCTGGAAAACATGGAGAACAATCTGCAGTCAATTACAGAATAGTAGAAAAAAAATTGTATAAAAAGTAGAAGAAAGATTACTGTTATTGTTACAATTATTGAGACATATCACAGTCTTTTTTACACGTACAATGTTCGCTAATAGACCATACTAGAGATTGCCTGCAGGTCAAAATTCAACCAGGAAATGTTTAGGTTTAATATTACATTTATTTACATTTTGTTGTTTTTCAATAACTAACTCATAAACCCCATGCTAATAATAATTTCAAATTATTTTTTTACAATTCTCAAACACTGAAGTAAATTATAATGGGATTGTGCACATCTACAGGAAAGTACTTTTCTAACAGTGTGCTTAGATATTTCCTACAGTGCACACAGGCTGATAAAATTACAAAAATCATGCTTGCCTATTAATTATATAGATTGAATAGTACCTTCCTTCAATGAAAAGAGGGTGAGATTCTTATATGATAAAAAATGCTCCCACACGAGTCATCCTTTTAATGCTGTAAAGCGTTACAGCCATGAATTTTGATAACAACCGATAAAACATGGACACTCTCGCAGACTCACCATTGACAACGTTGTCAAGGATGTCTTGAGTGACCCACGTGTGACAACCAAGATGGTACAGGTACAGCTGTTTGTCGTAGCAGACCTCCTCTCTGTTGTGGCGGTGTGTGTAGCCCCCAAACACCACCATGTAGTTGCCTACACAGCACACATAACCCTCAGTACACCGTGTAAAAATTATTTAATTTTTTGAGAACATTTACCCTTGTTATAAGGTCCTGTCCTTATTATCATTACAAAAGGGGAGACTAACCCCAAATCTTGGTTACTTACGATTTAAGATTTAGGTTTAAAACACAAAGAAAACTTTTTCCTAGTTACTTTTCCTATTTAAAAAAAAGAGGTGGTTCCCTCTTTCAACCTTACATTTTCTCTGTCCATAAAGACCACTGATCTGTGTGTGGCTCATCAAGCAAAAAAAAAAGAAGTGAGCTAACTCAGTACAAGAATTAACAGTAATGCTAAAAGTTACTGGAAGCACTTCAGTCTTTAATTCACAAAATGAATTCTGTAAAGTTAGTTTTCTAAGGAAGAGCCAAGGGCTTAGTAGGTTTTAAGTGAGGAAAGGGATAGACTTTCAGCTAGCTTACCTGAGAAATAATGTTCATGGTGGCAGCACAAGAAACACTAAAGGAGACACATTTATCACTAATATTTTGTCCTTCTGGAGGACTTCTTCAGAGTAAAGAGAGAATGACTGTTGAGTTCAAATTTCAACTGTATGCTGTCACTGTTGCCAACTGTAATCACTTAAATATTTTGAGTATTTAAGTGATTACAGTTGGCAACAGTGACAGCATACAGTTGAAATTTGAACTCAACAGTCATTCTCTCTTTACTCTGAAGAAGTCCTCCAGAAGGACAAAATATTAGTGATAAATGTGTCTCCTTTAGTGTTTCTATGTGCTGCTACCATGAACATTATTTCTCAGGTAAGCTAGCTGAAAGTCTATCCCTTTCCTCACTTAAAACCTAAAATGAATTCTGTGTCTCTTTAAGTCCAGTGTGCTGCCGACTGCGCCACCGACTAATGAATGAACATGGTGCACAGAATAGTGTCTTGTAACTAACTGGTACATATCCTACAGACACATCAATTAAAAATATTAATTGCGATTAGTCTAGTTAAATTATGAATTATAAGATTAGCCTGCATTCTTCAATATTTTTGTTTTCCCACTTGAGGAATGGGAGAGCAACATTAACCTTTAATTACTATGACGGGGTCTCTCAGACATCGCCAATTTACCCACTGTGCGCAACCCCTTCTTCCACTCAATCCCAACACCTATCCCACCCAGAGTGCCTTTCGGTTGAGTGGTGAACTTTACGTTGTGAACATAGTGTCACACTCAGACATTAAGTCAAGGCGCCAATTTGGAATGAAGGTATGCTGGGCGTTGCATAGTGATAGTGTTATTTTTCTTATATAATGTTAACATTTGAGAGTGGGGCTACAGTAATTATGACTTTATAATCAACGTCATGAGACATCCTAATGACAGGACATAGTGATTGTGAAACTTTATGAAATACATAAGGACTTGAGTTGGTTACAGTGTAATTTAGGATAATTTTGAATTTGAATATCAAATTTGTACACAAACTTGCATCTACATTGATACATTTTCAAAATTTAATGATATGTTTTAAAAAGAAAAAGAAAAAAGGATTATTTTACTAAACAATTTCTGAAAATAATATTTTTTTCTTTATTTTATAAACCTTACAAAAATACATGATTTTTTTTGGAAAGGGTAGTAATATACCCTATATTGTAGTAATATACCCACACAACTTATGCTGGGTCACTGCGGTCACTGTACTACAGCGAGATTTAAGAGTTCCACTGACGGCAAGCATAGGGGAAAGAAAATTCAACTACGATTAATTACTTGCCAATAATTGAAATAACATCAAGTCAATGTCTTCAAGATACCTGCAAGACCTCAAAAATAGCCTAAGCTTTTCTTTTTTTACTCCCTTCCAATTGCTCATAAAAACTAACTTGACGTCTGACAGACATAGCCCTTAGTTTTATGGTGCATAGTAGTTGAAGGTTAACAATTTCTAAATTTCACTAAACTGATTTCTCACAAAAACAGATATAACATCGACGAGTTTTCCTCCCGATAATATCGACAAACCACACAACCGTACAGTCACTTACCCACAACAGTGGCGGTGTGGAAGGCGCGCTCACGGGGCAGATAGTTATCGCGCAGCTCGGAGCGCGGGTAGTGCACCTCGGCCCAGTGGCGACTGGCCAGGTGAAAGGAGAACATGCGGTCGCTCAGCTTGCTGAACCGCGCCACGTTGGCGACGATGCCAGCGTACACCAGCAGTGCGTTGGCCTGCAACGTTTTATAGTTAATATTTCTTTCGGACTGTGTTCAGAGGAATAATCAAAAAGAGACATTGCGCTAGAGTAAAATAATACCAGCAGACAGACCTGCATACTACACGAATTCCAAATGCTTGAATTAATCATTTAGACGGAGCCTTAAATCAAGTAAAATCAACTTAAAATCGTAAACTGAGCACACAACTTAAAATCGTAAACTGAGCACACAACTTTCTCCATAAGAATAACACATGAAATGAGTATGCAGGTTTGATGCCGTAGAAATGGGAAATTGAGAATTTTTTGCAACAGTCCCATAGATGCCAACTAGATGAAGCTATATACCAAGTTCTACTGAAATGTGTTGAGAAATAAGCAAGATTTTTTTTTATTTCCCATAAGGTTAACACTGGGATAACCTCTGTGACCAGTGGAATAGAGAATTAATTCAACATACTGAATTACTTGTTTTTTCTAGCTGAATTCAATGGATTGAACGAGAGTTTCAAGAATTTTATTTTCCTTAGTAAAAAATCTTAAGAGCCCATTTTTGAGAGGTTTATCTGCCCCTCTCTGTCAGATATTTTCTCCGACAGAGTACCCGAGTTATCAGGACTGGCAAGTTATCAAAGTGCCTAATTTGTGGTCTTTATGATTTTTCTCAGAGAAGCTGTTTTCTGTCACAAACATTGCTCCTCTGGTAAGATAACTAAATTCTTACCTTGAAAGTAATTAGCAAATAACTCTCAAGAGTATGTTAATGTCTACTGATATTCCAACATTACACACCTGAGGATTGTACACTGTAGAGTGGGCCACCACTCGCACATCCAACTCCTTGCCCCCTCTTGGAATTACCTCCTCCCACTCCTCAGTGCCGCCAACTGGAAACCATACGGGATAGTAAACAAACCAAAAAATATTGTTTCATCTTCAAAAAAGATGCCACAAACTTACAGTACACCTCGGATTATCCGGATTAATGTGGCGGAACACCGATCCGGATAACCAAAAATCCGGATAATCCGGGGTCATTACAATAATACCTAAAAAGCGATCGCGTACCTAGCCCTTGCTAAATTGATGTTGCAAACGGCGTATCAAGACTGTACAGCATATTAGCCTATCAAATTTTACGGGGGTTTCATTTTGAAACAAATTTTAGAACTAAACTTCATTGTTAATCTTATGAATAGGCTAATGTTGTCTTTTACCATACTTATGGTTTAGGTTTGGAATAAAACGCCAGATTATTGAGATTAAACAATCATAACTCAAAATAACTCAAACCTGAAATAATCATAACGAAACTTAAAGTAACTCAAAAACTTATTGCAGTAACTCTTTTTAAGAAATACATGTAACACATCAAAAATTGCAGCAATGAACTAACTCGCAAAATTGCCGTAGGATTCGCCTTTGTTGATTGCTGCTAGCACCCCAAGTAGCAATCCAGAAAACTACGTTCTCAAAAATGCCGTAATGTACTGTTTAGGCAATGTGATTCCTTCATTATTGTGATTCCAAATGCGTAGAGTAATGTATTACATTTGCATATTACTATCAGAAGGCTCATTTCACCCGTAAACTCGCTAAAATCGTGGTTTTGCCATGATTTAATTTTTTTTAATTTCTCATTCATGGCTATAGCCCGGTTCAGATAATCCGGGATCCGGATAATGTGGGGTCCGGATAGTCCGAGGTGTACTGTATCTGTAGCGTACTTTCATCTGATCTAAAATATTCCTATGTTGACTATCAAGTTGAATCCAGAATTAATCTTTCATATTTTTTTTACGATTTTTTCTTTGGCTTTATCTGGTGACCTTAAAATTAACAGAGCAGTCAAAAAAATTACTCAGCTACCACACAGAGGAATAAGGTAATTATAAATTGCTTAAGTGTTTGGTAAATGGTTTTTAATCTGTCACATGATGTTTCTTAAACTCCATAGTCAAATTCATGTACACCAATAGGCCCGATAGGGCCGATAGGCTTATTTAGGCTCAAAATAAGTCAAAAAAGTAAACCCAGCTAACACAATTTAATATGTGCATTAGAAGTGGAGGAGATGGGTTTCATATCTGATTTTCTACCATTTGTTTCTAAAAAGAATCAAATTTATTTGACAATGAATTTGGTTGTTATTGATGTTTCTCCTTTACTGATGCTTGTTGGAACTGTACATCAATTTAGTTAAACACGATAGATTGATAATTGATATTGGACTACCAAAACACAAGCAGAGTACACTTATACGAAGATAAAAGCAATCCTCCCATCATGTTAAATTATATTTAGCAGTTCTGTTACCAACCCTAAGCAAAACGTATAAACAATAATTTTAAACATAACGTGTACAACAGACATGAAGATATGAAGATATGCAGATCAGATATGAATGTCTTAGCAAAGTGGATGTACCGGAACCCTGATGTCCGAATAAAACCCACAAACTTTGTAAACCTTTTACCTTACTTTTCTTACAGGAAAACGTAACAGAATCACCAACCTGTAGACAGTTTTATCCGGAATATCCTGCTGGAGAACATCCCTTGTTCGGTCGAGCCGCCAACCAGATACAGCCAGCCGTCGTCGGCCAGCGTGAGTGTGTGGCGGGCCAGCGGGGGCGGCTGGCGGGGGCTGTCCCCTGCTCGGCGGGTCCACCGGCCCCCCACCACCTGGTACAGCCACAGGTCCGCGCCCAGGCTGCCGTCCTCCAGCACGCCACCGTGCAGCACCCAGCCGCCCGGGTACTGCGCCGCTGCGTGGGCGTACCTCGGCCCCGGCCGCCCCGGTGTGTACCCCTCCGCCCCCACCTGCCGCTGGTACCTGCCACCACAAATTACATAAGACTCTCAATAACAACCTGATGACAACTTATACCAAAAGAAGACAATTTTATTTATTTTTTATTAATTAAAAAGAGGGGGGCAACTTCTTTTTCACCTTGCCTTTCCCCTGCCCATATAGACTATTGATCTCTGCATGGACATTATCAAGCAAAGCCAAGGAGTGAGCCGGTACAGTACAAGGATGAACAGTACTGCTAAAAGTATGCGACAAGCCCGAGTCTCGAACCAGCGACGCTTCGTGGCCACAGTTCCAAGGCCGAGTGCGCTACCAACTGCGCCACCGACTCACTAGAGTTATTTATTTATTTACACCATTATATACATGGTTGATGACATGTCAATACTAAAACTAAAACATAATAAATATAGCTATGTATATGCTAATTTACAGTAAGCTCACCATAGAGAGCAAAACAAGAAAAAACTTTCAAGTTACGAAATTCAAAAATCATTTTAGCGAATTTCTCCTATAGGGAAGAAGCTATTACCGTAGGTCTCATGGTAAGACCTAGACCCAAGACCATGATAACTTTTCGTTTTGCAACCCCCAGAAGCAAAAAACACCATTCGTTCGAATTTTTAGATATATATATATATATAGATATATATATATCTAAAAATTCGAACGAATGGTGTTTTTTGCTATATCTATATATATGTGTCTGTTAGCACAATAGCGGCCGTAAAAATGGTCCGATCTTGATGAAATTTGGTACAGACATGTAAAGTGGTAATCGATTGGACGAGTTCGTAAACCAGCCCGATCGGACCACCGGAAGGGGGGGTAAAGGGGGATAAACCGCCTCAAAAATGGGTTTTTTGAGATTTTTACATAGAAAAATAAAATTTATCAAATTTTTGTTGGCATTATTGAATTCAGCTCAAAAAAATAAACAATTTAGTATCTTGAATCACTGCTCTATGTCCATTGGTTACCGAGATATTGAAAGTGGTAAACACAGTACGTTGTCCCAATGATAACCTTATGGGAAATAAGTAAAATTCTATATCTCGTTTATTTCTCAACATATCTTGATAAAACTTGGTAAATGGCTTCTTCTAGTTCAGATCTACTAAATATTGAATTAAAACCAACCAGTTTAAGCATACCTGTAGCAGCAAACCTGCATACTCATTCCCCATGTTAATCTTATGGAGCTTACAAAAACATGTCAAATCTCGCTATGTTAGATTAAAATATATTGTTTTGCATTTGAAATTCGCTGAGTATGCAGGTCTGCTGCAACGGGGGTATTATTTATTTCAACCACAAAATATGAAAAAATATATGTCAAAAAATGTAATTTTCAAATTTGTCATGTTAGTATTCATCTACAGAATAACAGTTTGCAACAAAAATGTGAGTAACTTTTTTTTTAAACATCGAAGAGACATCTCTTGTTTTAGGTGTGCAGGTAAATGATGACACGAAACATAGATTACGCACAGGTGATGGTGCAGGTGGTGAAGGTCTGTGATTCAGATCACGCACAGGTCATTCGACCCATGTGATTTTTTTTGTGTACATATTGTAATTGCTGTAAATTTATAATGATGAATAAAAATTTTTTGATTTGATTTGATTTTGATGATATTCTCAATAATTACTCAATGACAACTTGTACCGTAAGAACGCAATCACCTAATGGATAAGACTACTTCTTTATACCCTGGCGGAAGCTGGGAGAAGACTTAGATAAGAAACACCTATAAAAAGTTAGGTTACCATAAAGGAAAAAATCGGGGAAAAGAAGGAAAATCAAGGCTGAATTAAGGAGGAAAATTGAGAAACGAGAAGGAAATCATGCATTGATGACGACTTATACTGAAAGAAGACCGAACCTTTCTCACACCTTTCACATTATGCGAGCTTCTTGACCTCGCATAATGTGTGCGAGTACTCAAGTTGGGGCGGGGGTGCAGGCCCCACACAGTGGACAAATCTACGTCTCTATACAGCTGGCAGAAGACTTAGGGAGTGTGATAAGAAACACCTAGAAAAAGTTAGCTTATGGGGAAAATAGAGGAAAGAAAGAAATATTAAGGCTGAATTTAAGAGGGAAAAACGAGAAAGGAGAAGAAATGTAGGCTTTGATTTTTCCCCCACAAACAAAACAAAAATTAAATATGATATGTTTTAAGGACGAGAAGACATAAAAAAAGAGGTTAAGAGAAAGCAAAAGGCAAGCAAACCCCGGTATAAAGTGGGTACAAGAAAAAGAGGAGAAAATTAAAAAAAAAACTTTTGATGACTTGAACCTTGACAGCACAAAATTTTGGATAGGTAACTCATATTATTTTCGACCCCCTCATGAAAAACCCTTAAAAAATTCTTCCCTCATCTGAGAAAATCCCTAGTAGGGATGAAACATTATGTGTTTTGTCTCTCTTTCTGTGTTCTGTGCTTCTTCATACCAGAACTTCAGGTGAGTTAGCTGTGTATCCTTCCTTTCAAAACGAACAAATCCTAAAATAATTTTGCAACTTGAATCAAAACATAAAAGGGAATTAAACACATACAACTTCCCACTAAAAAAAATCACATCCAAAAACTTCTGCTCACCTGGCGCTCTGCGCAGTCTGGTCCGGGTGTTTCTGCGTGCGCGAGTTGTTGTCGGCGATGGCGGACGTGAACAGCAGCGTGGAGAAGAAGTTGGGCCGGTGGTGCAGGCCCCACTCCTCGCTGCCGCCCACAGTCGCCCACCGCCCCACGGCCGCCAGCCGCCGGGCATCCAGCTTGTCCCCGGCGCCCACCGCGCTGCTGATCACCTTCACAGACGACAACGGATAAATAATGTGTGCGAGTACTCAAGTTGGGGCGGGGGTACAGGCCCCACTCCTCACTGCCGCCCATGGTCGCCCATCGCCCCACGGCCGCCAGCCGCCGGGCATCCAGCTTGTCCCCGGCCCCCAATGTGCTGCTGATCACCTTCACAGACGACAACGGATAAACAATGTGTGCGAGTACTCAAGTTGGGCCGGTGGTGCAGGCCCCACTCCTCGATGCCGCCCACAGTCGCCTACCGCCCCACGGCCGCTAGCCGCCGGGCATCCAGCTTGTCCCCGGCGCCCACCGCGCTGCAGATCACCTTCACAGACGACAACGGATAAACAATGTGTGCGAGTACTCAAGTTGGGCCGGTGGTGCAGGCCCCACTCCTCGCTGCCGCCCACAGTCGCCTACCGCCCCACGGCCGCCAGCCGCCGGGCATCCAGCTTGTCCCCGGCGCCCACCGCGCTGCAGATCACCTTCACAGACGACAACGGATAAACAATGTGTGCGAGTACTCAAGTTGGGGCGGGGGTGCAGGCCCCACTCCTCGCTGCCTCAGTCGCCCACCGCTCCACGGTCGCTGGCCGCCAGCCGCCGGACGTCCAGCTTGTCCCCGGCGCCCACCGTGCTGCTGATCACCTTCACAGACGATTACGGATAAACAAAGTGTGCGAGTACTCAAGGAGGGTTTCTTCCAGACAAGTTTACAATGTTTTGGCTTGACTCAAAGTTTCCAAGAATACCCAAAGTTCCGAGCCGAAAAGTACTCCCACCACCCGAAATTGGGATGTGTGATTGAATTTTGCAGTCGTTTTCCATACCCACCCTTTGCCGCCATTGGTAAAAAGTTCTCTCTTTACTTAATGTTTTTCAAAGATATTGATATGAATAGATTCACACCACTTTATTACTTTTAAGAATTTGAGGTTACTTCTTGATCCTTCAGTTTGTCAATCCGAGAAAACAAGTAGATATTTTAACATCATAGGATATGCAGGACATCGTAGGACATGTAAGACATTATAGGATATTTTAACAAGTAGATTTTTTTTGTCAATATTTTAACCAACACTGAGTTTGGCTTAATGAAAGCATATATTTAAGATGGCCTGAGCTTTACTGATTTTATTTGAAAACACAGGAAAACAGAATCCAATTCAAGAGATTTTAAGGAAAAAGTTGCCTTAATTTAGTTGACATCATGTGATGTAAAATTGCCCCTAGCTCAGGAACACCTCTAAATTGAATAACAATAATGTATTACAGTTTTATTTGAATAATAATTATTATTTTTGACATGATAATTAGGTAGAAGAAGGAAAATTTTTATCTTCTTGGTTAAAAAAACTCGACTGTAAAAAAGGTCAAAACTCGAGCGAGTTTTTAAAAACTCAATTCAACTTAAAAAATCACTACTCAAATACCCCTATGCCTTTTAAGTGTTCCTCAGACAAAAACTACTTTTCAGGACAACTCAAGTCAAACATAGGCTATAGAAAACACATTAACTATGCAAACAAATGAACAAACAAAAAACTCATACATCCTCATTTTTATAAGTAGCTTTCAATTTATTTAAAAAACAAGAACAGAAAATGACTTAAAGGTCCTAGGGAGGCCTAAAGTGTGAGAAACGTTTTAGCCACAGCTCAAGTCTTACTCTGGGGAACTGAAGCTTCCAGTTTCAGCTGGCAGGCTGTGAGACCTCTTCTAGGTCCTCCAAGTACTGGGGCTCCCTGAGCACAAGGATTTCGTGGGTCATACAGTTGGTCATCTATCTGTATAAGTTACCCATGCAGAGCATGTTAACAGCATCACGGTACACTGACACATGGTCAAATCACTTCAGAGAGAACACAAATCACACCGTCTCTGAAATCTCTGAGCGTTGTGTACCGCGATGCTGTTTCCCTATGCCGACTAACATTAGCATAAGACTGAAAGGACCAAAATCAGCTCCATGAGCTGAAGCTTTGACTATGAATAATTAATAGACCTCCCATTCTTATGGCCCAGCTGTAGCTAGTTTTGGGTGACCCAGAATTTAAAGTTGACCTAGTTTTATTAATTACCAACAGAGGGTGCTTCTATCAACCCCTTGTTTTAGCTTTTTAGTGAAACAATTTGTATTCTATATTGCATAAATCAATAATTAATTGACTATTGCTTGTTTTAAGTGTCACTAATGATTTATTACCTGCTCATTCCAAAATTGGTGACATTAGTACACTCTGTTGGGGACTCACTATAACTAGGAGCTCTTAAAATCCTGGGTCACTCAAAACCTGTTACACATTTTATAATGCGATGGAAGGTCTGCTTCAGATTCAAAGTCAATGGCTGAAGTTTAACTCATACTTAATCGCTGACACTTTACCTTCCCGTCCTCGTCCTCCCATTGGCTGTGGTTGAAGCGGAACACGACCAGGTCGCCGAGGACGGTGTTGAGGTTGTACCCGCCGAACACGTAGAGCGCGTCGGTCTCGGCGATGTACACAGCCGAGTGGGCGGCCCGCGCGGCGACGCCGTCCCGCTGCAGCCAGTGCCACGAGTTGCCGACCGGGTCGCCCTTGAACAGGCTGCAACCGAGGTGTATTGTCAATATTGTTAATATTTCGGATAAAGTACAATAAAAGTAGCGTCACAATTTCATAAATCAACATAAGGTTAGTTTTTTTAGGAAAAGACTCGAGGCCAAGATTTTAATTTTAGGAATAGAAGGATAGACAGCTAGCTTACCTTTCAAAGAGTTCAGGTAGAGCAAAGGAAACATGAAGTAAATCACAACAAATCACATCATTTCAACCCAATTAGGGACTTCTTCAGGTGTAGGAGAAGGAAAGAAAGTTCTATAATGGCTGCATTATAAAAAAATGTTCATATAAAGTTTAATAATGCAGCCATTAAAGAACTTTCTTTCCTTCTTAAAGAAGTCCCTAATTGGGACGAAATATTGTGATCTGTTTTGATTTACTTCATGTGCTCTATGGCCTGCATGAACTCTTTAAAAGGCAAGAAAGATATCTTCTGTCTATCCTTCTATTCCTAAAAATAAATAAACATAAAATAAATTACATAGTTACTTCACAAACAATTCATCCAAAGAATAAAATGCTTCTAGTATCAAGTATTCCCTCAGTGCTTCCTTGAATTTAACATGGTTCACAATTGCTTTGATCTCTTTAGGCACATTGTAAAAATTTTATTCCATCACAGGAGGCTCTCTCTTTAAAATAGTCCTAATTATGTTTGCGCAAAACTTTGTGAAATTTATTTCTTGTACCATACAAATGAAAATCTTTGTTGCTTTTAAAACTATTAGGTGTTTAATTAATGTTTGATAAAGTCAGTTTTGTTTTCATACAGTTAAGATTACGAAACCAATTTGTGCTAAGTTTATAGGCTTCATTACCAAGTGAGCGACAGATTAAATGAGCTGAACAAACTGTAATAAAATTTTGACTATTATGGTACAAAAACTGAATTGTAAAAAACTATCGCTCGTGATCGGCAAAAGCAACCTTGACGAGAAAGACGATCAATGGATGAGATTTTGCAAAAAAGACAATCACACACGATTGCCCCACATAATTTCTCCTAATGAGATGATTAAACATTATCAACAGATTGAATCTCAATGCAGATTCTTTGCCTCAAGCGTTGAATCTGCTGAACATATAAGGCTGGATTGTCCAGCAACAGCTGAAAGGAGATTGAAAAACATAGGAAGGCAATCTTGGAGCCTGACGAAATAAAAGAAATGGGCGTAACCAGCTACGCTAAGGGCCTAATGGTAGAGGTCTCTTTAGGTCGAAGTAGCCAAAGGTAGCGCTTATTCCCCCCCTCCAGCTCAAACCAAAAAAAATTTTTTTAGGAAAGGCTCTTGGCCAGGTTTTAATTTTAGGAATAGAAAGATGGACAGCTACAAAGTTGTCACAACAATAAAATGTGACAAAGTTCTACATTGTGGAACTTTCTTTTCTTCACCTGAAGAAATCTCTAATTGGGGTGAAATATGGTTAATTTGTTATGATTTACTTTATAAATTCTATGGCCTACCCTAAGCAAAAAAAAAGGGTTACCTTAAAAAACCTTTTAAAAAAGGGGCCTTATCCCCCTAACCAAAAAAAAGACTGAATTTTGCAAAAAAAAGACTGCATGTGATTGGAAATCTACCGTACCTACATACAAGAATAGAGAAGCTTTACCGACCTGCACGCCTGGCCCGAGTAGCCAGAGAAGCAGTGACAGCGACCGAGCAGGCAGCGCCCACGCCCCGCCGCCAGGCCGCAGTGGTCGGGACACAGCGGCTGGGAGCAGTCGGCACCGCCCCAGCCGCTCTCGCAGATACACGAGTGCGCCAGACACGTGCCGTGCGCCGAGCAGTTCCCCGGACAGTCCGTGATGTAGTACTCGGCGCGGAACCCGTCCAGCACGTAGTTAGTGTCGCTGTAGAGTAGGATCAGCATCTGCGACGGGAATCAAAATTACATTCAATTCAATTTAAAAAAAACTTTATTTGTTAAACAGCACATAACTTGATGTACGAAAAATAGAGTTATAAAGTAGGCTAAACAATACAGTAAAAATAACAGTGAAGTTGCAAAATACTCTTACAAATTTGAGCTGTTAACATAATTTCCAATTTGTAAGAAAAATTACAAACCATATTTACTCTTTAAAATTCCTCAAAAGGATACACTGCCTTGCTGATGAGAAATAGCTTCAGTTTTGATCTAAAATTATTGTAAGATACCTCTGCCCGAATGTCTGCTGGAAGTTTATTGTAAAATTTTGACCCAGCATAAATCTGAGTTAGAGAAACCGACCCTTAGGTTTATTTTTTTGAAGTTGTAAAGTGTAAGGGCTGGTTGCTATATCTTCCTGGGTTCCCGGGGTCTAGTTAAGTAATCGTTGTTATCTCCTACTAGCTCTATATCCTGCAATCTATTTCTGACTGATAACATTGTTTCAAAAACATACTGTCATAATTCATAATAAACTGTCATAATAAACTGTCATAATTTTTTCAGATTTGAAATTCTCTTTGACTGGACACACGCTCATCAGCAGCTGTTGATAAAAACAAATAATTGTACACAAAACAAATGCTTCAGCTGTTTAGCCCTTTTCTTTATGTTTATGCCCTTAGGGGAAATTTCTCCTGGAATTTTATCACCGAAACTTTGCATTTGAGTAAGGGCTTAATGGGTGTCATACTTGCAGTTTCCTCAAAAGTTCTGAGTAATTTGAGCTTTATGTATAGGCCATAGATAACAGCCTGAAAAAATGTGTTGGTTTCTTACTAGGTATGAGAAACCAGTTTTAAGAAACATTAGAAAATTATGTAGGCTAGTATATAAACTTAAGAAGCTGCTCCATTAATTTATCACTAATAAACCACCTAATATCACCTAATAAATCGATTAATTTATCGGCTATTAATCGCCTATCGTCTATTTATCGTCAATTATTATCGTCGTTAATTTATATTCTATTTTTTCCTGCAAACCAGCAGAAGAACAATTGACTGTTTTCATTTTGTGACTGTCTGTTTAAGAATTTGTGCATTAAATAACACATAGGTCATAATTAATTTAAAATTGGAAAATTATACTAATATTTACATTGAGATAAATTCCAAAGGTTGTAACTGAAATCACATGACAAAAAGAAAACCAACACCAAAACTATTCTATGACAGTTAATTCACCAAATAAAGTTGGGAAGTTCTACGGATTCAACTGCAAGCAAGACTCAGTAGATAGGTTTAGGCTAGGTTTCAATTATTTATAAAATCTAATGTATATATATATACTAGAGGCTTGAAGGGGCTATTAGCCCCTAAGCATAATCCTTCTTTACTATAGTTCCAAATACCTTATTAGAAAATAGGCTTTTGGATCCACAAAATTATGATTATATCTAGTATTTGGTTTTAAGTAAACAAAGCAAAACTTTATACATACAAATAGTTTTTAAATGACAGCTATTTTACGTTATTTCTCATTTTAAAGTAAGCTTAAAGCAATTTTAGTATTTTCCCCGAGTCCCTGGGATGTAGACTTTTAATTTCAGACCCCTCCCATCATCCTGAAACCTTCCAAACGCCCATAATTTCGGCGCAAAAATTTCCCTTACGTAATTATATACAGGGTGTCTGTAAAGTCCGTCACCAAACCCTATAACTTTGTTTATTGGGTCAAAATAAGCAAAAAAGTTCCTTTGAAGGTATGTCCTAAAATGCATATTTATCCAGATATCCGCCATTTTGTATTTTTCACAAAATATTTTTTATCTCTGAAGTTTGTGAATAGATTTTTTTGAAACTTAGTATGTACCTATAACTAGTCAAGGTTAGTTAATTAAAAAATAATCAGCATGATCGAATGGTAAATTTCAAAATGGCGGCCGTTCAAAATCTTTAATTTGAAATTCCGGAAAAAGGTTACATAGTACAAAAAAATATGAAGCATAAAAATTTTTAGAAAATTTAATTTCCAGTCTAATGACACCAGAATTATGAAAATCGGTTAATAAATAACTGAGTTATGGTCAAATGTATCTACTGAGGCAGCGTAATTGACCTATGTCAGCGCATGACTCAATGCAACAATGGGCCATTCTCCTTCCAATTTATGCTGCCTCGTTGGATAAATTCAACCATAACTCAGTTATTTATTAACCGATTTTCATAATTCTGGTGTCATTAGACTGGGAATTAAATTTTCTAAAAATTTTAATCCTTCATATTTTTTTGTACTACGTAACGTTTTTCCGGTATTTCAAATTAAAGATTTTGAACGGCCGCCATTTTGAAATTTACCATTCGATCATGCTGATTATTTTTTCATTAACTAACCTTGACTAGTTATAGGTACATACTAAGTTTCAAAAAAATCGATTCACAAACTTCGAAGATAAAAAATATTTTGTGAAAAATACAAAATGGCGGATATCTGGGTAAATATGCATTTTAGGACATACCTTCACAGGAACTTTTTTGCTTATTTTGACCCAATAAACCAAGTTATGGAGTTTGGTGACTGACTTTACAGACACCCTGTATATGTATAGATCATTTGTTATTGAATCTGCATCGTTATAACATAAACTAAACAAACATACTTATCTTTGTATAATTTTAAATTATGAAAAACTCAAACCCTTAATCATTATAAAATCAGAAAATCTTAAAATTAAAATATTTTTTTTATAGTACATTGAACGTGCATAGCGAGCTGCATTTTGAAAAAAAAAATCCCACATGTCAACATCTACCATATGGCTTTGAATCAAGCATTAGCACCACATGTTAAATGTAAACAAAGCAGACGTTTTTCAATCCCAATGCAATTTAAATGGAAGATATTTTTCGTTATTTCTCATTTTCTGGTATATTTGGACATAATCTGATATTTTTCCCGACCCCCTGGGACCGAGACCTTTCATTTGAGCCATCTCCCATCATCCTGCGAGCTGTCAAACTCTCACAATTTTGATTGAAAAAAAATCGCTTACAGAATTAATAATAGATATTTATTTATTTATTTATTTATTTATACACATGTGCCAGAGCAAGTGCAGAAAACATATTTACTTTAAAATTCGTGAAAAGCACTTACAAAGCCGCTAGTGGCGACGACTGTCTGCGGCCTGGTGCGGCCGCTGAAGCTGCCGAGCATCGGAGAGTTGAACGAGTCTCCGTCGTAAACATACACATAGTCATAGGAGCACTCGGTCGCCATCAGCGTGAAGTTGAGCGAGATGAACTGCTCGCTGCTGTTGGCTGTGAATTTGGGACAAAAAATGCAAAATCATAGAGTAATTCAGTGCCTTAAGAGAAAATTATATTTATATTGTTATAGGCAATATAGGCCTAGCTTCAAAAAAACTACTCTGACTTCATCCGGGCTTTATTAGTACTGAAAATAAAAATAAATTCTATTCCACAAATTACTTTCATCAGATCTGGTACACAAATATTTCCCAATTACAATTCAAGTTCAAATTTGAATTGTAATTGGGAAATATTTGTGTACCAGATCAAGTTTGAACTAATGTTCAATCAAGTTATGATGTAATGTTATACTTCCTGTAAAACTATGTGAAGTAAAGAAAGAGGAAGTAAGAAGAATTGTCATAACAAATTTATAATAACACAATGTAAGGCCTTGTTTGCACGACGACCAGACAGTAGGACAGTAGAAAAAAATTCTTTTGTTCTCTTTTGTTTAAAGGTGTTACTGTCCACTGTACTGGGCGTCGTGCAAACAGGCCCTAAAGGAAAAGAGATAAGCAAGGGACACCATTCAATATATTCACAGAATACTTATGAATGAGGAATAGTTTCATTTGGATTAAATTGCATTATTGATGGTAAGATCGAAATTATCACCAATGAAAAAATGAATTGTAATGTGTGCAGGATTGAAAGCCCGGCATAGCCGTTCTAGGCACGTCCCTTTGGGATATTGTGCACTTACAGAAGGAAGGGATTTGAAGGGATGGGAAAGATAAGAGCGCAACCCCTGTAGAAGACAGCATTCCCAGCTAACTATCCTTAGGGCTCCTTTAGAGACGACTCACTCTCAAACCCAACAACCTCCCAGGGCCATCCCGGGCGCCCTCCATGTTTCAGTGGAATCTCACCTTGGACAGTTTGCCTCCTAGACCAACAGATCTTCTAGGAGTTCATCAGGTAAGGATTCCTCATCCCATCCCATATGGACAATCCAGGATTATCCACTACTACCTCTAGGGCTCAGACTGACTCGGTATTCAAGCTCCGATGGGGACCAAGGTTCCCAGAGAGAAAACGAAAAATCACGGTGGACAGGAAGCTTGTTACTCTGGATAGCCAGAGATTTAACGGTACAAAGTCAACTTCTACTTACTGTACTACCCAATTTATCTCTGGACTAGTACGAACTAGTCAGAAAGCCATTTATGGCCGCCCAACTATGGTCTAAGTCAGTGTTTCTCAACGGGTGGTACGCGTACCACTGGTGGTACGCGAAGGCCTTTCAGGTGGTACGCAAGAGATTGAAGAAGTAGTATAAAATAAAATACTAGATTTACGAACGAACGTTGTCCCGTCGAACAGTAAAGTCGCACTTAATACCTTAACTTTATTGAAATTTTTAGTATCTATTTTGGTCATGATATGCCAATTTCGTATTATATTTTAGGAAATATTGTTACTCTTTCATTTTGTTACTCTTTCTAATTCAAGAGTAATTATTTTTAAAAACATTTTGGCATTAAAAAATGTTCTTTCCATTAAAAAATACTACAGTGTTGATTCGGTGGTATTACTATATTTGTTAGTTGAACGATTTACTAACCAAACGTATTTTCTATTTTGAACGCACAGTCTAGTTATGTCGTTTTGTTGTATAAATTTTTGTAACATGCTTCAAGATTAGATTATTGGTGAAAATACAGTATACTTTGAATGACTCTGAATTGTTTATTTATGTCAATTTTTCAATATAAAATATGAGAAATGCGTGCAGTTTCAAATGACTGACAGAAAGTTTTTCCTTGTGTACCTAAACATTTTTTTCCCACATCAACGTAATTCAGGTTTTAAATTCATACGGTTTTTTCGCCAAAATTACAAAAAGTTATTGACTATTGAGCATAGCTGAGGTGAACATATAATTTGCCAAAATCTCCTTTAATCAAAATACGATCTATAAAAGTACATTGACAAGGAAAATATAATAAATTTAGCAGGCAAAAACAAAACCGCCAAAGGGTAACTAAAAACATTCATTGTTGAAGAGGATCCCTCAGGGGTAGGAGGAGGGGGGTCCTAGCGATGGTACGCCAAAATATTGAGATTGTGGTATGTGGTACGCGAGCACCAAAAGGTTGGGAAACACTGGTTTAAGTGAAAACTTTCACTTGACAATTACTAATGGAAAGTTCAACAATTTGATTCAAAACCCCTTTGTTCATGCCATGCATATTGGAACACCGATTAGAGTCAAGCTAACGTAAATAAGAGTACAAGAGCCCTCCAAAGCATGGCAATGAGGTTAAAAATACTGAAACCAAATTTCGTGGACTGCGAAAATAAAACAAATGAACCTTTGATGAGCCACTCGCAGTGCGAGTTCTGTGTGTAGTTGGAGCCCGGAGGTCCATCGGTGATGACGCCCCACGAATCTGTGTGGACCTTTCTCGTCTTGTCGCACGGCCCCGAGCTGCCTCCGTGCAGCACTGCGCGGCCTAGCGGCTCCACTGCCGCCAAAACCAACACCAACGTCCATCGCAACATCACAGCATCTGCCAAAATCAGACGTGACTTAGGCTAGGCCTTCTTAGATTTTTTCTTTTTGCGAGTGAAAATTCAGGTGGCATTTATGTAGGTAAGAATCGTAAATGCAGTTAAAGGATAGCAGACCAAACCCTAAAAATGTGGTGAGCATGGTGAAAATTAAGCCCTTCCCTCTAGTTACGTACCACAGGCCTATAGCCTGCAATTGTAGTTCGATAAAGTAAGCTTGTTAGGTTACTGAGATACGTACAAGCTTGATTTTCATGGTAAAACATTACCAAGATTTCAATACTTTCAATCGTTAAAATGTAAACCGTTTCTGGGACTGCAGTCATTCATACTTGACTTTGATATTACCTGAAAAACTACTTTTTAAGACAGAGGCACAGCACTGGCAATGTATTTAACCGTAATAAAAATGGAGGGAAAATTGATAAGAGTTTCATATTTATTTGATCTTCTGCTTTGATAGGTTAGGTACGTTTTCACATAGGCCTAAGTGTATTCTGTTTCGGATTAGGTCATACGATATTAACTATCAACCTATCGAGTTAAACTTAAGTACTTTTCCAACAACCGTCAGCAATGAAGAAACATCGATAACAAACCATAAACTAAATCAATACCGTACCAATATCAATATCAATACCAATATGATTCAATTCTCTCATGAACAATAAATTAGGCCTATACCAGATACTGGACGATAATTTGATATATTTTCAGGGTCATTTTTTCTATGTAAAGGGGTTACATAGGCTAGTTTACCTAAATTAGGATAAACTTGGTTTTCGAATAACACCATCAAAAAGCTGAACAGGTTTATTAAATTTTAAAACATCAAACCCACCATTTCAAATTAAATTTATTTTAAACCTACTTGTGGTAAGTTTTACAATTCAATTCCTAGCCTAACCTAACCAAGTTTTACAACTGCACCGCTTTTCTAATAGCCTGGGCCTACAGGTTAGGCTAGGTTAGAATTGTTAAACTGACCAATATGTTTACTGCCTCGATTCATACCGATTAGATTCACACTTGGAGGCAAAGGAAAAATTCAAAATGCAAGGGGACGTATTAGTATTAGAAGAGACCTGCGTCTTGATCTTAAGTAAGCAAGGTAAATGGAAATCTACTTCTTATTATGGAGGCATATTTTACAATTATAACGAGGAAGCAACACCACAGTAACCAAATAAATCCTAGGAGTTACAGTTAAATTATAAAATTGGTCCATGAAATAACTTAGCAGTAAATTTTAGGTTAGGAATTATACCTCCAAAAGCGTCGACCTAAGTTAGATATTATTATTCATGATGTTTCATCTCTTGTAAATCTTTCATTTTTTTCAAATTAACTGATAAGAAATTTATCAAGACAAAAAATTGCTGAACTGCAACGATATAAACTGAAGGCTAAGTGTTCTTCTGTCATAACAATCTTCCAACGTGACAGCTTTGATTATTACTTGCTAATGAAGGAATAACAACATATTTAGCTTACCTCAGTCGGTATAAGATATGAATGAAAACATTTAAATTAATCGTCACTTAAGTAAAATCACAAATAAAACTTAAAAAACTATCATTCTGCATTATCTCCAGGAACTTCTGGAGGAACATCGGCCATGAAAATCCAATCTCTGCGACTCTGCGTCTGCATTTCTGTGACAGAGTGACGTCATAACGACAAAAAACATCCAATCGGAAATCACAGCATGAAACCAGTGCTGCTGTCTAGCATTTCTTCCGCGCTTATCCATGGCTCGTTGGTCTAGGGGTATGATTCTCGCTTAGGGTGCGAGAGGTCCCGGGTTCAAATCCCGGACGAGCCCGATAACTTTTATTGTTTATTCAAATTTTACCATTGACGATTTTATTTAAAGTCAATTATTTTACTCTTAAAAGGACCAGTTTACTAGAAAATTGAGTAGAGTTAAGACCAGTGTTAAGACTTACACTTTGGTTTAATCAATGGAGAAATCGTATGAACAAATGACAATTTTAAATTTATAATGTTGGAATTATACTTTCTTCCACTACAACCACTTACTTTTAATGTGTTTTTCAAGGACCTGCAAGATAAAATAATTCAATTTATTTGTCACCATTTATTAGAGTTTTAAAAATTTAACACTAAGTTTAAATAAAATTCATTAAAAAAATTTTCTTTTCAAAATTGCACCAATATATTTATTACCCTTTGTTTTTGTTGGCAAACCATAATACATGGTAAGTGGATAACTTTTGTTATATAATAATAAAATACATAATAATAATAGTAATAATAATAATAATAATGATTCTAAATACTGAATAATGATTTAATTCTGATTCTGATATATTACTCAGCCAATTTTTTTCGGTATGAGGAAATTTCATATGAATACAGCTCAAATAAAATGTGAAGACATTCTATAGTAAATTATTTTTTGAAAAAGGCAAGTTTGGATTAAATTAATTATGTATTAAATTAATTTAGTACCTTTTCTGAGCTAAAATTTTAATTCAACCAACACATAAAAATACTTTTAAAAATTTTATTCCTTCCATTTGTTTTATTTAAACCGTAGGTAAAATATGAAAACATGCTTTTTTAGCAAAGGAAGTTATGATACCAAGTACACAAATGGTGAGTGCTGGCCTTGTGATTTACATAAATGGACAGGAAAGTTACAAGCAATGAATCTCCAAGGTCAAGTTTCATTTCCGGTTTAACACTCAACAACAGCAAGAAGTCACCCACATCAGCAATCTTGCTATGCATTCTTTTGACTTAATTATTATTTAAGTAAACTATTATTCCTTGAAAATAGTCAATGCATTAAACTTGATATCAAACCAAATAAAAATCAAACTAGTGTAGATAAACACTCTATGCAATCCTAACAAATGTTAAAAGACAAGGTGTGCTAAAGAAGTTGTGAAAGTGATATATAGTATCTTTAAATGACCAGAGGATGAAGCCTTTTTTATGTTCATTACAATTAAAATTCATTATAGATAGCAGAGTTCTGAAATTGTTTGGGGTTGCAAGTTTGGCTAAACTAACGACCAATATATTTAAATTTTTATTTAGTAAATATCACTTGATGATAAACTGCAAATCAATGCAATTAAAAAATATATTAAACACAACCTTCTGAGTCAAATTAGCTTTGGCTTGAATTAATATGGTATGATTTGAAATTAAAATAATTTCAACTGATACCATATTTGGTATCCTATCCAACAATCATATTTAAGTTTGAGGCAGTTTTGGCTGAACAGAGTTAATCAGCCAATGTCTGCTCACATTATTATAACAATTCAAAGGAGGTTGAATTCCCACCATAGAGCAGATGAATGGTTAAATTTCAAGACAAGTTTCATTTGTTTTACAAATATATTTCCTTTATCACAAACAGTACAAATATACAGTTAATAACAGGTTGTTTTAACATCAACAATACTGAATAAAATGTAACATAACCATACTAGCTGGAGACCCATTTATATGTGTGGTTTTAAAAATAATATTTAATTTATATGCAATAGCCCGAAATAAAGAAACTATATGCCCTCGAGAACCTTCTATATTAATCTCATAAAAACTAAAATTTGAATTTCTGAGGGGTAAAGCCTAGAGGAAATTTATGGAAACAAGTAATCAAGATTTATAGCATTGACTTTAAGTTTATAGTCAAAGTTTATAGTCGCGGACACCAAATAGGGCAGGTGAGTGAGTGCGCTGCTGGTGAAATTATTGTTTATTGTTTGTTTGAGTAGTTAATCTTTATTTTCATCTTGATTATATGTTAAAGTAAACACAAATTTGCCCGTAAAAGGACTCTGAAAACGTTAAAAAAATGTTGACAGTTCAACAAAACCATATTGCATTTGGTCATACCAGCTGAGGTTTAGCAGAGGATTTGGTGTTTCCAATTCTTGCCGCCCGCCCTATTTGGTGCCTGTGACTCTTATGATGGATCAATAATGTTTTTTGGTTTACAGATTTTACAGGTTCAGACTTATTCATCTCAATTCAAACATACAATAGAAAAGTATAATTCATGTGAGAAAAAATAACATACAAGAGCCTGCACTTTCATTTCACCCCTCTAATAATCTAAGGGGCCATCCAAAAATTACGTAACGCTTAATACAGCCTTTTCAAACCCCCTCCTCCCCCCCATGTAATGGACTTGTAACGCTGGCTCTAACCCCCACTCAAAACTTACGTAACGCTGTGCTATCAATCCCCCCCTAAAAAGTCAAAAAATGTGTACTTTGAAGATAATTCTACATTTTTAAAATAATTTGAGGTATTCATTATTATGATTTAATAGTTACATTAAATTGCGTTCCCCCTCCCTCCCTTGTAACGGAGCATAACGCTGCCGAATACCCCCCTCCCCCCTTGGGGCGTTACGTAATTTATGGACGGCCCCTAACCTTCTCATCCCCTGGTTGTTTGAAACCAAGGGAACAAAATCATATCTAATCTAATCGCAGCTTCATAAATACCAAGCAGTATTTCAACAATGAAACATTGGTGATTGCCAAACATTAATCATAACACAAACAATTTCAGTAAACAATCGATATACAAAATCCCATTTCATTCTATAATGACCCATTGGAATTTTCCTGTGTTTTAATCAATTCTCTGTAACTTACAATAAAAATATCCCTCAATTTCTTTAATTGATATTTTCAAAAAAAGGACTCCTGAAATAGGATTAAAGTAAATATGTAAAAATATTTCTGTCCAACAAACGTTAAGTCAATTGAAAGCAATAATATGAGAAAATTTAATTTTTGCCCCACTTACTTCCTTATAAACCAAATCCCATAAAAAATTACAACCCAAAGGTAAAATCTGTAGACCAGCACATTCTACTTTAAGCATAAAATTAAAAATCAATTTATGAGTAAGTTGTTGTCATCATGACTATTGCTATTATTACTATTTAACGATAATTTTTAATAAATAACAAAAAGTGATAGTTTTGTTTAGAACAAAACATGCTTTATGCTTTAACAAAAAACTTTTAAAGCTGCACTTGGATTGCATTGAAAATATAAAAAACAATCAACACATTACAAAATATAAGAGTTATATTATAACTAAATGTTAACAATGTATAAGACTAACCTATTTTCTATTAGTATACTTAAGTAATAAGCCTTCATGAGTTATGTAAGGTAATAAAACCATAGTTAAATTAATAAAATAAAATGGCACAACGACAACTTGTTGACTGATTTACGTGTTTTCAAATTGTCTCAAAATATGTATCTAGAGACATATTTAGAGAAAATACCCAACAAAAAAAGTAAAAAGTAGTGCACCAACAAAATCTCAGCTAGATTAACATATTTTCCTCGGATGTCCTTAGAGATCCTGTAAAGTTTTTTGTGAGGTGTTAGATAAATAAAAAAACCTTCATCGATTTCTGACGGTGTATTTTAAACAAAACAATATTTTTTTTTTTTTTAGAGTGAATTTTAAATCTGAGAGTCGTCTGGAGTTGGTCTACTCACCCATTTATTCACACCAGGTAAACAACAATACAAGGTGTTTCACTAATTCTACAACCATAATTAAGTCAATCATATTTAAGTTCAATACAAAGCCACCGGTGAGTTTTGTCTAATATTAGGTACTGATTACATTGGCACTGATATTATATTTAAGATGCATAACTTTACATAACCATTTAAGATGCCGACCACCAGTAAGGAGTATTTAAGGGAAATATGAGTGAAAGATGAATGTGGGATGATGGTGGCATGGTCTTGTAGTCTTGTTACTGATTGAGGTCGTCTATTCCTTAGTGATTCATGTTTTACTGAAAGACTTAGAGTGAAAGGGAAAGTCCAAAACATAATCATAACAAATCCTTTGTTATCGTGAATTTAAAAATACAGATGCAGTAATCTCCTGTAGAATTTGAAATAACTTTGCAGCACCAACTTAACTTTAACTTTAACCAGACAAAATATTTACAAATTATGTAAAAACCTGTTTCCAAAAGTCAAAGGTGAAGAACTGATGTCACATATTGACAACACAGCGTCTCTTTTCATGCCTGTTTTTTGGGCCAGTTTGAAGTTTGTTTGTCTATTTTGCCACCCATATTGCACTAGCATAAAAGTAAATTTTGTTTTCCAAATCCTTAGGGCATAAACAAACCAAGATTTCAAATATTTGAATTGTATTTTGAGACCATTCTTATTGCAAGAATGATTATATTAGATAGGACAAATTCACAGAGCCAATTTTTACTTACAAAACTAGGGGTGGAAATGATAAGGATAACAGCTCAAGTTTTTTTTAAACTCTTTTATATGGGGAAAAAATAATGTGAATTTTTTGTTTTTCAATTTCAAATAAAATTTAATTTTTCATTTTCAAATTTTAAAGCAGATTCCATAAAATATATATAATAAAAGAGGCTTAAAATTAAAAAAATTTTTTTAAAGGTTACTCGTACATAATTAGAAATCTATACTCCATTGAAGAGCTATCCGCGTCTCCCTCCAAGAAATATGGGCTCTCGTTAATTGCATTGTAAACTGAATGAATTGAATTTTTTTTGTTTTTTTAGTGATAACTAAATAGATTTCTTGGTGTTCATTGTTATTGTAAATAAAAAGTAATCATTTGAAATTTTTTTATTTAGTATTTTAAAGTGTTATTAGGCACCATTGATATATGGACGCAGTTAATTGTACCACATGTGCATACAAATAATAACAGACATGACTCTTACTAGGACTGCACAGTTAAAAAACAATCTTTGTAGAAACCCAAAAAAACAAACTTACAACCGCCCAAAGAATGGGAACATAAAATCCCTTACTTCTTTATCTGTCGTGATTTAGAAAACTTGGGTTCTCCTGTTTGATGAGAAATAATACAGTAAAATGGAAAATTGCAATGTTAAGTAATTTAAAACTTCCATCTGAGCTAGCTGAAGCAAACTGACCTTGAGAATATTATTTATTATACAGTGGAACAATAGTTTAAAAATATATATTTTTTATATAAATATTTTGATAACTTATTGGAAGCTTAAGTACACTCTAAAAATGTATTTTTACATGTTTCAGTCTGGTAGAATTCACAAACAGAAAATGATTACTTCTGAAGAGCTAAGAGTTAAGTGATCGTTGCACAACCTGCAATTTTTGTAATTATTTTATCATAAACTGACCATTTTGATTTCTTTTCTAAGAAAACACAGTTTAAAAGTGAGTGCACTGTGGTAACTGGTCAGGATTAAGTTTGAACAACACGAGAAACATGTTGCTGACCTTGGGACCTCTAGCCTCTAAATATTACAACTAACAATGTTAATTTTTACATAAAAACTGTGTTACTTGTTGATAAAGACAAATTATTAAAAATTTGTTATGTTTGTGTATGCAGACTATTATACATAAACCAAAAGCTCAAATTAGAAATATTGGTCAAGGGGGTCAATAATAATACTTTCTTGATTTCATATACCTATCAGCGCAGAAATTATACAAAATTATTTCAATAAGAGAATGAAAATAGTATTAATATATATAACACAATAATAATTCCTAGCATTATAAAACTTAATACTGTAAAAATTGTTTTTAGGATTAAAATACAACAAATATTTTAAAGCTACAAATTCTATCACAATTCAATGACTAAGATATCTTAAAATTAAAAAAATATATAATTTAGATATTTATGTGATTAAGAAGGTATTTGAAAGAACAAGTAAGTTATACTTTAAAAAAAGCGGTGTGATAGAGCATTATTTAGCAACCAAGAATAATTTTGGAAAAAATGTGAACTAAATTGAAACGTGGAAAACTTTTTAAAAATAACTGTCAAGGCCCTCTATTAAATCAGAAACATGCTTTTTCATCAAATCTGTACAGTGGCAGTATAATAAAATATATAGTTATGTATATTATGTACATACAATATTCATAAAGACTGACCTACTATGCACAATGGGCAAGTTTTGAATACCTTATTTATGATTTACAAAAGAAAGTCTGTTACACAATCCTTCTACTATCTCCGTAACTTGCAAATTACAATGCCATATACATACAAAAGTTAGGAGCAAAACATAATCCTACACTCTAAAACAAGCAATGTTTGTACTGGCAAATTTCTATTTCGTCCTAGGATTTTTTATTTTTTTGTTTAATTTGGGGTCTTGGGCCACCAGAAATTGATTGGAAGTGGTCTCAAGTCTGGAAAAAATCCAGTTTGCGTCCTACAGCTTTTCAAAGTGCCAATTCAAGTGCCCATTGTCATGGGCATTTTTTGTTATTGATTTTAACCAAAACAGTTGATTCAGGTTGTTTTTATTTATATGCAGGTTAGAAAAATCATTTTATTCGTAAATAACTAATTTTAAATTGTTTAATGGTTATTTTGAATAAAATGTTTGAAGGAATATAGTTTGGTTTGATTTTGTACGGAAATGTTTTCAAGGGTAATTTTCAAGAATAAAAATGATTGGTGTCTACACAGGAAATACGAATACAAATAGTCAATTTTCTCAATAGAACTTGCACTGTGTTCACCTGCCAACATAGACTTTCCAAAAACTTTGCTGCTGGCATACGAAAGCTTCTGCTAACGCCGACACGAACCTAGAACTGATACAGTAACTTGAGGGAATCCAGTGGGAGAGTAACGAATCTGCCCATGCATTCATGATGCTGCGCAGTCATGTAAGAAGAAAAAGCTCGAGCCGCCAGGTGACACTAAAGGAATTCAGTCACCGAAAGTCAATTTGGTTCTTGCACCACCTGCCTCGACCCACACCTACAACGTTACAACGTAGAATGAAATATAAGCCGTTACCACGCTCATCGCCGACCAGACATACTTGGATTTCGACCGTGTCGTGAAAGAACTGGAAAAACAACTGTTCACCATGAGCAATACAGGCAACCGCATCGAGCCATTCTCATATCTTCTCTTTTACTGGCAAGGGGACTTGGGGTTTCCAACCAACATAGTGCCAACTGCTTCCAACCGTCGCTCTAAGATATCAAAACTTGAATTTGTGAATAGCCAATTAGCGTTCCGACCGGCAATCGCAAGACCGCTGCACTCCAACAAAGCAACAGAAAATATAACGACCAACTTCAACGGCACTTCCCTTCTGTGACAGTTTATTACAACAGTTCGTCGTCGATATGTTTATCAGTGTTGAACGAGACCGAATCAACTCCTTTTTGCTAGAACAGAAAAAGCTGAAGGCACAGTTGCATAAAGGCGTTGATACCATGCTCAAACAGTTTTCATATTATTGTTATAAGTGCTCATGTTATAGTTATGGAAAATTTTAACTGAAACAGCTGAAACAGCCGGTTGTTTTTGTTACATCCGAGCAAAAGCTCGGTCCCCGGTACTATAATATTATATAAACATGCTACACATAGTAATTCAGCGACAAGAGAGTGTTGCTCTAAATGAAGGAAAAATTTAATTATGAGAAATTGTAGAATTTGAATTTCGTGGTTGTGATCGTTTTGAGGTCAAATCCACCCAAAATTTTCATAATCTTTTGTTTGTTAACTTTTATTAGTCTGTTTTAAAAAACTTTTGTTGAAGGTAATCCAATAGCCAGTTAGCTTTTGTTGAAGGTAATCCGATTTGAAGCTTCAAAGAGCAGAAGTAAGAACAGCTGTTTCAAGAAGACAAAAGGCCCGTTAAAATTAGGTTGGTTGTCAGCACTGATGATCAGCTGTTTAGCACCAGCACCAGTAGCAATGGTGGGAAAACCCAAGGTCTGTAGAGAAGAGAAGAGAAGAATAACGGTACTCATGTTGTCTATATCAAAAATGTAAACAAATCCTGACATCTTCTATAGACTGGAAACCTATAACCACTTGGTTTCAAAGGCCTTGTGGAATTCAGGCAACCTGAGATTATTCTCTTCTTATTCTTTCTTGGGAAAAACCATGTAGTAGTATCTGTATCAGCTGCGAATTGTGTGTCCAAACCAAGCTGACAATAGCGGCTTCCTCACAAGAGCTAGGGTTACCATACGTCCTCTTTTCCCCGGACATGTCCTCTTTTTGAGACTATGTCCGGGCGTCCGGGCGGATTTCTGTAAAAGCTGCTAAATGTCCGGGTTTTTAAAGGAACGTAATATAAGAATATAATTAGAGTAAAAGATGTTTTTTTATGTTTGTCCTATGCAAATGCAGTACTTATTTAAGAAAACATTTTTTTATATTCTACATGTTATTTTTATGTTCTGGAATATAACATTTATTAATTTTAAATCTCATTCTTTATAGCTGTTGTCATTTCGTTATTCTTTAAAGCAATAGTTATTAGTTTATGTATGAGCACTGTGTAGCGGTCCCAGTGGCTCAGCCGAGTAGGGGTGGGACGGTGCACAAAAATTTCTTCCGAGGTATATATTTTCCAAATGTAAAGAGGGCGCCACCTTGTTGATGTAGTCGAGATGAGGTTGGGTAAACAAGGAAAACCCAACGACGACCAAAGTTGAGGTGAGATATTTACTATTAAAGTTTTAAACGACCAACCAGAATGAAATAACAAATTACCCAAAACACCAATACACAATAATACAGCAATAATAAATAACAATTATAACACTAATATTCACACTGAATAATCTTGAATAACCTTTTGTTGTTTACCAGTGTGGCTGGTGAATATGAAACATGGTATACTTGACTATTTAAATAGTTAAGTTCAGTTAGTTTATCTTGAAATCAATTCTTTGACTGTGGTTTCATTATTCCACACTGTACACTGAATAGTCTATAACTTTATATCAAAATGAGCAAAAAAATGTTAATTAAGGTAAATATTAAATATTAAATATTTTAATTTTAAGTAAAATTCATTTAAAAAAACTTCTAAATATAACAAGATAACACAGGCGAAAATAAAACAATTAAATTCAGAGCCTGCTTTTATTCATGTATATTAACTTCAAAGCTCTATAAAGACAATAAATTCCCCATAAGATAAGAACAGTTAAGAGAGATTTACATAAATAACGTGAACTTCTAAATATAAATTGAGCAATGAATTTTTATCCAATAATATCTGAGCTCAATAAAAATTTCGTAATATTTCAACAATTGCAACAATTCAACAACAAAATAATACTACGCAAGCGCTTATGTCTATCACTTATCGGTCACAGTCGACTGGGCCCAGTATTTGCCGTCGAACTCCAGGTCGATGTATCTAGGCGCAGCGAAAGGTAGGTAGGTCCATCCAGGTAGGTCCATCCAGGTAGGTCCAGCGCGTAGGCGACAGGTAGCCAGGTAAGCCACAGCATAGACAGGTCAGTTGTAGGTAGCCTCAGCGAAGACAGGTAAGTAGGCAGCCTCAGCGTAGACAGGTAAGTTGTAGGTACCCTGCCGCACGCAGTCTGCTCCCGGGGTGATCCCTGTATATACACTTAGGCACTAGAATCTAGGTAGGTACTGGTTTAACTAGAATAACACTTGAAATATTTCAAGATTATTTTTAAAATTCGATAAATTACTTGATTAATATGAGTTTTCAAGAATTTTCAATTATTATCATAATTACTGATAAAATGAACAAACATTTAACATGTCATTTTAATTTAGCATTTTACTTATTAACTTCCATAAAGACAAATTAAATTACAAGAGCATAAAAATTGTCAGTAAAATATTTAGTAACTTTCAGTAAGAATTTACTGCTTGACAAAATACATATTAACTATTAAATCTCATAAAAACAATATACAAATATAATAGAAAGTTATTCTTAAGAAACAATCAGTAGACATTTACATATAACGTTAAACATTTCAGCAACTACCCGAACAATACAGGTCACATTTGAATATTCACCTAAAATAAATAAATCATGATAGCTGTTTAGTACTTTCACTGAGAAATATTGAGTTTAATCTTTTATACTTACTACTTATTTAAACAGTAAAAGTAAAATTTATTTCTTGAACATGGAACAATTAAATAATTAAGTCACAAAAATCACAAATCTGACAATTATCAACAGGAAATCACTATTACAAGTTTCCTCAGGAATAATTAGCACATGGTGAAATTATTTATTAAACTTGCTTCAATAGATCTATATGCTTTCATAAACATTAAACATTTTGACAAAAATAACTTCCAGAAAATTTAAATCATTTGTAATTATTGGTAAAATGTTCTACTTAAAAAAAAATCATATTACATTTGCCATGACTTATTTTGTCACTATTCATGTTCCATTTCGGTTGGTTACCACATTCGTTGATTTTGCTCAAACCATTTAAATTTTACAGATTCTAAATAACTACAAACACATTTAAAAATTCAAATAAACAGTTGAAACCTATGAACAATATTTATATCAAAATATCTCACCTTTGCCAAAAATCCTCGTTGGGCATAAAAGGAGGGAGCAAGTAGACTAGACAGGAACCCAGTGATGTCTTGTGCACGGCTTGGTTGCTGGAGTTCTGATATTTTAACTCAAGAAACAGTTGAGGGGAGAAGAGAGAGTGAGAGAGAGAAACATCCTGTCTGGTTTGGAATGTCTGAACTATGTTGGGCCAGCTGTAGCTGCAGCTATTATTTGACTCACCAGCTGATAAGGAAACAATGCAGGTTGATCAGGCCTGTTTGCCCAAAGTGAAATCCATAATTCCAGTTCTGAATTGAAAATCATTATTAATATTCTGGCTTGAAAATATTTTATTGCTGCATGAAATTATGGTTCCATTGAAATTATTTGTTGCAAAAAAATAAAACCGTTATATCACTCCCTCTCCCCTAAGAAAATTTCCCAAATTTTCTTCTATCACTCAAGATATGGCTTCAAGTCAGAGGTATGCCATGTTCCTATGGGTTGCCCATCTTCTGCCTGGAGCTGGTAGGTGACGGGAGATATCCTCTTCTTGATGCGGTAAGGTCCAACAAATTTTGGAAAGAGCTTCGATGATTTGTACTTAGCGGCATCAGCTTGAGCGAAGTTCCGCTTCAACACTTGTTGCCCTTCTTGAAATTCTTGCTCTCTTCTTCGCAGGTTGTAACGATGAGTGTTCTTGTCATGAGCCTTCTTCATTCGTTCCTTGACTTCTTTGAATACTTCTTCCAAGCGACTCAGCTTCTGGAGATGATCATCTGTGCTGGTAGGTTGAGGTAAAGATTCTTCATGAAGACTTTCAGATCCCTTCCCCGACAAGTTGATATCATGACCAAAAACTAGAAAAGCTGGAGAATGTCCAGTGGTCTCATGAACTGCAGTCCGTAATGCACAGCCTATTTCAGGAAGCTTGACATCCCAGTGGCGATGGTTATCCCCAACATACGCTCTCAGCATATTTCCTATGGTTCGGTTTACCCGCTCAGTAGGATTAGCTTGTGGGTGGCGGCTGGGTGTATAGATTGTCTTCACCTTATATTCTTGAAGTAAGGCCTTGAACTGCTGTCCAATGAATTCCGATCCATTATCGCAAATGACAAAGTCAGGAACGCCATACACTAAGAAAACATCTTCTTCCAAGTGCTTCGAGACAAGTCTCGCAGTAGCAGCTCTTAGTGGATACAACAGAGTATATTTGCTGAAGTAATCAACAATTACCAAAAGGTATTTGAATCCTCTCGAAGACCGAACAAACGGGCCCATTAGATCCAGACTGATAGTCTGCCAGGGTCGGTCAACTATTCGTTGTGTTCCCATAAGTCCTGCTGGCTTCACAGCACTGGTTTTTGTCTGCTGACAAGTCTTGCACCGAGAAACATAAGTTGCTGTGTCCTTCCTCATCTTCGGCCAGTAATACTTCTTCAGAAGTCTGTGGTAAGTCTTGTAGGTTCCCATGTGTCCAGAAGTTGGAGCGTCATGACATTCCTTTAAAACTTCTTGACGTTGGTCCTTGGGTATAACAAGCTTCCAATCTTCTTTCTCATCACCAACTGATGTAGATGCAGGTAGACATTTCCAGAGTTGATTGTCAACTATCTTCCAGGAGGAGTAGAGGTCTGGATTCTTCTTGATTGATTCTATCATCCGCAAGTACCACTTGTCTTTAATTGGTAGGTTAAGATTGATTGAATCGATGATGGGTTCAGCTGGCGAAGATTCTACAGGATTTCTAGACAAGAGATCAGGAACAACATGTTCCTTGCCCTTACGGTGAACTAAGGTAAAGTCAAACGGTTGGAGCCTTAATGCCCACCGAGCCAAACGGCCTTGAGGGTCCTTCAGATTATGAAGCCATAAGAGGCTATGATGATCGGTGATCACTTCGAAATGGGTGCCTTCTATGTAGGGACGGAATTTTTCAATTGACCAAATTACGGCGAGGCATTCTCTCTCAGTTGCTGAGAATTTTTGTTCAGTCTTGCTCAGAGTTCGGCTAGCATAAGCTATCACTTTCTCTCCGCTGTCAGAACTTTGTGAGAGTACACATCCGATTCCTATTCCTGAAGCATCGCAAGAAATAGTGAATTGCTTTCCAAAATCTGGGCATGAAAGAATAGGGGACTGTACGAGGCTCGTACGTATGTCGTCAAATGCGGCTTGAGCGGCTTCGGTCCACTTGAACGGTTGATTTTTCTTGAGCAATGAAGTCAAAGGATACAGACGAGAGGCGAAATTCGGTATAAATCTCCTGTACCAACTAGCGGTACCGCAAAACTGTCTGACTTCCTTGGCAGTACGAGGGACTGGAATTTGAAGAATGGCATTGACCTTGTCAGGGTCCACTCGTAATCCTTGTCTGTCAACAACGTATCCAAGATAACGTAATTCCGTTTTACAGAAGTGACACTTGTCTCTGTTAAGGGTAAGATTGGCAGCAGATAAGCGTTTGAAAATTTCTTCTAATATTTCAATATGTTTCTCAAAGGTCTGAGTCACAACAACAACATCGTCTAAATAGACAAAAACGTATGGTTCAAGGTCCATACCCAACACTGTATCCACTAGACGTTGCCAAGTGGCAGGGGCATTATGTAAACCAAAAGGTAAAACGTTGAAGTGAAATAATCCTCGGCCTTGTATCGTGAAGGCGGTCTTCTCCTTACTAGATTCTTCCAAAGCTATCTGCCAATACGCACTTTTTATATCTAATGCTGAAAGAAATCGGGCATCTCTCAAACGATCAAGAATTGAAGTGACGTGAGGAAGTGGATAAGCATCCCTTCGAGTTACTGCGTTGACCTTGCGAAAGTCGACACAAAAGCGTTGACCTCCATCCGGCTTGTCGACCAAAATGATTGGAGATGACCAGGCGCTCTTTGACGGCGACACTATTCCTTGCTCCAACATCTTATCAAGTTCATCATAAACTTGCTTCAGTCTGGTCGGGGACATGGGGTAGTAACGTTGCTTGATCGGTAGAGTATCTCCAGTATCGATCTTATGTTCTACCAGGTGTGTTCTGCCGAGGACAGCATTTTGGTTATCGCCCAGATATTTATTCAAAAGATTTTGCAGTATTTCCTTTTGGGATTCTGACAAATTGGTCTCATCCAGAAGTCCAACAGAGCAGATTTGTCCACTCGACTCGAGTACATCCGAAAATTCCCAACTATTGTTGTAGGCATCCATGACTATATGCATTTGGTTCCAGAAATCGATACCCAAAATGATTCCTTGGGCCAATGAGGGAACCACTAAAATAGTGAGACTCTTAGTTTTGTAAGCAAGGGTCAACGGCAGTGTGACTTTACCAACAACAGGATGTTTCTTTTGATCAGCCGTCAAGATATACTGGTCTGAAAGGGGTTGTAGCCTTGCTGGAAATTTATCAAAAATCCACATGAGTTCTCCGCCCATAACAGTATGAGAAGCTCCTGAGTCAAGCAATGCTCTGCAGGAAGCTCCAAAAATCCGAACTGTAAGATAGGGTCTAGGATCATTGCCTTGAGATTCCAGAAGAAAATTCAATTCCATCGGTTGAACAGCCATTAGATCAGTAGGGTTTCGATTTTCCGGTTCAATTTCATAATTTCCACGGAGCGATCCACAATTAGTTGTAGATAGCTCCTCGCCTACGCGTTTTTTGATTTGCATTTTGAACAGTCTGTCTTCTTAATTCCAGCTACACCACACCCGAAGCAAAATATCTTCAAGTCTTCATTGCAGTCTCTGTAGCTATGATTTTCTTTTCCACAATTCCAACACTTAAGTTTCCGAGGAGTCCGTGGATAAGGTGAGGATGAATCTCGACTGTTATTTAAGTAGGCTACGTTCCCATGAATTGGCTTCCTACGATTTGAATTCCAGGCCAGATCGGGTTCTAAAACACCAGTGGGTCGAGGGGGTGGTTGAAGGGTCGATGAGCGCAGTCTTCCAACTTCCGCCCTTCTTCCGAGACGCCGAAGATCTTCAAGTGTCGTGATGTTAAACATACAGAGTTTCTCTTGCAAAAAGGTGTTAACATTCCTCAAAATTCGATATAATTTTATTTCTTCCGACACAGGTGTCGACAATCGTCCAAACAATCCATCCATTGCAGCAAGAAAGAGATCCAGGCTCTCCGTTTCACCTTGAGTACGACTTAAAATCTCCAATTGCAGTCGATCATCGTAATCCGCACTCTGGAAAACTATTTTCAACTCTTCCTTAAGTTGGTCCCAGGATGAAATCCTTTGGCATGCTGAGCGATACCATATAAGCGCAGTACCACCAAAAAGATCCACCGCACTATCATGAAGTTCCTGCATTGAGACACCTCTAGCCTTACTAAGTTCTTCGGCCCGTTGAATGAAAGAAGCAACACTTTGGCTCCCATCGCCATCAAATTTTAAGTTCCACTTGTACACCGGAACCATCTTTGAAGAAGGTCGATCCTCAAATCTACGATGTTCAATAGACTGTTTATTCTCAGATGAATACTGAGCATTAGCTGTTGGAAAGATTCTTGGTTTCATCAAAGGTTTCTGAGTAGTAGGCCTAAGATCATCGTGCCCATTATCTGACAATTTCTCCATTTCATCTGGCGAGTTGACAATTTTGTCCGGCATATTTTCAGCTTCAGACGTTTCTTCTTCAGATTTCTTTAAGCCACCTTTTAATTCCGAAAAAGAATTAATGAGATCTTTCAATTCCGTCAGAACTTTTTCTTGCCTCTCTTGAAGGTCATTCGCCTCAGATGCTGCTGGTAAAGGAATTCTCTCCACCCGCCAGTAGCAGTGCCATAACCTGGCTTTAAGTCGCTTTGATTCGTTGTCTCCTATGTTTCCTTCATAACTATCAACAAGTTTCTTGAGATCGATACATTTTTCCTCACACGAGTCAATTTCCTGGAAGGGATCCAACTTCGCCACAATCTTGTCATCTGGTGTTACATTATTTGAAAAACAATTTGATAATAATTTTCTTAAATTGTCTGCATTTCCTTCAATCGGTACACCACGAATCTTCAATTCATATTCTATTTCTTCTCTACGCAGGTGGTGAGAGTTCATCATTTGAGTCATCGCTTTGATAGCAAAATCAAAAATTTCATAAAGTCACAGGCCCCACGTTGCGAGCGCCAAATTGTAGCGGTCCCAGTGGCTCAGCCGAGTAGGGGTGGGACGGTGCACAAAAATTTCTTCCGAGGTATATATTTTCCAAATGTAAAGAGGGCGCCACCTTGTTGATGTAGTCGAGATGAGGTTGGGTAAACAAGGAAAACCCAACGACGACCAAAGTTGAGGTGAGATATTTACTATTAAAGTTTTAAACGACCAACCAGAATGAAATAACAAATTACCCAAAACACCAATACACAATAATACAGCAATAATAAATAACAATTATAACACTAATATTCACACTGAATAATCTTGAATAACCTTTTGTTGTTTACCAGTGTGGCTGGTGAATATGAAACATGGTATACTTGACTATTTAAATAGTTAAGTTCAGTTAGTTTATCTTGAAATCAATTCTTTGACTGTGGTTTCATTATTCCACACTGTACACTGAATAGTCTATAACTTTATATCAAAATGAGCAAAAAAATGTTAATTAAGGTAAATATTAAATATTAAATATTTTAATTTTAAGTAAAATTCATTTAAAAAAACTTCTAAATATAACAAGATAACACAGGCGAAAATAAAACAATTAAATTCAGAGCCTGCTTTTATTCATGTATATTAACTTCAAAGCTCTATAAAGACAATAAATTCCCCATAAGATAAGAACAGTTAAGAGAGATTTACATAAATAACGTGAACTTCTAAATATAAATTGAGCAATGAATTTTTATCCAATAATATCTGAGCTCAATAAAAATTTCGTAATATTTCAACAATTGCAACAATTCAACAACAAAATAATACTACGCAAGCGCTTATGTCTATCACTTATCGGTCACAGTCGACTGGGCCCAGTATTTGCCGTCGAACTCCAGGTCGATGTATCTAGGCGCAGCGAAAGGTAGGTAGGTCCATCCAGGTAGGTCCATCCAGGTAGGTCCAGCGCGTAGGCGACAGGTAGCCAGGTAAGCCACAGCATAGACAGGTCAGTTGTAGGTAGCCTCAGCGAAGACAGGTAAGTAGGCAGCCTCAGCGTAGACAGGTAAGTTGTAGGTACCCTGCCGCACGCAGTCTGCTCCCGGGGTGATCCCTGTATATACACTTAGGCACTAGAATCTAGGTAGGTACTGGTTTAACTAGAATAACACTTGAAATATTTCAAGATTATTTTTAAAATTCGATAAATTACTTGATTAATATGAGTTTTCAAGAATTTTCAATTATTATCATAATTACTGATAAAATGAACAAACATTTAACATGTCATTTTAATTTAGCATTTTACTTATTAACTTCCATAAAGACAAATTAAATTACAAGAGCATAAAAATTGTCAGTAAAATATTTAGTAACTTTCAGTAAGAATTTACTGCTTGACAAAATACATATTAACTATTAAATCTCATAAAAACAATATACAAATATAATAGAAAGTTATTCTTAAGAAACAATCAGTAGACATTTACATATAACGTTAAACATTTCAGCAACTACCCGAACAATACAGGTCACATTTGAATATTCACCTAAAATAAATAAATCATGATAGCTGTTTAGTACTTTCACTGAGAAATATTGAGTTTAATCTTTTATACTTACTACTTATTTAAACAGTAAAAGTAAAATTTATTTCTTGAACATGGAACAATTAAATAATTAAGTCACAAAAATCACAAATCTGACAATTATCAACAGGAAATCACTATTACAAGTTTCCTCAGGAATAATTAGCACATGGTGAAATTATTTATTAAACTTGCTTCAATAGATCTATATGCTTTCATAAACATTAAACATTTTGACAAAAATAACTTCCAGAAAATTTAAATCATTTGTAATTATTGGTAAAATGTTCTACTTAAAAAAAAATCATATTACATTTGCCATGACTTATTTTGTCACTATTCATGTTCCATTTCGGTTGGTTACCACATTCGTTGATTTTGCTCAAACCATTTAAATTTTACAGATTCTAAATAACTACAAACACATTTAAAAATTCAAATAAACAGTTGAAACCTATGAACAATATTTATATCAAAATATCTCACCTTTGCCAAAAATCCTCGTTGGGCATAAAAGGAGGGAGCAAGTAGACTAGACAGGAACCCAGTGATGTCTTGTGCACGGCTTGGTTGCTGGAGTTCTGATATTTTAACTCAAGAAACAGTTGAGGGGAGAAGAGAGAGTGAGAGAGAGAAACATCCTGTCTGGTTTGGAATGTCTGAACTATGTTGGGCCAGCTGTAGCTGCAGCTATTATTTGACTCACCAGCTGATAAGGAAACAATGCAGGTTGATCAGGCCTGTTTGCCCAAAGTGAAATCCATAATTCCAGTTCTGAATTGAAAATCATTATTAATATTCTGGCTTGAAAATATTTTATTGCTGCATGAAATTATGGTTCCATTGAAATTATTTGTTGCAAAAAAATAAAACCGTTATATCTGGCGTTGCATCCTTTCCTTTTTTTCTACTAACAACTGTCTGCCGTCTGACATCTGACGTCTGAGATTGAAATCAGCGCGGTAGCGGTGGCATAGCCGGAGAGGTTATGTTTTTGTTGTTATGTTCCAAGTTAAACATATGTCAAGTTGTTTAAACCCGACCTATTTAAAGCTGTTCAAGTAAACGTAATGCCTAAAAGGAAGTGCACTTTTAATGAATATCTGAAAAAACGCTTTAATAGCTTTGAAATTGGAAGAAATTAATTTGAAGCCGAGTGTCTAGTGTGACCTACCGGCACTTATGTTTCTGTTGCCGATAATGATAATGATAATGATAACATATTTATTACTTTAGAATATTTAACTTAATAGATATTGTGTTTAACTGTATTAATAATAATAAATTATATAGTTTGTGAAAAATTATTCAGGCGTTTTTAATTGATTTAATTACGGATTAATTACTTTTTGCTCATCTATCAAAATGATAGGTATCAAATTAAATTAATCAAAAGTAGTTTGATTAAGAGCTTACATGTTTTTCCTACAGTTTACAAGCTTTAGGTACATTAATTGATGTAAATAACTGATTCTTAGAAGCTTGAAGAACGTTTCCAACCTTCACAACAATATATATAAAAATCTCTAACCATCAAAATAAATGTGGGGGTGGGGAAGGACTCTTCATTTCCCTTCCACCAGGTCCATATGTCGATGTGTCCTCTTTTTCACCCTCCCCCATATGGTAACCCTAACAAGAGCTGATTGTCAGTGCTGGCAACCGCCAAGTATTAACGACCTTAAAATGCAAATTCCACTGACTATAGAGAAATTCTTTCTAACCCGTGCAAAGAACAGATACAATGACTAGTTTATAAATTGTTGTATTAGTCAACATGAAAAATTTAGACCCAAAAGAATCCAAATTGTACTTATAAGCTTGACATTTTTCAAGTTATTAAGTTTGAACATATTTGCATGTCAGTGAACACAAAAATGTGAGGATAAAAATATTAGTTTAGCTGTAAAAAGTTTTTAGATTAAAACCCACAAAAAGAGAGATTTTTGTTTAAAGGACTATTAATCTGTTCTTTTACACATTTGTTATCTATCTATCTATCTATCTACCTATCAATCTATCTATCTATACTACTATAAAAAAGAGGTGGTTTCTGTATGTGGGTATGTATGGGATAAGTGAACTCGAAAAATTCTGAACCGACTGGGTTGAAATTTCACAAAGAGGTAGATCTTGAACCTGGGAAACATATAGGCCTATTCACTTCCTTAAAATCCCCTCGGGCTATGCCCCGTGAACGTCCTTAGCTTCAATGTTTACATTTTATAAGGATGTAAACATTGAAATACCGAAATGTAAACAGCTGTCAGTACTACAATTTGACAGTTCAAAGAGCAGACGTAAGATCAGCTGTAATTTTTATCGCGAGTGAAGCCACGGGTAACTGCTAGTTCTTTACAAAAAAATGTACCGGTTATCGAGTCACTAAGCTGACTCATACTTTCAATTATCGTGTAAAACGAATATAAATTGATTTTTAAGCAATTAATTATCAGGGTCAAAGACACTAGGTCAAGTTAAGATAACGGCTTGATCAATGTCCAATTTGAATAACATCTGCACTGCACACATTGATAACACTTTCATCACAATGATAAATGATTAAGGAAATAAAAGTAAGAAAATGTACTTAAGAAATTAATTATTTAACTTACTCAACACATTATTCCTCCACAAAAATTTTTGAGCAGCTTATAAAATGTTCTGTTTCTTTCAAAATATACTAGAGGACCCACCCTGTCCGCAGCAGTAAATTTTGGTACTAAGACACAAAATCAACTCAAATCAAATAATTCTTCGTCATTAATTTTACATGCAATGCAGCTTCACAACTTCAATGTGACTTGCCCGTCACTTGCCTAAGTTGAAAAAGTGTTGCATGTAGCTGGACCCGATTATGTTGGGATTTCAGAAAACCAATTATACCACGATTTATTACCTAATTGGTAATAATTTGTTCCACAAAGGAAAACGTACGACTTTCATGAGATATTCTGTACTTAAGTTTTCGGGATAGCGACATGTCAGCCCGGCACATACGACTTTTCACTAACTAACTATAAACCATGCTAACATACCTCCGTTGCAAAGCTGCATACTTAGCGAATTACATATGCAAAATAATATAGTTCAAGCCAACACAGCGAGATTTGACATGTTTTTGTAAGCTCCGGATAAGAATAAAATGGGGAATGAGTATGCAAGTTTGCTGCCATGAAAATGGAATTATCGGGGACTTTAAACTATTATACATTAGATCTCATCTAGATGAAACCACAAACCAAGTTTTATCGAGATATGTAGAGAGATAAGCAAGATATAGAAGTTTACTTATTTCCCATAAGGTTAACATTGGGACAACGTACTGTGTTGACCACTTTCAATGTCAGGGTAACCAATGGACATAGACCAGTGATTCAAAATTCTAAATTGTTCGTTTTTTTAGCTGAATTCAATGGTGTCAACACACATTGGATAAATTTTGTTTTCTATGTAAAAAATTTTAAAACCCACTTTTTGGGGGGTTTATCCCCCTTTACCCCCCTTCCGATGGTCCGATCGGGCTGGTTCGCAGATTTGTCCGATTGATTACCAAACTTCACATGTCTGTACCAAATTTCATTAAGATCAGACCATAAACTGACTCAGAAAATGAAAACTTAATTTATATAAATATTTATGATTTGTGTTGTTCGGAATTCAGCAGAGTGCTTCAGGTACGTCCGATCATAATAATCAATAGCTCAAATGAAAGCTGGTATTTCACTGAAGGTTCTTAGACTAAACATATATAATTACATAATTAGAACTGGGGAAGTATATCTTCAATTGAATTCAAAATTCGGGAAATAAACAAATTTATGTTTTTTGATCAAGTAATACAGTAGTAGATTAATGAATGCCGATGCTTGATGGCAAATCTTTGCGTGCATACCTTTAATTTAAGACCTTATTTACGAAAATCGGTCGAGTAGAAGAGCCAAACAGACTCGGAAAAGAAAAACAAACTTTTTTGTGTTGTTCGGAATTCAGCAGGGTGCTTCAGGTACGTCCGATCTTAATAATCAATAGCTGAAATGAAAGCTGATATTTCGCTGAAGGTTCTTAGACCAAAACATATAGATTTACGTAATTAGAACTGGGGAAAGATAACTTAAATTGAATTCAAAATCCCGGAAACAATCAAATTAATGTTTTTTGGTCGAGTAATACTGTTGTTAAACGAATGCCGATGCCTGATGGCAAATCTGTGTGTGCATACCTTTAATTTAAGACCTCAATTATGAAGATCGGTCGAGTAGAAGAGCCAAACGAACTCGGAAAAGGAAAACCATATTTAACTCCCATAAGAAATGTACAGGGAGGAAGTTGCTTTTGGGCATAACTCGAGTAATACAGCAGATAAATGAATGCGGATGCTTGATGGCAAATCTGCGCGTGCATACCTTTAATTTAAGACCTCAATTATGAAATCGGTTGAGTATAAGAGCCGGACGGACTCGGAAAAGAAAAACCAAATTTTTTTAATATATAGATTATCTCTCAACCATGTTTTACTATCATGCCTTGAGATCTTCCTTATTCCGTTAATAAATACCCTGATTTACCCCTCATTTTCAAGCATATTGTGAAGTAAAGGATGATGACAAAAAACCGTCCAACAGTCTAAAAATGTATAGCTTCTCTGAAATTTGAATTACATGAAAGATAAATAAACGGAATGGTTGTTTTGAGAGGAGCGAAAAAAAGGAAAAAAATATGATCAGCAATATGTCTGGCAGATATCAATAATTATAAGGTCACTGCATTACTTTGAATTAAAAACTGTTTTGAGGTCAACTATCCTGATCAGCTTAGAATTTTGTTTGAGGATTAACAACATTCAAAACATATGTGCTTAACTTGGTACATATGTAGTTAGTTTTGTCTCGTTCCTTTAAACAACAGCTAATTATCTATTTTTGAGTTCTACATTATAAGTTACATTACACATTTGAGTTCTACATTACTCTTGATTTATTACTTTGGATAGTACCAAAGGATTTATGAGCTTTTGCCTGACAAATGAAGATAGAGCCCAACGAAGGCTTTCACATTAGCAGTCATTAGCACAAACTTTCTAATCGTGCTAATTTGTTTAATAGGAAGCAGTAGTCTTCTTTATGAGATAAATGTAGAAAGTAAAGTTGTTTTTGCTTTAAAAGCAAGGTATCATTCCTTTGATTTTATATTTTTCATTTATCCATCATAAAAACTATTAACTGTACTGAATAAAACCTTTCCTCAGTTAGATTGCACAGAGCATTAGGTAATTTTTTTGGCCACCTAAATAGCCGAAGGTTTTAAGTGTCAAGCCTTCTTTGTTAACAATTAATTTCAGTATCATATTTTATTCACCAATATCAGAATGACTAAAATGCTGTTTCAACCTTACATTGATAACTGACATCTCATAATTCATTTAGTGAGTTGGTGGTGCAGTCGGTAGCAAGCCAGATCTTGGAATCTCGGCGGCAGCATCATGGTTTCGAGTCCCGTACTCCGACAATATCTTTTAACAGCCAGTATCACTGTTCATTCTTGTACTGTACCGGCTCACTCATTGCTTTGCTTCTTAACATCCTCGCACAGATCAATAGTCTCAATGGGCAGGACAAAGTCAAGGTACATAAAGAGGCCTCCAACCTCTAAAAAAAATACTTTCAAAGGATTGTGTATCAGATTTCAGGTTGTTTAACTCTACCATTGACTTTAAATACAGAAAGAGACTTTCCACTGCCTTTGTAAAAAGTGTATCAACTTTTGTGTCAGCCAGGATTTGAGAGAGGACATAGTTACAGTATTCTCTATCAGATTAAACTGCTGACATCTATCATGTTTCCAGGAGGGGATATTTTGATATTTTTATGTTCTAGGATCACATTAAGTAAAGTGCTCTTATTTTCTAGTGTATATAGTTTTTAAAAATTAAATCAACAGCTGAAATCTACTTACAACATCCCTATCTATGGGTGATTTATCAAACTACGTCCATTTTAAATCCTGGCTGGACAAAAAAGGGGTACAGTTTGTCGTAAGGATGGGAGGTCTCCTTCTATATTTAAAGTCAATGACTCTACTTTGGACTGATTTTCTCGAACATAAACTGTTGCCCCTTATCAAACACCACCCCGTCTGGGCTGAGTCCCATTCTCTTTTTCAAAAAGTGGAACTGTTCCAGAGCAAACTCGTAGAGTTCATTTTCCATCCTCCAGATCCGAGACTTCTTAATCTGAGCTACGGTTTCCTCCAAAGGGTCCACTTTCTGATTGGTTTTCCTCAGGTGAGATTTATTGCCTGGAACAAAAAGATACAGAATCGTGAAACTTAAGAGAAACATCTGTGACAGGTTTTTAATGCTTTGGAGGGACCAAAGGGTAATGCAGGTAACCATTGTCATGAGGATCTCATGGTTTATTCAAGACCTGGGATTTGGAGGAGAATGAGATCCTGTGCCTGGGGGTACACAATGAGGTGATTCAGCTATGATGCAATGCCATGGTTAACTGAGAGGTCTGGCCCTCTTTTAGAAAAATACCCCCTTTGCATTAGATCTGCATACTCAGCAAATTTCAAATGCTTAAATAAATCATTTAGACACCGCCTCAAATCGAGTGAAATCGACTTAAATCCTAAATTCAGTATTGACAAATTTTCTCCTTAAGAATAACATGGGAAATGAGTATGCTGGTTTGCTGCCATGAAAAATTAAAAACAGGGATTTTTTACAATAATCCAGTAGATATCAACTGGATGAAGCCACATAACAAGTTACATTCAGATATATGTTGAAAAAAAAGCGAGGTATAAAATTTTATTTATTTCCCATAAGGTTAACATTACGACAACGTACTGTGTTTATCACTCTCAGTATCTCTGTAACCAATGGACATACAGCAATGATTCAAAATACCAATTTTTTTTTTAATAATTCAACAAAGTACCCCAAAATTAGATTATTTTCATTTTTCTATGTAAAAAATAATAAAACCCCCATTTTTGAGGGGTTTATTCCCCTTTACCCCCCCCCCTTGCGATGGTCCGATTGTGCTGGTCTTCCAACTCGTCCAAATAATTACTAATTCACACGACTGTGTTAAATTTTATTCCGATTGGACCATTTAAAAAAAAATTGCGAGCGCTATCGTGCTTACAGCTCATAGATATATATACCTAGAGATTTGAAGAGCTGGTGTTTTTGGTATCTGGGGGCCCCAAAACGAAGAGTTATGATGGTCCCGTGCTTAGGTCTTACCATGAGACCTACAGTAATAGCTACTTCCCTATAGGGAAAATCCGCTAAAACACTCACTGGACTGGAAGTGGTGCAGCGCGCCGTGGAAGACGGAGGGCAGCGCAGACTCGAGGATGGCGATGAAGTCGGCCAATTCCTCCGTCACGCCGACCACCAGGTAGTGTGCCAGCAGGTTACGCTTGGCCTGCTCCAGCGCCCAGCCGCTCCCGTGGACCCTGCCGACAGACACACGGTGTGACCGAGGGACATCAAACACGTGGTATGCCCGAGGGAACAAACACACAGTATGACCTAGGACAAATAAACACATGGTATGACTGAACAAACAATCAGTATGACCGAGGGACAACAAACACACGGTATGACCGAGGACCAACAAACAATCAGTATGGCCCAGGAACAATGAACACACGGTATGACCGAGGACAAATACATGGTATGGCCAAGGACCAACAAACACAATGTGGGACCGAGGACTAACAAACACAATGTGGGACCGAGGACCAAGAATCACATGGTGTGACCTAGGACCAAAAAACACACAGTATGACCGAGGATGAACAAACACGCGGTATGACCGAGGTCAAACAAACACGCAGTATGACGAGGACAACAAACAAGCGATATGCCCGAGGACCAACAAACACATGGTATGACTGAGAACTAACAAACAATCAGTATGACTGAGGGACAACAAACATGCGGTATGATCGAGGACCAACAAACAATCAGTATGGCCCAGTAACAATGAACACATGGTATGACCGTGGACAAATACATGGTATGACCAAGGACCAACCAACACAATGTGGGACCGAGGACCAAGAAACACATGGTGTGACCTAGGACCAAAAAACACATGGTATGACTGAGGACAAACAAACATGTGGTATGACCAAGGACAAAAAACAAGCGATATGCCCGAGGACTAACAAACACACAGTACGACTGAGGACCCACAAAAACACGGTATGACCAAGGACAAACAAACACACGATATGACCGAGGACAAACAAACACACAGTATGACCAAGGACCAACCAACAATCAGTAAGACCGAGAACCAACAAACACACAGTATGACCGAGGTCCCACAAACACTTGGTATGACTGAAGAACAACAAACACACGGTATGACCGAGGACAAACAAACATGCAGTATGACCGAGAACCAACAAACAATCAGTATGACCGAGGAACAATTAACACACAGTATGACCAAGGACAAACAAACACACGGTATGACTTAGGAACGACAAACACACGGTATGACCGCGGACCTTGGGTGAGTAGTCTGTGTGTAGACCTACTAAAGATATTCTGTCTTATGTTTGTTAGCCCAAAAGAACTAGGCTATAATAAATTCTATGTATACTGGATTTGTTCGGGTAACTTTATACTTGCAATCTCAGGAATCAAAACTAACAATTTTTTAAGGAGTTAGCTATTTTTTGACTACTGAAACAATATCAATAGTCATATCTTAAAACTAAACTATTTGTAAAATCCATAAAAATCAAGACAGTTTACAGTATACATTTAATTTCCTTTGTGTTGTACTTAGACATACCAGCACTCCGCCGCATGGCCGCAGAGGAAGGGGATCTGTAGCCACATGTTGTCTGGGTCACAGTCGTCCAGGCGCTTCTGGACGCATTCGTCAAACGTCTGCAAAGTAAATAAACAGTATCACCAAACTGACACGTACTTTCTCCCTTTCATCCATTTAAATCAAGAAAACCTATATAATAAAGTCAAATAAATTTACAACTATCTCACAAATACATACTAAATTTTATCAAAATTGGTTAGTAACTAACAAAGATATGTATTTTTAAATATTTGCCTTAAGAATAACATTAGACAACATACTGTGTTTACCGCCAAACGGTAATATCAGTTACCTCCGCAACCAGTTGACGTAGACTAATAATTTAAAATACTGGATTATTTTTTTTGCTAAAGCCAAATTTAATAGTTGCAAGTATAATTTTATTAAATATTATAGTTTTAGGTAAATTTAAAATTTTTAATTTTTTACCACTTGTATAGGCATAACTTCTGAACCTGAATTATTACAGACAGGTGGTGTCATTTTGTTTGACATCTTGACTGTTGACTAAAAATCACAACATTTTTATTAAAATCGTTAGGCCTAAAAGTGGTTTTTGAGAAATTTAGATTTTTGTTGTTTTTATGGGGTTTTATAAAGTAAATACCCTTATGAATAAAAATTTTGAAAAAATTAAAAAAAATACTTGGAGATATCACAGCTTTATACCTACATGCCAAAATTTCATGAAAATCGGACTGCTGGCGTCGTCTCTAGCTTTGTTTACATCCACACACATGGACCAACAGACACCACTCCGAAAAATATATTTTTGGATTCGGGGAATACTAAAACGAAAATTTCCACTAACAACTCAAATTCAAAATTTTTTACGAAAACAATAGTTCCTCCATACAATTGGTATAGGAGGGAGAAAGTAACAAAAGATAAATATATGTGCGGTTATCAACCAGGTTTAGTGATCATTCTTCACGATTTTAGTTTCAAAAACAATTATTTATGTAAATTTATTACTGAAAGCTGTCAATTTTTTTTCTCCATGCAGGATATTTTTAAAAGACTGTACTGTCATCCTTCATAAAATCCAGCATCAAGCATTAAGAGAAAAATAAGTTTTACACCTCACAGCTATGATATTTAGTGAGTAAAGTTATTTGAAAATAATTTACAGGTGTCAAGGCTGACTCTGAGGTAAAAATACATTTTAGTTACGGTCCTTAAAGAGAAATTTGACACCTTCAGGCTATCAATTCTTTTTAATATAGGCATGTTAAGATTGTCCCTGGGATTAAATTATATTTGAAAACTATTATCTTTTAAGAAAAATCTCATCTAAGAAAGTTTTTTTTTAATACTACACATAATTATCTATGTTAAATAATCTGATTTACAAAGCGCACCAGGCTAACATCAAAATGAGAAGCTTAAATTTCAAAAATAGGCTTTTGAAAACAATCTTTTAAATAGTAAAACAAGTCAAAAACATTATTTTCCAGTCCCGTTACCATTCTGTCGCCGTGCCGGCTGCGCAGGAGGTGCGGTCGGTAGTTGTCGCCGTAGCGCAGGAAGTAGTAGTACGAGACCAGTCGATCGAGCGGTTTGCGCAGGATGTTTATGTAGACGGGACGCTGCGTTACACCGAACCTGCAATCGTTACAACCAACAGACTGATTAACTGATCAGCGACAACGGTTAAAATTACCTTGCTTCTGTCAAGTAATCCTTGTTTTGGTATTCACACTACCTCGGTTTTGAACCTTTCATAGATTCATTTTCAAGTGTTACAAAAACTAAGCAGTCATTTTCAAATTAGGATGAAGTTGTCAAACAGTCTAAAATATTTTTAAAACACAAAAAGACACAGAAACATTGAGCACGGGGCAAGAAAAACACTTAACTGGCCAGTATTTACAACTAATTACAGATGCATGTGGAGCCGGCGGGCGACTCATCAAACTGATCTCCGTCATGACTCATCTTAACTGATCAAAACTAACATGTATCTAAGATGTGGCCTGTAGATTTACAAAAAACATTACAATAAAACTTACAATATAACTTGTGATAGTAAAAAAGTCTGTTTACCGGTACCTAATTCTAATGACCAAAATAAAACATAAAAATTTGATTTATGAAATTATGTTTACGGTTGAAACTAAAGTTGGATATTGCAGGATAAATAATCATCGTTATTATCAATGTATCACATCCACCACCACGATACAAGACACCACCACGATACAAGACACCGCCACCAGCTGGACGTTCCCTAGACCAGACTATCGGAACATAGAAGTCTTACCATGCCTCAGCTGCCAGGTTTTATAACAATCTCCCAGAAGCCATAAAACAGCTGGACAACAGGGGGTTTGGGTGGGCGGTAAAGGACCTCTCATTAAAAGGCCTTACTCTAAGGTCTCTGAGTTTTTGAAGGACAACCTGGAGTAGAGGGGTGCATGCTACAGGGGGTCCACCAACAAATTTTGTGTTTTTGTGTGAAGTTTGTGCATGTAAAATTACGCAGTCTATTCCCTAAACCGTGAGGGTCAATAACGAAGGAGGTGGTAAAAGATAATTGATACAGTTAAAAAATGAGGAGGGTTGTTCTAGCTAGTTCAATGAGGAGAAATTTCCTCCGATGAATTTAGTTATAACCATGTGTTATTTATTGAATTTAAATAACCTTAAGCTTAAAATTATCATCAAACATATAAGAAGAGGGGTGAATTCACAAAATTTGAAATCGTTTCCTCACAACTAAACATCAAGAAAATCCTCTCTCATTCCAACCACAAATGTTAGGTTCTAAACAAGCAGCCCCAAAGCCTAAAGAGCCTCAAGGTTAAATTGTGACGGTTCCATTTGATTTTACTACAAATCTTCATTCCTTTGAGAAAACTATATATATGAATTACCCTGCACTACCATACAAGGTATCAGAAATAGATGGGTAAAATGTCTATGAGGGGCATTTTAATTATAATTACAAATAAATTGTCCTCAAACTTGATAAAGCTTCCATAACTGAACCTACTAAATATGTGTTGTTAATCCAAAAAAATAAGCAATAGAAACGTGCAATTTTTTACATCCAAATGTCTTAGCCTTAAGTGAACTTATCAAGAAGACTGAAAATAAGATGCCATCTTTGCAAATATGCTAAATTACAAATTAAATGGTTTATTGTTTAAAAATTATGTTGATATTTTTCAATAATTTCCATATAGGCCTATTAACCTTTCATTGCAGCACCCAAAACAGTTTACAGGTTTTAAGATAATTTTTAAACTTACTTAGCAAAGTCAATGAAGCTAACATGACCGTGATAGAGACCAGGTTTCCGTGCTGTCCACTGTGTCAAATTACGAACAAATCGAGCCTGCAAATACGACATGTTATCAATTTACAGTGTAACACACTCTGGACTCAGTATACACTTAATTAAATTGAAAACCTTGCGAAATAAATCCAAGGATCTATAATTTTAATACGGTGAAAATATTATTGATTTCCAATACAAGAGTTCATAGGGCTAAGTTAATTGTTGGAAGGTTCAACAAGCTACTTTCAATAACCTTTATTTTACCTACAAATGCCTTAAAAAGTAAGATCTTGACTTAAAAAATAATATAGGCTAAGTATAGTGGACGACAATAATTTCTGTTCACTTTTTCCTGTCTTGTGAAAACAATTTTTCGGTCTTCTCTACTGAAAAAATACTAATATTGAACTTGCTATTAACCCATTTCTGCCCACTGTCGACATTTGTAGACACTGACTTTACAAATTTTTATCACGGATACAATTTATTATTTGAAACATAGAGTATTTTATTTTAATCTACTGGTATCCCTGCTAAGCAGCCACAGTGTTTGCCACCATTTTGTAGTGTACGTGTGAGTATGAAATTTGAGATTAAGAACCTCTGCAAGACAAGCCATGTCATATTTTGGATCCTAAGTGTTATTACTATTAATATTTTAATTTTTTATTGAATATACAATTGTTTTGATATATTTAGGAACTACTACAACAAATAAAATCGTAGCTAAGTTTATTTTTTTACAGGAACATAGTTTTATTCCTTTGTAAAAACTGTCGACAAATGTCGACAGTGGTCACGAGCAGTTACAGGTCCGATATTGTCAGAGGCTATGTTATTTATTATCATTCGCTATGTAGTATGGAGTCACACGGCAATAACACCATAGATTGACCTACAGTAGGACGTCTGAGCTCAAAAGAGCTCCAGTTGTGTACCAGCTCAGTTGACGTCCGCTACAGCGGAAAGCACTTCTTGGACACTGTGGAGAAGCAAGTCTGATGTACCCATTACGGAAAGGCTACAAGAAAAATCTGCGATACATGTCGAGTTGGTTGCCATGTTCTGTGTGACAAAACATTTTACTCGCTGTGACCCATTGTGAAATCTCTGCACAGATTTTCGGGTAAAAATATTACGGAACCTTTACTGAAATTCATGGAAGAGACTTTTATTATGGTTTTATTTTAGATTTGTTTAAAATATTTTATATTCCAGAAATTATTTTTGAAAGTTGCTCATATCTTATCACATTTATCAATTTTTTTACTTATTGAACGTTTTGACTGCATTTTTATAGTCTAATTTACTATTAAGTTTTACTATCGACTTGTATAACTAAAAACACTGTGTAGTATACATTTTTTACAATTACACTAAAATTTTCCCATTTTAGTTGATTGTAACTTACTTCATTTTACAAACCTTTTTACATAATGTCCTTTTACCTGACTTTTTATTGCGGTATTTACTATATCTTTACACCTAAACTTGTGAAACCTACATGTGTTTACTACCTTTTTGTTTTTCTGAGTTTTTTCATTTCTTTTGTTTAGTTTGTCATTTTATATGTTTAGAAGTATAATAGGTCAAATTTATGTTAACAATTAAAAACCTGATGACCCTCGCTGTCGGCTGTTTCGTCACTTACACACTGTATCCGTTCGTGCCCACTGTCGACATATGTCGACATGCCATAATTTATATAAAAATTAGTGTAAAAAATTAAAAACAATCAAAATCTGTGTTTTTGTACCATTTACAAAAAAATACTAAGGAGAAAACGAAATCCAAGAAAAAAAATTAATTTGGGCATAAATGGGTTAAGTCTTTGCTGCTTTCACTAAAAGAGTAATAGACAAAGAATATTTAAGTTATTTGCCATTTATTATTTAATAAAAAAATAAAAAAATTTAATAAAAAAAAATCACATCAATACAGTCACTTCCTTATTGAAAGGCGTTTTATAATGTGAAACCAGATAAATAATCAACACGACATTAAGTCCTATTTTATCATATTGCATTTTCAAGTCATGAAGTGACACGGGCTGCTAGTAGGCTTAACACGTTCGCAGCGGCAAGGGAGCAATCGCTCCGATAGAGAACCCTCATGGCATCCTGGTGGGAGCAATCGCTCCCAAGCTGCAAAGCGTTACGATAAGATTTATTTTCAAACCAGGATCTGAGCTTGAAATCTGAAACTTTAACAGCACTGCTCAATAGTATATTGTATTCTATGCAGTGGACAGTGCTGCTGCCACGATAGACGTGGTAATTACAATAACTATTTAAGTCAGCACCAGGATGGCGGCGAGGAACACAGAAAATCATGCCGCTGCGAAAATGTTAAAATAAATTAAAAACTAACAACATTTGTCATCCTACTTATAAAAATAACATCAGGTAATTTATTTTAGGGAATATATAAGCTATTTCTAGTAAAAACTAGGCCCTATTACTAACCTGATCAGCTAATGACATTGTATGTTGGTTGGCTGTTACATTCAAGTGCAGAACATTGAACCTGTTCCTCTTACAAATGTCATATGCTACATTAACAAAACTTGTAGAACCTGTTTTAGGAACTCTGTTATAAATAATAATTAAATCTTTTTCAGAATTGGTTCTCCGTTGTTCAATAGCGGTGGTTAACATGGAGTTTTTCACAATACTATTTAACTTGACTAGTTGCTCGACTGTCTTTTCTGCAAAAAAATAACATGATAAAATTAATTATTTAGGCAACTTATTCATTCCACAACAATTGTATAGTTTAAGCTTTTCAAAACAAGTGAAGCAAACAATTATAAATATGAAAACAATGAATAACAACGTCACTAAGCTTACAAACACCCTCATATAAATATCTCCTGGAAAGAGATAGATTAAATTTAGATACTTTATGTAAATTCCCTTCAATTCACTAGATAATATTAAGTTTTAGCTAACAGCATTATAATGAGTTTAGTCTGCAGTCTTACAGACGCCAAAAAGAACAATCAAACTAAAATAATCAAGATTAAATATTGATACAAACAATGTTTTATTATTTTTACATAAAAATATTGTAAATAAACCCCTGACTTAATATTAAAATAGGCCTATCTGTTTTATGTTACAGTACTACATAAAATTCAAATTTGATTTACATTTTATTATTTAAGATTTTCTTACTAAATGCTTGGTAATAAACTTTCAAGCTCAATTTGTATAATTCAGTTTTAGCTAAAATGTAACATTTGATTTTGGATTGTTTGGTACCATATTTTCAATTTATTCTTGTAATTTGTCACTGATCAAATGCCCATTGCATTAAAAGCCAAATGACAAAAGAATTTATAGGTAGGCTTATGATTTAGGCTATGAAACGACTGTGCAGTATGTTGTTTGGAGATAACAAACGATCTAAATGAAATAATTAACTAGGCCTATTGTTATCTTTGTGAAAATGTTTACAAAACTGAATAAAATACTGTAGTACGCTAGTTTTTTGACGTTTGGTAGGTTAGTTTGATCGATGATAAATTGACTTGTATTCATTATGAAAAAAACAATAAAAGAATGAGAAAGATGTATTATTTATGTTGATATTTTATATTTATTAAGTTTTTCGACTGATCCACCAGACGTCTAAGTGAAACTTCAATCATTTTAACACTAAATAAAGTAACATATAAAATCAAATATAAAAAAGCCTACTCTGACAAATAGCCTTTCATTGACAGGTTTAATGTGTAAGAGCACTCAGGCCCAGTGACACGATTTTCGGGCCCCTGTGCAATCTTCAACCCCAGGCCCTGACAACCTTTTTTTTACTTATTAAGTGTGCTTTTGGACCCCTTTTCAGCTGTTTCGGGCCCTTTCTTGGTCTCTCCGGGCCCCCTGCAAGCCTGGGCCCCTATGCATTTGCCCCCCTTGCCTTCTCCCTGTCGCCAGCCCTGAGAGCACTATATGACATCAATGATTTCCATATTTACTTGCTATACAATAGCAGCCTACATTGGTACAGATTTGATATTTTTATTAAGAACCCTTAGGTAGATAAAATTAGGCCTACTTGTACTCCTCTCAATTTAAGCTAAGTTAATTAATTGATGCTATTAATTTTGTAACTTTATGTAGTAAAGTACTTTATGCATTAGGCCTACTTTACATTCTGGGCCTGTGTAAATTTCAACTAACAAATTGGGCCTAGCCTATAAAATTACAATAACTTATTGATGAAATTACTTTCTGAGTTTCTTTCCAAATAAATTGAGTATTTAAATCCTCGTACTTACCTAGTTTTTTCTGATTTTCTTCAAGGCTTAATATTTTAATTTGGAAAAATAATACTACAATGGAAAAAGCTAATACTGTTAAGAACAACCGAAAATTGGCTAAAACTAAATTGGAAGTTCTGAAGATCATGGTTAGTACAACTATAGGAAAATTACAAATAAAATACTGAACAAATTTATCTGAAAATATAGTTTACATGATTTAAAACTTGGATCACACAAATAAATAAAATACTAGAAAGAAGGAAAACCCAGCAAAAGTAAAGGTTTATGAGCTGAGGTCCTCGCTGACACAAAATTTAAAAGCACTATCATTTCTTATAAATGTCTGTCAGCGTATGGAATGAAAAATTAAATTTGTAAACCGGCAACCATTCATAAATTTAATAATCAAACAACGCTTTATTTACATTGTCGATGGTAAAATTCCGTTCGTCTGGTCGTCTACTTTGTTTTGGTTTGTATTATTTTGCTTCATTAGTAAACTTCCAGGAATTGGTTATTTTGGAGCATATGTTTACAAGTCAGTGTTGCCAAGCGCACTCTGGATATTATTGTTCATCCAGTCCATGGGAAGAACCTATTACTCTATGGAACCAATAGAAGCCAATAGCATAGATAAAGGGATACAAAGCATCCCTTTATCTATGCCAATAGCAATGGCATAGTTAAATGTTTGTATATAATAATAGGTGAGCAACAACATAAATGCCGTCACTGATCAAACGTTCTTTTGTTTGAAAACATATGGATAAACATTAATTCAATATGTTAAGTAATTATAGTTTTAATATACGCATTTTTTGTTTTATGGTGATTTCTAATGGCTAAAAAATCAATAGCACACGTTTACCGATCGCGGGTGAAACACGAACGCTACGCACGGACGGAACATTACGTTGTAAATGCCAATGACGCGATCCATTGTAAAACAATGTGACGACCCACCCCTAAAACTGTATTTGTGGATAGCTCCTTAAATTAGGACACCACATATTATATTGTTAATGGATTATATGAAGATTATAATCTTATTATCCATGAAGGAAAGCCAGTCCTAGTTTATTGATAGTGAGCCCGGAGACTGCTATTGGGTCTCTTGGACAAATGTACAGAATAAGGTTATTGAACTAAAATCAAGTGCGCAGTAAGGCACTCATGTGGGAATGCTGATGGTCAGCGTGGTTCACATGGGTCAAGCTGCGTTAGCGGGTCGTTGCCGCTGAGCCTAGAAACAGTCAGTCGAAGAGTTGACTCGGAAAGTGCGTGTGCGCTGTCCGTACCGCGGCCCGTACCGTCGTTGGGCCCATGCCGCGGTTCGCGTTCTCTGTCCCCCAAAATCAATTAGGCCTTTATCTGAAGTTTAGTATGAAGTTTCGAAAATGTTAAATGCTCACATGTTAATTTGAAGTTAAACAGTTGAACTGTTTTAATAAAGTTAGATTTTCTTGAAGCCACGTGCGTCATTATTTGAGCTCCCAACCGGGAAATAATGAGTAAATATCTCGGCTACTGGCACAACACTAGCGCATATACCAAAACAATGATTGCATATACAAAACGCGGGAAAATTGCTTACAGTATTACTTACAGAATAATGACTTTGCTGATGACGAAAATGGGGAAAGACAAGTACAAATAATACTAAGCAAGTGTATCTAAACGATGGGAGGACAGCAGTGATGCAAAAGATACGAAAATCGTTCTAATTTGCTGATATTAGACCCAGTAAACGGTGGGAGTAAATTTCACAAATAATACTGTATGGGGAACTGTTTAAAGACGTCCAGGTACAGAATGTTTAGGTTAGGATGGATTAATATTTGTTCGGGTTTTTAATTAAAATGCTTATTTACAAATTTTAGGGACATTTTTTGAGTAGTACTGGCTCATAATTGCCAGAAAATGCAGCATGCTTTTGCATGCAGTATGCTGTTTTTTCTTGGTTCTGGCACAGTACTGGGATTTTCTACCAATTATGGGATAATCCCAGAATTCTGTGCCTGAAAATATCTATTTTTTCATATGGAGCATGGGTACCATGATGATCCTCAAAAGATTTTTAAGATAAGTTTGGTATACTTGAATTAATTAATACAACTAATTATAAAGCGTGAGAGGGAGGGAAATTTATATACTATCATTTGCCTGCAACAGGCCAACCCCTCAAAGGCAGGCGAAATCACACGAGGAGTTCCGAAATACCCGAAAATTCCTAAGTCCAAGTGTTACTTCTAGCGGACAATAAATAAACTTTTAGGGCAAGATATAAACAACAACAAACCAAATGATTCATCCGATATGAAACAGTCGTGACAAAAAAAATCAAAATGCTCCAGCCAAAGATATACTTAGCAGGATCACGAATAACACTCCTTGGGTGTCGTTGGGACATGCCTGGCGCTGGCGAACGACGAGTAAAATTTCCCTCCCTCTCTTGCTTCTTAGTTATATTAATTCTACTATAATAACCACCCTAACCCTCCAGCTTTCTTTCCTTCTTGCGGGACTCCACCTCCACCTCCAGCCTCCAGTACAACTCAGCAAGTAGAGTGCAAGATATAGGGCGGGCGGCAACTACTGTAAACTCATCAAATTGCCTCGTAGACCTCAGCTGAAAATTACTAAATGAAATGTTTTTGTTGAAATGTCGATACTTTTGTTTTTCAGGGCCTTTTATGTGTAAATTTGTGTCTACCGTAACATGTGGTTGTATAAGTTGATTAATAACCCAAACAATAATAAATAATAATTTTGCCAGCAGCACACTCCTCACCCGCCCTATTGGTGCCCCCCATGATTCTGACTTTTCCTAAAAAAATTCACAAAGTTCATGACCATCCTTCATCCATCACATGCAGGCCCGGCGACAGGATTTTCGGGCCCCTGTGCAATTAACAACCCCGGGCCCTGAGACTTGGCGACCTTTTTTTTTACTTGTTTCATATGCTTTTGAGCCTTTTATGCCGTTCCGGGGCCCTTTTTTAGTGTTTCCGGGCCCCTATGCATTTACCCCCAATGCCCCCCCCTGTCGCCGGCCCTGATCACATGACTGCTAATACTTCCGCCTAAATTGTATGTTGAAAGGAAAATTAAATATAACATTTTTATTTTAACAGTTATTTATTCATACATTTAAATAAATTGAAAATAAAGAAACTAAACTGAAAATTGCCAAACCTTTTTTTAACATAAATTATTAAGTAGGAGGTGAAACTAAACTTTGATAACTAAACTATTCTTTCAACAGCCACTAAGAAAATCCTTTAAAACATCCCCAAATTCTTATATAAATTATGTCTTTGAATAAATCAACCATGATACCCAACATTGATCTTTGTAAAATGTTTTGTAAATGTGTCTTTGTAAATAAATTTGTTTACGCATGGAGAAAAAACAAGCATTTTTTGAAGAAACATGTATACCCAGTCAGCACACATTGTAAAAATAACGTTATTTTCACGTGAAAAAAGTAAAAAAACGTAAAAGTAAAAAGCAAAACATATTTTTTACGTGAATATGATGAAAAAATTTAAAGTGAAAAATGTAGTGAAATTAAAAACGTTATTTTCACGGGAAAAATATGAATCAAAAGTATAATCAAATGAAATAACAAATATAACTTTTTTATATTTTTTTATTTTCTTGTTTCTTCATTTCGATTTTTATACGTTTTGATTAATCTTGTGCGCTTATAAAAAACTATCATCCTCGTAAAATACACAAATTCTACAGTAATCGTTTATTTAGTCCAAACTAAAATTCAAAAATATAACAAATAATTTTTAAAAATTTAATGGATTTATAAATAATTATGTTATGAATTATTTATATAAAATTATTATACTATTTGTTAAATTGTTATTCGTTATACTTATTATGTTTTAAAATAGTTTACTATTTAAAAAAGTGCCTGACACAATAAAAGCTATTTATTTCAAATTATAAAAAAAATTAAATCACCCTGCCAAAATAATATGGGCCATAAATCGTGAATTGTGTCAAGACAAACCTCCCCTCAGACGACGCCGCGGCACAAACCGGTGCGGTGCGGTGGACTGAACTGGAGCCTGAGTGTGGAGTGAGGAGTGAGACGCCGTTGGCCTCAGTTTCAGTTAAAGTCATAACAACGGCTTTTAAGGTTTTAAAGTGGAAGTTTAGACTTAATTGCGGTCTTCAAGTAACTGCGAACAATGAGTTAACCCTACTACGGGCTTTCATCGTTCTTGGTAAGTTTATACTTTGGATATTTATTTAGTCATCTATTGTGAAATCAAGATAACCTAACCTCAACTTTCAGCATTCCATTATAGTTTTTCTGATTAGTTGATACAAATTTGGTAATTATGCATATCATAACAACTCTCCTAGCCTTTTCAAAACACTCCCATGTGATAATTCAGTACGAGTTTCATATCTGATCTTCTAGGTTTATGTTGATTGTCGATTGTTTACCTTAAATGCTTATTATAGGTTTGATAACTGAACTTCTCAATTGGATTTAACATGGGCAAAGATCAGTTCTGTTTTGGGTACTCAGTTCAGATTTCGGTTATCCGATATTAACTATCAACCTATCATGTTTAACTCAACTAACTGATGTACTGTTTTAACAAACAACCATCAGTGGGCTAGTGAAGAAACTTCAATAACAAACAAATACCGAAACCATTGTCAATTATATCTAGGCCTATATCATTCGATTCTCTCACAAACAACAAGTCATACCAAACGTAAATATAATAAAACTAAAATTATATTAAACATACGCCTAATAATATAATAACTAAATTAAAACGCTACTAGGCCTATAATTAACTAACTAAACACAACTTACTACCTTATTTCTCATCATCTGCCATCTTGTACTAAAATACTGTCGATAAACATATTTTCGTAAAGTAACAAATCAATCGATATCAAAGACAGGTGTTAAGTTCTGACCAACAGACAGTACATTGAACTTCGACTATTGGTAGAGCGTTCGATATTGTTTCTTAGAAAATCAGATGTTGAATCGTCTGCCATAGGAACAAACGGCAGAAGATCAGATAGGCTATGAAACTCGTACCCCCTAACTCCTAAGCCTCAGCTTTATTACTAAATTTTGAACTTCTTGTTGGATACAGTTTGGGCGTTTTATCTTGAGCTATGGGAACCGTTTAGGCCTACACCTGAAGCGGTTGGAGTGGAGTGAATATGTTCAGAAAACTATAGCTGATACCTAAAGTTAACCTGATATGTTAACATTTTTTAATAGCTGTCTATATACCTATTTACTGTAATTTGTATTTAATCACATTTAATATTTGTTGAGATTAACTTTTTCATTATTTAGTGCCCCAGATCATTAAGAATAAATAAATAATGTTTGACAGCTTCGGCAACGGAATAGGCCTAAGCTCAAGATGAAACGCACCAACTGCATAACCTCTGATTATATTTCGTTCTGCTAAAGCATATTACCTATTTTACTTCTACTGTTTATTTTTGCCCGTCACTAGCACTTATCAAAGGCCTAACTTAAATATAGGTAGGCTACTCTGATTGAGTAGGCCCATCTGGTGAGACCTTATCAGACTCCACCTTAATGCATTTGATTACATTATTTTGTTTATTTAGGTTAGATATTGATGTTTTTTAGAGCGTTTTGATTTGTTCTCGATGAAATTGAATAATCTTAATTTCGGTTACAGACGTATAAAAGTTTCAGATTGATAGCCTATTTCCAATAAAATTTAGACCGCTTGGAAAACTGCACCCGCCTATTCGGAAACGTTGGTAATGAGCACCTTAGCCAACTTAACTTTTTAAATATTGAAGTAGCCTTCAAGCAATTTACATTTGTTTATCTGCAATTTAATATTGTTTGATTATTTTGTAATTTTATGTTTTTTTGTGTTTCTTTTAGGAAGGAGCTTGCTGTTACATTTTTAACACCAAGAAAAGATTACAAGTTTCTAGGCTTTTTGGAGAAATTGTGAGAATCGATCCAGTCTATGAATTGGCTTCAAAACACAACTTACTTAAGGAGAAAAAATTCAGGTAGGTTTTTAGTATTGCTTTCTGTGGGTGTCTTAGGATTCCTTTTTGTCTTATATTTTTTATGATGTTTTATGATCAGCGCACGGAAAACTCCATAACATTCTTCAGATTACTTATTGGCTCTAATTTTTTAATCGATGTTACACTAAAGATTATTTTCATTTGGATGTTTCATCAATCTGCAGAAATTCTCATGTGGTGTGTAAGGAATTTAAAAAAACTATGGTATAATGATACAAAGGTTTGTTTTCTCTTGGACGATATGATGTTCCGAGGTTGACAAATAATGTTAGGTAGCAAATATTCTTGGTATTTAGACATTTTTGCTAATTTTTAACTAATTTGCATTTAGGCCTAATGTAGGTAAGCAAGCATGTATTGTAACTACAAGCTTTCTTCCTGGAGTGAAAAACTATAAATGTGAATTGGATATAAATAGGCCACGATAAATTGCAAACCCAGTGTTAACTAACACAGATAACCTGCCAGGAAGTCTACTTACTAAAACAGCAATTCAAAATAAATTTAGGTGAAACTTTAAGTTCCTTATTATAGCATTACCATATATTTGATTGCAATAAAACAGTTTAAACTTATTTAACGTTTTTATGACCTCAGAAAGCATTTTTCATCACTCTGTATACAAAGATTGCCCGTTACCGTACAGCTGAAATCTACGAAAACCCTCGACTTCCTTACATCAAAACAAATAATGATCAGCGGATTTTTGTTACCCAAACTTTGCATTTCCGTACCCAAACAAACGAAGTTCCGGTTTTGACAGTTCAACCAGCTGGCTCTAAAGTAAAATAGACAGTTCAGCCCTATTGTGTTTTCTTATAGAGAAATGACTAAATTATGAAATTTTGGATGATTTTTTATAAGTTTGGTTACTTATTTGCATCATAATGAAATGTATTGTTCACAACTCATCACTAAAGTACCATTTCACATCAAGACTAATAGTGAAATATACTATTATTTCTCTATTTCCTGCCTTTATTCCCCATAAAACAGTAATTATTAATTCACTGACCCAGTAACCTCCTGCCTGCTATACCGAGTTTGCATGGCTTTTCTTGATAGACCAAAGTAAAAATATTTTTACAGTGTAGTCTCCCAGTAAATTTTGATTATGATATTAGTTTGCTTTATAATATTAATTGGATTTGTTTTGATTTACAGGAAGCAAGATTTTGTGGAAGATGGAGTTGAAAATGGAACATGAGGAAGCGTACAAACTAATGTTGTGTTGGCCTATTAAGGTTTAATAAAAAAAAAACTTAGCCGATACTGTATTGAGTATATGTTAATTTTTTAACATTTTTCATGTCAATACATAAATTTATTCAATCATCGTTCTATTTATTTCACAAGGCCTTAATTAGTCAAGAATAAGTTAAAATAACTGCTCACTTTGAAATTATATATATATTGCAGACAGATTCACTGATAAGGGATATTATGGTTTGAAATTATATATATTTTTCAGACAGATTCACTGATAAGGGATATTATGGTTATTACAAAAAGTAGAACAAAATCCCCTTTTTCCGTGGTTTTATTCGTGCTTAGCATTAAATTAAACCATGATTAATGGGTATTTAGTTCTACTTTTTGAAATAATATATAGTAATAATAACGATAATAATTGATAATATTTATATACAATCTCTTTAAAACAACAGTGTTTGGTGTAATACTTTTTCAGTATTATTCCTTGGTTATAAGGCCTAGTAGTAATTTGTAAATTTTACAACATTTTTATTGTTAAATATCACAGAATTCAAATATGTTGACTTTTAAGTTTTTTTAATGAGTTTGAATAAAAATATGCTATTCATGCTAACATTTTTTTGAAGTAGTTATTTGAACATAAAATTAACAAAAATGTTTTTATGTAAAAAGTGTTAAAGATGGTGAAGGTATAAGGTGTATAAAACGTAATTTTAACCAAAAAATTTCAAATATGTGAAAAACATAACGAAATTAAAACGTAATTTTTACATAAAAATGTACACTATGTGAAAATAAAACAAAATTAAAATGTAATTTTTACGTGAAAATGTTAAAAATGATAAAATAAAGTGAAATAGAAACGTGATTTTTGCGTGAAAAATGTACAATATATACAAATAACGTGAAATGAAAACGTAATTTTCACGTATTTTTTTCACGTGAAAAACACGGCCAAAGTTGTGACATTTTCACTATATTTTCACGCGAAATAAACGTGATATTTACTTTTTTTCACGTGAAAATCACGTTAAAAATGTTCAAAGAAAACGTTATTTTCACGTGATTTTTTCATTGTTGTGCTATCTGGGTATATTTTCAACATGACATGTGTATGGAAAACATGTATATGCATGAGTACAAGTACTTTTATTGACATTTAAGAAAAAATTCTGGTTTTGAAAAAAATCCATAATAAAATCAAATGTAAAACCAAAATACTCAAAAAGAGAAAATTGTTAGATTGTGGGTATCAACAAAGATCAATACTGTACAGATGCAACCATGATACCCATGATTATCCAAAATTGATCAACATTGCTAAAAGTTATACAATTCTTTTTTTGGGGTTCTCTCACCTATTGTTATACCAGGGATTTTGTCGATGCAGTCAAATTCCTACGTAGGAAACTAAATCAGGAAACTTAAATCCTGAGTCTGTGCTAACTCCAATATGTCACCCTTCCTGTAATGCTACCATAGTTCTACAGATTTTACAAGCTAGGAAGAAAAATAATACTGATTAAAAAATAAATAAAATACAAAAATATCTTTGGTTTGATTAAGCCAAGACTTAAAAAACTTATCAAAGAACATAATTTATTATTACTTTCACAACAATTATTTAAGAAGAACATTTTACATTTTTCAAGTCTTGGTAAACATAAAACATAAGATTAATTAACATTAGAAAATATATCTTAGGGCCGCGTCACATTGGTCAAGTAACTGGGCCGAGTCAACTCGGCTGAATTGCTGTAGGATCAGCTGATTCCTTTAGTTTAGAATTGTCAACTTGACTCGCCCATTTGACAAAGGTCGGTTTACATTGGTCGAGTTGACGGTCGAGTCTAACTCCCCCTCCTCAACCAATGTGACGCGGCCCTTAAAACCATAAACTTAAATAAAATACAAAAATCTAAACACTCTATACAAGAAAAGACAAATAACACATAGTTAAACTACCCAAAAACCATATAACAAATATTTTAAAAACTAATATCTTTGATATGACAATAAAAAACTTATGAGATGATAACTCATATTACAGTAAAATCTCATTTATTAAAAATTCAGGAGTCAGCTATTAAATCAGGATAGCTATTAATTTTCCAGGAATTAATTTATTTCAAACTAGAGGGCGTTTGAATTATCGAGGGTTTGGGTTGCAGAGGTTATTGCAAATGAAATTTGAATTATGGAGGTCTGTCTGTTTACAAGCGTGATAAACGTCGCAATGAAATCTCACCAATGGATTCAGAGTACAGAATTGCACTACAGTGCATGATTCAACAGGTTTTTGCCTAATTTAAATTTTAGAGTCTTAGAGTGGTCTAAGATCGAACTGAAGAGGTTGACTTCTAATTTAAGATGTTACATTTTGAATTACACCAACAAAATGTGAATTCCAGAGGCTCAAGTTGACAAATATTCAAATTTCAGAGGCAAGATTATGCATAAACACATTTCTAACTGTGTATTATTTTTCGAATATTACATCTTTTTATTTAAAGGGAACAAACAAAATATAATAATTATAAAGGTTTTTGAATTATTGAGATTCGAATTAGTGATGTACTACTGTGCACGTAAACTAAACTATAGTGGTATAAGAATGAATGAGTCTACTTCTACAACTTGAAAGGCATAGAACACTCAGAGTTGTACTGTAACTAAGGCAACTTGAGGTACAATTTGAGCAAATTGTGCATGTCATGGCACTGACTTTAACATTTGTATGCAATACAAATAATACTAACTGCTGCTTACAAGGAATGAGTAATAAAGACAAATGTATAAAATTGTGCTTGTGAGAGACCCAAGTTGAATTAAGAGGTTTCTCATGATGTTTAATGTAAATAGTGAACCATCTATTTCTTGAGATAATCCTTCATACTTTTGGATTTCAACTTCTTCTTTGAAGAAGATTCACCCTCCTTTGAAGGCCTCTTTGATGGACTTTTTTCTGGAACAAAGAAGTAGAAATAAATAAATTTGTTTACGCATGGAGAAAAAAACTAGCATTTTTTTTAGAAAACATGTATATATTTTCAACATGACATGTGTATGGAAACATGTATATGCACATGAGTACAAGTACTTTTATTGACATTTAAGAAAAAATTCTGGTTTTGAAAACAATCCATAATAAAATCAAATGTAAAACCAAAATACTCAAAAAGAGAAAATTGTTAGATTGTTTAATTTTAACACAGAGGAGAATAAAAAGAGGTATCTTCTAATGTTGCGCACAAGTGGTGTCGAGCGCAGGAGTCGAGGACTTATAAAAAAATAGTTCACCATTAATGCCGCGAGCGAGCAGCACCGTCGCTGCCCTCTCCTAATTTAACTTAACTGTAGCTGGATTTAGCGGTAACTAGCAAGCATTTGGGCGCAACAGAAGACCCATTTAAAAGCGACCCCTGTTAGATTCTTCTCTGTGATTTTAACTAATCCTAGAACTTTAATCCATGTGAATTATATTTTAAAGAAGTTTTTGAAATTATAATGTTTGATAAGTAATAAAAAAGTTCTTCATTTTAAGATATTCAAAGAAATTGAAAATATATACATCTGAGTTATTTCCCAAAACTGAGGTCTTCGAGTGATAAAATGCCACATATTGTCATTCTATAAAACATGACCATTATGATTAAGGATGAAATAAAAATAATAAAACTGTGGTACAGAGAGCTTAATTAAAAATTTAACAGCCTTTTAAAAGCAATCACTGTGCTTTTATGAGTCTCTGGTTCATTACCACCAGTGATAGAGGGTAAAAAAGCCAGTGTCTCTATTTCTGGGACCACCAACACAGTAGACTCCTTCTTATCCGGACCCCTCGGGACCAAAGTCTTTCCAGATAATGGATTTTCTGATTAAATCAACTTTCCTAAAAATAATTATTGAAAACCATTGAAACCATTTATTATCAAAGAATTTTCCATACAATAGCTCAGCCAAGTGACATAGCACTTGTCGGCAGAGTCCGTAGCCAAAGAAAAAAAACAAACAATAAGAAATTAATTATAAAGGTTGCTCTTATGTGGTGGCAGGTGATCCAATCAATGACTTTATTATTTCTGCTGAAAACACTAGTGCAGGTACGTACACATACATAATAAACACATACCGTACATAATATATATCTATCTATACTAAAGTACTCAGAAATTACTCTTTGGGCTGTCAGGAAAACATGTACTCTATGCTTTAAATTGGAATTCAATCCATTTACGTAATTGAATTAATAATTACTTTCTGGAATAGACATGAAAATGAAATGGAAAATTTTTCCTCAAAAATTAAGAATTTGGGTGATAAGGTGATTTTAAAAGGAGGAACTTTATAATATTTGATATTTAGGATTGAAAAAGTACAAGTAACTATTGAGTGGCGCAAGAATATGTACTAGTGGATCTGCAGGTCAATGGGTGCCCGGCATAGTGCTATTACTGAGTTGTGGGATAGCGAGGACTGAAGTGTTAAACTTTATTGAAAGTGTAAAAGTGAGAAGATTTCAGGTGTTCCAGATGAAGTGAAATTGTGACATGCTTGAAGAGTCAAATGAGTGGGAATGTTGTGCTTGGATTGTCAAACAAAAGGGAACCTGGGTCACAGACAAAGCCTAAGTTAAGATACAACACACTACTTTCCTTAATTGCACAACCAGCTGGAGATAGCTTCTTTAAATAGTCTATTACTCTTATGATAGTCAGTTAGGTGGTCAGGCAGCTGATTATATAGATATTAAATCCAAACAAGAAAATTTAGATATTAGATATTAGATATATAATAAATAAAAATACCCCTGTTGCAGCATGCCTGCATACTCAACGAATTTCAAATGCAAAACAACATATGGCAATCCAAAATAGCGAGATTTGACATGTTTTGGTAAGTTACATTAGAACAACATGGGGAATGAGTATGCAGGTTTGCTGCTACAGGTATATTAAAAGTGGGTGGTTTTAATTAAATATTTAGTACATCTGAACTAGAAGAACCTATTTACCAAGTTTTATCAAGATATGTTGAGAAATAACCGAGATATAGAGTTTTATTTATTTCCCGTAAGGTTAACATTGGGACAACGTACTGTGTTTAACAACACTTTCAATATCTCGGTAACCAATGGACATAGAGCAGTGATTCAAACTACTAAGTTGTTTGTTTTTTTTAGCTGAATGCAATGGTGCCCGAAAAAATTCGATAAATTTTATTTTTCTATGTAAAATACTCAAAAAAATCAATTTTTGGGGAGTTTATCCCCCTTTACCCCCCCCTTCCTGGGCTGGTTTACGAACTCGTCCGAGGAATTACCACTTTACATGTCTGTCCCAAATTTTATTAAGATCGGACAATTTTTACGGCCGCTATCTTGCTCACAGACACATATATAGATATATTAATAAAGAAAGTTAAAGGGTACTTTGTTTTTATTTTAATATTACAATATACATATACATATAAATTCAAACGAATGGTATTTTTTGCTTCTGGTGGCCCCAAAACTGAAAGTTATCATGGTCTCATGCTTAGGTCTTACCATGAGACCTACGGTAATAGCTTAGCGGTTCCCTATAGGGGAAATTTGCTAAAACAAACTCATTTTACTTGAACTGAAAAGAGCGAGGCATTCCTAGTCTCAAACAATTTTCCACAAGAATCGTCAATACACAACCGTCCATTTCCTGCCGATTACGTCTGGTTAAATTAACGTTTCAATAAAAATTGACCGGTTGAAAAAATTTTACTTCTGCTGAGAGTAGTCCGGTTGAACCGATGTCCAGTTAAAAGGTGTAAAGAAAAGAGGGAGTCTACTGTACTTACAAATGATCCTGAAAAATATTTGGTACTTTGGTATTATACGGAGGCCACCCTTATACAGCGCGCTGCAGCGGTTATGTTAGGCTGGGTTATATGTAATGGACTTTCCTCGTTTCGTCACGAATCTAACTATACCAGATGAGTCATACTTTTATCCGCCAAATTCCTTCCAATTAGGCCAAGGTCAGGTCGTTGACCGGAGCGCGCACATCACCTGTTACCGCCACAAGTATTACTTCATCTGGTATTCGTAACGAAACAAGGAAAGTCCTACTAACATATTTATGATAACCCAACCTAACATAACCGCCGTAGCACGCTGTATAAGGCTCACTATACATGTGGCGACTGGGTGTGGCCGTTAGCAAAGGCGTTCAACTCAATCCTCGCCAACATCGCTGTCTTCAGGGAGGCAGATCATAAAGACCGTTCATCATAATAATGTCCAAATTCAATCAAAGTAAGTCAATCAAAGTACGTTCTTTCCACTTATATGGTTATTTTTGGTATCCGGTAAACAAACCTCTCAACAAATTGTGGCCTCCGTATGTACCAAAGTACTGAAAATTCATCAAAACTCAAAACAAACCTGGGGAAGCCTTCATCTCCTTGGTGGCCTTGTAGGCGGCCGACATCCGCGCGATGTTCTTCTTGTAGACCTCCTCATGTTTGACGATCCTCCGCGGGTAGTCGGTGCCCACCACACAGCCCGCCTGAAAACAGAGGTACATTAGATACATTACTTTGGAATGGTGACCTACCCAGGTGGGTATTTTAAGCCAACTATGAATGACAGATGAGTGAAGGACGTTTGTGGCCCGATCTCGTAGTCTTGTTATTGACTAACGCCGACATGTTCCTTAGACAGGACTGTTAATCAATAGCCCAACAGCCAGGGCCTACATTTTTACGTGGGATCCGAACCACAATTTTACCTGGTACAATTTACGAAGTGGTCTAATTATGAGGACGGTCTTATGAACGTAGTATTCAATAGTGCGGACGTTGATCCCCACAAGGGAACACCACCTCCAGAAGCCATCACTCATAACTATCCACTATTGATGACCTCCAAGTAGCTGGATTACAGGACGCGCCACCGTCCCAGATCAAATCTGGTAAGTACGATGTTCTTTTACAGAGCAAGTGATTATTCAAAACATCGTTCATGCAATAGCATTTACTGCCATTTTAGGAGTTCAAGAGCCAAGGCAATTTAAAATTAAACACTTGCCATGAAATAAAATATTATCTATGACCGTGGTACAATAAATAAATTAATAAACAGACAACAAATAACAGATCACAGTAATAATCGTAATAATAAACAAAAAGATCGCAACATATACAACAATTACGATTTAAAATACTAAAACATGAATTATATATATACTGGAAATAATTACCTGTTTCTGTACGGACAGAGGCGCTTCCCACGGCTCGTAAATGTATTCTGGAGGGAACTTCTTTACTTCTGGCACGTACTTCCTGAAAACGAGGGTGTCATTTTAAATTTCTTACCTGCTGAATCAAAGAAGGTGGGATTACAATATAAAGTGGAGTTGTATAACATGCACTGAAATATAATCCAAAGAAACATTCCTAGATAAATCTACACCAAAAATATTTTTTTTAGAACTGAGGCTGTAAAAATGTAACGTCCCAAAATAAATTATAAATGAGACAGTTGGTTCATTAAATTAATTACAGTTTCATTATCATGAAAATCATCAGTGTGCTGGGAGTGATTAAGGAAATAAAATTATAAGGGAATAAACATACCAAAATTAATTCAGGTTTTTTTTTTTAAATCCAATTGATTTCTTAAAGGAAAATTGTTTAGTAATTTATTTACATTAGTTGTTAAAAATATCACACTGTCCTGGCATCGCATCCATCCATCCACACATATGTCACATATATCACATACATCTCGTATTGTGACGGTTTCGAACCTTGTCACCCTGCCAGACACAAGTCTATAGGCCACCCTATCTCCTTAGGACTAGGGGTTGGAGAGGTAAAATATGCCATGTGCGAGCTATCGTATATTCGGCGTCATTGGATAAAAGGTAGTCCCAATTATAGGACTGCAGGCAGACGTTGGCTGACGAACGTTGCGCCACGTTGGTTACATCAATGTGATTTATCAAAAAAAACATAACATCAAAACACACACAGAGTGCACACTGATTGCACTGATTGCTGTGGTTGCACACACTGTTTCGTGTGATAACATCAAAACCACATTCTATCTTTATCTTTCCAGGCAACAATTAAGAGTTTATTGTTGTTTAAAGAGTTAGGTAATCCGGTAATTAGCCAAAAAAAACCAAGTTCAGACGGCTGGTAAATTCTTCTCGTTAAAACTTTAATAAGACATGACCGACGACCACGGGGGGTGGCAGAGACAGACCTGATGTAGTCGCCGAGTTTGTCGGTCTTCTTGCCGAACACGACGGGACTGTAGACACGGTGGAACTGGTGGAAGAAGGCGGATGCCGAGAGCCACATCCAGTTGCCGGCGTTCAGCGCCCAGTCCTGGTCCAGCAGCAGCTCTTCGAACACCTGCGGCGGCAGACGACAGTCAGGTCATTCGGGGCAGATAGATAAACTTTTGGGTCATTTGGGAGAAAACAGTTGTCGGATCATTTAGGGGGGATCATAGCCATCTCTAGAAACAAGGCCGTGGCACTAGTAAATGGCAACATCGCGCCTAAGTGTCCAGCTGATTTGTTATGCATACTCTCTTATGGCACTATTTTTTGTTTACGTGAAACCAGCTGGCTCTGAAAGGGTTTTTACGGTGCAAAAAACCCTTGAGAAGCAAAATCAAATCAAATCAAAATCAGCTTTATTTCATTTATTATTTACAATACAAGAAACAGTCTTAGCACATATTGTTTACAAGTTAAATATTTACAAATAATTCATTTAGGCTATTCTAAGTATGAAATTGAATTTCTCTCACATAGGCTTTATTGCCCGTGCGTGAGAGTGTGTTTATAATGCTGTTTTTATTCATAATTACTTGAGCTGAGAAATCAAGAAAAACAAACTGAAAAAGAAATAGAAATCAGATATCAAATAAAGATGTGCAGCATTGCCAGGTCGAAGGCCGCGGCCCTATTACTACAGATGGCCGTGGGTAAACAGATAAGAAAGCCAGGTCATTTAAGGCAGTACATAGTCAGGTCATACAGTTCGCGCATTATATCTCCGGCTATGACAGAGTCAGCTGGTTGCAAGGCGCGGGGGGGAGAGGGGGTACTTTTCTGAAAACATTGTTCTATAGCCCCACTGTGTGTCAAACGCAGTGTTTACTAGAATCATATGTTGAAAATATCATATGATACGGTTAGTATCGTAGTGGTCATAGCCGGAGATATAATGCGCGAACTGTACAAATATGTGGCAAATGGTCGAGTCATTTGGGGCAAATAGAGGGTAATTTGGGAGAAAACCTCTTCAGTCGGGTCATTTGGTGCAGACAGTTGAATAGTCAAGTCATATGAAGTAAATGGACAGGTCATTTATGTCTGTTAAAAATTTCTTTTCTTTTTCACGCGCATGTTAGTGAAAATCTTTATACAAAGAAGTGTGTTATCTTGTTTACTAGACATTTCTCAATCCTCATTGACCAATTGAATAACAAAAAACTTTAAAGGTTGTTAAGAATTATAAGATTTGAAAATATATAAATACATCTGAAAAAACTGGTCAAATGGTAGAAAATTTATAACTTGTGAACCTTGATCAGGATCAAGGCTACACAAATCTTGATTAAAAAAAACCAACTGCCACATACCTTCTGCCCCTGCTCTCAGTACTGCTAATCACTGCGTACCTTCTGCCCCAGCTCCCAGTTCTGCCAATCATTATGGACCTTCTACCCCTGCTCCCAGTTCTGCCAATTACTACGTACCTTCTGCCCCAGCTCCCAGTTCTGCCAATCACTACGTACCTTCTGCCCCTGCTCTCAGTACTGCCAATCACTGTGTACCTTCTGCCCCAACTCCCAGTTCTGCCAATCATTACGCACCTTCTGTCCCTGCTCCCAGTTCTGTCAACCGCCACATACCTTCTGCCCCTGCTCTCATTACTGCCAATCACTGCGTACCTTCTGCCCTGCTCTTAGTGTTGCCAATCACTACATACCTTCTGCCCCTGCTCCCAGTGTTGCCAATCACTACATACCTTCTGCCCCTGCTCCCAGTGTTGCCAATCACTACGTACCTTCTGCCCCTGCTCCCAGTGCTGCCAATCACTACGTACCTTCTGCCCCTGCTCCCAGAGCTGCCAATCACTGCGTACCTTCTGCCCCTGCTCCCAGTGTTGCCAATCACTACATACCTTCTACCCCTGCTCCCAGTGTTGCCAATCACTACATACCTTCTGCCCCTGCTCCCAGTGCTGCCAATCACTACGTACCTTCTGCCCCTGCTCCCAGTGCTGCCAGAGGTCTCCGCGGGTGAGGAAGCACGCCACGGCGTGGCGCGCCAGGTGGTGGATCCAGCCCTCCTGGCGCAGCTGCCGCATGATGGCGTCAATGAACGGGTAGCCCGTGCGGCCCTGCCACATTACACACATGACAATCTGCTATAACGTTACTGGAAAAATGCAGACATCAATTTTCTACACTTTTTAGGTTGGTTTCTGGTTAGTAATAATTGTGATAAAACGACTGTAAGTTCATTTGTATTGCTTTCGTTTATAAAATTGACCCAATATGAAAATAAGTTTTTATATTTCTGTGGTTTTTTTCTCGTACAAAACCATGTTATGAAATATTTTTTTATAAAACTATCCCTCACATAAACAAATTGATATATATCACATGCTTACAGGGTAATATTTACTCCTTTCTAGTCAAAAGTAAGCTAAATATAAACATAAGTACTGGCAGGCAGAATTTTTCGGTAGCCAAATTTTGATGTTTAGCATTCAAAATCACTCATAGCTTTGATCAGATTTATTTATCAACCAATTGAAAAACACCTAACTTTTTTTACAGGTTGATTGACAGGTTTTGATATGAGGGATCATTTGTATATTGTATAATACAGTAACAACATCAACTGATGAGTTTTGACGAACCATTGTGTTGCGCCAAATGTCTCATAAGCTACACAAATCTTAGGTAATGCCTTAAATTTACCTAATAAATGCAATCAAGCTTAGTGACATGGTTGTACTTGGAACATGCACCCAAAAACACCTCCAAACCAACTCTCTTCCCCCCCTCCCAACTCTCTCACTCTCTCAACGCATAGCTTTAACTTCATAAATATTCATAAATAATAACACATAGCCTTCAATAATGCACCCCCATAGTTTTACATATCAATTTCTTTTTGGGGAGGGGGGGGGGTCATCAATATGGATTTTGGGAAGGTGCACAAAATTCACCATACTGACACAGAAACAGCTGATTTCTCTTCCCGTTTGTTGGCTCGAAAGTTACCCTTTGCCTTCCGGACTGCGATTACAAGATACGGAGGTAAACAATCCACTGATTTTCATCAAACCGACGTGTAATGCTTGGTTATTGGTTGTAACGTTACAACATCCCGTCACAAATCGTCGTTAATCTCAGGGTCGTGGGTGCGGGCCCCACGTTGGGCGCCAAAATATTGAAATGTACCAAGTGTGGTAAATTAATTATTAAAATTTTCTTTTATCCTTTCTAGTTATTTATTTTCTTTTAAGTTTGATCTCAGGGTAGGGTTCTTTGCCAACGGCAATTCAAACTATCTAAACCTTATTTAAGTTTTATACTCAATGAAAAGTATTTTATAATATCATAATTGAGTTCATTGAACTTTCTTAATTTTATCTAAGAAAATAGGATACTTTTTTTAAATGAAATGAATTAAATGTGGGACCTGATTCACGTTTCTTTTATTATTTTAAGATCAATTATAATTCAATTAATTTTCCGAATAAGGCTAGGTGAAACAGCTAGTCGCCGATTATCACCAAATCTTATTTAGGGAATTCTTATTGAAACAGCTTGACAGCCGATTATCAATAAGTTGAAGAGAGAAGTCCAGCTAAGCCGAGAGTCCTTACCTTTCGGTATGGAGACCAGCTGTTGCCGAGTTCTTCTACCTTGAATTTGTATTTAAAAGTGGGGGTCATTTGAATTTGTACGTGCCAGATAGAAATCTATGAACGAAAAAACTGACTCATTCCTCCTGGCAGTCTGTCTCGTGCAGTGCCGTGACCGAGTGAGGAAGAAAATTTACTTCGAATGTCATATGGTTAGAAATGTCAAAAATTATAAGTGAGGTTATTGTTTATATTTACAATATCATAATAAAGGTAAGTCGTAAGTTATAATGGTGGTACATAATTTACAATAATTAAGTTAATTTTATTGCGACGGGATGTTGTAACGTCACATGGTTAATTTTAGACGAATGTAGTGGCAGCACTGGCAGAAAATGTTTGTTTTGTTTGTAATAGGTTAGGTTTGAAGGACTGAGAAACGTACTGTTTTATGCAAGGACTACGTTATGATTGAAAGTATGCTGTTTCTGAGTAGTACGATGAAAAGTATCGTACGTTACACTTGATTCCGCTTGCATGGGAACTATCATGCTTGACCGGTAAACCAATATTTTCCAGCCTAGGAACGTATTGTACTATTTTGTCTACAACTCACGTGGGCCCAGGCGTCGAGGAGCTCCGGATTGTCGTCCCACGGGACCTGTGCGCAGACAGGGTTACCAACCATGCGGTCGAAGTTGGGCGTCCCAGCGGCGGCCGTGTAGTAGAACTCCCGCCAGTACATCTGTCCCAGGAGCGACACCGGCGGCTTGGAGTGCGGCCGCCCCGTTATCACCTAGCACATCACACTGGATTTGTAAACGTGTCCATTATTTGTTCGCAACCTACAGTAAAGAGAGCCTCAACGAAGAGCCTAAGCTTACAAAACAGAGTCCGTTTTACAGGGGAATCCAGTTTCCCAATAAATTACCTGCAGAATTAAAAATCCAAGTTGCTATAACTCAATTTAAAAAGCAGTTAAAAAACTTCCTTTTGCCCAAAGTTTCTTGGTCCATCTCAAATTTTTCAATACAAGGATCTATGGTGGAACAATAAATTTTAAAAAAGAAATAGGAGTGATACATAAATTCTATTACGTCTTCCAGTTTGCAAAACAGTAATTGCTAACATTAGTTTTAGGCGTCCAAAGTCGGCTGATGATTTGACAAGTGATTAGTTTGCAATCTGAGTCACATCAGCTTATTTTTTTTTATTTATTGTCTTTCCACCATTGTTAATATCTTATTGTTTAAGGTGCAAAATTAAATTTATATTGATTTAACAATACATGTTACACATTTCATTCAGGTAAACAAATATTATATGTAAATAAATTAGTATTGACTATTGAATATTAGATTGGAAGGGAGCTCTGTCCCTTCCAAAAATTCTTATTGCATGATGCGATTACTGAACAAGAGCTCTCCTCATCTCCTCCACTCAGTTCAATCCCTATCACATTTTTTCTGAATTGACTGAAAACTGAACCAGTGAGAGCACATACTATAAAGGTGCTTTGAGATCAAGGCGGAAAAATAACAAGTTTGTTAGTTACAAATCCTCAAATACACCAAATTTTAAAGCCAAAATTATTTAAAAAAAATTTAAATAATAAAATTTTTTTCAAACATACATGAAAACAGTTTTAGCTGAAGAAATGTAAAAAATATATAAATATGTAATCAGATTTTAATAACTATAAAAATACATGATAAACCTACTTTTATCAAAAGTTAACATCTAAATTATATTACGAACCTCCTTGAGTTTATAGTAAAACAATCGAGAAGACAGACAGCCAAAGCGAAAATATGGACTTAGTACAGTTGTGCTTGGCTCCAGGCTGTTGGGTGATGTGTTGGGCTTCTCGAACTTACAGATGTACTCCTAAAAGAAACAAATTAAATTTTAAAAATTTTTTTGTTATTTAAATTCAGTAATGCATTAATATTTGATTCATGTAAACTAACACGATGGATTTATAAAAACAAATAGATAAAACAGTGAAGATAATAAGTTAAGACAAAATTAGTTCCAAGTTCAAACTGTCCAACTGCTGGGCTGGGTGTTGAGAAGCACTTTGGGATTCAGTGGCTTGAACAACCACTTGTGAAACTCCAAATAAAGCAACCTACTGTGTCAGTTAAGTTGCTTGATCCCAACATGTTGGCGAATGGGTTGGCAAGGAGCCCATACACAATTAATTGAACATTTTGTCGAGCACCCAAACCAAACCAAACCAACTGCTTGGATATGTGTGGAGGGGGTTAACCAATCAATTACAAATCCACTGTTCCGGTTCCAGATATAAACTTCCACATAAATTACATACATTGTTAGTAATTACATATATAAAAAAATAACAGAAGGATTGTTTGTCATTGATGCCATACTTGGCTTAAAATACCTACCTGGGTAGGTCGCCATTTCAAGTAGGCTAATGTATCAGTAGGCCTATGTTGTGAATTTACCACTTCCCTCTGCGGCAGTGTAGTTGTATGAGTATGAGATTACCACAAAAATATCTCATTACCTACGTTTGTGATTGACTCCCGATAATGCAATCATGTTATTAACAGTGTGTTAGACAAAGGCAAATTTAATACCGGATAAGCCTACAATGTATTTTATGGCAAGATCATAAATTTTAAGTTACCTTTTCCTTTAAAAATATTTGCCAAAAACTCCAGTTTACAGAGGTGCAGGCAAAAACCTCACTCTGGCTGCCCATAACCCTTAGGGCTACTTAAGGAAACCCTAAGGTAACTCTAGGATATTATCTCGTTAAAATAAAAACACCTTCAATGAAAACACCGATCAGCCAATCAACTAGACTTCTCCACTGGAATTACTATTTTGGCACAAACTACCCGATATATTATCTAAGTCCAAAACCCCTAAGTTGGTTTATTACTGACCGTCCGGGCGAGGTGTTCCTCCATTCGCCGCAGTGCCTCGGTCTCCCCGCCGGGATAGAGGCAGGGTCCCGCCACCCCCAGGTCCACCCCCAGCTTCTCCAGCGGGGGCAGGGTGTACCGCCCCTCCTCCAGCGGGGCGCGGGCGGGGGCGGGGACGGAGGTGGGGGCAGCCACAGGGCGGGGCGGGGCTGGCAGACTCTCCGCCACAGCGATCCACCGCTGCATCGTCAGCGGTGGTTTGCCAAGATTCTTGGCTATCACACTGCAATTAAAGTAAAAATGTTATTATTTTAGTGTACATAAAATACATTGATTTGTGTCATATGATATGGTACTTATTAGTTATTCTTAATTTCAAATTCGCCTTAAAGGTTGAAAATAAGGGTTAAAATACTTTACAAACAAATTACGAATAAACAGCAATTTTTGTTCTTTTGTAAAAGAGAATACCTTGAACCAAGAATACCTCTGCCTGCGTCATTGACCAGCAATGCTGGATAGACTGTGTCATCATTAATAACTAAACTAAAACTAATGTAAGATACACTTAAGATGGCAGTGGATCAGACAATAGTGCTCCGATCCGAACTAGGATCTCACTAATGGAGTAAAGTGGATTTTCCCTCAGCCAGGATTCCACTCTAAATCTGAACATGCCACTTTTAAGGAAGCAGCGCAATGAATAGTCTAATGGCGAGCATCAGGAAGAAGTCCTTCCGGTAAATGTTCCATACACGGTAACCTCATGGAATTTGATGAAAACTGTCTTAATGTGTTCCTTTCACTATTTTATTACAGAATCAACTCGAATTTCGCCGCGTAAAACCCTTTAAGTACCTCAAATCGATAAATTAAAACACTTAAAACGCCCTTCATAGGTGGGAAAACTACTTAATGACGGACGAATGGATGGTTCCATTGTCTAACGGCGACTAAGGATTGCAGGGGAGTAACAGCAGATTGAATCATATGTTCCGTGCAGTCGAAAAGTAAATGGCAAAATTAACGAACAACTCGTTTCGACTGTCGCTGCCGTCTGTTAGTCAGCGAAATGGCTTCAGTGTATATTACACAATTAGTTTGTTACTTCGAAAACTTTGTGTTCGCATTATTATAATAAATAGGATATTTAAATATGATTATTATAATAAATAGCATAAATTCGCAAATACGATAGCAATTATAAACTATAAACAAAAAATCTGAAAGAACACTACTTGCAAACCTTTGTAAAAACAAGGGACGCGTTGTACAGGTGTGCCAACTTAGGAAAATATAAAGAATCTATTTTGTTGATTTATTTAAATTGTTCCGATTTTCCCTGACCGAAAATATTGATATAGGTATTGAATGACATCAGTTAGAACTGACAGTGATACAATGACACAATTTGTTCATAGTTATACCAAATGAACAAATGATAGATGATTTTTTTTAAAGCCTGTTGTGGTTGAAATTAAATTAAATCTATTCATTTTCTGGAGGAGGACATGACACAATTTTTTTGTGAGTCACCGGTTATTTATGAAGCCCCCAATTAGCCCCTCATGGGGAAATTATTTGATTTATGCGGTGATTCTAAATACCCGATAACTCAAAAACTCCCACTGATTCAACTAAATAGACTGAATATCTAAACTAAAATAAACTAATCCAATCTAACCTAACAAAACCTAACCTAACCAGACCTAACCTAACCAAAATTAAGCAATTTATCCTAACCTAAACCATCCAAATGTATTCAGTTATAAAGGAGGTCGATGGAACGGCAGAATAGGTTATGTTAGGTTAGGATAGGTTGGGTTAGGTTAGGTTTGTTAGGTTAGGTTAGGTTAGACAGTTTTCATCAAAGTCCATGAGATTACCGTATACGGAACATTTACCGTCCTTCCTCTTACTTGGACGACACAATTGGTCCAAGATGAGAATGTACGATTAAGAATGTAGAATTAAGAATGCAATATTAAAATTTTAAAATTTCAGATAGGTCTAAGAATTTTGGCCCTAATTTTGAAGATTAGAAAAGGTCACAAAAGTCGCCACTATGAATTAATAGAAATAAATTTTTTTTAAACAATTTAACCAATCTTTATAACTATTTGTATTTCTAAACTGGTTGTTATTTTTAATGAATATTCCAACTGCATACAGTAGACTTTCGTTTGTTCGACCCTTAGTGGATTTCGGGGGTGTCAAAGTATCAAATGTCGAACTATAGGGAGCATCCTACATGAAATTTTACATTAATAAAAGCATTAAAAATACAGGTTGTACATGTACATGTAAATTTATTAAACACCATAAACCTATACCACTGCTCAGCTATTTGATTAACTTCTATACTTTTTCCTATTAAAGGTCCCAATAAATATTAGGCCTACTATATAAAATATTTGGTGGTTTTTTAATGTATGTTGAGTATCGGCAGGTGTGGAAAAATATAGTGTCGAAGTATCAAGTGTCAACTGTATTAATCTGCCAGCATTGAGGCAACCCTTCTAATTGAAAAGGTCCCCTGAATGAGATGTAAGTTTAAATATTTGTAAAAGGGTACCGTGCATACAATTTATCAAACAAGAAATTAAAATTAGGAAAATTTCATAAATCTGAACTAATGCACCCTTACGCTTCAGGATCGTAAATGGTATGGGACGTATGGGTGATCACTTCAATTCCATTTTTCTCTGCAAGTTTGTTTACTGCGGCATCTCTTTGTTGTGGGTAAGGCTCGATGTCAACTTCATATGTTAGTCTTTTCACATTCCACTTCTTAAATAATTCAGAAAACACTTCTTCTGGAACACCTTGTAAAACGTACAACCTGAAATGCAGGTAAAACTGTCAGTGACTACTTCAGGTTTTAAAGAAGATTGATGCTTAGAAACAGAGTTGCTCAAGCAAAATGCAGCACTGGCTGGGACTAGAAAAGTTTAATAATTTTGCTTCCACAAAAAATCTAACTCCTCTTTTGAAACTCCTTCCAAAGGCAAACAGATTATCTCCTGTTGAAATGTTCTTTAAATTACATCTACTTATTACACCTTACCACAACTTAATCCAATGGTTAAAATTAGGAATTAAGCTTGGAATCTGCTTAGACCATTAGAGCCACCATGCGGACAAACCAGTTCATTGCCAAATACAGTAGGTCAATCAACATGGTTCTTTTTTTATTATTAGAGAATTAAATGTTCAATTGATTAAAATAAATCTGAAAATAGTGCAAAGGAAGGAATGTCTTTACAGTGATAAACTCTTTTGTACAAATTATCTAAAAATTAACTGTAGGCTACACTGTACCTGGAGCCAATTTTACGTAAATTTTGGTCTAAGTTTTCAAGTGATTGGTGCATGAATCTCCAACGGTTTGATCCTATTCTTCGATGCTTCCAGTAGTAAGAATCCAGAATGAAAACTGGGCGGAGCTGGTAGAATTCTCCATCACTCTAAAATAAAAATAAATTGATGCATGAAAAATCCTAAAACCTTTTTCAAATTGCGGTAGGCCTAATAGAATAGTTGATGATAGGTTAGTACAGTGTCTTTTTACTAATGAAGTTTCTGCATGTATCCGTAATAGTAGCCTATCTACTGTGTAAAGGACATTTAGTTTATCCGGTAAATGTTTTGAATCAGCATTACATTAATTACCGCTTCGTCGTCGTTGACCAGTTGACCTGGATAGACTGTGTCATCTTTTAATTGGTTCATTTGGTAATGTCTCTACACAGGAGGTTAGGGATGTAGTGGGCAAGTTTGCAATGAAAAATTCAGCTGGTCATGATGGGATATCAACAAAAATTTTAAAGACATGCATTGATGAAATATTGATCCCATTAGTAGATATAATTAATAATTCATTTTCAAAAGCGACTTTTCCTGAAATGGGCAAGCTTGCTATCGTTACTCCATTGCATAAGAAGGGCTGTAAGAAGGAGATGAAGAACTATCGCCCCATCTCGTTGCTGCCAGTAGTGACGAAGGTCATTGAAAAATTAGTATGTAATAGACTGGTTGCTTTTTTGGAAAACAATAACTTTTTTTCACCACAACAGTTTGGTTTCCGTCAGAATAGGTCTACAAAACTTGCTCTTGTTAACTTAGCCCATAAAATCATTGATCACATTGAAAATGGTGAAACGGCTGTAGGAACATTTATAGATCTCATGAAGGCATTTGATTGTGTAGACATTCACATCCTATTAGAGAAAATGGCTGCTGCAGGTGTTGCCGGGACTGCTTTGAAATGGTTTAATTCGTATTTAACTAACAGGAAGCAAAGTACATCTATAGCTTACAATCACTCTGGAATCAGAAAAGTACATCTTTCTGAAGTTTTGAATGTGGTCAGGGGAGTCCCGCAAGGCTCGACCCTTGGGCCGATCCTGTTCTTAATTTATGTTAACGACATTGGAGATTACATAGATAGAAATAGCTTAATAACTTTTGCTGACGATACTACATTAATCACATCAGATAAACAAATAGAAGACCTTCAAATTTCTACTTTTTTAAGCATTAATGTTTTGTCACAATATTTTACTGATATGAGGCTTTCCATTAACCAAGATAAAACCAAGTTCATCCATTTCACAACTAGGCAGCTTCAGCACAGAAATCCATCTTTGGGCCTTGTTGTTATACTTGATGAAACAGAAATTGAAGAGGTAGCAAGTGCAGCATGCCTTGGAGCCATTATAGACAAGAACTTTACCTGGAGTTTACAAGTCGATGAAGTTTTTTCCAAATTGTCAAGAAACCTATTTGTAATTAGAAGTCTTGTAAACTTGCTAGACATAAAATATTTGAAAATGGCCTACCATAGTCTTTTCGAAAGTCATATTAGATATTCTATTATCCTTTGGGGTTCTTCAAGCAAAAAGAATTTGGATAAAATCTTTAAGATACAAAAAAAAGCAATTCGATGCATTGCCAAGCAGCCACCCAGAACTTCTTGTGCACCTTTATTTAAAGAGTTTAACATAATGACAGTACCTTCTATTTTCATCTTTGAAACAGTTTTATATAGGGGCCTATTAAAAACCAGAACATTTTTCAACTGCCTTCACATAATTACAATACAAGATTTAGAAATAACTTTGCAATAGCCCATAGACTGACTCTTACGGAAACCAAACCGGTATATATTGGACAGAAGTTTTATCATGGCCTACCTGACTACATCAAGAAAATAGACAATTTCCGAAGGTTCAAGTCAAGCCTCAAGAGTTATTTAGTTGATAAATGTTATTACGACCTGCCAACCCAGTAGTTTAGACTAGTCTCAAGCCCTAGTGGAAGAGGCATGACCCGCCACATGCTCATCGAGAGTCTACGTGGTTCAAGAGGAGGTAAAGGTAAAGGTAATTTGTAAAAAACCAATATTTAATACGATAAAAAACCATTTTTTAAGTCTGTAACTTGGGTCACATCATAATACTAGAAATTTACATGGCGGATGGCGGTGGATGGCCCCCCCTCCATGGCTCCTTCAGAAAATCTTGAATATCATACAGTAGGTTCAACACAAGCCTCGAAGTTACTTCACTCTTGAATCTGGCGATTCAAGTTTAAAGTTAGTAGGGTAAAAAGGCATTCTCAAAAATGCTGATTTTGTATGGTCTGTCTATAAAGTTGTAAGAAAATTTAAATTATGAAAGAAATCAGAAGTGACTTAGGCCTACACAAAAATATTATTAGCCTAGGCCTATGCTGATTCGACATAAATTAAAACAAGTGACATACCGAAAATTATTGAATCAGTAAAGTGGATAAGAAAGTCCATTTTTAGTATCCAATTCTAAACCTGAGAAAAAACTTACCTTTTCTAAAGCAGAAATCAAAGCTGGATTGTCATGAATTCTCAGACCTTTCCTGAACCAGTGAATTGAGGTAAGAGTTGACATTGTCCTTCTAATAGTTTAATTAATAAATAAAAATAAAATAGTCATAAAATATTCACACCCTGAAGCAGGACCAATGAGTAAAATTCTGACTAATAATCAGAAACAAAATAATAATTACAAGGTGTTGTAAGGTTAAGACTACGACTGAAGTTTTGCTTCATTGTTCATTGCTTATTGCACAACACAACACAACACAAAAACAACAACAAAAATCAGTACTACCACCAACCAAAACCAGTGTGAATAAAACACTGTCTCCAACTGTATGGCTTAAAAAATTTCCCGACAATCTTAATCCAAGGTGTCATTCTTATATCACATCATCACGCCGGTCAGAAAGATAGTCCTGATCCAAATGAACAAGTCCTATAAGAACTAAAATGATCTTTATTTTGAAAAATGCCTCACCTTTTATTGTAGCACTTTAAGTAGGGCGGTAATTTCGGCTTAGAAGACGGTAATTTTTCCTGTTGAGGGTTGGGTATGCTGCTCCTCTCAAATTTTTCAGGTTATGTTAGCTCCGGCTCGTTGAAAACAAAAACATAGTGTGAGGAGATCGGTGAATTAATCTCTTTAGTTAAATTTAAACAGAATTTTAATCTGTGTTTTAAATTGGAAAAAGAACATCACCAGCTAACTACTTTCTCACGTTTTTATTGTTTAAATAATCCTATTTATTTTATTTACTTTGTGTAGGCCAGTAGCTTGGCAAGAAAACATGGATCCAAACTTGGTAACTTTAGGTAAGTATAACAAACTACAAAAATACCCCCGTTGCAGCAGACCTGCATACTCAGCGAATTTCAAGTGCAAAACAACATATTTCGATCCAACATAGCGAGATTTGACATGTTTTTGTAAGCTCCATAAGAATCACATGGGGAATGAGTATGGAGGTTTGCTGCTACAGGTATATTAAAACTGGGTGGTTTTAATTCAATATTTAGTAGATCTGAACTAGAAGAAGCCATTTACCAAGTTTTATCAAGATATGTTGAGAAATAACCGAGATATAGAATTTTACTTATTTCCCATAAGGTTAACATTGGGACAACGTACTGCGTTTACCACTTTCAATATCTCGGCAACCAATGGACATAGAGCCATGATTTAAAATACTAAATTGTTTGTTTTTTTGGGCTGAATTCAATGGTGTCAATAAAAATTTGAAAAATTTTATTTTTCTATGTAAAAATCTCAAAAAACCCATTTTTGGGGGGGTTTACCCCCCTTTACCCTCCCTTCCGGTGGTTCGATCGGGCTGGTTTACGAACTCGTCTGAATAATTACTACTTTACACGTCTATGCCAAATTTCATTCCGATTGGACCATTTTTGCGCAAGTTATCGTGCTTAAAGACATATATATATATATTAAAAATATAAAGATAAACTGAGTACCCTTTTTAAAATATTTTGTTTTATAATTTTTTATAATAAAAAGGGTACTCAGTTTATCTTTATATTTTTAATAATAAAAGTAGCCCTTCATTGTGAAAATTATAATATATATATATATATATATAGATATATATATATATATATATAGATATATATATATATATATTTATGAAAGTGAACGAATGGTGTTTTTGGCATCTGAGGACCTCAAAAAGAAAAGTTATGATGGTTTTAGGCTTAGGTCTTACCATGAGACCTACGGTAACAGCTTCTTCCCTATAGGGGAAATTCGCTAATAGCGAAGTTACTTCAAGTCAATAATCATGGTCCTTGCTGAAATCTGAAGAGTGCAATTCAGTGATACTGTACCATAAGTGATTAATGGACGAATTGTTTTAATATGAATCATAAATCACAAGTCAATCAATTAACCCTGAGAAAGTTACTTTGCTTCTGGCCAACAAGTTACCAATAAAAGTATTTTTCAGTCCAGATCAAAGCCCAATTTACCGACTCACCTAATTTCTAAGACACTCGCCCATATTTTAACACTTTCGCGGTGACATGGTTTGTCCCAGTCCTACTTCACTGCCATGCTGAAAGTTGCTAAGGCAATAACATCTTACCTTTGCAAGTAATTACTGATGAGCTTTTCTGCTTCTGTCATGTCTTGAGGTTTGAAAATTGACACCTACTTCCTTGGGAATGTTAGCACCCGCTCCTGCACCTGGCATGTGGACTGCACTCATGATAAGTTGAGTAATAAATGCTACTGTTTTCTGTACAACTCAAATGTTTATATTTTGGTAATTTCTTAGTCACACACACTAACATTGATTCAATAGAATGTTAATTATTAACGCTGAACCGTTGAATATAACTTTAATTTTTGCGGGTACAATCGCACCGTTACAACCGATACTGATTAGTCACTTGAGACTAATCAAATTAAAATGAAACAAATGACTATAATGAAGTCTGGATCATCTTGGTCTTACATGTCACAAATGCAACTAACTGATACCAAACAGTGATAATAACAGTTGTGCACGTGCTCTGCCTTGACACTGACTTAAATAAAACTGACTTAATTGAAAGCGCCATGCCTGCCAAGGCAGCAGAGCACTATACGTGGTCACAGAATAACTGTATCATTAGGCAAAGTGTAAAGATTCAGATTTCTAGCTTAAATCTTGAGCCCAGTTAGTACCTGCATGAAATGTACAAAGTTAGTTGATGTTAGGGTACTGGAAAGATATGCGTCATCCGTAGTTGACTTAGAGCCACTCCAAGAATAACGGGTGTCAACGGTTGACATCGGTCAGTGGAATGGATATGTTCTAGCATCGTCAGTGGCGAATGTGTTAACATTTTTTTCTATGGTTGTTATGGATGTTTCATTCTAAAATAGGCCTTTCTAATGTAATTACATCTTATGAATATCAAACTTAAAATTAGGCCTATTTTAATCAAAAGGAAGTAGCTAGATAGTTATCTGAAAAAATTCAAATAGGCCTAAGTTAGGGAACATGCTAATGATATCAGAAATTATTGCAAGTTATGCTAATTTTGACATAGGTCTACCCTAAATAGGAAAAAAACACCTATAATTGAGTAGGATCCTCAAGAGCATCAGGAGTACCAAAGGCTTAAAGTATGTTCTCATTAAATTTCAACAATCAATGATTCTATATTACAGGCTCGATGGACAGCTCCAAGTGCATTAATCCAGAGACTCATCCTTTCCGTGTACCGCAGAGAGCTGTTACATCGGTCGATGCCATGGAACTTTGGCTCAAGTCTGAGGCATATCTTGTAAGTTTACATAATTTTTTGTAGGATTCTTTGTTCCTAGGGGCAACATCGATCTAAAGAAAACAAGGAACTGTAAGGCAATATGGTAAGACTAATGTAGATTATCCGAACCAGCTAAAGAATTTTGGTGTTTGGATTATCAGCTATTACTTAAGTGTAGGCCCCCCCTAATTAAAAACAAGTTGTTTTACCGATCACAGGTAAATGGTAGGTCTGTTCAGCAAAGTATGAGAGTGACAATGAAATGAACGAATTTACAGATCCAGTTAATACAAACACACAGACACACACTGTAGAAAGAAATCACTCAAATCAGACGATCTCTTGTAAGTGGATGAAGTTTATGAAAGACAGCCATGATAGATGAAATGAAATGAAATGAAATGAAAAAATCGTTTATTTCCAGTAATATTAACAAAAAATAAATCTTCCATGAATTCAAATTACAATTCAATAGTTATGGTAATTACAAAGAAAATATAACTAAATTGAATGATATGCTTTAGAGAATAGCAGACAATAATTTTTATTTGGATTTTTAATGTTGTTCGGCGGCTACAAAAATAAACTTTTTTATGTTGAGGGAGCATGTGCCCCCCTGGCGCGACGCCTATGACCAGATATATCTCATTCGGACAGCAGATCCAAAAACGATATCACCACTTGATGTTTTTCAGAGATAACAAATCTCTTTTTTTGTGAGAAGAATTTTTAATTCAATGATTACATAGCCCTTTAAAAATTTTACTTTTGGTCATAGATGGTTATTGGCAGTGACAATTATATAGCTACAAAATAAACAAACTGTTCTAGCGCTTCTGCCCCTTAACTGAATTTTTCCCGGATAACCGATATGTCAGATAACCAGGCTTCAAAATGGGTAACTGCTCATTATGGAATGAGTCAGTTGTGATAGATAGAATCAGTTGCGTCTGTCATTCTTGGCCAAGGTTTCACCATTTTACTTTTTGTATGTGAGGTAATCGTCGTCTGGGGCAGAGTTAATATTTTAATTCTTGTCTCTTAATCAATATCCCCCGAATTGGTTGACTGCCTAATCAGAGGAACCTTTATCCTACCATGTATTACACTCTTTACTAGTTATTAGTTTCCTTTTTGCTTACCAGATATACAGGCATCGCGTGAACCAAACTTTTGGGGGGGGGGCACAACTGACCGGGGGGTCTGGGGGTTCTTCCCCGGAAAATTTTGGTTTTTTCGTACTCAAAAGTAGGGTTTTCAGCCTTAAAATCTGAGAAATATACAGCACTAAAAAGCTTAGTTTTACGATTTTCAAAGTAAATTCTCAGAAAAAGTTCCACTACATACTACTTAGATTTTTAACACGTGATTGTTGAAGAATTTTTACCTAAAAACCATTGCATTTATTGTTTTCTATGTAAAGAAAATAGGCAGTCGAAAAATAACTCTCATTCACAATTCCCCTACTTTCCTGGCTGTTTCAGTGCCGTTAATGTCATTCTCATGGCATTCTCGTCTGCAGCTTGCAGGTTAAACTTCACTTGAATGTCAGAATGACAGGTATTAGGCTGACAGCGCACAGAGTGACCAACCTTCGCCCAGTCAAAGAACGGGCCTTCTCAATGAATGTATATCTCTTCATCCAACCTCTTTGTTTAGTCAAATAATTAAACTTATATCAATTGAATGTAATAACGATTAAATATTAAAATACAAGCGAATTAGAACAATTAATATGGTAAAACTATACATCTAACTTAAAAAAAACTGGTTTAAATTACTTATGAGTGAGTATATAAGGGACTTTAGAGAATAGCAGACAATAATTTTTATTTGGATTTTTAATGTTGTTCGGCGGCTACAAAAATAAACTTTTTTATGTTGAGGGAGCATGTGCCCCCCTGGCGCGACGCCTATGACCAGATATATCTCATTCGGACAGCAGATCCAAAAACGATATCACCACTTGATGTTTTTCAGAGATAACAAATCTCTTTTTTTGTGAGAAGAATTTTTAATTCAATGATTACATAGCCCTTTAAAAATTTTACTTTATAAAATATTATTCTAAATGTGTTATATTTTAAAACATTTTAATTTTTTCAGGAATATATGGGCTTTATAACAGCAATGAACAAAGAAGTGAAAGGAAAGCCGCTATCCGTACAATGTGTTGAGTCCGATATTACCAAGGGAATGCTTAGCCTGCTGGAGAAACTTGACGATTGGATCACGGAAATCCCACCAATACAGCAGCCCCAGCGTTTTGGCAACAAAGCTTTCAAAACTTGGTACAACAAAGTGAAAGAGGCGAGTGGGTCTTAAGTACATGATATGCTTTATTTTTCCCTATAATTGTAGGTCTTGCTTTATTGAAGGTAAAAATTTACCTTCAATAAAACTAGTAATACAGTATCTGCTAGCTGTATCAATGCAGAACTTTCCTTTTTGATCCCTAGAGTTTTGATTGGAATCAATAAGAATTTTATTCGATGCAAAATAATACCACATGAAAACTGGCCGGCTAAGCTTTGCTGAGTTGTCCAGCAAAAGTAACCAAATCAGGCATATTGTCCCTTAGAAAGATTCTTTGTGTATTAGCCTAGAGTTTAATTTTTCTAGTGCGCCTGAATTTAAGGAGGCCTAAGCTAAAATGTGTAATGAGCTATTTCAGTTATAGACCTTTTTCCTGATAATGCATTGTGGGATCATTTTTGCGCATGACCAACGTCTGTTAATATTTATCGTGTGTATCTATTGATCACCAGTAAACTGCAGGGAATAAGTTTTCGATTTTAGTAAACTGTGGAAATAACTTTAAACGTGTGCCTGTATAGAATAATAATTGTGTGTACGGTATTTTCCAATTGCGGGTAAACTGCATAAGTAAATTCAAAATTGAGAAAACATCCGTGAAAAGAGATCATGCGTATTTACTGATTGTGGGAAAATGATAGGTTTAACTGTTTCCAATATCAGTCTTCCATCGTAAATTTTTTTGCATTCGCACCGGAGCAAAATGTTGATGCATTGAATCGGAAATTTGGTGCTTGGAATACCCCTATTTGCTATCCAACAAGACATGTTATGGGAACAAGACTAAGGTTTGGACCATAAATGTTCTGGGAAGTCATGACAAAAGTCAAAAAACATTATAATTTAACACTCAAAGTTTAGGGCTTATAACAGGTTATTTTTTTTTTGCTCTTGGTTATTTTTTGTTATTTTTTTGGAATTCGGTTATTTTTGTTATTTTTTGTGATTTTGGTTATTTTTTTCAACCTCAAGAACTTCTACAAGCCCTGTTTACAGTATACATCTGTCAGTTGATCTCGTAGCAGCATCGCGGCAGACAAATCCTAAAATGTGTGAAAACTAAGTCTCGTTGCGTGAAAACCAAGTCTCGCCATCAAATCTAGGCAGATTTGTGATTAGTCTGTCGAGATTTTCTTTTTTACCAAGGTTAAGAATGTATTATCCCCAATATAAAGCCGGTTTTCCAATTTTTAGCAGCATTTTTTGTGTACAAAAGGTTATTTTTTGGTTCTACCTAGTAAACGTATCAAACCTCCATGGTCTTATTTGAGTTATTTTTTTTATTTTTTTCAACCTCAAGAACTGTTACAAGCCCTTAAAGTTTGATAAATGTTTAAGATAAAATTTTAGACTTTACCTAAAATTTCATATATTTTAAAATCTTAAAATTTTATTTAACACTAACAACACAAGTTCAGTCTTGAGAGTTTAACCAATGATTTAATTAGGAAGAAAAACTTTCATTAACACTGTAAAACTTTGTGGACTTTGAGGCACAGTATCAAAATATCTAATTAGGCTGTAGGGAGTGTATGGATTAATGCAGTAATTATGTGTTCAAAATATAGGTTATACTTATGAAATATATCAAATTATCTAAACCTAAACCAAGGCATAGCTATTTTGTATCCAAGGCATAAATTTGATCACAATGTAGTTCCCATTTAATTCCAAACTCTAAATATTTTGTAATCTTTGATTGTTTGTTGAGTGTCAGCTTGAACTATACAGAGTGTGCAATTATCGAGTGTCAAACTAATGAGAGTTTACTTTAGGTTTCAGTTTTTAATTTCATAATTTGTAATTTCCAGAATGCCTTGGATTTACTGCAAGAAGCATTGCCTGAAAAATTCTACCGTGCAATACCAGAAATCAAGGAGTACTTCACAGAAAGTTTTGGCAACTCGACCAGAATTGACTACGGGACGGGCCACGAGATGAGTTTCTGCATGTTCCTCTGTTGTCTTTTCAAGATCGGGGCGTGGACAGCTGAGGACAATCTGGCCGTTGTTTGCAAAGTCTTTAACAGGTAACATTTACTGGGTCAAAATCTGAAAAGGGTACAATCACTGTCCCTTCATAAAAAAATAATGTAGCCTACTGTAATTATTGCTAAAAATGTTTTATTTTGGAAGTTTAGGTCATAATCTAATAGTCTATACTGTTTAAATCATGAATTAAGAAGAGGTTGGGGCAAAATACTGAGAAAAAACTGGCCAAAGTAGTGACGGTCACGTGTCCCCAATCCCAGTTTTACCGCTAAAGATACGTTTTAAACAAGTTCACCAATCAAATAAGTGAATATAAAACCCACGTTTATATTGTCGGATACAGGGAGATAATCAAATAGCGCTTATTACGGATGAAACTATATTATTACGACGCCAAGTCCGGTTAAAAGTCGTGTCCCCACCTTAAGCAGTAGCGTCGGTAGTGTAGTCTGTTTCTCATCGTACAGCGACGCTAGCGCTAGTAGCAGCCGACAACGAGTTTAATTCAGGAGTATCATGGCGGCGAGCAACGACGGATGCCGGAGTTCGTCGTATGAAATGAATTTTGACGTGGAGAAAAATAGTTTTGTTCATTAAAATTGCCGTGTCTCATTTTTTGATGTAGCATCGGTACATGATTTATTCTTAATCAAAAGTAAATCGCTATCCATCGTAATAGTTTAATTCGTGCGTAATACGGCCCGGTTTCAAATGCCGATTCGTCATTAGCGATAGCGTCCGCCATTTTGAGGTTAGCAGACACAACAAGCGAAATTGTAGCGTCGGTCTGGGAAGCGACGGTCGCGACTTTTGGTTAATTTAACGTGAGATCTGCTACATTTTGTGACCGGTTTTTCCATTTGACTGATATACCTTATATTCTTAATGGTGATGTATTTTTTGTTTTATTACGCCCGATTTTAATACTTACTAGAGTAAAATTAATTAGTAAACAATGTGTTAATTATGAAAATAATGATGCAGGGTTGCCACCAACAGGGAAAATCGAATTGTGCGGGCATTTTTAGTTTCAGAAGCAATTTTTTACAACTGTTATACATTCTTTTATTTAATCTGAAAATGAAATTGGCTGATAGAAATTCTTTATATCCTTTTCATAGCTTATTCTTTTTATGAGTATTTGCCTTTGTTTCTGTTTTTACGGTATAAATTTTTAAAATAATTATAAAGGTATTTTAATGTATATTTAAAATCAAATTTGGGTGAAAGTTTTTGATTGTTTGTTTTTAAGTTTGTATTAGGCCTATATGCTTTAGATTAATTTATTAAGTCCACAGCTTTTTTGACGTTTGTCACCTAACCTTTGTTTAAAATGTTTGATACATAAAAAATGTAACATGTCCAACATTGAAAAAAATTGTTTTTAAATGCTTCTAAACATTTTTAAATTAAGTTACTTAATTAATTAAAATCAGTATGTCTTAATAATATTTTTTGAAATTTAACTTGTAAGTAGCATTTTTTTATTATGACAAATAATTTTTTAATGAAAAGATTTTTAATTCCGTTTGGTCATCTGTTTTTGCTGCAGTTTAAAAAGCAGTTTAATACATTTTGAAAAATATAATGATTTTAATGTGTTTGAACTTACTCTAAGAATAGCTAAACAGGTTTTCTTTCATTTTTAATTTTATTTTTATGCTCTAAACTATAACTTATTCAGGCCTAAGCCTATTTTTAGAAATTTGTAATGAAGCCTCCATTTAATCGTTGAAACGTTTTGATACACAACCACATTATACATACCATGATCATTTAAATGTAATTTTGAAGAATTTCAAAATAATTTTTCATTACTTAAGTAATAACAATGAATGATTTTGGAAATAGAACATCCTATACATCTAAGTCATAAAAAATATTTTGTATTATGCACCTAATGATTCAGTTAAGGTTATTTTAACACTATTGTATTGTCTTGTAATTACTGAAAAAGGCCTATATTAGAAATCAAATTCTTCCTATTTCAGACTATGAAAGGAACAGATGAAGATTTTATATTTAAAAAAAATTAAACAACAAACATGTAATGGAAGTCATATCCATGTAACTGAGGTCACGCGTGGTAGCAGAATGTCACATTTAAAATTTTTTATTTAAAAATATGTATGGTCAAAATATATATAAATGGTTATATTTTTTCAATTAAGTACAGTTTCAAGTTGGTGCACAATAATTTTCATGACAATGGAATGGAGTAAACACATTGTGAGGTTAAAAAACCTGACCAAAACTCGTATTTGTAGGTGAATTACATCTTTTCTAAGCTATTATTAAGATATAGGTCAACCAAAAGTAAGAGGGCTGTAATATATTTAAAAACAGTATATGTGAGCAACAAAAAATATGAAATACAATGGGTTTTCCCTTTTATTTCATTATGTAATATTGATTTATCTGGGTGTGACCTCTATTACGAAAAATGGGAGTTTCCGATATAAAACTGCCTCTCCCATTGACATACATGGGTAATGGTGCTTTCTTTATATTTTCTCATATTCTATAGGGTTCAAAGTATTAAAAAATGTAAGTGTCATTTAGATACCAAGTAATAACTTTTTAGTTTTTTCTTACTTTGCAATTGTACCCTTTTCAGATTTTGACCCTACTACAACTATTTCCTTATTGTTTATGTAATATTGTCTTGTATAAAAAACTTTTAATTCAGTACCATATTTCACTGATAAGTAGTCAAGACTAGCAATGAATTTTTTTTAAATTCACAACTAGTGGACAGCGGTATTACATGTTTGTACTCATGATACTTTGATTATGTTGTATTTACAGGTTTGTATTTTCATCGTAAGCGCTAGTTGCGTGAGCACATCAAAGTCACACTAGCTGACTGTGCACACCCCTTTTCTTTTCCTTACACCATGGAGAAATTAACGTTTTTAAGATGCCACTTCTAGGTATGTCAGATAAAAGATCTTTTGCTATAGTTTACAATAATTGGCCTTGGGGAAAAAATATACATCTTTGCCAATGAATTGACTGTGACTATTCAGGATAAAAAGTGAACACTAAGACAAACAAAGTGATTAGACTAATCAGACTTGAACTTAAGTTATGATGGCGGATTTTTTATACAATAGAGTCCCACAAACCTGGACTAATGCGGACTGAATGGTGTTCGAGTTCGTGAAAATTCCGGGTTATCGGGAAAGGAGTAAAAGTAAGGAAAAATATAAATAGTTTACATTATTCCTATACAAAGCATTTATTTGTTGCATAATACATTAGGAAAAACAACAAAATAATACATAAGAAAAGCCAAAACTGTTTTGAAGGCCGTCACATTGTGCATCGATTGCTCTGGCAGGCTTTCCGAGTCACCCGGAATTCCAGATTATCGAACTCCGAAGTTTGAATTGAGTTAATTCTAAGAGACACAAGAGTGAATATGTTACAGAGCGATGATCCTGATGACAAGTTGCAGGGATATGATTCTGAGAAAATGTTGCAGGTACATGATTCTGGTTCGACGGCTCCAAACAGTGTACAAGATGGAACCTGCGGGCAGCCGAGGTGTTTGGGCATTGGACGATTACCAGTTCATTCCCTTCATTTGGGGCAGCTCCCAACTTATCGGTATGTGTTGTTGGCAGTTGAAGGAAAAACAACTTCACAGTTGTCGGACAACACTCTATGTATTTACACCTATACTGTCTTCCCATAAACTGCAGTAAATGTTCTTACAAGATGACAACTGGGGTTAGATTACTTTTGGCCACTCCAATCATCAGGATCAATGAGAGACTGTCAGACCATGATGGTGTCTGTCTGTCCTTAAATCCCATTGGCTGCATCATAGTGTTGTTAGACTTTTTCATTCATGGCAGTATATACCATTGAAACGTATCATGCTAAAAAGGAGTTACTTTTTTTCATACCACTGCAAAAACTGCATTTTTTATCACATGTGTTCGGGGGCAAAAGCTGCTTTTTTTCTCCCTGAGGATTAAAAGAATCAGATGAAGTCGAGGACAACAGCTGTACTTTTTTATTGTAGTAGAACCAAGGTGTGTAGAGAAGACTAGAACAATAATATATGATTACCTAAACTCCATAAGGCTTGTAAAACTCTCGTAAAAACTCTTGTAAAACTCTTGTAAAAGCTCTTGACATCAATGCCGGACGTCAATGCTTATTGGGTAAAAATATAGCCTCAATCGAGGAGTCATTAATATTTTCCCTCTGACTGGTCAAGATGAAAATCGATATGCGATAGATCAGTGTGTTTGATTTATCAATGTTTTTTACTGCCAGTCTAACCTTAACACAAATGAAACAGACAATCACGGATGGTTTTAAATTGCAAGAATAAGATGAAAGCCACATTAGGAGAAATGTTATTTCCTGTTTTAAAGGTAAACACGCTGTGGAATTTTAGTCTTTTAAGTAGTTAGCAGAATACATTAAGCGATATAACAAAAAATATAGTTAATTACACGGGGCTAAAGTTGTTTTGCATTACTCGATCATTTTTCGACCTCGGCTCAGACTTGACCTTGTACGAAAAGCAACAATGAAATATATACTATTATCTATGGGTAAAAATAAGTTTCAATCATGTAACCTCTCATATTTTCTTATCTCCAATAAAATAATGTAAATAGTGAAATTTCTTATGATTTCTGTGGTACGCCAGACATACAATTCAGTCAACATAACGTTTTTTCTTTTGTCATCAAGCAGCTGTCATAGGACAGAAAAAAAATTATTTTCATGTGCTGAGACTTGCAATCTGCACCCAACACAATCAAAACAAGATGACACATGAATTGACTTATTTTTCAAAGAAAATATTTATGTCACTTGTAGTGTACAGTTGACCTTAGCTGTTGAATCCTTTAAATAATCTAAAAGATTTAGTTTGCTACGTATAATTACCCAAATATCTGAACAAAATAAGTCTTATACGCGTCAGATCTTCCAGAAAGAAAGAATGTTTTGTCACTTCATCTAGCCCCCTGTTTTCTCTCCTCCACAACTGAATGTGCGGCTTGAAACTCCACTCCCGGTCTCGATTTGAGTCAAGGCTCGTTGCCAACCGATCAGCAATGGAATGATGAAGAATGAAATAAGTGATCACTTATTTCATTCTAACAGCTTTCCAAACTGGTGGAGTACCCGCCAAAGTGGGAATTGAGCTGAATTCAATCATGTTTTACGGCCTGAAAAATTTACTCCATGTTGAGTTCTTGCTTAGAGGAGAAAATGTAACTCCAAGTTTGCTGTAGTTTCCAAGGCTTGAAACTCCACTCCCAGTCTCAATTTGAGCTAAGGCTCGTTGCCAACCGATCGGCAATGGAATGATGAAGAATGAAATAAGTGATCACTTATTTCATTCTTACAGCTTTTCAAACTGACGGTTTTCCTGCCAAAGTGGGAATTGAGCTGAATTCAATAATGTTTTACGCCTAAAAAATTTACCCCATGCTGAATTTATGCTTAGAGGAGAAAATGTGCCTCCGAGTTTATTGTGAGACCCCTATGATAACTTGACAAGCCAAACAAAACATGCCATATGGCAAGATCCCATCGAAACAAGGGTGTTGCTGATCCATGTCGATATGATACCTGCCCCCATTCAGCAGTAGTAACTTCACAGAACTTTGCCACCTAAAGTAGACATTTTCAGATAAATCCTATAAAACCCTTATCTGACCAACAGTGATTACCTTCTTTTTCAAGAATGAGGTTCTAGGTTCAGGCAGGAAAATGTTTGCAAATGGTAAGGAACTGAAAGAAGCAACATAAACAGGTCAAATCCACTTGGCGCCGGGATTTTTAATGGACACCACCATTTTGAAAAGCTGTTAGAATGAAACACATGATCGGTCAGCAACGAGACTTAACCCAAATTGAGACTGGAAGTGGACCTTTAGAATGCACACACAGTTGCAGAGGCGGAGCATTAGGGATAGATGTAGTGACCACAGTTATTTTTGTTCCTGAATGATCCTCATATCAAAAGTTGGCGATTACTTTCAGCTCACGTACAAGCCATTCTGTATGCCAAGTGGAAATGTGAGCTAAAAACCACAAAGTATTTTCATTTTCTGTATTAAAAAGAAGGTATTCTGGGTAATTTGTTTAATGTGTATTTTTTACATGTTACAGATCACCCGAGAATAGAACCTCGATCTTTTCTCCAGCCGGATATTGTCAACACATTTGCTAAGGACTACATGTTTCTTGGTTGCATAAAGTATATAAATGAGGTAAGTCAAAAGTGTTATTTTTGTGTATGTTGGAAATCATCCATCTGCAATAGTTTAAACTGTCTTAACCAGATTTTTTTCATGCCAAAGTGGATATTATTTTGCTATATCAAGGAAAAGGAAGGATCCTGTTTTTATATTGAGCACAGGAAAAGTACAGGAATTAAAAATGTGTTCAAATGGGTAAGCTACTGAAATACCCAAACAGATAATATGCAACCTACCAGATTTAAGAGTCAGTGACCAATTAATATTCAAATGTGGTCACCTTCTTTCACACCTTTAATCTTCAAGTCCCAGAACTTTGAGTGTATGGCCTACAATGTTCTTTATAGCAAATAGACAAATCTTTATTGTATATAATGGTTGTTGTTTTACAAAAGTAAGCAAGCAGATACAATGTCAAGGTAATACAATAACTAATCCAAACTTAACATAAGTTTGGCACAGCTAGTTGCTGATTTTTTACTTATAAAATACTATGTTACTAACCTTTTTGTCGTCAATCCAATTTATTTTTATAGTCTACTAGTTTCAAGACATTTGTCCCATTATCAAGTCCTTTCTATCAAATGAATTTCAGTACACATATCTTCATTTTCGTCACTAATTTAAAAGACATTACACAAAACACAAACGACATTTAAAAACAAAATACAACATAGAGAACACACGTGGCCGACCAACTCCAGGCTCACTTGATGTTATAAGTTGATTTTCAATCCAGGAGGCAAACCATGAATAAATTAGTTGCTAATGTAGATTTTGTTTAACCTCTAATGTGGCTAATGTAGATTCAAAGGCACCAGTTATCTTAAAAAAATAACGTAGGAAGTAATATGACCAGTAAGATATTTCTAATTAAAGATAGAAATTACAGTGAAGGAATTTTTCAGAAATGTTCAATATTTTATTTTAAATTTTAATTCTTTGAGTGATTATTCTGATTGTTTTTATGATTACTCTCATCTTAAAAATTGTGTTTAAGGTGAAGACGGGACCGTTTGCTGAACATTCAAACCAGCTGTGGAACATCAGTGGCGTCGGGTACTGGGGCAAAGTCAACGAGGGACTGATCAAAATGTACAAAGCCGAGGCAAGTTCCCCACTAAACTATGTGAATATTGTGCTCAACTATTGTCGGTTATTAAAACCAGTGGTGTAGTGTGGCCAGAGCCGGGGCCATAGAAGACAGGGGCTGGCTCACGGGAGCGAGAGAAGTGTCCACGCTACCTCCCCTACTTCCCCTCTCCATGACGTCACCTTGCGTACACTATGGCCCCGCGGCAGGACGGCCCGCTGGTTCGTTACATCTCGCTCGTTTACACGCTCGTGGACTCTTATAAAATTTTTGTTTTCGTCGAACATTATATATTTGTATTCTGCATATTTTGACGCACCTAATGGTGTAAAAATCCATTGGGTAAGACTTGCAAATGATTAAAAAAAAACTTTAAGTATTTTAATCTTTATGACACGTAAAAGTTAGTCGGCTACTACTTTTTTTATTTTTAGGTCAGGAAAGTTTCGTCTGCACGAAAGTTGTAGGTAATCAAATGAACTTCCAACTTTGTATTTAACGTTTTTTTTCTAATTGGTCTAGTTTTTTCAGAAAAACAGGATTAATAGTGCGGCAAAGTTCAAACTCGAGTGCGCGACTCGTCGTTTCGCAAGTTAACGCTATACTTCAGGATTACTTGTCCACATAATAACAAAAAAGTCTAATTGTTGTCAATTACAAATACATTTTGTGTCTTATATATCAAAGAAATATAAATTATTATAATTTCAGTCGAGCCTAAAAGACCTAAGAATTAATAACTTACTTTGTCTATCTTGTATTTATGTAGATCTGCTTTATTTTTTTCAATAACACTGATCTGTATAGAATTGCATGAGAAGTGCGTTTAATCATAGGTGTCTCAAACAATGGAAATAGCTAGGATTTATTAGGTATAATTAAATTATTCACTGGTGGGTGACAACACTGAAAGGCGCGAAATCAGCGCGGGAAGTTTTCCAATTCCACGGAAGTGGTGCTTTAAGTTCATCTTCACTTTTCTGTAAAGGTGCGTGTACATCCAAAGTTTTGCGCTGTTTTGTTTTTAATTTACTGATATACATGATACATGTAGGCTACAATGAGTGTTTGCTCTGTCGCGGTATGTAAGAATTATTCTCGAAAAACTCCTGGGTGTTACTTACCACTCATTTCCGACGGATCCCGCGATTCGTGCAACGTGGGTTGTTAAGTGTAAGCGGGCGGATCCTTTAAATCCGAAAACTGCTAAAATCTGTAGTGATCACTTCACCCCTTTTGACTACGAAGATGATTTAAAGAACAGACTTCTTGGATTACCGCAGAGGAAGATTTTGAAGAAAGACGCTGAGCCATCTGTTAATTTAACTCCCAAGGTCTGTGCGGAAAAACCTAATGTAGACGAAAGAAATGACAGGCATGCCAAAAGAGAAGTGAGAAATGCAGCTTTAGAACATTTAAACATTTTAAGCCCCAAAAAACCTTGACTGGAAATTAATTTAGAATCAACGTCAAATAATATAAATGACGATGAAGCTGGAGACATTCCTACGAACTGTTCCGAAAAGGGGGGGGGGGGGGTATGTAAAGAATGCATGGGTAAACAAAATAAAATATTAAACCTTGAAAGTGAACTGCGCACTTTAAAATCTGAATTACAGTCAGCTAAAAAGAAAATCAATGCAAATGCTAAAAAACTTAAGAGACATCTACGAAGTAAGGTTACACTGAAAACTTGTCTTACTAAGCAGTGAAAAGAATTATTAAAAATAAGTAAATCTAATACCATCTGTCACACTTTTTTTGAAAACGCCAAAACATTGCTTACTCCAAACCAAATTAAAGCGATCTCTAGCAAAAAGAAGATTACAAAATGGAGTGCAGATGACATTTCTAGGGCAATAATATTAAGATCACTTAGCCAAAAGGCATACGAATTTATTAGGCAAAAAATGCACTTCCCTCTTCCTATATATTCCTATATAAATATTTATATAGGAATATATAAACATCTAATACATACCTCTGGTATAAGATACCAGAGGTATACGTATTAGACAAAACAGTGTATATTAAGTCGTCAAATTGTGATTAAGCAGTGAAACGGCGCGCCGCGCATTCGACTTTGAACATTGCCGCTCTGTTAAAGCTGCCGATACGAAAAAACTAGACCAGATAGCGAAAAAAGTTAAATACAATGTTTGTAGTTCATTTCATCTCCTACAAATTTCGTGCAGACGAAATTTGGCTGACCAAAAAATAAAAAAGGACTGGCCGACTAACTTTTTCATGTCACAAAAAATATTCTTATTAAAGTTTGTATTTTTTTTAATTATTCGCTGGTCATACCCGGATGAGTTTTGCACCATTAAATTTGTCAATTTATGTAGATTACAAATATATAAGGTTTTACCAAAAAATATTGTTGTGGAAGAGATAAGGGTGTGTAAACGAGCGAGATAAAACGTAGCAGCGGACCGCCCTACAGTGTCTGCACCGTGACGTCACAGAGAGGGGAAGTTGGGGGGGCAGCTCGGACGGCGGCGGTGTCGGATACATCAAACGATGAGCCGGCCCCTGTCTTCTATGGCCCCGGGCCAGAGCAGCGCTCCAAAACAGCTTTTATAGCTCCGCCGCAACTTCGTCCGGCGCGGTAAAAAAAATCAAGGCCAAAAAGCTTCATCGTAATGAAATGAATGAAATGAAATATATCTTTATTGTCAGATAACATCTCTTATGTCCAGCGCAGCTGGTGAAACAGGTGACATTGTCATATCATATTCTTCGCCTAAAAAATTAACTACATAATAATAAAAACCAAACTAGCAAAGAATAAAATACAGATATTACAATGGAATAATATTACTTATCCGTATTGTCAGTAAGGTATCCTGAAATTTAATAATAATTTTTTTCAAGGAGATAGATTTTTAACATTTTTTTTAATTTTTTCTTGGTTATTGATATTTTTCAAAGTAGCAGGCAGATTGTTGTAAAGGCTAAGACTCATATAGTACGGTGACCTTTCAAACAGGCAGAGGCAATGTCTTGGATACTGTAATTGATTTTTGAAACGTGTTTTGTATTGATGTTCATATTGCTTTTCAAAGTAATACTGATAGTTGCTTTTCAAAGAAACTAAAACTTTGAAAATGTAAAGTGAAGGTAACGTTAATATTTCAAACTTCTTAATAACGGTTTACATGAGGTTCTCTATGGTAAAAAAGATAAAATTCTTAAAAAAATCTTTTGAATTTTGAAAACTTTGATGGCGTACGAGATTGAGCCCCATAATTCAATACCATATTGCAAATTAGAAAAGAAAGTTCCATAATAAACCATAAGCTTTGTTTTGAAATCAATTATATTTCTCAAAACATCCATTTAAAAGCAAGCAATATTTAATTTCTTAATTACCCCATCAATGTTTAGTTTCCATGTCAAATTTTGATCAATATTTAAACCCAAAAATTTAGTTTGCTCAACAAAAGATAAAATATCATTATCATAAATTAATTCAAAAGTTACATTTTCCCTACTGTGAAGGGTTTTAAATTTCATAATTTGTGTTTTTGTATTATTTAATATTAATCCATTTGCTGTAAACCAATTAGATAGCTGTAAAAATGAACGATCAAGGTCTATTTTCAAATTATTGGAATTTTTTGCTTTCACTATTGCAGTAGTGTCATCTGCGTATGAGATTAGCTGAAACATTTTTGGGTACGTCATTAGCAAAAAATAAAAATAACAAAGGTCCCAAAATTGATCCTTGAGGGAACCCACATTCAACGTTTTGCCACCCTTAGATAAATTTTGTGCCATTTTTCTTTATAATTGTTCTTTGCTGCCTATTTTTTATAAATGATAGTATCCAAGACAGTGCCAAATCAGAAAATTTATAGGGGTGGGCGAGTACTCGACAGTCCACCCCAGTAATTACTCGAGTAGTTGCTACTACTCGAGGTCGAGTCGAGTAGTTCCAACTACTCGACTCAATCGAGTCGAGTAGTAGTTACTCCCGCCGTTTACGCGGCGGCCGAGTTTACGTGCGATTTACGTTTGTGCGATCAAATTTTACAACAGATCGCGAGTTACGCAAAGCTACTTGTGCCGTTAACCGCAATCGGCAGATTGTTCATCGCGGCCGCTCGCTAGTTTCACAATAAGCAGTATTTTCTGTTCATTTATGGCCGGCAAATACACGCGACTGTTTTTTACGGCCGATCGCTAGTTTCGCAAAGTTGCATTTCGTCTATTTACGATCGGCAAATACACGCGGTCGTTTTTCGCGGCTGACCGCGACTTTTCACGGCTACATTTGCCGATTTTCGGCGATCAGCAATACGCGCGCTCGTATTTCGCGGCCGACCGCGACTATAGCAACGCTACATTTGCCGATTTTCGGCGATCGGCAAATACGCGTGGTCGTATTTCGCGGCCGACCGCGACTTTAGGAACGCTAAATTTGCCGATTTTCGGCGATCGCGAGTTTTGAAAAGCTACATCTGCCGTTTATCCGCGACCGACAGATATGCTCTATCATTTTTCGCAGCCGTCCACGAGTTTTTCATAACAATAACCTCGACAACATTTCATTGCCTCATAGGAGAATGGATTTTGACAGTTATCTAGAAATACCAGATTCTGAGAGATTGAACATGACCTCTCAGAATTCGGAAATTGAAAACTTACAGCTATATTTAGCTCTGACCTTACTCTTAACAACTTCAAATTTGTAATAATATTTTATCTTTTGAATGATACACAGCCTTCATTTCTGTCTCATTTGATTTGTAAAAATGAAAAGAAAACTGTGGACTTAATTGGTAAAATGGACTTCATAAAACAATTAGTTAAGGTTTTGTAATTTTTGTATTGGGGGGGATATCTTATTCTTATCTGGTTGCAACTATGACACTCATGCTCAAGTGATTGGATGTTAGAAAAACAATAGATCAGCAGTCAGGCAAGGGGGTGGGGTTGAGTTTAGAGAAGTAAACAAATAACTGGGCATAGGCATAGCTCTCCTCCTTGATGTTTTTAATTCTTTCTTGCACAATTTCTTGCCTGAGGTTTTAATGAGGGCCAACAATTATTTTTAGGAAAAATATAAAACTGTTTTTGACTGTTAAGATAATATGCTAATAATTAAATCTTATTACTCCTTAAATTTTACAACTTTGCATATTCTTCATAAATTTATTTTATGATCTTGTTACATTAAGTGATTTGTTATTTTGAGTGATTTAGCATAGTCAAATTATTCATTTAAAAGTAGGGTTTATGCAATGTAGGGTATTAGAATATCAGAGTTTTATTCTTCCAAGAAAAATATAAAAACATAAGCTTAAATAAATTAGACCAATTTTATAAGTAAAATTGAAGAAAGATTTTAATCAACTGTAATTCAAAGAGATAAATACTTTAAAAAAATGAAGATTTTATTACTTTTCACAACTACTCGACTCGACTCGACTCGATACTCGAGTATTTGGCTTAATACTCGACTCGACTTCAAAATCCACTACTCGCCCACCCCTAAAAATTTATAATATTGCTGTTTGCTCAATAAAACATCATAATTGACAGAGTCCTTGGATAGATCGCAGAACACAGCTGCTGTACTCTGTGATCCATCCAAACCCTCCGACACCTGATTTATGAAATCAGAGACAGTTATTGTGCTTAACCCCGATCTAAACCCAAATTGTTGATTGCTGAATAATTTATTATCATTGAAAAAAGAATAAATTTGGTCGTAGGCGATCTTTTCAAAAATTTTGGAAAAAGATGGTAATATCGATAGTGGACGATAATTGTCAGGATCGTCCACCAAACCCTTTTTGTAGAGAGGCTTTAGTTCAGCATATTTTAACTGTACAGGAAATATTCCTTCATCAAAACATTGATTAATAATGAAGCAAAGTGGATATGAAATAAAATCTTTTACTGTTTTAATAATTTCAATAGGAATTTCATCCCATCCTACAGATTTTTTATTTTTTAATTTTTGTATTGTTTCTTTATCTAATAAAACTGAGACTTTTTTTAACTGAAATTTTGTGTGTATATCAATATTAACATTTTTAGTAAACTCAATTATTTTAGTATACTCATATTGGTAAACTTGATACTCCTTGATGAACTTTGTAGTAATTGTATAATTTCGTGTATGGTGGTGAGCAAAATCGTGTTTGTGCTGCGATAAAGGCCAGTTTTTCTGGACAGCATCAACCGTCAAGGTAGCGCGATGTCCACGCATGTGAAGTTTCTGAACCGCTCTCACAGCCCACTTTAAATCCTAGAGTTGATTTTGTTGGCGAAATTGCGCTACAAGTCTGGCGATATTCGTTTGACGTTGCCAAGAAAACAAACCTTAAATAGAACTCATGGTCCTGTTGCGGTAATCAAACTCCTAATTGAGTTGCGGTAAACGAATCACCTCACGTGGTCACCGTTGAAAAGAAAGTCGAAATTGAGTTTCAGTAAAATCTTGACTTCATGTTGTGTCTCGTCTTCACAAGACACCAACACAATACACTCATCATCGACTCGCGGATTGCCATGAACGTTTTTGTCTCCTCCGCAGTTTTGAGATTTGAGTTTTGAAGTCAACCCATTAATAATATAGTGATTTGTTTATGTACGAACTTAAACTTCTGGTACAAACTTTTGGTTGATAACTGGTGGGCTACATACCCCACCCCCACGGCCCTTCTCAACGACTCATATCAGCTAATCTAAGTAAATCCTGTAGATCTGTTTTTGCGCCATTTACCGCTCTGGCATGGGTAATGTCACCACTACACCATTGGTTAAAACCAAGTTTAATTGTGATGTTGGTGGTGGAAACAAGTTAGCTTGTAAACCTTGAATGATGTGGCACTGTCGGTGAATAGGTACAGTGGTGGTAACCGAGTGTCGCCACAATATCTTGTTTATCCATGTAGGGTGAAGTGGGGTAAGTGTACGCACGGGGCAAGTGGACGCGTTGACTATAAATAAGCCATAAATGGAAAAAAAAATTTTAATTCATCTTTTTATGTGATTTGAAATGTGATCTTTCAGATTCTGAAGTCAGAAATCAGTATTTATAATTGTTTATACATGAAAATTAAGTTTTGAAACACCTTTGCATTTCTACTTACTACGAAAGTACCGCCTTCAAATTTTGAAAAATCATATAAAATCAAAAAATAGGAATAGAAATTTGAAAATTGGTACACTGATGCAGTTTTGTAAGAAGAATCCAAAAATGTGGTTTATGTATCTCTAAAATGTATTGTTAAAAAAAGGGGGGGGGCGTACACTTTCCCCGGGCCAAACAGTGGTTGGGGTAAGTGTACTTCCAGCCCCGGGGTAAGTGTACATAGCCCTAAATGCAATGGAAATTGGCTTATCATGTTAGGGACAAGTTTTACTCTCCTAATTTCATCTTTCTAGTTGATTTAACCTTTGAACCTTACACTTGGCCTGTGTTTTGTTTACTCTAACCCTATTCTTTTTTAAACAAAAATTTTTTTGTTTTAAAAAAACAATTTTTTTTATTTTTTTATGTTTTTTTAATAAAAAAACTAGCTGTAAATATGTAAATAATAAGTATTTTCAAAGCAAGTGAACAGTTCCTTAAATATAGTGTTAGTGAAATAGTCATGTAGCCTAATATGAACTACTTAAGAATTATTTGGCGGAATTTAAAAAAAAGTCATTTACATTGCAGAATTCACCTCCAGGTAAGATTTGTATACGCATATTTAAAATTGTGTTTCTAGATTCTAACTAGCCTACCATTATTTGTGAGATATTAAATAAGTTTTTTCAGCATTTAATTCATTTAAAATAATTTATTAACTCACTAATAATAATAATTGTAAATGTACCGATTAGCCATTTCACGAAAATTGTATGCGGAGTTCCACAAAAAAGTTCATAACTCCTGAACGGTTGGAGCTAATTTAACAAATAAAAAACCATTTTAATCAGCAGATTCTAAGCTATGCTCCACTTGCCCCAGATTCCACCTAATGTGAGTTAATAAAAATATAAGGGGGGTGCGTACACTTACCTCGATTTCAGGGGCAAGTGTACGCACAGGACATCAGTTTATAAAAAAATTTATATAAAAAAAAGTTTAATAATTTACAATTTAAAAAAAATACCACATACACAAAACATTCCAAGCTTTCTGCTCACCAAGTTTCATTAAGATATCTGAAATACAATTGAAGCTATTGTAAGTTAAAGTGCAACTAGTCGTTTTGGCGCGTACACTTACCCCTCTTCACCCTACGAGGGATGTCCAGAAAGTAAAGTCTCTTCATGTGTGGCTCAAGAAGTAGCAGCAGTCGTGCAATAACTTGCAAATCAGCGAGTGCAGTGACTCAATGCATTTCTATCTAAGAGAATTGGGTCATCGTACTGCCACATGTTTACTAAATACCTCAGAATCTGAGCACCTTAGTAAAAAGTCCGCTCAAATTCGAGTTACAATGTATTTTAAGATTCTTTTTTAGAAAAACAGCAACTAAATTTTTATTTAGTGTATCGTCCTTAAATTTTCAAGTGTAGGTCTTGTTTGTCAGTGTGTAAGACTTTTCAAAGAGGGAGGAAAACATCCACAGTAGTGACAGGAGCAATGATGTGTGAATAATTTGTTGCCAGTGATGACATGGTGAACAAAGTGGATGAAACTTTTTTGCTAGAAATGTCGTTCCACAATCACAACTCGCAGAGTCTTTTACAGGAAATAGTGACCTGAGCAGAATATACAGAATGAATTTTGGTAGCTGAGTGTCTTTTGAAAAAATCTCTTAAAACATAACGCAACTCTAATTTGGCCGATTTTCTATTGAAGTGCTTACGCTTTGAATGTTAGCAAACGCGCAGCAGTACAATAATCATCCTCACATAGGTAGAAGCACATTGAGTCACTGCACACACTGATATGTATTTACACATTGTAACATCATCATCACTTCTCAAGCTGCACATGAACGGAACTTACTTTCTGGATGACCCTCGTATTAGTGATGCCAGTAGTTACCACACACTTCCAGTGACACGTGTCTTAGTAGGGCTAGTTTAGCTTTCTTTCATTACCACTTAATTTCTGTGCAATAAATCAAGTGTGGCCAATTCAAGATGATGTTGTATTTAAAATAGCTTCTTCCCTATAGGGATATTCGCTAAAAATTCACTTTCTGTAAACTTTCAGTACCATTTGGCAATTTCATGTAGAAAAAGTTACACTCTACATAGTTGTGAGTTGTGTATTAAAAGCCCACTTTGCTGTCAAGCCCAACCTTTCCAGGGGGGGGGGGGGATTGTTCACTGAAAGACAATACCTGCTATAATACAATTAATTGCTCCATGGAATAACTTTTGAAATAGCTTTTGCTGGTGCAACCAATTCAGTAGGCTCTTTTACGGCCCTACTAAACCGCAGTCGGATAACCTAAAACAATGGTCTCCAAATGACAAACTGCGGCCTATATCCAACCGCTTCTCGATTTTCTCCAGACTGCCTAGCACCCAAAATCAAAAATATAAGAAACTTTCATTCAGACTGAAAGCAAATGCAGATTTAACGATTAATCAATTGATGTACCGAAGTAATCATGTAATTGCAGACCTTCATATCATTATTAGGGAGTATGGGTGTTATTTGAGCCCCTACAGATGATGGATTTTGTACAGATGAGACCCAGAAATCTGAACCAATTGAGGCTGACCTAAAGTCAGATTCAGAAAAATTTGGATTATTTACAAATTTATGTCATGCTGTAACAAAAGAAGAATCATATTAATTGTTGTTTACTGTTGTTTACTGTTTGAAGGGGTCCCCCGTAAAACGTTCTAAGCGACAACATTTCAAAATCGGAGATATTCAGTGAAAAAGGTTCTCCAGGACATGAGCTACACCGTGGTTTATTTTGTTTTGAAGATATTTGAGTTGGTAGCCCTGATTTCGTCTATTAAAGTTAGTGTGCTTCGCAAGACTGCACGGACTTTCTGGGTAATAACGTTCTATTCGCCGAAAGATGGAATCCCCGCCGGTCGTTGCGCTGTCACCCAAGGACCAAAATCGCGTAAATAAAAATACCCCCGTTGCAGCAGACCTGCATACTCAGCAAATTTCAAATGCAAAACAACATATTTCAATCCAACATAGCGAGATTCAACATGTTTTTAAGCTCCATAAGAATAACATGGGGAATGAGTATGCAGGTTTGCTGCTACGGGTATATTAAAACTGGGTGGTTTTAATTCAATATTTAGTTGATCTGAACTAGAAGAAGCCATTTACCAAGTTTAATCAAGATATGTTGAGAAATAAGCGAGATATAGAATTTTCTTTATTTCCCATAAGGTTAACATTGGGACAACGTACTCTGTTTACCACTTTCAATATCTCGGAAACCAATGGACATAGAGCAGTGATTAAAAATACTAAATTGTTTGTTTTTTTGAGCTGAATTCAAAAATGCTAGCAAAAATTGGATAATTTTTAATTTTCTATGTAAAAAACTCAAAAAACCCATTTTTGGGGGGGGTTTACCCCCCTTTATTCCCCCTTCCGGTGGTCCGATCGGGCTGGTTCACGAACTCGTCCGAGTGATTACCACTTTACACGTCTGTACCAAATTTCATTAAGATCGGATCATATTTACGGCCGCTATCGTGTTAACAGACATATATATATATATATATATATATATATATATATATATATAGATATATTAGTTTTCATAACAAGTACCCTTTTTTTTTATTTAAAAAATTATCATCCACAATTACTCTAATAGAGATATATATATAAAAATTCGGACGAATAGTGTTTTTTGCCTCTGGGGGCCCCAAAATGAAAAGTTAACATGGTCTCGGGCTTAGGTCTTACCATGAGACCTACGGTAATAGCTTATTCCTAAGACCAGGATTGAATATAGAAAAGTTGGATAACCCTATATTTTAAACAAATAAGAAGCCAAGGCCTGGAAATTGCCCCCAAAAGAGGTGGGTAGAATAACGTTTTAAGCACCACATGTGGATAACTTTTAGCAAAGTGTCATATCACGTTTTATTAACAACATTACGTTTTTGTACTTTTACATCAATATTGTTTTATATTCAGTTTTATTTTTGTTTCTGTTGGTATTCCTACTCTCCTTCATGTTTTCTTCCAAAGTAGAAGAGCAGTCCGTCAGAAAAAGTTCCAAGCGCCAGTATTTAGAACGTTATAACCCCTAAAAAAACACGTAAAATGTTTTAAAATGCTTGATGGCAAGTACAAATTCAATATAATGCTACATTATGATGTTATAAATAGGGTGTTAAAATATTATACATGATTATAAGTTCTAACTTTAAAAAAACCGCAAATTTTAGAATTCAACTTTCAACCCTTGATTACTCAAAACTAGGTTTTTGTCGTATAGAACTTTTTACGGGGGACCCCTTCGTTTGTTGTTGCTGTTGGTAAAAAAAGTTGGTTTTTGTTCATGTTACTCAATTTTCTATTTTTTCCAGGGCTTGTAAATACTTCCAATGGGTTTCTTTCGGCGATTTTTACAACAATTTCCTCTCATTGTTTTCCAGTGATCGGTAATCTCACTTGATTTTACGGCCGTTTACAAACTATTTTCATTCTGTACATATTTTGAGCGTACCCCGATCCATCATCAGCAGCGGAAGATTTAAAAAGCATTACTTGACACATCGAGGCCATTTACCAAGGAAAATAGCGTTGAAGTTATGCATATGTTTTAGGTGCTAGCCAAGTTTCCGGTGGTACAACATGTGCTGTTCGGCAGTCTCCTCCCTCTGGTCCCGGCCCCGCTGCCACCGACCAACCCACTCGGGAGGCGAATGCCGAGTAGGGAGAGTGTCGGACGGCCTCACCCCCCGGGCTTCGGGAAACCGGAGGAGAAAACCCCTGCCACGCCCTCGACCATAAGTGAAAAGACCATCCAAAGTGAGAAGTGCGAGAAGACGGGGGATACAACCTCTGAGCGGAAACCGTCCGAAGACGCTTCATTCCAGACCACCTCCTCTGTTGACACCCGCTCTCTGCAGAACGTGGCCGTAAACCCTTCAAACTCTAATTTGACATAAGTTATCTTTTATTCTCAATGTTTGATATCTTTTATTTATTTATTGTAAAAATGTCTGATGTGTATGTATACTTCTTTAATTTTTACGGGAAGTTTGTAAATACAAATGTTATTTTAGTGGAACTGTGCTACTTTTCAATACCATTGTTGTCCTGGGGTTTCGGTATTATTGTAACGGTTTTTAGGTTGAGAGGACTTTGAAATCATCAGGTCGGACACGACAGCGAAGATGGATCGGGCACTTTTTAATTTTTTTAGAGAAATCAATTTAATGTAACTTTAAGATATGCCCTTATAAGTTATGCGACTATGCTCGTAATCGTTAGTCACATTCATGAGCATTCGTCAAATAATGCAAATTGTTTTCTTCCTCCCCATAAAGCTAGATTAAATATCTCAGTAAACACAAAAAGTTTTTAAAAGATACTTGTAAGCACAGTGCTTGTAACTGGTTATTTTTTTATTTTTTTGTTTTTTTTTTTTGCTCTTGGTTATTTTTAGTTATTTTTTTTGGAATTCGGTTATTTTTGTTATTTTTTTGGAATTTTGGTTTTTTTTTATTTTTTTCAACCTCAAGAACTGCTCCAATCCCTGTTTACAGTATTCGTCTGTCAGATGATCTCGTAGCAGCATCGCGGCAGACGAATCTCATCATCGTAAAATGCGTGAAAACTAAGTCTTGTTGTGTGAAAACCAAGTTTCGCAGTCAAATCTAGGCAGATTTGTGATTAGTCTGTCGAGATTTTTTTTTTACTAAGGTTAAGAATGTATTATCCCCAATATAACGTCGGTTTTCTAATTTTTAGCAGCATTTTTTGTGTCCAAAAGGTTATTTTTTGGTTTTTTTTTCTCGTTTGAGTTATTTTTTTATTTTTTCCAACCTCAAGAACTGTTACAAGCCCTGAAACATTATTTACAAGATATCTGTGCTTAAATCTTGTATTGTCCCAATATTGCTTTAAAAACAAAACACCAAGTTTCATTTTTACCTTAACACATTAAACCCGACGTGGGCCACCGGTGGTACATTACCGAATTATCAAACTCGCTGAAAGGTCGTTACAATAATCGGTAAACTGACCAAAAAGACTAAACTAACCTAAGTTGTACTTTTAACTAAATCTTGAAAATACCCGTTGATTTTACCTTGTGTATACCTAAAATAGCTTATTTGAGTGAAATTAATAAATTTTTATAGTACCACCAGTGGCGCACATCGTTCGGTGTGCATACTGAAATTACCACGGGCCAACGTGCGCTACCGCACACGCATGATTCGACTATGGCGTGGCAGGCGGCAAAGTGGCGAACTAGACACTGTTAGTTATTGTAACCTCTGTACAAGTAAAGCACTTCCTGGGTCTTCTGATGACCCCTTCTGCCATTTTTGGCGTTTTTACATCAACTTGACCTTTTCAACATTTAATTTTTTTATAAAAAAAGTTTAGATGTGCGCCACTGGTGGCCACAGTGTGTCTACACAACTCTAAAATACAAACACACTGATAATATAATCCAGAAAAGCTCAAAAAGCGCTCTGTAAAAGCATTGAATCAAATTTGTATAGTGCGCCACCGGTTTTGGAAACCGGCAAAGTTTTGGAAAGTTTGCAGTGCACCAACGGCGGCGCATGTCGGATTATGGGAAGTACAAAAACTGACTGTTGACTGCCGTCGGGCTGAACGTGTTAATAATATTCAAATTATGTTGCAGGCTATCTGATAATAATGTGTAGATGGTATTTAAAACATTGATTTCCAAAAACAGTACATAATGTTTGAAATTCTCCTCCTTTTGTTGGAACCCCTTAGACTATCAAAAGTTATGATTAGTTGACCATATTCTCATAATAACCTTACTTCACTATAATGTGCTTCCTCTATTAAGGTTTATTACCTGATAAACAAAACCCTCTGGAGAACGGTTTCGCTTTATGTGCAGTCTGTTTTTTTAACAAGAGCGAGATGAGGGATGCTTAAGGGATCTCTTTAAGTTTGCCTTAACGGTATTGTGACCTGTTTGGGCAAAAGACTCGTGGCTGAAGTTGTTTGAAAAGGGTTCTGACCTGTTTTTCCCCATGATTAGAGGAAGTCCCTCAGTTTTTTTTTGTTTTTTTGTTTTTTTTTGTTTGTCCACATAAGTGTTTCTTCCATATAAAAAGATTAACTATAGCTCTGGACAGTCTTACTGGCGGGTGGCGAAAATCGTAATCTCCCAAAATGTCTGCTAAATAAACACATTTTTTGGTAGAACTGTCAAAACTTTATGTTTCACCTCATTTACATATAGTTGAAAATAATTTTAGAAAATTGTCCTCAAGTTTTTAATTTTTTTAAATTTTTTTTGAGAAATCAATTTAATGTAACTTTAAGATATGCCCTTATCCCCAACATTTTACGAAATATTATTGAACATTGTTGAATCACATTCACTTGAATTTTTAGGAAAAAGGAAGGTACCTATGCAATTTGCCAAAAAATTTAATACCGCCAGAAAACAAGCATGTAAAAGTGCATTAGTTTGCCAATCTGAGTAGTTCATCGTCTGTGGTTGAATCCATCATTTCAACGTATTTTTCATCCTGAATCCAATAATAGCTTGAGAATTGTAATTTTTACTTCAAGAAAATGCCTGAGAGATTCTCAAAAAAGAAATGAGGCACAAGGAAAATTATTTCTTTGATTAATTTAAAATTACTTAAGATTTGATTTATTTTAAGCCTTACAATCAACAAAAAAGGTGGCAAATATTTCTTTATAAATTGAGTAATTAAGGCCGGTCAGTTTCTGTATTGATGATATTGGTTGAGTAGGAAGGCAAGTTGAAAGACAAGTTGGTACAAAAAATGTACTCGACTGTCACCTTGGCCATAGTGAACATTTATTTGAACCAGTAGAGTGATAGCAAGTTGACAGGTAAATCAAATTCTTAAAAATGGAGATTCAGTGATCTGATCCAAGTTACTCAACCTATGTCAACTGGGCTTTAAAAGTCCATGAAAAGTGCAAAGCTTGTAAATCTTACTTAATAAATAGGTAAATTTGGTTTTCTTGTGGTAAATCCTGATTTCTCAAAGGAAATAAAAGCAATAAGTTTTCAGCATAAATACTTAACAAAGTAAATCTAAATATTTTCCTTTGGTCTCTGAAAAAGTAACAACACCAACGATTTTGGTACATTAGTAGGCATCCTAAGTCTAAAGTATTTATTTTTAAATAATTTACTTAATATTGTGTGTGTGTGAGTTGTTTCCATGAATATTGGGAATCAGAATCATAATTATTCATTTATAGGTCACATTTTTTATTCTTTACATTTTCAAACCGTGTTTTTATCCCAAATAACTTTTGTTTTCGGAGGTTGAAAACCCCCGAAGAAACTTAACAACCTGTGAACAGTGAAGTGGTCCATTGCACGTCACGCCGCCCTCCAGTTGCTGTGACGTCAACACTGCACTTGCACAGCGTGACGTAGATAGCGTGTGACGTCACGAGGCCGCCATTTTGTTGTCCTGTGCCGCTACCGGAAGTGCCGGTCACTGCCCGAGCTCGCTCCCCCTCTCGATCTCCCCCACTCCTTTCTTCTCTCTCCTCTCTCTCTGACAATTAATTGTTGGTGGGTAAGTCCACCGAGTATCCAATACAGAAAACATCCTACATCCTACACAAGAAAAACGTCACGACCTGAATGGTTGTTGAAACTGAGAATGCCTCCAATACCTGATACTTTCTTGCTTGAGTTTCTGCGTGAAAATGAACATACTTTTCTCAACATTTTAATGAACTAGTAGCCACGAATCACGAAATTGTGACACTGAAAACTTAAACAGCTGGTCATTTACCCGTATTATTACGTTGGAAAAAGCCAGCTGTTTAAAATTTGTATATCGCCAAATTCCAAACGCCTAATTATAGTATGCCATCATTGTAATTTTTTAAAATTCACGAATATAGACTAGCATTGCGATTGAACAAAATCGCCAATAATTAGTTCAGTTTTTGGCGCTGTCGTGTGACTTCAAAAAAAAATTGAAAAACTCACAAAAAAATATAAAAATTTCCAATTTGTTAATATTTTAGATAATTTTCACTTATTAACTGAAAATAAACTTGAAACTTTATAAACTAACTTATCACAAATCACTGTGCTATAAAGTTAGCCCTCGCGCGAGAACTCTTGGAATAGTTTTTCTTAGTAAATCGGCGATGGTTGAAAAGTCGCGTGAAGAGGAGAATGGTACTTAGATCGCCTCATTTTAACTCGACTTTCAAACTTTTTCCATCGCATAAATCTTAGCATCCCTCAAACCAAATTGCAAGCCTTGTCTTCCCTCGTCTCGGTTGGTTATATCATCCACCTCCAGTTACGCAGTCAGAACCGAGTCACATTTGACAATTGCGATCAATATGGTGAAACAAGACTGATAATGAAGCTTTGTTTGAAGGTGCCGCCCCCTCACCCCCCTCCCCCCCAGTTCGACCTGGGGGTGCACTCCCCCCAGAGTGGGTCGGATCGGACGAGTCTACCAGATCGTTCAATATCTCCGGTGTTTGCGTAACGGAATGATAGTGTTATCAGCCGAATGTAAAACAAGTCCAAGGTCACTCCGATAATCGCCTGTTGGTTCTTCGCTGACTCGCTATTCTTCTAATTAATTTAAAACTTTGACGAAGTATTGAAGTTTTCTGTTAGCTGTTTTAAAACAATTTGATAATGTGTTTAATTTCCTTTTGTCTACTTGTTTATACTTCACGGGCCAAACTACCACACCCTGCTGATATTCAATATTATTATGTATAATAATTAATTATAACTTACGAAGGAGCTTATTTTTTCTAATTCTGTTGGTGAGATAATCTTCCTTGTTATGCGAACTGATTTGATTATAAAGCAAAGTTTACCTCGATGCGTTACATCGGACAAAATTAATTGAATTTCAAATGCTTGAATAAATAATTAACAATAAGCCTCACATGAAGTAAAACAACATGTTACGTCCGTAAAAAGCATGCAATATGTTGAAAAGTAAGGAGGGTTTACCATTAATTTAATTCCATGAGGTCAGCACTGGGGATGTGATTACGCAGGTTTGCTGCCTCGACCAAAGATTAGGTCATTACTTCAGGCCATAATCAAGTAAGACTTAACTAGATGAAGCCGCATACCAAGTTTTATCAAGATTTGTTGAGAAATTATCAATGTTCACAACCTTTTTTTCATATCTGAATCTGATATAAAGGACCAAGACACTGAACATATGGTAAAAACCCGCGCTGTCGAGTCAATCGAGATCACAAGTAAAACCCGAGCCAAATAACTTGGCCAAGTCTGCCATAAGATTAATTTTAATTTTAGCATTAGGCTTATACGGACGGCCTAGACCACGCAATTTGAATCGGACTATAAAGGGGATCGTGCGTCGTCCTGCGATGTCCAGCGGATGATGAAAGCGCACTTTCTTCTCCACTTTCACACGGGGCAACGACATCGCGCCGGCACCGTACATACACCTGCGAGAAGAAAAAGAAAACACAATTAGTAAGCCTCCTGTAGTTACTGTAGATTAAATTAAAGTGTAAATCAATCTGTAACACGGCCTTGCTCGAACTGAAGATAAGTAGTCTCCCCCTTATCCGGCTGCTTCAGGACTTCAGGACCGAGACCCGGCCGGATAAAGATTTGGCCGGTAAACCGACAAGCTCTAAACTCGTTAAACTCTAGGTTTAATATATACTGTATAAATTCAATTCTCCCCAGTTGGCACACTGCGGCCTGACTTTTTCGGACCGCAAAACGCAAAACATTAAAACAATTCGATCAAAAATCGTAAACTTTTCCAAAGGTGTGTTGCAGCGGCGTTACGGTAAGTCCCCGCGAGCGGTAACCAGCAGACGCGCGCGAAGCAAAAATTAAACCTTTGTTCTCACCATTAATAGATGCTTAAAATGTAATCATAATCATTTGGTTTTATTCATAACAAATGTGTGCTTCAATATTCTTAGGAGATGTTATTAGCATTTTTGAGCGGGGGTTGGATGGAACGTTGGAACGCCAACACATTAAAAAGCGTTTGGACTACCAAAAGGGGGGTAACCCAACGGAGGGCGGTGGTCACTAGAGCAAACGCACAGCTGTTAAAGCCAAATTTGACCACCGCGCTAAGTCGGTTGAATATTCCACGAGGGACAAAAAGTGACTACCCGCTCAGTTGGGGGTGTTGGTTTTAACAGGTTATTTACCAACGCGCTCAATTATTTGGGATAGGCCCCCAAAAGATTGAGAACCTCTGCTCTGAGACAATAAACTATCCATACCTACTACCAGCCCGTCCACACGACGGGCGCCGGTACTCCCGTTGCCCAGTGGGTCCCCGGGGGGGGGGGGGCAGATCAGATCCTGCCGAGGTGCGGAGCGACCCGCTTACGTCGCTCTAGCTCGGGTCGCGACCCCGTTACCCCCCCCCCCCCAGAGTACCTTCCAGCAGCGGTGTCTATATGCCATGGTTCATATTGGTATTCCTGGTCCGAGACCACTGACTACTTGAGCACTCGTTCCCATTTTGGTACGAGCTTAGGGGAATTTTCCTGGTTCGGTAGGAAGGTGCTCAGATGAAAGTTCCCGTAAGTGAACCATGAGGTTACAGGTATAAACCTGTAAGCTTTTAGCCAGTGAGGGCGTTAAGAGGAATAACCATATTTAAGATGGCTATGCTAGAGCTCATTCCCTTAGACCACAGCCTCCACTCGCACTCCCTGGCTGATAAATCAATAGGACTCAGGGACTCTTGGCGTTTACAAGATCTCTTAGGCTAGGGCTCTTGGGATTGTATCGTCTCTTGGGTTGGGGGGTGGCTTTCTATGTTTGTTTGGTCCCTCTTGGGCTTGGACTCTTGGGTTGGGGGGTGGCTTTCTATGTTTGTTTGGTCCCTCTTGGGCTTGGACTCTTGGATTGGGGGGTGGCTTTCTATGTTTGTTTGTCCCCTCTTAGACTTGGGCTCTTGGGTTTGTATCGTCTCTTGGGTTGGGGGGTGGCTTTCTATATTTGTTTGGTCCCTCTTGGGCTTGGACTCTTGGATTGGGGGGTGGCTTTCTATGTTTGTTTGGTCCCTCTTGGGCTTGGACTCTTGGATTGGGGGGTGGCTTTCTATGTTTGTTTGGTCCCTCTTGGGCTTGGACTCTTGGATTGGGGGGTGGCTTTCTATGTTTGTTTGTCCCCTCTTAGACTTGGGCTCTTGGGTTTGTATCGACTTTTGGGTTGGGAGTTGGCTTTCTGTTTCTTTGTCCCCAGGGGTCATTAGATTAGAGGTTAGAGGACGTTTTGTTGGAGACGCGAGGCTGAAGATTTGGACACGTTGGGGCGTTGGGGGCGATTCTTTAAGGACACTATAGTGTCTGACCTCTCAGATTTGGGTGTCTCACCGGCCTGGAATATCAGCCGCTGCTGTATGTCGACTGCCTTGTTTGGAAAGGAGCTGTGCAGCAGCTTGAAGTCGAATGACATTAACTCACTCAGCCATCCATTTAACTCAATACGTAATAGCTCCCATTTAACTCAGATGTTTAAAAATAGCAAGCTAGGTGGTTCGGTGACGTCTATTGAACCAGCTACCGATGGGCCTTTAGTATAGCATTTTTCATTCCGGCCCTCTTTCACTGACTGAAGCAAATTTGAGGGTGTAGGAGGTGTGATAGGATAGTATTCTTATCAATGTTGTAGGAAATTTAATTTTGAATATAGAGGTGATCTTCATTTTTCGATAGGACCTCTAGTTTAGCAGGCCAAAAACAAAAGTAAATTTTTTTCGAAATTCAAATTTTCCCTCCCTTTCCCTGCCTTTAGGGGAGGGTCAGTCTTGAAATTAGCTGATTTTGAGTTAGAAGTTACAACAATATTCCCATAAAAAATATGTTTGTATATATGTTTTTTTTTGTAAATATTACCTTTGTAAATATTACCTTAGCCTTTACCATGGAATGCAGTTCAGTTGACTTATATTATAATAATGGGTTTATGTTTGCCAATTCATATTTATAATTTGAAAAAAAAACTTAAATACTTGGTAATTGTTTGTATTAATTATTTTTCCCTGACGAAAATAGGTCCGGCAGGTGGCGGTAGTTGCCGGTATCGCCGCCAGGATGCACGGGCGGCGGCGATGAGTGCGCACGCGCGGAATATTGATCCGCCGGTAACCGGTGACAAAGGGAGCTATTTTATCACCCAAATGGACTGTCAGGCGGCATCAAGTCAAGTGATACGCTTGTAATCATTGTTATGTGAACTACCTGTCAAGTTCGCTACTTTAGGTTGTCACTGTGACCTTTCTGCGTTTTTATTGTTTTTTTCGCGGAGTGACGTGTCAAAATATGTCTTTTGACATGGAAAGTTGATTTGAGTAGGGACTGGAATTGCCTGTCCCCAAAATTGATTTTCATAAATTTTAAATGCAAAAGTTAGAGCATGATCGATTATAATGCTTCTTTCCGTAACAATTTATTATTTGTACGGCATCCACACTGTACGGTTTTAAATTTGCGCTACATAAAATGTTGAACGGCATTGTATATACAGCAACATACACTCTTTACATTTTACTGTTAATTACTTTTAGCCAGTTACTTGTAAATAAAGGTCCTCGTTTCCAAATTGTAGGGGTTTATTAGCTTCTCATTATTTGCGCTAAATATGTTGAACATTGCAACAAACACACTACATTTTCCTGCTATAGGAAACAGGATTTTAAATAGCTCACAGGAAAAATAAATTTTAACAAAATATGAGATTATATTGGTACCAACTCCTGCTATCTGTCGAAAAACGCGATTTTTGGTTTTAGCGTTCTTGTTGTACCACGTTGATTAATAATTTTAATTGCATTCTTAAACATGTTCAAACCAACCACTATAATTGGTTGTACTACAAAAGTTTATAAAACAATTTGTACAGTATAAACGCGGCTGAATTATCTAACAACATAACGTTTTTATACTTTACTTTTATCTCAATAAAATTAATTGTTTTATATCCAGTTTTATTTTCGTTTATGTTGGTATTCCTACACTCCCTAATGTTTTCTTCCAAAGCAGAAGAGCAGTCCGTCAGACAACGTTTCAAACGCCAGTCATTTAGAACGTTATAAGCCAAAAAACATGTAAAACGTTTTAAAATGCTTAATGACAAGTACACTATAATGTTATAAATAGGGTATTAACATTATACATGATTATAAATTTTAACTTTGAAAAACCCGTGAATTTTAGTATTTTATTTCAACGCTTGATTACTCGCAACTATATAGGTTTTTGTCCCTTCAATTCTTACAAGAATAGTATCAGGACTAAGGACACCGGACACCCCCTTCGCTTTTTAGATTTGTTTACTCCACAATATCCAAAGTGTTTCGACCAAGGCCACAGCAAGGCATCGACATAGCTTATCACCAAGCGGTCTGCCCGAAGTGACTCACAGATCCTGATAAGATATTCCAAACAGGAACCGGCAGACTACCCGACTGGTTCCGGTACAAAAACCCGTCTACAGTCACGACGACCTTGAACAGGGGGTTCCTCTTGGGGCGACCCACGGATCCCCCAGGCCCCAGGCGTGGAGGCGAAAGATTCAGATTCAGATTCGGTTCACTCAGTTGTAAAACAGGAGGTCAGCTAGGTGATGATCTCGGAGGAGGAACGGTGGACGGTGGACGTGCGACGGTAGACACGGGGTCAACGGAATATTAGGGTCACGTGACACGGCCGACCAATGGCGTGCGAGAACGGAGGGAAACAGTGTTGCCACATTTCCGAGGCCGCCGTCGCCGCCGATCCAACCTCCTGTTGCGCCTTCCAGATTACTGGGTGTTGGAAATGAGTTGATAATTTCTGCGTCGGCCACCGGATAGCGAGTCAGATTTTGTTTTGTTGACGAATTTATTTTTTTAAAGAAAAGGGAGAAATAACCTACGTGTAAAAAATTGGGTAAACATAATATGATTACATCTAATAGTTTACTTATTGTCAGGGCCTATGCCTATGACATATTTATATTTTTGGTATTGAAGAATACCTTATATTACGAGAAATGCCAGATGCCAAAAATGCATAGGCTTATATCTCTTCATAAAAAATGTTCAGCTAACTTAATTTTCAATTAATAAAAGCTGGGAAATTGTGAAAATTCGCTTTTTATGCTTGGGACTAACCAAGAAATAGTTACCCTAGGCTGCTTGGAATAAATAACTTGAGAGCTTTTAGAAAAGGGGCTCAGTAAACCAAACTAAAATCGTAATTTATGACTTTTTAGGTGTAAAGACCATGGTTTTACGTAAATTTGAAGTGTAGCGTGAGCATCGACATCCTAGGCGAGAAGCTGAAACATAAATTTAACTTTTCACAAACTTAAAATAGGTATTGGTGTAAATAATAACGCGTGTAAAAATAAACACTCTAGTAAACAACGCAGCGATGTTTTAAATTTCGCGCGGATATGTTGGCAACAGTGAAAACGTTCGCCAAGGTTTGGAATGAGGTTGGCGTCACTGCTATTGCAACAGACGGCCTCGCACTCGCAGCTGCGCGCGCAGCTTGCCTACGACGTCACTGGAATTTTCATTTTGTGGCGCGATTTCTTGAACGGTCTCAGTTTGAAACCAAATAAATTCACTAGATTGGATATAAACAAAAATCTTATGATAAAGCAAAGGACTTCCGCTTATGTTGTCAAAGTTACTGTGCATTTCATACTCAGTTGGAAAGCTCATTTAAGTTTTATCTTTGTTAACTATACGGATGGTTCCATTGGTGTCGGTTTTGTCTACACAAAGTTCTTAGATATGCAGTGAAATATATTACAATATATGTTGTTTTCATATTGAACCCAAAAATGAGTTATTAATTTCTATTACCATATCTGCTTACTATCCACAATTTTTAAATTACTTGACTTAATATATGTAAGAGTTTTTAATTTACTTTGGTACTAGGTAAAAACAGTCTCTCACTCACTCTCAATTCTTAGCAAATTATCGTGTTGTTGCAATCGTAAGTAATTTTACGTAAATTGTACAATGTACTTGAAATTGTGAAGATGAAGAATTAACTATAAATTTATACTGAAGAGAATTGCAAGCGTAAAATGAATTCTTACAATATCACTGTTTTTTTATATTCCCTATCCTTTCTTTGGTCAGTTTCGAATTAAGTGACGAGTTGTGTATAGATTGAAAGGTTATATTTTGAACTAATAATTTTAAACAAGAATTAAATTAGTACAATTCAATGTTAGTACATGTCTAACTTCATCTATAAATATTCATTTTTCCGAGAGATTCCAGTATTCCAATATTTGCTACTCCCACAGCCACAACGAAAAAGAACGCCTCCGCCGTTTCGAAGGAATGGGTATTTATTTGATTTCCGAGATGAGATGATTCGATTGTATCGCAGTCGCAGTGTACGCAGTCGGGAGCGGTGGCGAGCGGCGCGTAGGCCGTGCGGGAAGGGTCGGAGGGGGGTGGGAGGGGCGAAGGTCGAGGGAGGGGGGAGTGACGTGTGCCGGGGAGGTCAACTTCTGTTGTTTCCCCTCGTCGCCGCCGATCGCCACAGCGCTAGTGTCGCGCGCCGTCAACTCGTCAAGGTCAATACAACTTCTACACGGATCTGAATCTGAATCTGGTTACGGATTATTTGAATCCGTGATTGAACTTTCCTTCAAATAGGCGAGAGCCCCTTGCCCTTGCGGGCGGTGGTTAATTGATCGAAATTGCGGAAAATAAAAATGTTTGTAAAAATGTTCATTTATTTGCTCAGGATTCTGATTGAAATGTCTTATCCTTTAGCAGATGGCCCCCCCCTGCAGCCCCTTTAGCATTCGATTGCAACCCCTGTATCCAGGATCAGCCTCGGTCGCCTATGTCTATGTGTTATGCTACGTTTCAAAAATTACTTGGTTATTTTTAACCCTTTATAAATTTGGTTTGATCTGATAATTGATGATAATGAATAATTAAGGCCATTAGTTCAATCTAAAAAACAAAATTTACTTGCAAAATTATTGCAAGTATGAATGTAAATAAATCATTCGTTCAATTTTATTTTACTGAAATTACATTTATATTTTGTGATTGATTTCCCTTACTGACCAAGATTAAAATTCGATTGGGGCCCGAGCTGTTGTTGTATGGGGTCCGAGCACGCTGTTGTATACTAATATGCAAACAAAAGTAACTGTCACAATATGCACCTAATTAAAATAGTAACTAACCTCAAATCTATAATTTTCTATTAATATTATTTTCATAAATATAAAATTTTATTTATTAGAATTTTTGATCGTGATCTGCTGATGAAAAACATTCTGCAATAGGCTAAGTATAAGAGAAATTAAAATAGGGCCATGTGACCAGAGTTGCGCCAGCCCCACCTTTATGGGGGCCATGCTTTAGCATCAAGTAAATAAATTATTAGTTTGTAAATTCTTAATTAGTAATAAATGATATAAAAGTATAAATTGGTGTGAAACATTTCTAATAACAACTGGAATCCTAAATTTGCATCGATTACCCTAATTAATAGAGCATTTGGTCTCAGATATCATGAACCTGGGGAAAAAAGGCCTACAGTACCGTATTTTTTCAAAAGAAAATTGCTCTTACGTTATTAATTTGGTGACGCGACCGTGAGGTTTTGGGCAATTATTTACATAACATTTTTGTTTGGGCATCGAAAAACAAGTCAACTCAAAAATAATTCTATAGGCCTACACCTGTAATTTACAGCAAAAATAATTTAACGACCGAATTCCATGAAAACATTACTAAATAAGTTTAGTTTTAATAGTTTAACATAAAAAATTGGTCGTGAAATAATTTTTACATTTTAAAATTTACCTATTTGACCTTATTGTTTAGGTATCTCTACCTTTATGGTGTATACTGAATTTAGTTCTAGGAGAGATTATCAAATTATACAATTACAGTTTCGAAAACAAATGAATCCATAACAGTTGGTATTGATGAATCATAATGGAAATAATCAAATATTGAGAAATATTCTTTGATTGTGAAGATAAAAACTGTTGTAAACCTATAACAACATTTGTTTATTCAAGTGTGGCCATTCTACAAGATGCATACATTGTAAATTATGACGTAAAACTAAAATATTTGTTATAACCGTGTTTTCGAATTAATTGCCGTTGCCGAGTGCTGAGTCAGTCAGTGTTGATAGGTTAACGTCAGTGAGTTAGGTTAACATTTTTGTTCTTGAATTACCAATTAAAATTAAATCAATTTTTTTATCCATCGTCAATTTGCAGAATATAGCCTACCAATAATAATTTTAAAAAAATACTTGGGTTTAATGACCTGTGAGTGATACGCGTTCAAATATCTGGATGCGTCAAATTATAAAATTAAGATAGATATAATCACTAAGTACTGAAGGTGCCAAGATTTGAGCTACCAAGTATTAAATATGTATGACCAATGTAGGGTTTACTTTATAAATCATAGCAGCAAAATTATTGTCCCCGTCCCCATAGGAATTGCAAAACCATTTATTTCTTGTTAGCATTGTTAAGACGTAATGAACTATCATAAATTTAGGGCTTACATTATAACAAAACACGGTAGAATTATTGTATTTAGAAATCAATAAAAAAATATTCCCACTACATTTTTAATAATAACTAGTCGTTTCCAGTTAATAAAATTAACTATTTAAATGATGAGGGAAAATTTTGTCAACTTTGAGCAGGCACATATAGTATAGTTTGCAAAATACTGGATATCATTATTAGTTTGATTCTTATAAGTTTATGCTATCTTAGCGTTATTATGATTTTAGTTTGGGTTTCTCTTTAATTTTCATATTTTTCTGATGATTTCTAATGTTTTGAAGTTTTGCCTGCTGCCTTACGAATTTATTATTTTTTTCTAAATTGAATATTATTATTGTTTAAGATTTTTTTGGGCTAAAATGAAGTATAATAATCAATATTTGCTCTGCATTGAGGTATAGCATAGTTGTTATGTTTATAGATTTTTCATGTGTGAATTTCTTCGGGCTGTGTAGAAGTGGTCTCGAACCTGAATGTGAGATTAACTACACGTATTAAGCCTTTATTTGTTCCTTTTTATTTTCGCTTTATCATCAACTTTTCCTTGGACTCCCAATATACAAAATGCACACTTCTCCTCTTCATATGGTTTACAGTTTTCTTTCTTTAATTTGTACACATACGCATTCTAATGTCTGCAACAATTTTATTAGGGCCTCTGGAAACCTTCACCGTTACAGGTCGTCTTCAGACAATCCCGCCATTCCCTGCATTTAGTCTATACATCTTCAACACTTGGCATTTAGGACTTGCTTGTACATAAAAATATTGTTTTCTGTTTTCGTGGCTGGGAGGCCTAAAGTTAAAACTCTGTCTCCTTAAAAACTTGAATAATTGCTTATGGTTAACTAATTAATTTTATCATAAGGTATATTTCCTTTTTAAGCGAACCATTAATCATATCTCCCAAGCTATCCTCCTTATTCCTGATCCTTCTTATTTTTTGTTGGAGTGTAAAACCCTTCTTGAAGTACCACTTAGAAGTTGAAACACTTTTTTAAAATAGAACTTCTTATTCGTTTTTCTCCGTCTTCAAAGAACTGATCAGGAATTTCTTTTAGACAGGCAGTGAAGTGAATATATTTGTTTGGTATTGGTGAAATGAAATTTATTGGTTTACTTTATTACGTTTTTTACCCCCACTTTTAAAAATTATTTTATGTGACTGATTCTCTCCAACAGATTTAAATTTCATTTGAATATTATATTTCAATATTAATAATCCACCAAGATATGAATGCTTTCATAAAGTAGTTGTTGTAAACTAAAAAATAACAAAAAAATGTAAATAAATATCAAAGTGACAGAACAGAAGGTAGACATAAGGTTTTTCTCAAGACAGTTGTTAATTAAAAAATAATTTATATAAACCATATGTTTGGTAAAATATACTTCCATTTAAAATACATGGGAACTTTAAAGTCCAGAGGGGCAAAGCACATTGAAAATAGGATTACAAAAATTATTCCATAACTTCTACAGAAAATTTCCTTTAATTTGACACCTCGATCATCAAAATCGGTTAATAAATAAAGGAGTTTTGCTGTACACAAGAAATTCCTTAGCAAATTAGTATAATAGATTTTAACTCTTTGTATAGTTTAAAATTTGACCGATCAAGCAACCGAAGTAAAATAAACAGTAGGGTTGCAAAACATAGTTAATCAATAAAAAGTTAAAGAATAATACGTTTAAAAAAGTTCAAAAATGAATCTGAATCGCTGATTGAAATTCTTGAATAGGCATATATATTATGTCAATGTCAAAACAATTCCTTTTGCTAACAGCATTTTTAACAGCTTTTCAATTCATTCATGTATTATTTGTTTTGTGTATTTTTAGGAAAACAAACATTATAAATCATTTAACTTCATACACAAACTCAATCACAACTGGAATCATTCCAATTATTATATTTAGAAGAGAATTAAAAAAAACATTCCTATTAAGAAAAAATTATTTTATAGATCTTAAAATTTCACCTATCTTGCAACCGAATTAAAATAAACAGTTTCGCGCAGAACTAATAATCAATCAAGAATCTAGATAGAAAAATACTTGTGCTTAAACTTCCTTGAATTATTAGCCTACCAGACAAAATCTGTTTAATCCGACGATCGTACATTCAGGACGATGTACTTATAGTTGAATGAATGAATGAATGAATGAATGAAAACGTCTTTTATTTAGCCAGCGTTATTCAAAGTACAATGCTTTGCTTTTCAATACAACTGTTGTCAAGTTATTAACTTATTAATAAATTATTCTTAGCTTCTGTTCTTAAATTATTATTAATATAATTCTTTCAAACCCCTTTTGAAAACTGCAAGGCTTGTCAATCTGAGGTCAATTGGAAGGGCATTGTAGCCTTGGGGCCCGAAGTATGAAAAAGCTTTTTTCCCAAGTTCTGTTTTGACCCTTGGCAAGTGTAACAAGCCTTCCTGCCGAGTGGAGCGAACGCTCACCTCAGACCTGAAAACCAGTTTCCTTCTTAGATATTTGGGACACTCCGTTAACAAAGTTTTATGAATAATGAGATTTGTTTGGATGTCACAGCATTGTTTTACAGTCAAGATGTTTGCCTTTGACCTATACTCGCTGATATGATCTGACTTTTTTAGGTTGAAAACAAATCTCAGAGCACTATTCTGAAGTCTTGTGAGAATGTTCATCTTTTCCTGAGTAAGGCTGTTAGCAAAAGAGGGAAGAGCATAATAAATAGATGGAAGGACTATAGCACGAACTATCTCAAGTTTGGTAGAAACTGGAAGAACAAACCTAAACCTATTAAACAATCTTAATTTAGCAACAACTGTTTTACAGATGTGTCTCACATGTTCAGAAAAATTGAGCATAGAGTCTAATTTGACACCAAGAAGTTTTAATGAATTACACACAGGTAAAGACTTATCATCCAGAAGAACTTCCCAATCACTATCCTTATTGCGTTGGTTTTGAACAGAGTAGTTTACGATTCTTAAAACCGAACACTTGTCAGGATTCAGCTGAAGACCGTGATCAACAGACCATTGATTCACCCCTCTCAAGTCGTCATTCATGCAAACGATTGCCTCCGGAAATTCAGCCAACGGGTAAGATAACACAAGATGCGAGTCGTCAGCATAAGAATGGACAGAACAGTGACCAAGTTGTGACTCAAGGTCGGCAGTGTATATCAGGAAGAGGATAGGGCCTAAGCAGCTGCCCTGAGGAACCCCGGATACTTTGGGCAAAAAACTTGAAACCTGATCATTAACTCGAGTTTGTTGAGACCTATTATGGATGTAGGAAGAAAACCAGTCCACAGATTGACTATCAAAATGGTAAAATCTCAGTTTGGCCAACAGAAGATCGAAACTAACCGAATCGAATGCCTGTGAAAAGTCCAATCCAGCTACAATACTACCCCAATTTCTATCTCTAGCACAAATCAATTCATCCATAACATTAAGAAGAGCTGAACTAGTGCTGAAGCCTTTCCGAAAGCCTGATTGTGTTTCAGGAAGAACGTCCTCTGACTCAAGGAACGAAACCAATTGCTCTCCAATTACCTTTTCCAATATTTTGGAAAGCACTGGAAGAATTGAAATGGGTCTGAAATGAGAAGCACACGAAGCATTAGCCTTTTTTGATAGCGGAATTAAAATACTTTGTTTCCAGGCACTGGGAAAAATGCTAGTAGTCAGGGACAAATTGACAAGATGACAAATGGCAGAAACACAGTAAGGACTTAACGATTTAACCATGTCAATAGAAATGCCGTCCACACCAACTGCTCGGGTTGTGATGCTGTTCATGACATCCCTGATTCTTTTCTCTGTCACCGGACTGAATGAGAATTTGCTCTTCACTTGGCCACTTAGATTATCATTGTAGAACTCAATCCTGCTCTTGTCAATACAAGCTTTGCCGCCCATTGTGGAGAAGAATTGATTCAAGTGCTCAGGAGAGAAGTTACACTCATTATCTTTGATCGAGCCCAGTATGCCATTGCTTCTTAACGATGACCAAAAACCTTTTGGGTCTTTATTCTTAAATTGACTTGAAAAGTAGCGCTTTTTTGCACTTCTTATGGCTGAGTTCAATGTGTTTCTTGCTTTTGTATATGCAGATCTGGTTGAACTGTTCCTACAACTTAAGAGCGCTTTATGACATTTGTTCTTAATTTTTGTCAGAGACAAAATATGATCGTCTCTCCATGGAGCCCTTTTCCTCGTTACACGCTTTCTCACAACTGGGGCACAAGAGTTGAAAATATGCAAAATTTTACTATTCAGAGCATTTACAACTTCATCCACTTCTTTCAGGGAAGATATTCCATTCCAGTCAGACTTTGACGCTAACTCGGTAAAGAGGTCCACATCAATGTTTTTCAGATTCCTGTAGGTTACATATTTCGACTTGCTCTTCGTTCTACAAAATGGGAAATCACAAAAAATTAAATTGTGATCCGTTATTTTTCTTCCAGCAGAATCAAGAATCTTCGCTGTATCAATCATTCCAACATTGAGTTTGACATTCTTGTCGGCAATTATCAGGTCTATCAGAGAGGAGGAGGATTCAGTCACACGTGTTGGCTCCTTGACAAGTTGATTGAGGTTCAAAGCTTGGAGAATTGATGACAGATACTTGGAATCAGGTCTTGTCATGTCCAACAGATTGACATTGAAATCACCCTGAAGTATGATGGAATCCACTTCTGAGGCCTGATCTATAAACAAAGCATACAATAACGAACTGAGAGAGGAGTACGGAGCTGAAGGTGGTCTATATGCAAAGCAGATACACAACTTTGTATCCTTGAAATTGATGACTCCGCATATATATTCGATGCAACAATATATATTGGATTTACAGTTAAACTGTAAATCCACTACAAACATACAAACACGACATGTTCACAAAACAGAAAGTATTTAATCACTCTGCTATCCAACACAATAGTCCAGAAGCTTGTGCTATGCATGGGCGGATTTATGGGGGTGCCCGGCACCCCCTGATTTTTTGTGCATAGGGTTTTCGCTGTATGGAGGAAAATGCTTTCCCGCATAACTTTTTTTTAAATAATTTATATACAATTTTAATTGGTATTTGGTTTTTGTCCCGGTCTACTGCTGTTTCAAGTTTTTAAATTGTTAAAATTTTATTCAAAAAACGTCACATTTTTCAAGTCTATTCAAAGTTTACTACTTCTTTTATATACCACATTTCAAGACTATACTTATAAGTTTGATAAGTCGCCCAAAGAATCTGCTTTGAAAGCAAAAATTTACATTTTATTGATTCGCAACATGTTTTCTCAGTGATTACTAACAATAATAGTAGAATTATACTTCCACCATGCCATGGTGTAAGGAAGAAAAGGTGCTTGCAGATAGACGCTAAAGCTGGTAAAGCTGGTGTGACGTAGATGGGCTCACGCAACTAACGCTTACAACGACTAAAATACAACTCAGGTAAAAACTCAATTAAAATATTATGTGTATGGTCTTAGTTCTGCTGTCAAGTCCGCTAGTTTCGTGACCCCAACCTACGTCATACCAGCTGACTGTTCACTCACCTTTCTTTTTTCCTTTCACTATGTTTTTTTCCTTATCCCTACCAGTTTGCATAATACTGTAATATTACAAATTGATTAGTACGTTATCCATAATTCGAATGAGCTTTATAGCTTAAAGTATGATATGGTTGTTATAGCTTCTTAAAATAAACCTTAAAATAAACAATTTCCAGATAGGAGTATACGTTAGGGAGCTGGCACCCCCAAAGCTTATGACCTAAATCCGCCCAAGGGCTACGTTTGAATTATCGTCCTGTAACGTAAAATCTCTCCCGAACAAGTGGAGGGGAGCAGCCTACTGTCAGGATGTCCTGTATCCTGGAAGGGTCGTACCTACTGTCTGTACCTGTGCAGTGCATGTAGGGGGTGCGACGGTGCGACCGTTATCGTTCGGAGGGGGAGTTATAACCGGTACCGGATTTCTTCACTGCAACGGTTATTTCTCTAATGTCTAAGAATACTGTTTGGATTAAAAAATGTTTCTGTTCGTTCAGCAAAGACATATTTAAATTAACTGTTAAAACAGTTAATTTTTTGTGATGTGCAATTAATTTGTAAAAAAGGTCCCTGATGCACAAATGAATTTTATGTTTAGTAACCCGTCGTTTTTTAGATGTCCTACAAAATATGTTTCTAATATTGAAGGCTTCTTTTATTCACTTCTCGCAAATAAACCGACTCATGCACAGAGAAATCCATACTGAGAAGATCCGAGAATTTATCAAAAATACCCCCGTTGCAGCAGACCTGCATACTCAGCGAATTTCAAATGCAAATCAACATATTTCAATCAAACATTGCACGATTTGACATGTTTTGGTAAACTCCATAAGAATAACATGGGGAATGATTATGCAGGTTTGCTGCTACAGGTATATTAGAACTGGGTGGTTTTAATTTAATATTTAGTAGATCTGACCTAGAAGAAGCTATTTACCAAGTTTTAACAAGTTATGTTGAGAAATAGCCGATATATAGAATGTTACTTATTTCCCATAAGGTTAACATTGGGACAACGTACTGTGTTTACCGCTTTCAATATCTCGGTAAACAATGGACATAGAGCAGTGATTCAAGATTCAAATTGTTTGTTTTTTGAGCTGAATTCAATGGTGCCCTCAAAAATTCGATAAATTTTATTTTTCTATGTAAGAAACTCAAAAAACCCATTTTTGGGGGGGTTTATTCCCCTCCCCCCCCCCTTTCGGTGGTCCGATCGGGCTGGTTCACGAACTCGTCCAATTGATTATCACTTTACATGTCTGTACCAAATTTCATAAAGATCGGACCATTTTTGCGGCCGCTATCGTGCTAACACACACACACACACACACACACACACACACACATATATATATATAAATTCGAACGAATGGTGTTTTTTGCTTCTGGGGACCCCAAAATGAAAAGTTAACATGGTCTCGGACTTAGGTCTTACCATAAGTACTACCGTAATAGCTCATTCCTTTAAGGAAATCCGCTAAAATTCAATACAAAACCTTTAAAATTGTTATAATTACGCTAATACATCAGAACAAACAATTTAGGCAATAACGATACAGTTCATGAAAGCAAAAACTATAGAAGAAAGTGAACTGAAACAAAAATAAGCACTTTTTGCGTAAATGTTCAACATAGATGACTGAAGTTAATTACATGATTCTACCGTGGCGAGAAAATTATCTCAAAAATTAGCAATTAATTAATTATATCCACATCCTGCCCTGATTCATTTCAAATTAAATTTCTTCTTGAAAAAATTTCAGCCATGGTTTACTTTATCAACAATCAACCAAGTTGCGTAGGCGGATGGCGGTGGGGTGACGCGAGAAGTGTTGGAGCCTATGAATGACGGGGGCGGCGGCGGTGGCGGGGGCGGAGGCGGGGGTGTGTGGGGGCGGGGGGCGAGTGTGACGCAACAGCAGGGTAGGTCGCGGCGCCCCCGCACTGCCAAAAATAGCAACCCTTACACTCCGCCGACTCTGGGGGTGACCTTTCCAAATCCAAATATAGCCATTGTATGCGTTAGGGAGTTGCTTTGTGGTACAGTGCTTATACGCACAAAACCTTGTTCTTGAGCCTTGAGGCAGTTTTGATACTTTTGTGGAATAATTAAGAAATTGAATGAAAAATACTGTAGTTGTACCTATTACACAAATTGTTTCATGAATATTCCTCTTTAGGGATTTTTTGAAACGAAACTGCCCTAAAGAGCTTTTTGGGGTAAAGAGACTAGAGACTCCCATCCACAGGCCTAGGACAAACCTGTGTTACGGAGGTGGAGGTACCCATTCATTTATTTTTCAGATGCTCAGCTAAAATGGTTGTTTGGCTGTTTATTGCAAACTTGGAGGCTTACCGCTTCCTCATCCTTCTCGTTAGTGTTTGAATTAGGGTAACATTAGACATTCTACGAAATCAATTCTACGTTTTTTGAATTTAGTGTTACAGATGAACTTGTTGACTGTTGACCTCCTGAATGATTACGTTTTAATTTATTAAAATCCCCTTTATTACTCATTTTAAAGCACTTAGCTTACTGAAAAAATACAACTCCTTGTTTGATATTTTCAACTAAAATGTAACCGGTGGAATGTTAGAGGGAAGCCCCTGAACGACGGCAACGTCACCACCATCTCAGGGGACACTCTTTTTGGGGTAAAGAGGCTCCCACAGGCCTAGGTTACATAGACCTGTGGTTCGGAGAAACCCAGTTAGGTAATGTCTTTTAAACAAAAAATATATTCGAATAGAAATTAGAAGCAAAAGCGCGTGAACACAAACAAGGGAACAAAAGGAAAAAGAACTTGAATAATATTTTTTGTTTAAAAAAATTGTCGACTTGTTAAAAACACATTTTAAAATAATGAATTACTCGAAAGTTTCTTAGCAACAGTCAAGCATAAATATTGCTGGTTTCGTTCTGAAGACGTTTCTCTGGTGACTGCCAACAGTCCAACAATTAATTAGAACTGGGGCTCTCATTCCTTCAAAATTTCAAAATCTAACAGGTTAACTCAAACTGAATTTTACCACCTGGCTTTTGCACTTCAGAGGACATCAGAGAGTCTGAGTGTAAGCCCTAACCATGCAGTTCCGAAAAATCATCCCAATGAAATGTTGTCACTTCCCCCAATGAAAACATTTTATTCAACCTGATCAAAAATGATCAAACCTGATCAATTCGGATCAACTCCCATCAAAGTTAAGTCCCTGGTCGGGCCTTAACATATATATAGACTTGGATCCAATTTACTTGATCTTAATCATTCCTGAATGTTTTCGAATTTGATCAGTAAATGAAATAATGAAATAATGAGTGTCCCAGTAAAGGTCCCAAATGCATACAAATTTGATCAGCCCTGATAAAATATTTTCATTTGAGTGTATACGGATTGAGTGTGCTCAGAGGTTAGCAGAATTCGAGGTTCCTTAAGGCCCTCTTGAATCTTGATGGACCACCCTCTGACCTCAATACGCCTAAACTCACCACCTCAGAGCCCAGAGTTCTGAGCACTCAGATGTGTCCAGATACCGGGACCTTTGGACCAACCCCTAACCTCACCACCCTAGTGCCCAGAGGTATGATCACTTTGAGGTGTCCGGTCAACGGGACTTTTGGACCACCCCCTACCACCACTAATCGTGCCCAAATTTCTGAGCAATTTGATGTGTCTGGTTAACGAGGATTTTGGACCATCCCCTAACCTCACCACCCCAGTGCCCAGAGTTCTGAGCACTGTGATGGCTCGAGTTGTGAGACTGTCGGATCATCCCTTAAACAAAATTCCCAGAGTTCTATGGGCACTCTGATGGGTCCAGTTAACGTGACTTTTTGACCATCCTCTAACCTCACCACCTCAAAACCCAGAGGCCTGAGCTTTGATGTATCAACATTATGGGACTTTTTGACCACCCCCTAACACCCCATTGCCCTGAGTCCTCACTCCGATGTCCAGTTAACGGGACAACGGGACGGCACTCGCGGCCGCGCTCTCTCAAGGTGGTTCGGTCGCAGATCCTCTCCGTATTTGGCCAACCTCGCTTTCTCTTCCTCCCACCGCGGGTGAAACTCGGGCCGCAACTGGAGCGGCCTCTGTCGCCGCTGGATGAAAACGCGTTACGGATCACTCTGTAGACTGCACTTGTATTGTACAATGAGTTCCCTTCCAAAACGTCTTATGAATCGCGACGCACTGTAGAATAATTTTGCGTTTTTGAAAATTATTTGGTGTTGTCAACCTAAAACCATTTTTTAGGTTGTTTTTGCAGTCGATTTTTAACAGTTTGCGTTCTTGAAACGCATTCGTTGTTGTCTAAACGGCGTGGATTATTTCCCCGGAAACGTATACAAGACTGGCTATTAGAGCCAGCAGAACCTACTGCTCGAGGAGAAAAAAAACGTCCTATTTGTTATCCTAAAGAATTTAAATAAACAAATCTTATTTTCCAAAATATAGAATCAAATTGCTGATTAATCGTCTTCGACCGATTGTCTTCCCTCTTTTTATAAAGGAAAGAAGCGGAACAATTGTCCACATTTATTTTGTTAAATATTATTTTTTGTCTACATTAACTTTGGTCCTAATTTTCAAATAGTTATTTGCCAAAATATACATTTGCCAAATCGTTATCAGTTATATTGGTTTCATATTCGCCATTGAATCTCAACAGTATACTAAATTTAGTAGTATTGTGACATCCCAGTGTCCGCCAGTTTGGGTTAAATACACCTCCACATCTCGTCACAATAACAATAATCCGAGTCAAATAACATGGCCCAACTCTCCTTAAGCTCAATGCTAAAATTACCATTAGTCCTGTAGGCAGACCGAGCCAAGTTATTTGACACAACCGATACTGTACTGCATTCATGGTCGTGGTCGTGGGTTCAGGTCCAACTCCCTCCCAGCTCCGCAGGTTGTTCGCTCGGTTCGCTCCATGCGCTCCCGTCCTGACCTAACCCCAGCTTTGGAAGGTCGCCAGCGTGTTCGGTCTTCACTCGCACCTGCCTCTGACTGCGCCACCGCTCCGCCAGACTGCGCAACACGTCAGCGGCACGCGCGCACTTCTGATACAGTCTGAATCAAATAATGTGGCCCGTGCCGTCCATAAACTCGGTGCTGAAATTAACATTAGTCTTAATATCTTATATGGACGTTTTTGGTCACGTCATTTGATTTGACAAATAGGCTACGATAGGAAGCTTTAAGGCCAAGTCAAATTAGACTGATGTTAATTTTAACTCTGGGCTTAAATGGTGGAGAGGGCCACGACATTTGACTTGGACTGTACCTGAATATACCTGTTTTATCGAAAAAATTCAAAGTAGGCCTATAGGTACAGTTATCGAATAGTTTTGTCGTGTTTCGATGCCACTGTTTGCTCAAGTTTAATTTTCACGATGGAATACTGCAAAAAACGGCGTATGCCCTATGCCCGCTATTAATGCCGTTAGTTACACTTCCTTCCACCCATAGTGATCAACAGCTCTGATCGTTGATAGCTTCCTGTCAGTTTACATGGGCTGAACGGCCGGTGTGACTGTTACTTCTAGAAATAAATATCGGAGGATGAAATTTAAATTGTGCATCGGTAATGACAGATCGCCAGCGTGTTCAGTGTTCGCCGCGCGCACCTGCTTCTGACTGCTCGAGGCAGACTGCACAACACAACGTCAGCGGCACGTGCGCACCTGACGTACAAAATCGGGTGTTTAAAGATGAAGTCAAAGATGTAACCCGGTCCGTCCGTTAGACTGGTGTTAATATTAACATTGTAATTATAGGCAAAGTGGGATATGTCATTTTTGTCTTGGACTATACCAACACTATGATGAAAAGAAAACAATATAACACAGAAAACACAAGTATCAAGAACTAATTGCCTAACAGGAGAGAGGTCTGATTGGGTGTGGACGTGCTCTCTCCTGTTTGGTAGTTCCTGATTACCATTGCCACCCTCAGTACTGTATCATCGAACTGCATAGCATGGAGATTCTGTAAGAATCTGAATACAGTGCGGCTAAATAATACATTTCCTTCGATTCAGGCACGAATACTAATACAGTAATTGCATTTTCTCATCTGATCTCCTTGAATAATCTGATCTCCTTCATCATCTGATCTCCTTGATCATCTGTCTCATGATTTTCTTGATCATCTGATCTCTCTTTCATCATCTGATCTCCGTGATCATCTGATTCATGCTTTTCTTGATCATCCGATCTCCTTGATCTCATTCAAGGCGATGGACGTATTTTGCAAAATAAAATATGGTAGCTTTTTTCAGAAATCTTCTAGACTAAAAAATTATATAGTTTTGTTTAGAATTCTCCCAATTAAATTTTATATGTCTGGTAATCAGTTTACGAAGACAAAAACAATGTTAAACATTTCTCCAACGTATAACTTAAAATTTGGGAGAGACAAAATATGAGACAATCAATATTGACTTGCTTGGATTCATCTAGCCTACGGTCACTGAAGAGGTAGGGGCTTCAAACAAACCAAAGTATACGATTGAGTGAGTAATAAAAAATGGGAAGACATGTCCAAAGGTGTTTCACGTGACGAGTTGTTCACTCGGAGGGTCGGAGCCAAGTTTGGAGGAAGGAGGTAAATTTAGCGCCGCGCGTCAATCCGAGGGAATCTCACTTCTTGTTTTGTTTGGCTTTTGGCTGCACTGGATTGACTCATGGACTCGCACGTCAGTCAGTGTTTTCTTAGGCCTTTCAGGCGTAGGCCGAGGCAAAAAGTTAGAGGAAATGAGTCGGGCCATTTTCGGGGATAGAGAAATGCCGCATCGCTGAATGGGAAAACAAAATTAAACTAGATTTTGAATTCACAAGATTTTAGATCTAAAATGTACGGAATCAACCTGCAGGCCACAAAATATATAATAAGGATGCAGGGGAGGGAATAAGTTATGCGTTCAAAGATGTTCATGTCAGTAGACTACGGGATTGGGCTACATTTCAAGATTACGTCAAATTTCAGGCTAATAATTATACACACATACAGTAGTGTATTAGTCTTTGCATTTAATCAAAGAGAAAGATAGCTCAATTTCAATAACGCATTGATAGTTTTCCCAAGTATATTTGTCAAATATTTCTTTTCCCTTCACATTTTAGTTGGCAGCCATCATTACCACTACTGGCATCCACAACTGGTTCGGATGATTTACAATTATTTCCCTCTGTAAAAAATCACAGAGAAGTAAGCATATTAATTCTCTATGGTAAAATCCAAAACGTAACTATCGAACATGTAGAATGCATAAAAACGCCGTACGTGAATGCAGGATACAGCATCATCACCACTCATCAAAATCCAACAAATCTACCAACGTAAAAGGAACGTCACAGATAAACCAGTGAAACCGGTCAATAGTACAACAAGTGCGTTTGAACAAGTCGAGTTCCCCGAAACAGAGCGCCCACTGATAAGAGTGATAAGCCTTTATCATCAGAGCGTCGGGAGGTGCTGCCCCTAGCGGCAGTTTAGGAACTAACGCCTGGCGCGCGCTTCCCCCACCCCTCCAGTTCCGAGCTCTCTGGAATGTTGTAAAAGTTCGCGACCCCCCCCCCCCTCCCGACGATCCGAGCCCTCGCTCCGTGTGTTCTGCTCTGTTCTGGATCGATATTGTCTTGTTTTGGTCCCCCTTCACCGCCCTGCGACTGCGACTGCCGACTGCCGCTACGTTTCATTGGCCAATCTTGTCAGTAAACACCGCCGGTTGTTCGATCGGCTTCGGTGTGTGTAACCGCGCGCTTCGGAGGCGCCGCAGATTACCTTGGCTAATTTGAAAACACTGTAAATAATAAGGAACCTGTTAAAAGTTACAGGACTTGCATGTTAAGAAATTTGGTAAACGGCTGATGATACTAAGGGGCTGCAATTTATTATGCAATCCAATCCTGCAAAACATAATTAACAATGTTCAACTACAGAAAAAATACATAGATCCAACATGTTTGAATGTCGTCTTTACAAAATTAAATAAGGTCTGAAAATGAATTATGTGATATTTAAATCCCGTTTGATAACGTTATTGAACTCAATGTTATGAAGTAACATTCTTTATCCATTTTTTTATCAGTAGCACAGAGAACGTACAGATCTGTCCGATCTAGTACGTTATCTGTGTCAGTAGCGAATTGTAACCTTGAATTATATAGTCCAGACATTTCATCTTGAGATCAACCTTTATTTACAATTGTCTTTAAGTATTGTCTTATTGTCTTTAAGTAGTTTCATTTTTTTATTTTTTTATATTTCTACGATCAAAACAAAGCAGCAAACTATAAACTATAGTCTACTGCTCCACAGGGAGAAGACTACTTCACCGATAGTCTACTGCTCCACGGGCCACGGGAAGAAGACTACTTTACCGATAATCTAATGCTCCACGGGGAGAAGACTACTTCACCGATAGTCTACTGCCCCGCAGGGAGAAGACTACTTCACCGATAGTCTACTGCTCCGCAGGGAGGAGACTACTTCACCTATAATCTAATGCTCCACGGGGAGAAGACTACTTCACCGATAGTCTACTGCTCCGCAGGGAGAAGACTGCTTCACCGATAGTCTACTGCTCCGCAGGGAGGAGACTACTTCACCGATAGTCTACTGCTCCGCAGGGAGGAGAATACTTCACCGATAGTCTACTGCTCCGCAGGGAGGAGACTACTTCACCGATAGTCTACTGCTCCGAAGGGAGGAGACTACTTCACCGATAGTCTACTGCTCAGCAGGGAGGAGACTACTTCACCGATAGTCTACTGCTCCACAGGGAGAAGACTACTTCACCCATAGTCTACTGCTCCGCAGGGAGAAGACTACTTCACCGATAGTCTACTGCTCCGAAGGGAGAATACTACTTCACCTATAGTATACTGCTCCGCAGGGAGAAGACTACTTCACCGATAGTCTACTGCTCCGCAGGGAGAAGACTACTTCACCGATAGTCTACTGCTCAGCAGGGAGGAGACTACTTCACCGATAGTCTACTGCTCTACAGGGAGAAGACTATAACCATAGCCATCTCTAGTAACAAGGCCGCGGCGCTATTTTAGTAAATGTCAACAGCGCGCCAATAAGGGTTCAGCTGATTTGTTTATCCATATTCTCTTATGGCACAATTTTTTTTGTACATGAAATCAACTGGCTCTGTAAGGGTTTTTAGCATGCAAAAAACCCTTGAAGAGCGGCGTTGCCGGGTCGAAGGCCGCGGCCTTATTACTAGAGATGGCCCATGCTATAACTGGTGCAAAATCTTAAGGCCCATAGTCCGTCCATAAGACTAATGTTAATTTTAGCATTGGGCTTATGGATGGCGTGGGCTTTAAGATTTTGCACCAAGTTTAAACTTCACCAATAGTCCAGCGTTCCAGCTCAACAGGGACTGTTGCATCAGACGGCGCATGCAGGACACAGGATCTACCAGAGCGGCGGTGCAAGTTGAAGCAGGAAGCGGGTAAGGCCGTCCAGTCGAGACTTACCTTGAATGTTGCCGCCCGACGGTCAGCTGGCCAGGGCGTGAGCGGCGCTACAGGTCCGAGCCAAAAGACGTGGATTGACCGTAAGACCAATGCTTAATTTAACATTAGTCTTATGGGCGGACTGGGACATGTCGTTTGACTCAGCCTATACTGAGGTGGCAGCGAGCCGCCGCGTCCCAAGCCGAACGATGTAGAACAAGTGGACGAGTGCAGAGTGTCTCACTTGACATTTAATTTGTTTACTATGTTTTATTTTACTGTAAAGTGTACAGCCCAGGGTTAATAATTTACATACCTATCCCAAGCTTTCTTGCTCTTTCAAATTTCCTTTTCGATAAGACAAACACCTCGATAAAAGTGCTCTTTTCCAAGTCCCCATGAAATTTCAGAATACATTTAATTATATATATCTGTGATATTTTTCAAGTCCCCTTGAAATTTTAATGACAATCGATGTTTTTAAAAATCATAACTCAATTATATATGAACGCCTTGGCAACGAGACTGTTTTCAGAATCCTCTCGAGAGTCGATTCTTCACGGGATTCGTGTGTAATACAATGTTGACTTATGTATCTAGAGTTAATAGTTTACACATGGTTTACACCCATCCCAAGCTCTTTCTTGTTCTTTCAAATTTCCTTTTCGTTAATGTACGGTAGAAGCTCGATAAGAATTAAGGCACTCGACACTCGATAAGTCAAATACCTCCAAGTCCCCATGGGTGCTCTTTTCTAAGTCCCTAAGAAATTTCAGAATACAATCATTTAGATGCATCCATGGCATTTTTCATGCATTTTTCCAAGTCCCCTAGAAGTTGTTAAGATAATTAAGTGTTTTTAAAAATTGAATCTCAATTATAAGAATTGGTAACGATACTATTTTCAGAATGCTCTCGAGAGTCGATTATTCTCGGGATTCTAGTGAATATAAAGTTGACTTCCTTAGTTAATAATTACACCCATCCCACTCCCAAGCTCTTGCTCTTTAATACTTCCTTTCCGCTGGTGCGGTAGAACTCGATAAGAAGGCACTCGACATTCGATATAAAAAAGTCTCGATAACAAGGGCACCTTCCCAGGTTACCTTGAAATTTTAATGACATTTGTCATCATGACAAGAAAGTCAGAGGAAACTCTTGATGACAAGACTGTTTTGAGGAGCCTCTTAAGATCCTTCTTATCGGGGTTTTAGTGTAATCCAAATCCAAAGTTGACTGCCGTACTTCAACGACACCAGGACGAAATAACGTCTAATTCGCGCAGTCGGGTGGATGTGCTCAAACTCTTCTTGTTTCTTGTTTCAGGGCACCAGTTTTGGCTGCAGGCAGATTATGGGCATCTAGTAGTTTAAACAAATGCTTCCGTGAGTGCCTTCGAAACGTTACCTTTACCTTTCATTTCGAACTGGATCAGGAGGGCAGGATGCAGCAAAAGCTTTGAACAACGCTCAATATCAGCAAACAGAGTATAATCCAAATCCAAAGTTGACTTCCTCACTTGAACTACACCAGGACGAAATTACGTCTAATTCACGCAGTCGGGTGGATTAGCCAAACTCTTCTTGTTTCTTCTTTCAGGGCACCAGTTTTGGCTGCAGGCTATGGGCACCTAGTAGCCTAAACAAATGCTTCCGTGAATGCCTTCAAAACGTTACATTTCATTTCTACAAGGAACAGGAGGGCAGGATGCAAAAGCTTTGAACAACGCTCAATATAACAAATTGGTGAATAAGCTTAAACGGTTCGAACTCCCTTGACTCCTCGGGTGAAGCAACGAGGCGCTCTCCAGGTCTGCCCACAGTGCAGGTCGAGGCGCCGGTGGGGGGGGGAGGGAGGTGTTACAAAACGGATATGGAAAGTAAGCCACGCAGAGCTGAAAGAAAGTGCGTCGCAGGACGCAAACTACCAACAATGTCGGCGCGCAGGGAACCTAGGTTCCATGGTCGGCGCGGATATTTCAAGTATAGTTGGTTTCAAAACATAAGGCCACGCCGGCGCCGCCCAGAAGCCCAATGCTAAAATTAACATTAGTCTTACAAATGCTTCCGACCGAAAGACCAAGCAGATTTTACATATTGAGTTTTCTTGCTTTAAGTGGTTGGTTAAGTGGTGGCGGACTAGGCCTTATGATTTGAATCGGGTTATACCGTTGGGTTATATAGGACTAGCCCTGAGGCCTCTCTCTGTGTGCTTATGCTGGGACCTAAGGTGATTCAAATCCTTGAGTACGGTGCCCCTCAACACTTCACCTACACTAAACCTGGGATTAATGGTCTTTGTAGTTCAGAAGTTCAAAGTTTGTATCTGGAAAAAATATTGGTCAAAAGAAGAACCCTACAATACCAATTCCAAACGGTCGGACATGAGACACACACTCCGTGTTGAAAATCTCTGACAAATTGATTTTGAACGTCAAGAATGTCTTGTTTTGAGTTTCGATCGCCGATATCGCGGGCACAGATATATTCAAATGACTTGGCTCTGTCTCCCATACAGCTATTATGTTAATTTTATAATTTGGCTTACCGGTTTATTTTATCTAATTAAAAACAGAAAACCTCACCAACTCGACTATTTTTGGACCCAGAGTTTGTCGGTTGTGGGGGTTGTCGAGTTATCCAGAACATTGGAATTTTTAATGGGGTTTAATACGTAAACACATAGCAGATTTCAGTTTTCCTTATAAATGTTTACATATTGAGTAAACGATATTTAAAGAAATGTCAAATAATCAACAATTCAAACAAATGTTCCGAAAGAAATGCTCCCTACCAACGGCAGTTTTCGTTTTTCTGCGACACTAGCGGCGACTTTTGGAACTGCAGCTCCATAAGAGCCCATGTTAAATTTGTGCGCTTTTCGCCGCGCAAGCCGGTGCACGGGTAAAGGGTATACGCGGTGTCATTTAGCGTCTCCAATTCTTAAAATAAAAGTTGTTCGGATATAGCATTGTAAAGGTAACGAATTGCAGAGTGTTTATTGCTTCTCCAAAATCGAATTTGCTCACTTATTAAAAAGATAAATCAGTGGTGTCAAAGTTGGCCAACTTCAACGGAATGTATCTTCGGTATACGTTAACACGAGCGATTCTACAACTCTTTACTGTATCTTTGAAATGCTACGTTGAATTAAATTTTATTTTGAAAACTGTAGGCGCTAAATGACACCGCGCGGAGTGTGTTTTAGGCATGTTTTGGGGTAGGTAGGAAACCCTCTTCAATGAAGATTCCGTCAGCTATTCGAGTGTCGAGTTTCACAGACTGTCGAGTTATCGAGTGTCGAGTTAGTGAGGTTTTACTGAAGATTTTCTTGCTTTAAGTGGTTTTAAGGGAGAAAGTATGACAATTTGCTGATACCGTTTATTACGGTTCGTCTGGTCACCCAAATGTAAGGTGACCAGATTTTGGAGCAGCCAACGTCGACCTCCGGGGGGTGTACCCCCCAAAGAGAGGGGGGTCCGGGGGCCATCCCCTGGAAAACTTTGAAAATTAGGAGCATTTTGCTGAGTTTTTAGACAGATTGAAAATTGTGCAAGACTCTAGTTAATCTTTACCATTAATTTTAAGCCACTAGGAAACTACAAAAGGACAGAAAAATTTATTTAAGAGTTTTCTTTACTCTAAAACGTATTTCTATACCCCCGCACTAAGAGAGGGGGGGTCCGGGGAAAATTTTTAAAAATTAGGAACATTTTGGTGGGGTTTTAGACACTTCCAGATTGAAAATATGTGCTAGACTCTAGTTCATCTTAACCATTAATTTTAAGTTCATAGGAAACTACAAAAGAACCAAAAAAATCTATTTAAGTTATTTTACATTAAAACGTATTTTTAAAAGTATTTTTTTAGCAATAACGCCAAAACTGGACAAATGGGCGTCCCGAGAGAGTTCGTGGGGACAACGGGACACGTCGCTAAAAAACGGGACTCTCCCGTTCAAAACGGGACGTCTGGTCACCTTACCCAAATGGGACCGGGAGCCGGGGAGCTGGAGCGGGAGCGATCACTTGCGCATGGTGCAACTACACTCGGCCGGCACGCTTGCGCGAGCGTGCACCACCATTGTACTTGCCCAAGCGTGCGTCCAAAGTACTACTGAAACCGAAAACATGAGGCGGCTTGTCCAGCTGTATAATAATACAGTGTTCACCGTTCACAGCTCGCAAGCGCACGCTGGGACAAGCTTGGCTGCCTCCAATCACAGATCATTATGTTTTTTCGAGGCAAGCGTGCCCACAGGGTGCCTCAGTTTTCAATTCGCTGTCGTCTACCTACTGACAGAATTTGTGGCTCAGACAACTGTTGTTAAGTGTCCTTTTGTTAGGTGTTGGAAAGTGTTGAGTTGATAGAAACAGATGTCGATGTTTTCAACATGAATACTGAAGCGTTAATCGATGCAGTTCGTGAAAGAAGAGCCCTTTGGGACGCGTCCTTGAAGTCGCACAGGAACAGAGATTATGTGAGGAATCTTTGGGGTGAAATCTCTGCCGAACTGGGGATTGAATGTAAGTACAAAAAAAACTGTTTTGGCGAATTAAAATACATCCAGATTTAATTTATCTATCCATTAATTATGCTTTAAACATGTTTAGAATGCCTTGTTTTCTTTATATTTATTAATATTTTAACTTAAGGTATATATTTTTAAAATTGTATTTTCGATAAGGAACAAAATCCCAACATCCAAATTTGTTGTACCTATCCATTGGCCATGCTTTACAAAATTCATACAGGATGCAAGGTTTTTTAATCACTTATTTTTTATGGCAAAAGGTTTTTTAAAAGGAAAAACACGTCTCCTGTGTTTTCACCTCCAGTTTCCAATTATTGTTATTACTTTCGAATTAAAATTATGCTATTAAATAATAAACAATAATTGTATTTGCACATAATTCTTAAATATGCATTATTTAATATATTGTTTTTAAATTAAGTAAGTTAGTAATGAAATTCAATAAAGTTCTGGTGAATAATTTTGGCTCCCCTAGGCGAATGTTCAATGGGGTTACCTCAATAAAAACCCCTAATTTTTAAAGCATGGTTTTATTTTGAAATAAATATCCCCACGAAAATTACAATGACTCACACAGTATCGTAGGAAAATAAAACAACTCTTTTAATGTCAGTCTGGATGTTATTAACAACGACAAACAAAGTTTATATGGTATAAATGGTTCAGAAAACTTATTGTTATTACCTATAAGCGTGTATTATGTGTATAAATAACAATATTATATATTATTATTATATGCGAACATGGTTTGAGAAAAAAAGAATTGTATTGTATAAATTTCGGTGATTTGCACGTTCTGATTGTTTTCTCAAGAGTAGACCACAAAAGTAGTGTTTGGCTGGCTATTTTAACAAAACGTCAACTTTATGTAAATTTTGTAAATAAATATTAGTATTGTAGTTACAACAAGGAAATTATTTTTGAGCACAGGCATTGAATTAATCGAAACGCGCTTCCTATAGAGTTTCAGTCAGTGCGTGCAGACGGACGGAAGAATTGAGTGATAAAATTGCACACAATTTACCTAGTGCCGCACGGATATCACCAGACACCACCATTCAAGTTCACTAAGAAAGGTTTGTTTTCTGTTGCAGACGAGGTTGCCAAGAAAAAATGGAAATCCCTTCGTGAAAATTATAGAAAAGAAGCTAAGAAAAAACGAATTACTCAAGCATCAGGAAGTGTTTGGAAAAGTAAATGGGCGTATTATGACAACATGTCGTTCCTTCGAAAGCAGTTCGTTCATCGTGCGACTTCCGGGACCGGGAGCATGGGCCCAGGTGCTGAATTTTCTGGATCAAATGTGGTTTCTCCCACAACGCCAGACGACAACTCAGCTGATGAGGTAGAGGAGGAACAGAACACAGAGGAAGTAATAGGAACAGAAGAGAGTCAGACGGATTCTCGAGACCAGGGGGCGACCTCCACCTCATCAAACCAAACTGCTGGTTGCACTGGTAATACTAGCAAACATCCTTCCCTTAATTTCAGTACAGACGGACGACCGCAAAGTCTTGGTGCTTATGAAAAAACCCTGCAGAAAATGGTCCAACTGGAGGGGAGAAATGTTTTTGACTATGCACAACGAGGGCTGACCGATCCAGCAGAAGTAAAAGATGCAGATTATCACTTTCTTATGAGCCTCCTTCCATATCTCAGAGGAATACCGGCCCACAGGAAACTGCACGTCAGACGTAAGATAGAGGACGTGCTTCTCCAAGAGGAATACAATACTCAGATGAACTCGTTCGGGCTTGGAAATGCCCAGCGTCCAACTAGTTCTGAGTCGCATTTCGGTCTGCAGTCCGACACTGAAGAGGTATCCCCATGCGACGATGAAACTGTGAATAAAGTTGTTCAAAGCTAAAGCCAATTTTGCTCAACCATTGACTTATTGTTGTAAATTATGTAATGGTATTTTGTCTTTAGTGATCAATATGAACACTAGTCGAAAATCATTTTTAAAATATTAAATTTTGTTAAAAAATGAAAAAAGTGTATTTTTTGCCAAAAGATTATATAATATGTAGCTTGTACATCCTGTCGTTTTCCTAGTAAATAATCAACGTTTGAAGTAATGAAATTATCGTCCAAATTGTCCAGGAATTTTAGGAAATTCCACCTAACAAATTCTGAATAAGAGGAACCTTATATTAAACCCCATCCCTAAATTAAAATAACTCCTTAATTCATTCTTAATTATTCTTTAGTGAGACAGGTACCTCATGGAGGACGTTACCCTGAATATGAGTGAAGGATGAGTGTGATGATCGTGATGATAGTGGCGCGATCTTGTAGCCTTGTTACTGAATAAAGTTGGCACCTTCCTTAGACAGGACTGTTAATTGATAGCCCAACAGCCAATGGCAGCTGGCTCCAGAAACAACCCTTCAAAAAGCTACTAACTTTTCTCGGGATCGATCCGGCTACCTTCAAGTTTGTAGGCGGGCACTATAACCACTACGCCAACCAGCCATGATAATCCCAGGTATATCCCACCCACCATCTTGAAAAACAATTTTCAGTCAGATGCAACAGTTTTTGCAGTTTTTAAATCCAATAGTTTCTTAAATTTACTCAAAAACCATCAAAGATAAGCAAAATGTGTAAATGGTTCTTTTGAAGCAGACAAAATTTACAATAAAAGATAGTTAAGTTTATATATGCAAGAATTTTGAAAAATTACGGCTTATGTAATTTATTTTCAAAATTGTTACAGTTCTAATACCCTTGCCTTAAGGTATACTTATTAGCATACATTACCAAAGGGGTGAGGCATTTTTTCAGCTCAAAGAATAATAAAGTCTATATTTTTAGAATCTTAATGAAAATTCCAGTAATTTTACACATCTATTACCAAATCCAGTCCTCAATAAAAGGCGCGGGTGAGCTCAAAAATGATTGATGGTACTACCTTTGCTACTACCTGAAGGAACCGTTTTATGCAGCCTTGACAGCGCGCGTCACCGTCACCGGTGACTCAGGCGTCCGTGCAGGATGTTACCCACACAAGGTCGGCCGACTGTCCGCCGCCTCCTGCCTCCTACCTCCTACCGACCGAGAAAATCAGCCAAAGGATCCTGAGTTGTCCTCCTAGACAACTCATTAGGCAAACAGGCAACAGCGGCCTGTGAGCCGTTAGCTTTTAAGCCAAATCTGTAAGTACTAACGTAGAAAAATAATCTTTTGTTGGGGAGAGTATCCATCCATTTATTCTCCATTTGGGTGAGCCGTCTCTGGCGGGCTGATTTAGCATAACCGAAGAAAACTGAAAAAAATCTAGCTGTGTAAAATCTATCTACCCGTGGAAATTTACACATGCTGAAAATATATACTAGAGTTGGCATGTGCCTACTATAATACTAAACAGACCTACTACTAACATTAACGGGGAGCGGCCTGGTGTAGTGTTTTGAACGCGCGATGTCTGTCACAGGGGCCCGGGTTCAAATCCCGCTGATCACCATGGCTTTCTCGCTATGTGATAATGCCTCCTCGCTAGGGAGCCTCCCTACTAGTCCTAGCAGGCCTCCTGGGATGTGGGACAGAAAAACTACTACTAACATTAATAATTAATCAAATATGTTATTTTTTTAAAATATTTTTCCGACTTTGTTCCAACAAATTCAACATGATTTGATGACTAGTATGAACACGATGAAATTCTGCCAGAATCAAATCATCAATCCATCCTCCTATGGTCCTCGCTTCTCTAAAAAAATGAGTTGCCCAAAGAGTTGCAAAATTCATACCACCTTAAAAAAAATAATCCGAGCTGGACATGGAACTATCGACCAATCTCACTCCTACCTGCCTTTTTCAAACTTTTTGAACAATGATAAGTGAGCAGCTGAACCACAATCTCTGAGAAAAGACGAATTACGACGAGACGAAACGAATTCGCACCAAACAATATGGCTTCGAGAAAAACAAATCAGCAGAATTCGCTCTTATCGATTTTTATTAATCAGTGAGTACATCGATGCAATGGAAGCGAGAAGCCCCGTAATAAGCTGCTTTGCGAATTAGTCCAAACCATTTTATTTCATTGAGCATAAAATCCTGCCCTATGAGTTAGTTGGGGCCGCTGGGGGTGAAATGGGGTGTCCACCAAGGGACCAAGGAGCACATCCTTCCCATCCTGCCGCTCGCAGTTTACCAAAATCCAACATAAGTCAAAATCCAAAATTAAAAATTTTCAGAAAAATGGAAAACAATTGGAAACCGATTGAGTTCCACAAGGATCGATTCCTGGTCCAATACTGACCAGGATGAATACATAAACGATATATCGAGGTTTGTGTCAGACCAGAATCTTTTCGGTTTTTGCAGACGATACCCCAATTTTCATCAAAGTCAAAGTCTTGAAAATGTTTTTACTGTAAAAACCTAGTTACCATTTTAACACTATAGATGAAATATTGATGGTAAACTCATCTCATAATCACTGTACAAAACTATGACCAGAATTAAAGTTGAGGACAATGACGTTTATTGACATACTTTTTCATAGATCTCTTTCCATTAATTCTCAGCATTTTTCCAGCTGAGAGAACGTTTCCACAAGGGAGCAAATGCAGTTCTATACCCGTTCTACTCGGCGATGTATAAATCGTCGGTTCTACTATAGACTCTGCTGACGCATCCGTCAGCAAACAACGTGAAGGTCTAGTACGGTCGCCGACCCCGTTCAACCCTCCAGTTTATGTCCCCTCAGCAAATATACATAGGTCGTTAAACTGTGAATAACATTATCTACGGCAGTGTTTCAGAACCGGTGGCACGCGTACCAGTGGTGGTACGCAAAGGGCTTTCAGGTGGTCCGACGTGGTCCACAAGAGATTGAAGAAGCAGTGCAAATTAAAATCCTAGGTTTACGAACGAATGCTGTCCCGTCGAAAAGTAAAGTCGTACTTAATGCCTCAACTTTAATAACTTTTTCAGTATCTGTTTTGGACATAATATGCCTATTTCGTACCATTTTTCAGGAAATACTGTTACTTTTTCATTGTGAGAATAATTCCTTTTACGAAACATTTTGGCATTAAAAAAATTCTTTCCTTAAAACAAACTACAGTTTTATAGTGTTAATTCGGTGGTTTTACTATAGTGGTTAGTTGTACGATTTACTAACCAAACGTGTTTTCTATTTTGAATGCACAGTCTAGTTATGCCGATCTGTTGCATTCATTTTTGTAATATGCTTAAATATAAGATTATTGGTGAAAATGCAGTATACTTTGAATGAATTTGAACTGTCTATTTATATCAATTTTTCAACATAAAATATGAGAAATCTGTAAATTTCCAAATAACAGACGGAGATTATTTTACCTTTTGTACCTCGAAATATGTTCGCATTAACGCAATTCATATTCAAATTCATACGGGGTTTTCGCCAAACTGATAGTAAAATTAAAATTAATTATTGAGCAGATCTGAGGTTAACATATAATTTGTCAAAATGTCCTTGTAATCAAAATACGATCTAAAAATATACATTGACAACTAAAATAAAATAAAATTACCTGGCAAAACAAACCACCAAAGGTTAACTTTGAGCATTGACGGAGGGGATCCCTCAATGGTGTGAGTAGGGGGCCCTTGGCGATGGTACGCCAAAATATTGAAAATATTGAGGTGGTACGCGAGCACCAAAATGTTGGGAAGCACTGATCTACGGCGTCAGCAATAATTTTTTTGAAATACGACAGGATGTTTATCTCGCTAAAGCTGCAAGTTGCAAGTTGCAGTTCGGATGCGAGAAGGGTGTGGATGATCAACAATGCAGCCATGCAGCAGACGGTAGGCATTCGGTGTTGGGAAACACGCGTAGACACTCGCATTGTTGGCACTGGACCAAATACCTTCCTTCGTTGTCTGTGGCGTTTGCTGTACCGTTGCAACACATTTCGCTTAATTTACTTTCAATTTGACGGGAAGTAAGTTAATTTTTTAGTCCAGATCCCTTTATGCCTTATAATTAATTTACGTGTCCATACGGATTGTAAGCAGCTTAGAGTTGAGAGTTGATCATCTGTCCATTCGTTATTGCCGATAGGGTCGTATGACATCAGTGCAATGTTGCAAGCGAAGTCTGAAGTCTGAAATATCCGTGAAATGTGCAGCGGAGTAATCTAAAGCCACACAAAAATTCTATTTTGTTGATTCATTAATTTTTATGAAGAGTTCTTATGAAAACGTATGAATTACTTTCTATTAACGCTCTCAAACACAGTATGACTAGTCTAGTACAGTATAACTGGCGTCAAATCTTAAGGCCTACGCCGTCCATAAGCCCAACGTTAAAATTGACATTAGTCTTACAGACGGACTGGAATTTGGCGCCAGTTATACAGGATTTCGCTTGCAATATATTACACTAGTGTCATAAGACCCAAAGGATACCAAGTCTTTGTAAGTTACGTTTTTTATATTTAACATCGATAAAATAACGCTACCAGGATTTCAGGAAGCATGTTTCGAATGTTATTTGCGGCTGTAGGATGTAGGAGAGTAACGTGCAATTCATGTGTTAAGAAAGCGCTTTGTGTAGAACAAGCCCACCATAAAAAAGTAAAAAAAAAATATTGTAAGTTGGAGTAGTTTTGTGGCTTTTTAAAATAGAATTAAATTCTCAATACATAGGTATCGTAGTTTAGTGCTCTGTGGCGGCGGTCGGTCGGGCGGAAACAGCTGACAGACCGGAAGTGTCGGAGGGAGTCGGCCTATTGTTGGCCGCCGCTACAACTGCGTCTTGCAGACGTGCGGCCGCTTCTTTGTTGTAAAAACTCGTCTGTTGATTATATTCATTCCGTGTTATGTTTGGATCAGAGAGGCGCTTGAGGAGAAGAGTGCAACTCAATTTTCCTATAAATTACTCTAATAACCTGCGCACCTTTTAAGTGTGAAAAAATATATTCGGTTTAGGCCTATAAATAAACAATCAACCATCTTGTTCTTCCTTCCTTCACGCTCCTTCCTCTCATGTAGATGATTACATCGTTTGTTTAAGTGCATTATAATATGCTCGAAATTTTCGTTTCCTGCCACCATTAATACGTTTTGCACTAGTGTCATTTCCGACTTAATTGCGAAACTGAGAAAATGATTCGAAGGTATTTCCAAAATCAAGAACTCATTACGTACAGTTAGATTTTTTAAACTAGAAGCGGTCAAGACGAGGAGGAATATCTTTGGTGAAGAACTTTTTTGTTTGTAATATAATCACATGTTTCTACCTGTCAAATATTGAGGTTAGATTTAATCAAAACAAACAATATTCTAAGCCATTTCATACGATTGTTTATTTTTTTTGGATTGTAAACAAAGGCATTACAAGATAAACAGAAACACATGATTTTACTTTAAACAAAAGAAGTGCATTGCCAAAGATATTCCACCTCGTCTTAACAGCTTCTAGTTAAAAAAGTCTAACTGTAATTCTCTTGACTTCCTCTTTTGAATATACGATTTTGATTGCATCTTGAATGAGAATGGGAAATGGGAATGGGAAACAATTTTGATTAAGCAGATCGGATGCTCCACCATGGTGGAACGACAGCAAAGCCGGGATGTTTATAAAACTTAGTACGATATGAGTTTTTGTCATCAAGACTCCTCCTACAGTTAAAGTAAAGTTCAATAAAACTAGCGGGTGAGGGTCAAGTTTTGAAACAGGCCAGCTGATCCTGGGCTGACTTGACATATTGTTTAAAAATCAGCTGGCCCGTTTAAGAGCTTAACCTTGGTCGGCCGGTTCTATTGGACTTTATTATATTTCTGGCATGATTCAACAACAAACGCTACAAACAACATTACTAAGATTACAAACAAACATTACATTACGTACATTACAAACATTACTTTTTGATTGTTTATATTTCAAACTAACAGCTGATTAGAGTTAATACAGATTTTCAGCAAAGTCATACACTAGACTCATCATGAATGTCGTATCGACTGAAGGTGCTCCAGTAATCTAGTATATAAATGTCATTTCACAGTGCTGTCCCTCTGCCACAATACAAGTGTCTTCATAACTTTTTTAAATTTCACACAAACGCTCCCATTTCTGGCTTTCACATTACAAGTCATTGTATTTTTTTGATTTTCACATACACTATTCCATTTCTGTCTTTCACACCACAAGTCATTGTAAATTATTCCTTGAACGCATTGCATGTTAGGACCGCTCCCGTCAGTATCAACAAAAGGAGCTGTGCGTTCGAGGGCGCCAAAAATAGCGGATGACGGGCGCCGGCATTGGGGCGCCGAGAATAACCGGGGGCGGCAGCGCGCCAGGCTATTCCGGGGGCGGCAACAAGCGCGCGGCGCGGCTGTAGCGGACTGGAACTGTGGTGCGGACGTCACACCGGTGTATGCAGTAGGTACATTCTGGGACTGGGCTGACTCCAATCCTAGGGAACTCCGGGGTTACTCCTGACTAGGGAATGTTGTAATCCTGGCGGAAAATGTATCATAATTTTACATATATACCATGGTATCATACTTTTAGTTTAAAGTTGTAAACGTTCAAAATCTTCGGAATAAAAAAAATTACAAAGTTTAAGAAATTAAAATATGGTCGTATTCATCGTGGAATATTGAATAATAAAGTCGTCAAGTCAAAACTGAACACACTATCAGAAATATAACAATATGCAAAATAATTACCGTATAGAAATATTGATTTAAACATAAATTAAAGAAAGTCGTATGCTTAATATTAATAGATTTATTTACTTGGTCAAACAATATTGAAACTAAAAGTTAAACTTCGCTTGGATAAAACAAAAGAAACTACGACAAAAATTATTTAATTAATTATAAGAGCATCATAATGAAACTTAAAGACTATTTCAATATACCGAATCAGAAACTAATTAAAATCTGTTTGTACAATTTTTTTCAAAAGCTTGAAAATACCAACTGAAAACCATCACTTACATAGATTATGATTATGTAAAGAATGCAATTACACATCAAACCACTGTTTACTTAAAAAGTCATTTGACAAGGTTCTCTTGGTTAGAAACGTAGTTAAATGAGAACCTAATCAACATCGATTTTACACTTAATTTTATAATCTCGAAAATCCCGGGATTGAGCCTGAGAATCTCGGGATTGAATTTGCCCTAAAACCATGCGGGATCCCAGGATTGGATTCCCTACTCCTGACGTAGCCGCAGCACGAGTGAGGTAAAAACTTCAAGCAACTACAGGAGAGCTCCCTCAAAAATATACTTTATCGAAAGTCGGTTAAATAGATAAATAAGGGGAAACCCATTCACTTTCAAAGTAGTTTTTGAGTTTAAAGCACATCATAACACTTGTATTGAAATAGAATTTGTTTGCTTTTAACAGGTTTGTATACGGTTTAAGCAATTAATTGCAATCACGTATTTGAGATTTGGGAAAAACTTTAAAATCCTTTGATTTATTAAACCATATTATACTTTTAAAGTGTTGAGCTCATGATGATGATTCTGATATTACCTATTACTACAAAATTTGGGGATTTTTAAATAATCTATACAAGGTTTACGGTTTAACAAATCATAATCATGTATTTGAATTTTGGAGCTGAAATTTACAATTCTTTTCTTAAACCATACTCTTTCAAGGTTTGGAGCACGCTTTGATCCTACTATTATGATACCACAACTTTGGTTTATTTTAATAACTAACTTTATTTATGCTTTTATAAGGTTTAGCCGTCTAAGCCATCAATCATGTATTTGTATTCTGAAACAGAAATTTACAATCCTTTCATTTCTAAATTCTAAAAGTGACCTAACTTGTCTTTACTAAAATAATTGTCTAAACTGAATACAAAATGTAATTGATATTTATAACCTCTTATTGCATCTCACAATCTTCTGCAAATCGCGTTCTATAAAATTTGAAGTAATCGGAAAACAACAATGACATGCATTGTAACATTTTAGCGGTGGTATTTACATCGATGATGAAGGAGCCAGGGTCAGAGCAGCAAGGAGTGAGGAACGCTCGAGGACAAAGACTGGACACTACAACGAGTACCCCGATTGCCTACCCCAGCGCCGTGAGTCTTCGCTGCAAGGAGTTCCTCTAGAAGGAAATCCGTCTTGAAGGAAATCTGTATGGGTAGTGTAGAGCTTATTTGTTATTTGTATAATGATCACAATTTTGACAAAAAATGCAGAATTTAAAACTAATCTCACACCTATCTTTAAAGGAAATCTAATTAACATTTTAATATTTTTCAATAAGTATTGATTGGTATAAAGTAGAGTAGAATGAATGATAAAAGTACTTATTATTATAGAGGATTAGGACTTGTTTGTTATTTGTATGATGATTTTGGCTTGAAATACTTACATGGGTAGGTCGCCATTTAAAGTAAAAGTATAAAGAATAAAGTGTTAGCATTGTGCATAAAAACAATGTACTATAAATAAGAACTGAGTTCATTTTACCAGCGGCTTTTTATTAGGTGAAAAATAATTCATATTTTAAAATTTATCTCCTCACACCTCATCTCTTTAAGTTATAGGAAATCCAAAATAGGCTAACAGTCGATGTAACATTTTGACATTTCTCTTGTAGTATAGAGAATGAATATTAAAAGTACATTATTATTTTTATATTTGTTTATAGATGTTCGAAACGTATAGACTGAACGAGTTAGTGTGCCGATGCCCAAGCGGTGCGCTAGACCCACTGTAGCTGGGAGTGCGCAATAATAACGGGCCTGTATGAGGAGGTCAGGTCATCCGCCGTATCGAGTGCGCGTCTCTATAGTCCGAGTCGAATGATGTGACACGTCTCTATAGTCCGAGTCAAATGATGTGGCGCGTCTCTACAGTCCGAGTCGAATGATGTGGCGCATCTCTATAGACCGAGTCAAATGATGTGGGACTTCTCTATAGTCCGAGTCAAATGATGTGGCGCGTCTCTACAGTCCGCGTCCAATGGTGTGGCGCGTCTCTATAGTTCGAGTCTAATGATGTGGCGCGTCTATTTAGTCCGCGTCAAATGATGTGGCACGTCTATATAGTCCGCGTCAAATTATGTGGCGCGTCTCTATAGTCCGAGTCAAATGATGTGGCGCGTCCTTGAATTCCGAGTCAAATGATGTGACCTGTCCATAAGAATTTCGGTATTGTGCTTATGGGTCACGTTATTTTTTTTACAACTTTGACCACGTTATTTTTTACAACCTTGGCCACGTTATTTGACTCACACAGACCGAAATGGACAGCAGCCCCTCCTTCCAGATACACGATTAAAATGTACAGGGTTATTCGAAAAGAATGGTGCAAAAATAATATTAATTTGTTTGTAGATATAAAGAAGGCATTTCATTTTCAAAATTGCATGAAACAATTTGTTACATTAACAAGTTTTAATTTACATTACAAACATTCTAATATGTACTACAGATGCTCGATATGAGCGCCGTTAGTTATTCGACAAATATCGAGGCGATATTCGAACTCCGCCCACACACTCTATAACATCTCCTGTGTTAATTGACTGCACTGCTTCTGTGCTGCGCTGTCTTAGGTCTGGCAGATTTTCAGGGGGGGGGTAATAAACTCTGTCTTTAACGAACCCCCATAAGAAAAAACCGCATGGGGATAAATCAAAACACAAAACGCTTTTTCTTGCTTTGAGGTAGCCATTTTACAAACTGTCTAGAGTCAGTAGACCAAGCAAGTAAGACAAAACATAAACTTGTCAAATGAAACTTATAACAATAATTTTTCCATTGTTTCACCAATCGGCTGTTTTAATTCATAGAAACAGAAGTACCAACTGTTTAGTTTTGCACCATTCTTTTATAATACCGTAACCCTCTATTGTGAACCTTTTTACCGATATGGGAGAAAGCGATGACGCATTAAAGTAAAAGTAATGCCATTAAAATTATTATGACCAATGACAAAATCCATTGAATCTTTGAAGCTCGGAAAATGAATATGTTGGTTTTAAAATCTCCCCGATGACGTTCCATGAAAGCTTCCTGACAAAATAAATTTTTATATAGAGGACTTAATGATGTTTTGAATATTTGTTACAGTTAAATTTGAATATGTGACCAAATAATTATTTGAGACATTCACTGGTGTTTTAACAGTAAAATCTTTAGCAGAAAAAATGTAAGTTAATATTCCTAAGCTAATTAAAAAAGTATTCTTAAGAAGCCTACAGTACTTTCAATGAAGAGTTTCTGAACGACAACAAATATTTGTTATAAAATATTTGTTCGTTTCCTTGATATAAATCCTGATAAATATTTTGGAAATTCACACAATTTATCCTTATAAAAATATGTTCCGTTTTGCTTGTTATAATTGCTCATAAGTATGTCATTCAGCATTTGATATTTTGTAGTCGTTTTTATGTTGTACTGAATATTTGTCATGATACAATTTGAATATGTGACCAAATAATGTTTTAAGAGATTCACTGGTGATTTGACAACTAAAATATTAGCAGAAAAAAGTCAGTAAACTTTCCTTTGCTAATTTTTCAAAACCAAATATGTTCCAAGCTAAAAGTATACGGTGCTTTCAATAAGGTTTTTTTCACTGACAACTTGGGATTTATAGCATGTTATAACTCTTATACAAAAACGTTTTTCGTTGTGCTTGCTATGATATCCGGTACTCATGAATATGTCATCCACTGTGTTCAGATCAATTCAAAAAATCAGATTTTTGCTAACAAGACCTCAGATCAATGCTCACAGCTAAGAAGCTGCGGCATTGGAAATGCCTATACAGGTCATGCATTCGGGCCGGCCTCAACACACTATAACACCAACCTAAACTGAAATTCCCAAACAAAAATATTCACGACGTCATTATCTGTTCTCTCGCCTAAAACCTAAAGATAATCTTCCTTTCGCTTCCACTGCCACGGACTTTGTCAGAGACAAAGCAATCATAACAAACATTTCCCCTATTGTTGAGTGAGACAATAAATCAGCAATAAAGCAACAAAAGGTTGTGCAAAATGCGTCAAATATAGCGTGAAGTTGCGTCCAAAATTGCCCAAAACTGGAGTCGACGTCGTGTCTGATGGTCGTTCACCCTAATTAGTTGGTTTCTCCTTAGAGGTTCCAAATTTGTTTGGAACTGTTCAACCGGCGTGTCTTTAGCCATTCTCTTAAGAGTCCATTCATGTTCAGGAACAACTTAACTCTAATAACTTAATAACTCTTAACTCTAATAAAAGTCCCTTTATGCAATCCAGGCGACCTTATGCTTGAAGACGTTTTTATGTGTTAATTTTTATTCGTGTAAATGGTAAATTTGGTATTTTACAATCTAAATTTGACTGTACTACCAATGCTACCTCGATGATTTGCTTTCTTCCTTGAATATATTTTTCTTAATTTGTTAGGTTTTTCTTTTCTATACTTGTTATGTACTTAGATACCCATTTATAAGGTTATTCGGGCTAATAACAATATGGGGCGAAATATAAATTTTTTTGTGGTTATAATAAGGTTAGAGCAAAAAAGGTTTAACAAAGATAACATAATGCACTTTTACTCTATATTCAAAGCTTTTTCTATTCCAACTTTGAAAAATGTTATAACATGACGGCAGTTAAAACATTTAACCTGATTTTTTTTATAAACCTTAGTTAATAAATCGAGTCGGTGTTGATCCACGCGAAATTGAAATTAGAATGCTAAATGGTGTCACATTTAGTTTGTTTGGCAAAATAATCTAGTAATAGTTTCATCTGACTCATGTGAATGATGAACAATAATTGCGCATGTGAAAAGCATCTGCGGCTGCACCTGTTAAAACAGCACGGTATAGTTCGAATCAGAGTACAAGACCCACGCCATATCCATAAACCCTATGCTAAAATTATATAACATTAGTCTAACGGACGGACTGAGCCTTATAATTTGAATTTTGACGTTGAAAATCGTTACAAAATAAAGACGTTATTTATTTATTTATTTAATTTGAATCGACCAATACAAGAGTCTCTGTCATATATGGTCTCTGTATACTATGCAATAAATATTTACAAAACCCTGACCTGTTTACGCATTCTGTATGAATTATAACTTTTCCAGAGTCAAAGGGTGTGTATAGGGTGAATTTGATTGAGTAATGTGATGAAAAAAGCGTTCGCACCTCAGCCGTAAGGGTTTTTCAGCTCTCCATTATTTTTGCAATAGTTAAATTAACCCTTTCTCTGTATACAAATATGCACATTCCACAATTGAACGAATGTTATCTTTACTAGATATAGGTACGACCGCTGCGATATCAGTAGATCAGGCCTACGAGTCTCGTGCTATGCGTGATTAACAAATCCCCCACTGCATCAGTATACACTATTTCTTGCAATACATTTTTAGCCCGCTTCTTTGTATACAAATCTACACACTCCACGATTGAGCCGTTTTATATCTGCCAAATAGGTACGACCACCAAGATTTCAGTAGGTGTAATCAGGAAATAATGAGTGTCGTGTTGAAGGTGATTATTTTATCAGTATCCAATATTTGCAATATTTTTTACTATCATTCTGTATACAAATCTGCACATTCCACGATTGAACGACCTTTGCCTTTGCTGGTACCTACGACTTGCTGCGATATCAGCAGATAGCGAGTCTCGTGCGGCGATGTCGGCGTGGTCGTTATCTGATGTCAAGATGGCGGCTCAGTGGGCCAAGGTCGAGGTCGAGCCACCGCCGCCGCGCGACTGACTCACTAGTACATTCTCTACTCTTCTTGGGTTCTATAAATATATTCTATATGAACTTTAGGGTTGTTTTGTGTGTTACTAAATTATATATTACAGTACTTGCTCCTGATACTTAATTGAAAGGTGACATTGCACCCTGTTGGGGTTTCACTACAACTAGGAGCGCTTTCAATCCTGGGTCACTCAAAAACTAGTATCATTGACTTTGAAGATCTTCCATCGCATTATGAAATGTGTACCAGGTTTTTAGTGACCCAGGATTAAAAGAGCTCCTAGTTATAGTGAATCCCCGCCAGAGTGTACTGTTAACACTTATTAATTTAGCTATCAGGAGCAGGTAATATATTATTTTGAGGCACATAAAACAAACAATAGTCAATTAATTATTGATCTGTGCAATATAGAATAAAATTGTTTAAGTAAATAGCTAAAATAAGGGGTTGATAGAAGCACGCTCTGTTGGTAATTAATGAAACTATGTCAATGTTAAATTATATGGGTCACCTAGCTACAGCTGGGCCATAAGAATAAGAGATCTATTAATTAGTCAAAGCTAGTACAAATTTGATAATGCGATGGAAGTTCTGCTTCAGATTCGAAGTCAATGCTTTAGGTAACTTTCATATAGAAACAATCCGTGAATAAAATTACTCTAAACAGCCACTAACCCTTCGATAATTTTCAGGTTTATCAGTCATTCTTCCATCCCACCCATTCAGAACCAGTGCTCCAGTACGAAAGTGACCAAATAATCGGCCATTAAAATATTCTACCATTATTATTTATATTTAGTTTTGTGGGTACCATTCCTAAATTTAATTTAAGGTGTAACTTTATCTCAGATTGGCATTGATTGATGACAGCAAGGTTATCCTCCCTTAAACATTATTTTACCGTCATTCAAAATCAAACGAAAAATGTGTGTGCTGATGAATAGTGATCAATTACTGACTATAAACATTTACTTTAAATACAGAGGGAGACTAACATCCGATGAGAGATTATGAGCCTGCTGGACCGATTTTTGTGTCAGCCAGGATTTGAATTAAATATAGTTCGACTAAATCACCAACAGATAGTGCTGTTGTAAAAGATTGATTTCACTATTTATTTCAGTTTTCAAAACTTAATATGCTAGAAAATAAGAGTTTTTAAGCTTATGTTTGCTCTCTGAACACCAAATTACCAAAACATCCCCCCCTGATAGCGTAATTAATACTGACAGCATTATACTCTATTGGAGATTATAGTAACTAAGTTTTCTTTCAAATCCTGGCTGACACAAAAGTTGGTATAGGCTTACTTTTTATAATGGCAATGGAAATTATCCTTCTGTATTTAAAGTCAATGCTATAATCAATTATAGCCTCCACGCAAGTTCCATTATCTAAATAGGCACATCGACCCAATGAGTACATTCAGTTTGTTATAGTCACTTGCACGATTATTTTGATCATGTCAGCTAAGATAAAAAAGATATTGACAAGTTAAGTTTTCTTCTTTGGCATAGTGTCATATTTTATCCTCGGTTTAGAATATACCTTCACATGATTTTCATTTACAAAATAACAATAAATAATTCAATAATAGTGGTCAAGGGAACTGTGGTTTATAAATTTATAATGGATGATAGAGATAACTTTAATGGTGTTTAATAAGAGCGAACAATTGCATCATCACAAATTGTGTGGGAGGAATGAAGAGGAATAAAAGTCATCGCAACATATAGTGTATCTTCGGTTTATAATATGCTTTCTTATGGCATTTTATCACCAAAATAATAAATAATTAATTAGAATAATTCAAGGGAATAGTGATTTATAATGGAGTTTAGTTAGATGCGGTTATAAGAGAAAACTCTTTAACGATTGCATCATATTTCTGAAAAAAGGAATGAGGAGGAGGTTTTTTAAAATTTGTTCTAAAAAAGAGGATTTCTAATATGATCTTGGATCAATAAATAAACATAATACAAAAATAGAATTCCTTCTAAAATTAGTTCATAGTGAAAACTAATATTTTGTCGGTGATCACTCGACTGATGTGGTGAAACCATAGCAAGGTCGCTGACGTCACACGGAGGCACGAGAAGGGCGAGTGTTTACAAACAAGAACTTGAACCTCGGGTTAATCGGGCGCGCCGAATGTTGGCAACATTGTAAGCCGTTGTAGTAGGGTTGGCAACACCGTCACATTACGCCCCATTCATGACCCGAGTTCTACAACAGGTGCTACTAGTAGTGAGACACTTCCGCGTTGAGTAGGGACATTGTGGACCCCCTCCTGACCCCAACACGCTGTAGTTATTACCCCCCCCCCCCCTCTTATACTGTAGTAAATTTGGGAGCTAGTACCTGGGAGCTTGCTCAGTATTATTTTGTATTTATCAGTTAATCCAATTACAAAAAAATCAAAAATATTAATATATAAGTACACTTTTTTATATCTCTATGTAATCTTTATCCCATGCTGTATTTTCCTTTATGGCTGTACTTTGCAAACAGCTGTTATGATTACTTCATTTGTTTAGTTTCCTTGTTTATTTCGTCGCTGTCATGGCAACTCATAAGGCCAAAGATAAAGTTTTACAACTTTAAATTCATTTTATTACAATATTAGATTTTCTCTGGCCAGGTAATCTGCTTAGAACACTTTTTAGTCATAATTACTTTTTTCCAGACTTTTTGACGGAAATCCTCGGAGCAGTTTTTTTAAATCGTTGTGCAAACAAGCAAACATACAAGCATGCAAGCATACAATATAACATTGCTTGTATATAAGAGTATAGGATACAATTTAGATTTATTTTCAAATCATTATAGATTTCAAAACTTATTCATTAGTCGATGAATGTTTCTATAATGGCAAAATTCTACCAATGGACGGCGGACATTTTCTATAGGCAATCCTGACATTTTAATTTGCAAATGGCTTATCGGTCATTAATTTATTTATAATCTCGATAAACTGGTAGGAACAAAACATACACTCTGAATATAAATCGATGTTAGCGAATTTCCTTAAAGGAATAAGCTATTACCATGGCTATTACCATGGAATAGCTTAGGTCTCATGGTAAGACCTAAGCCCGAGGCCATATTAACTTTTCATATTGGGGCCCCCAGAAGCAAAAAACACTATTCGTTCGAATTTATATATATATATATATATATATATATATATATATATATATATATATATATATATATACGTTAACACGATAGCGGCCGTAAATATGGTCCGATCTTAATGAAATTTGGTACAGACGTGTAAAGTGGTAATCACTCGGACGAGTTCGTAAACCAACACGATCGGACCACCGGAAGGGGGGTAAAGGGGGGAAACCCCCCCAAAATTGGGTTTTTTGAGTTTTTTACATGGAAAAATTAAAGTTATCAAATTTTTGTTGGCACCATTGAATTCAGCTCAAAAAACAAACAATTTAGTATTTTGGATCACTGCTCTATGTCCATTGGTTACTGAGATATTGGAAGTGGTAAACACAGTACGTTGTCCCAATGTTAACCTTATGGGAAATAAGTAAAATTCTATATCTCACTTATTTCTCAACATATCTTGCTTGATGAAACTTGGTAAATGGCTTCTTCTAGTTCAGGTCTACTAAATATTGAATTAAAACCACCCAGTTTTAATATACCCGTGCAGGAAACCTGCATACTCATTCCCTATGTTATTCTTATGGAGCTTACAAAAACATGTCAAATATCGCTATGTTGGATTGAAATATGTCGTTTTGCATTAGAAATTCGCTGAGTATGCAGGTCTGCTGCAACGGGGGTATTTTGATTTTAACAAGTTTCATGACGTCTCGGGGTCTGGGATCTGATTCCGTTTTAGTTTTAAGGTAGAAAATTTGAATTGGTTTGAATCATAACAAAATAGATGAATAGATGTTAGGACAGTAAGCAATAATCTTTGAAAGGATTGAATACTAAACTAAAATATATAATTCAGAAATAAAAACACTTTAGTCCTTATATTTTTCTTGATTTTTAAGATGCACTGACTGTTCTGTGGTGTTTTCCATTTCCATTCCCAAATAAACCAAAAAATAGCTCTTACAGACAGGAAATTACGAAATTAGGGATTGAAATAAAAATAATTAGGCTCTAAGTCAAAATATTTTCCTGACTTTAAGATATAATGTTCTCTTGTGTTTTTTTCATTTTAATTTCCAAATGAACAAAAAGTAGCTCTTACATGCAATCGGGAAATTAATGTTCTCTCGTATTTGTTTAATATTTTCATTCCCAAACGAACAGAAAAGTAGCGCTTTCAATCAGGAAATTACGCAGATATTGAAAATACATAAAATAAAGGCCAAGAATTGCTCGAACCAGAATAGATGTCTAAGAACGCTGATGGTAAGAGCGTGTCTACAACCACTTGTTCAAGCATCAGCGCTATCAGCTTTCATCGTCTTTCCCCTCGGCTAATTGTTTGATAAGGTCAGCTGCCGATCCCAGTGATACTACGACAGGTGACGTCAGTGGGCAGTGGCTTGCCCTACTGCCCACTGCCCTTGAAACGTCACAAGGCTATGATTGATCTCTTCTTTATTTGTGGCTGGTGCATCAACAGATAATAAATAAACGGTGTCAGGAAACTGATGCAAGCTTTCTCCCATGAAGTCATTTAAAACAAAAAAAAACTTAGGTCTTGAAATAAAACTAATTAACAATTAACTATTTCACAAATACATCGCAAATTTTAACAAAATCGGTTCGTAATTAACGGAGATATCGGTTTTAAATATTTGCCTTAAGAATAACATAGACACAGACACCATACTGCGTTTACCACCAAAAGAAAATATCAATTGTCTTCGCAACCAGTTGACGTGATGGACTAATAATTCCAAATAATGGATTGTTTATTTTTTCAAGCCAGATTTAATGGATGCAAGTATATTTTAATTAATTATTGTTGTAAGTAAATTTGAAAATTTTGAATTTTTAGCATTTATGAATCTTCAAAATTTCTGAACCTGATTTTTTACAGGCATGCGGGTGGTGTCTTTCTTTACCATCTTAAGCATCACAAATAAATTATCAAAATCGTTAGAGCCGTATAACAGTGGCTTGTCCTTGCCCTACTGCCCACTGCCCTTGAAACGTCATCGCAAGGCTATAATTGATATCCTCTTTATTTGAGGCTGGTGCATTAACTGATAATAAAAAATGAAACTATAAATGAAAAAATGAAACTATTCGAATTATAAGATTAACAAATGTCCACTGTATTCTATGCAATAAACTTAATTGTTCGGCAATATCATGTGGTCGATGGGCAATATAGACTTATTATCAATGACGTTGATGAAGTTCTAGTTGTGTTCGAAGTACAATTTATGTTTAAACGTTAAACCCGATTAATATTCGCCAAAAGCATGAGGACTTCGATCTATTAGGGACTAACGTTTTGTTTAGTACTGTACACCTAATGTAGGTAATGAATGTATGTAGGCTATACGTTGATGTGACTAACGGCAATGTGACGCCAAATTCAAATCTAATGCTTGCAAACAAAATTTCGTGAGGCAAAATTGTTATAAAAGTGCAAAAAGGCGAAAATTCAAACTTACATTTTGTCTTAACAATTAAAACCATCACAGAGCATAATTAAAGGTTTTATTATCCTCTGTGAAACCATCATTCCTATGAAAACTAAATTTTTAACGGAATTTTATTCTTACATGAATGTGGTTTGGAGAACTACTAAAAATTTTAATGATGTAAAACATTACACCTAGCAATTTGTGGTACAACTTGATAGAACTGTATATGTGTTTGCATAATTTGTATTTTATTGAATCCATTTGCCTGCCCTCGAATAAAAGTTCCACCAGCAAAGTTGTTAACATCAACATCATCCACCTCTATATTTTAATCAATTTTAACCAAACTGTTGTGCAAACAAGGAGTCGTGTTAAAAGACAATAGAAAAATGTCAGTAAGAAAACTAGATATTACAATATTTTTGTTGGAAGATTAAAGTAATTTATATAGTCGAAACAAATAATTGAATTCAAATGTTGTGATGACAGCTGATGGTGTATGTTTTTTGTTTACTTGTTTTTGATGTTAAAGATAGTTTTTATATAAAGAGTCTTTTAATTTCATGTAGAATAAAAAGGTTTAATTTAATCGTTTGAGTATCAATCAGTAAATTCAATAAACAGAAATATTAAAATGAAAACAACACTTTCTTTATAGTTTTATCAAGTTGTTTTCAGAATTTTAGTCTTTTCATGCCTAAGATGAAAAATTATATGTGTTATACATATTGGAGAGCAAGCATCAATTAAATATGCTAAAGTTACACCTATAGGCTAGAAAGTTATCGTGCTATATATCAATCCCTCTGTATTGTATATGTGTTGTACCCATTTGCAACTCCTCAAATAAAATATCGCACAAAGAAAGCTGTTGTGTTAACCTCACCCTCCTAAATGTTTTCAACTGATTTCAAACATACTACTTACTGTTTTGCGCAACACCTAAATTTTTTTATAGGCGATAGAAACGTTTAGTAAAGCAATTTGTGATACTATTTTAATCCACCTGCATATAACTGGTGCCAAATCTTAAGGCCCAGTCCGTCTGAAAGACTGATATTAATTTTAGCATTGGGCTTATGGATGGCGTGGGCCTTAAGATTTGGCACCAACTATAATATGTGTTTCGCTCTTTTATATATTGCATCAATTTGCAACCCCTGGATTAAAAAATCGCACCAAGAATGGAGTGTTAACCTCATCCAGCTCTGTGTTTTCAATAGATTTTAACCGAACTATTGTGCAATTGTGCAACACCCCACAAGGCAATCAACAAATCAGAAATTCTGATTTTTTTAACAGACTTTTCATATCTAAAAGAAGCAATATTGCCAGCAAGTGTTGTACATTTAGGCCGAGAAATTAGCTTCAATTTTCACGGACAGTATCGAACAGGCGTCAGGTGGGGAGGGGAGGGGCGCTACGTAGTCAGTCGGGGCGTCGGGGGTTGATTTACAAGGGTCGCCCCGTCAGTGTCTGGGGCTGGGGCTATTGTCGCACTCCGACAGGACGACGCACGACGCATTCCCCACCGCTGAGTCAGTCAGCGTCAGTTACTGAGTCCATTTCTACAACTAATTCAGACTCATTCTTCCCCTGTCGGAAATAGTGAGTCAAGTCGGAGCGTCAACGCGTTGGGACTTGTCCTTCCTCAGTCCCCGGTATCTGCGGTGTTCGGAGGAATGAATCAGTTGAAGGGTTTTAGGGTTTGTAAGTTGCTATTTTTGTAACATGACCTTATTTTAAGGATTTCATGAGTTTAATGAATAAACTCGTGAAGAATAGAATCATAACAGTGACAGCTTTGGACAAAAAATAAGTCAAATCTATAATTGGAAGGAAATCCTCGGAACCGAACCGATTTTGAGACTAGAGCAAACAAGGAATCATACATTGCTTATGAATACAATTATAATACAAATACAATTTAATTTTTTACAATCTGAATATGAATATTGTACAAGTACAATTTTTTATTAGACTAAATTGGATGACAAAAAACTGTAATTGTTTCAATTCCTCAAATTTTACTTTAAAAAATTAATTGAATATGAATACAGTACAAGTACAATTTTTTATTAGGCTAAATTGGATGACAAAAAACTGTAATTGTTCCAATTTCTCAAATTTTACTTTAAAAAATTAATGTCAACAGTGAATTGAACACATAGAGATGGAGTGACGCATTCGTTTAGTTATTAATACAAGTTCCCTGTTCCCGGATACTGCAATTTTCTTGACACTTTTATTTTTCTGGGTCAGAGAAAAAATGAAAGCATTATAAATATACTAACTAGCGATGACAGCGAGTAAGTATAGCAATTTTGTCGATGTTGTATTATTGGTCGACAATAATTACTTATTCGTCAAGTCCTGCACAATTCGATCGATAGGTACTATAATACAATGGAAAAACACTCATCGATAACCAGAATCTAGAAATAAGTTTTATAAATATTTATTGAATTTCATTATTTATGCGATATAATTCGAGGGTCAAGACTGTCATGATAGTTTGCTATTCGATAGGATTCAAAGAAACCATAAGCATTATTGGTAACTCCATTAGCTAATTATTGTCAATAACCTTTTTCGCCAGCATCTGCCTTAATTTAATAGAATACTTTAAGAGCTGTCTGTTTCTTTTTTCCTCTCCTAAAAAGTAAAGTTATACCAAATTTACGTATTAATTAGTTTAATTTGAGGGTTGTGCTGATAGAATGAGGTAGAGGAAAACTGATAACAATGCTTTCGAACTGGGACAAATTTTGTTGGCTGGAAGTCTACTATTTCTGGTGACTGTTGTTTGCTGCATATGTTAGCATGTTTGCAGGTGGCATGTTAGCATACACCAACAGAAACATTTTGATTTCATGATCAACTATTTGTCGACCTGGTAATTTAAATTTCGTAGAATAATCTTAATAAAAGAAAAGTTCAAAATGGAAACCCTAAAAAATCAGACAACCTTCCAGCCACAATCTCAGCCTCACAGCGGAGACCCAGATCATCTGTGCCCAGACCAAATTTCTTCATCTGTGTCACGGCGTAAATGTCCGACCAAACATTATCGACTAGAACTCAGCGATCTCTATAATACAACTGTTGTATTATAGAGATCGCTGCTAGAACTACAGACCTGTGGATCGTCCTGGTGTACGAGTATGACTCAGTGTGAGACTCAACACTTTGGAATGTCCCCTCGCACCCACACGGCCACTCACACACACGCTCGCACGCACGCACGCACGCACGCACGCGCAGCACGAGCCACACGTGTGCTTCTGCTGTGTACGGTGTACAGAACAGACCTGCCTCTTGCCACCGGTTATGGTGACGTAGCAAATAACACTTCCAGAGTCTGCAGTAGGAAATGCTGTAGCTGCTTGATAACGCGGGCCCTTGAGGATGCGGACTGCAACGTCTTCGAAACGTCGACAGTGAAACTTGATTTCGAATCATCTCTGTTGAACTGTGATATATAGTAGACGGGCAGAAGCATTTTAATCAGTAAAGGTTGTCGATATGTTTGTTTTAAAAGAATGCAGTAAGAAATATGAGCCAGGGGTAGGAACTTTCACTATCAAATCTGAAAAAGCTTCACATTATAATAAAACCCCAAACGGCTTTCTCCTCCAAGGAACTGCCAAAATTAATTTTATTAAACCCTACTTCCGTCGTAGTTTTACAATTGTTGATGGGTTGATTGTTCCCCAAAAACTTTACAAAAAAAATTGCCTGTGAATCTGTTAATATAGGATAGGACGAACCACTAAATAATTATTTAACACAAAAAATACTTTTTCTTTTCTCCAGAGAGGGAGTCTTGATCTCAAGCAAATTGCCAATTGAATAGGAAAACCTACGGGTAAATTTAATAAATGGTGAACAGGAAAACTTAAAAAAATAGATACTCGATTGAGTTTGAATTTTTAAAATAGAACTCACAACCTAGTCAACAGCTGCCACTGATTGTATTGTTTGCAACAGGGAGTTTGTTTGAAATGCTTTTAAAACGTAAAATTTTTCGAACTGCTTGTTGATAACACGAGCCAGGGTTAGAGAACCTGAGAGCCACCTTTCCCTATCAAAACTGAAAAAGTTCAAGCTGACAATTAAATTCAGTAAAAATTCATTAAAACCCCAGGCGGAAGTCTCCTCAAAAGAACTGTCAAAATTATATTAGAACCCACTTCCTGACTAATTTTACTACTTTTTTTACCAAAACAGTTATTATTGTTTAAGAATCTGTGAACATAGAAACATCGGACTATAATTTTTGAGCAGAAACAATACTTTCTCATGTCTTCAGACAGATGTCTTGGTCTCAAATAAATTGCCAATTTAAGGTTAGGGAAATAACCTACGAGGAAAGATTTATCAAATGATGAATTCAAAAACTAAAAAAAAATAAACACTCGGTTGAATTTAAATGTTTGAACTAGAGCTCTCAAGCTACTCAACAGCGCCGCTGTTTATATTGTTTGTAAATCGAGCGGTTGATTCTCCATGGTTGGTGATTAGGAATTAGGCTTCCTGTGGGAAGGTGCATCGGGCCGGAACTGAAGCGACAGGTGTAACAACTGCGGTATTAATTGTTGGTTTTGACTCGCCAGTTGTACCAACTGCCGAGTTATGGGAACGAATGAAATGGCAACATTGGGCCCAAGGTGCATCGGGCCGGAACTGAAGCGACAGGTGTAACAACTGCGGTATTAATTGTTGGTTTTGACTCGCCAGTTGTACCAACTGCCGAGTTATGGGAACGAATGAAATGGCAACATTGGGCCCGCTATAAAATTTAATATCTGGAAAAATTGTGTCTGCTTAACAAATTTGTTTAAATACTGTCTGCTAAATTTTGATAGTTGGATGGCTATATTTTTCTTTACTCAAACAATTAATTGAACAATAATTTATCAATAAATGGGGTGGTAAAATGTTAAAACGTCCAATAAATCAAAGTTTAAATAAACTTATCAAAACCTATCAATAGCCCAAGCCAATTTTCTTTGTGGTATTTGTAAAATATTCATTCTACCTGATCGGCTCTGCTGCAACCTCACATAAATTGTTCATCATACAAGGAACAACTCTTAGTAAAACTCCAATTAACTATTCCTTTTTTAGAGGATATCCATGAATAATGAACATCGATCGTTCGCAAACGCTTTTTTTGGGAATATTGTTTATTCGTCCATAGTGTGGTTGGTTTATTACCATTGTTGTGTATAGCCTTCAGAAAATCAAGCGATGTTAAAAACACAATTATTTGAGAGCTCCCTCCAGTAAAAAAGCTAATCCTCAATTGGAGATAACTGAGCTGATTGAAGATCAGCAAGTGCGTATCTATGAAAAGAAAGAGCAAAATTGAGAAGCACAAATTATATATGAGCTCCCTCCAGTATATAGATTTTTAAACCTCAATTGGAGGTAACTGAGCTGGTGGATGATCAGCAAGTGCGAACGCTGCGGTGTTCTTGTGCAGCTCTGCCAGAACCAGTTTACCGCTGAGGTCGTCGCGGCCTTGCGTAGTGGGAGGAGGAAGGCTGCTTCATGCAAAGTAGCGAGAGAGCCTTCAATCGCCTGTCCTGCGATGTCCACGGATCGACTACTCGACTATTCGATTGGTTTTGAACATCGAATAATCGTTTTCGCTTTAGTCGATTGGTCACCACATCAAATCTAGGCTAGTCGATAGATGAGCGGATGAGAGAGCAAACACCATAGAAAACCCCTGATCTCAAATCTATTAGACTATCAAATATCGAATGGTCGGGAAAACAATAAAATATCGATATCGACTACTCAAAACAACTGTATAGTCGATAAAACCTCTAATCGACTGTTAGACTCCTCCGTCACTCCGCCCAGGCAGTATAGTGAGGAACAGCACTGTTTATGAGACAGAAATGATTGATTATTTTGGCAAAATACATTTTCTACTATTCAGAGAGCAAACTGGATAGTTATAATGGTTAGTATCACCAATTATCATTTATATTTACGATAATCGGGGTTTATAAATAATTTTGGAGTTTATATATTTATAGTTTGATTTGTTCTTAGTAAAATTAAAAAAAATCTTATCTAACCAGGCCAAGTCAGGACTACACGGCCCTTTTTTACAGATGGAGAGACATAATAAATGATATTCATTCGACTAATGTCGTATGTTATAAACCTCAAGTTTCTAAATAAAAATTAATTCGGTAATTTAACTACTGAAAGCCCCGAACAAATCAGTAAAATTGTGTTCATAGAACGATTTAAAAACGTTATATTTATTTTTTAGAGTACAATGCAAAATTTACTCATTTATGAAACTAATAAAAATCCCCTATGTGTTAATCATCAGTTGTAAGCAAAAAACAGGATGTTCTGTCATCGATAAAATTGTAGTTGCAAGACATCAAGTACGAAAAGTAAAAAATGTTCGCAAAATCCAAGCAACATTTGAATGTGTGAGTTTCGTAGTCATTGTTCTGGCAGAGCGCTGATAAGACGCTCTCTTATCAGTGACTCACTCTCTTATCACCCACTCCGCGCCCGCCTGCTCAGGCCGCCTTGTTTGGTTTCAAACCTTTCGGCAATCAACAATGTAGATTGCCTACACTCGGGTGAAATACCTGGATAATAAATAAACAACAAACAAGTTATTATAAACTTGTTTTCAAGTTGGAATATAACTAAACACCTAAAATATCCCTGAGATTTCTATTATTTTTAGGGCAATAGCTTATATTCCTGGGTCTTTTTTAAACCCCATAAAAGAGGTAAGCACAGAGAAGAATTAAGAAATGGTAGGGCAATTATGGTTTCACTCTTATTGAAACTAAATATTTTTGTTATCTGTTAAAAAATAAATTACACTATGATATATTATCAACTCATGAGTTCAAATTGTTGAACCTATAATTCAACAATGTGTCTCGATCGACTTTATCTTAAAGACATTTGCTTTGACTTTAAAAAGTAAAACAAATAAAAAACATTAATATTAAAATCGGTATTGCAGTCTATATTATAGTCTTACCGCCTTACGTCTCTTTATCAACGAAACCTCCATCATCTTTTGTTATGATAAGGGGTTCAATGACTATCTAAAAAACTTTGAAACTGCAATTTTGAATCCTCGAAGTTGATAGTCTCGGTATCCTGAGGTAGCGTGCGTGGGTAGTGGCGCGCCTAGCGGGATTTCTTGTCATCAGGCCGCGCCGGCTCAAAGCTCAGAGGTTCTGGTTGTCAGCAATTTTAATCGTTGTTCGCTAATGAATCTGTATCATAGTAATCAACGCCAAATAGTTACAGTTGTCTTTAGATAATTTTTCAGCTCCTTACATCTGTACGTATATCGATTAAAGTTAACAGTTATTTTTATAGATAGTTTTTAGTCAGTGCGCGTGTTTTATTGTTTATGAGTAAGTTTAGTGGCAAAGAAACATTACTGATTCTGATGTACGGGTATATAAGGATGGGTTTTTATATTTAAAATAATCAATGTGGTAACTCTTTCATTTTTTAAGGTTAGGGTCAGGAAAAATTATTTACCAGCAATAATATATAAAGAATGTTTGTATTATGAACAAAAAATACAAAATATATTTTTTTAACACGGAGACACCCAAACAATAATATATTAGCCTAAGATTGTTATGTTCACCAGCAAAGATCAAGTTAGAAGTTGTGAAAGTGAGTTATCTGCAGATAAGCGTGCCGGCCGGGCGAGTCTACTCGTAGTCGGAGGGGAGTCGCCAAGGAGTAGTCGTCGGTCGCGCGGCCACACTTACGTCACGCTACCAATGTGACGTAACATACCTGACTGACTCCAGAGTTCCTTATATAACCTCTTTGAATAAATTGGACTCTGTTATGTTTCGAACTGCTTGTAGATCGAATACTCAAAAGTGAACCATTTCCCTGATAGGCTACTACCGGTTTTAATTTTTTGTAATGAAATATTTGGCAAAAAGTTGAAGTATTTATTCTGCTTGTGGAGAAGCATTTAATCCAAAACATAGGGAAGATGAACAAAAAAACATCCTTTATTCCTCCACTATACTATATGTCTGAAGGACGCTTAGCAAATCAGCAAAGCACGATTTACAATACTTCTCCATTTTTTTCTTACAGAGTTTGCACCAAAAAGAATGAACTTCCTTATTGCTTTTGGCTATTTAAAAATCAAGCTACAGCTTTTTAACTGGGGTGTGGACCATACGGAGGACAAACTAGCAAGATTAAACACTCCCAAATTTGAACACCATGAGCAATAAATAATTGTCGACGCCTTTTTCTTGTACTTAGTTTTCAATAAAGTAATGTAAAGACTTCATTTATTGCGTCTCAGAAGAAACTGATTAATTTTTATATTCTCAAGTTTGTATGAAGTAAGGTGCTAAAAAAATGCAAGGGGATTAACTGCTTTTACAGTAACTTCTTTAAGGGGGAGATATTATACAGGGTGTCCCTAAACAACCTGGTCCCCTTTTGTGTTTTTCTTGCATAGAGACAAACAGATTTTGCAATATAACCATAGGTCTCCCATGCCTAGTTTTCCGCCTGTCTGTCTGTATGTGTTTTTTACAAACAAATTTATAACTCCTAGACGGTTTGAGGTACAGCGTTGAAATTTTGCACAAATGTTTATCTTATTAGGCCCTATCTACGTTTGAAAGTATACCAAAATATCGTTAACCGTTTTAAAATGGCGGCCATTTAAATTTGTTATGCCAAATTTCACGAAAACCGTTAATTTAAACAGAAAATTGCAAGATTTTCCAAGAGCAGAAAATTTTTTTGTGTCTGCAGAAAATTGCAGACACAAAAGTAAGTCCATTTTATATAGTTTTCAATGATACTTTGTTTGTTGAGATTGGATGAAGATTCACTGAGAAATTAGTTTTTTTTGTAATGGATGACCACTTTTCCCCATATAAACAATATTAAAATACGGGGTGTTAAAAATCAAACTTTAACGGCTTATATCCACTTAACTATTGAGTTTAGGAAAAAATGTCAAAATATAATAAGTTCTTAAAATCAAGCGTAGAATCCAAATACGTCATAAAATACAGGGTGTTCCATAAGAAAAATCAAAGTTGTCCGCCTTATTGGAAAATAACGGCCATTCACAAGAAAATGGAATTCATATTTTTAAATGTCTTTAAAAAAATAGGCGAAGTTCCCCGTTTAAAGTTATCTCTAAATCCAATAGTTTCTGAGATACCAATGGTGGCACAGTTAAGCTGGACACGCCTTAATTTTAACATTGTTTAAATGGAGAAAAGTGGTCATCCAATGCGAAAAAAAAATTAATTTATCTGTAAATATTTATCCAATCTTAACCAATAAGGTATCCTTGAAAACTACATAAAATGGACTTACTTTTATGTATCTTGCAAATTTCTGTTTAAATTAACGGTTTTCTTGAAATTTGGCATCAATAAATTTAAATGGCCGCCATTTTGAAAATATACGATATTTTGGTATATTTTCAAACGTAGATAATAAGATAAACATTTTTGCAAAATTTCAACGCTGTACCTCAAACCGTTTAGGAGTTATGAATTTGTTTGTAAAAACACATACAGACAGACAAGACGGAAAACTAGGCACGGGAGACCCATGGTTATATTGCAAAATCTGTTTGTCTCTATGCAAGGTACAAAAACACAAAAGGGGACCAGGTTGTTTAGGGACACCCTGTATACTTGTTCATTTTTCGCACATTGGGTGAGGTGAATAAAAAGTAGTACTTGCTAGAACTAGGCTTTTTTCGAGTATTTACTAGGTTTCCGGTGAATAAAAATGCTAGTTCGTACTAGCCCCCTAGTACATACTTCGCCTTGGAGGTGAATAAAACGCTAGTTCGTACTACCCTAGTACGTACTACATCATTTAGGGAAACCTAGTACGTACTAGGCTTGTCCGGTGAATAAAAAGTGATCCGTATAGTAAGTACTTCACTTTTTCCTAGTCTGCTTGAGGGCATGCTTAACTTTTTTCAGTTGTCAAGATGGCGACGTTCTTTCCAGTTTGTATCAGGAATACATACCTCGAACGAAAAATAAACTCAACTGTAAATAACTGCTGAGGTTTGATGATGAAAATGTTGATTTTTTTTGCTTATGAGGGAAGCTTATGAAATTATCATGACAACCTAATAAAGTACGATAAATTAAATATGAATCCAAGGAAGTGTTTTTCAACAGTGAAATAGGGATAATTAGCTAGTTTCTTATAATTCAAAGTTCAGTATGGAAAAAATTACTTTTAGTTTAAAGTTAACAGTTTAATTGATTGTTATTTCCATAAATATTCAAAAGTACAAACAGCGCTCTAGGTTTATAGAAACATATTTTTAATTTCATTCACATATACGCAATACACGCAACGCTATGCACATACTCATGTAGCAAAAATGCATTTATTCACGCACACTTTACTTTTTACCAAATCGAACGGAATAATAAAATAATAATATCAAACCGAGCTGCACGGAGCATTGGAAATAATTTGTATGCATAAAATTGATAAGAAACCTGTAACAGGATCTCAGTGGCCCGAAAAGTAGCAAAACATAGTTCGTGTTTGATAGTTTAAAGAATGGTTAAAACCTTTGTGTAATGAGCTAATTTTAAATTTTTATCTTTTTTGGTTCAATAAAAAAAGTGTTACGGTTTTGTTAATTGTTTATTTATACGTCTAAAATTAATTCCATAAGAATATTTGGACAAAAATTAACACGTGTTATTTCAGCATGCACGTTAGGACTACTGTGTTCATTAATATATTTGTAAATTTGTAGCTGCTCAAGATTTGGCCAATTATTTTTTTATTATATATGTAATTTATACGTCAGAACTGTGAATAAATATTCAAATCCGAGATATATCACACCTCCACTTGTTAACACTCACATACAGGTACGCAATACACGCAACGCTATGCACATACTCCTAGGAAAAATGCATTTATTTACGCACACATGTGACCACGCTTACATATGACCACCTTCGCCCTCATACAACCACGTACACCATCGTCCACACACACGTTACCAAAAACATACTCCCGTACACGCACAGACCGTTATGCACACCTATATCCACATAAGCATAGTCTCATTCTCACAGTCACACTCACTCACATATACACACTTACACTCACTCACAGACCTCCATAGAAATTTGATTTGTTTTGTTTTTAGTTTTATTTTATTTATTTGCTTTTTTATCATACAAAAGTATAAGGAAAAGGGTAGGGTTTCGTTTATTTTACAAGTTTGTAAGCACTACGTATTTTTCTTGGTATCCTTGATATGTAGGACTTCTCAAAAGTCATCGAGTTAGTTTTTAAAACCTTAATTATCAAGGCCCTCTCTACTTTTGAAACACTTTCTTGCTCCCCACTTACATCAAATTCTTTATCGGACACCATAGCATAGTTTTTATAACGAGAACACCAAAATCACGGCTGAGAAGACCACTTTTACAGGGAGGAATGACATATAACCACTAGAATTGTTATTTCATGAAATACGAATCACCTTAGTAACTACTAGGGGGTAGTACGTACTAGGCTAGTAGATACTACATCATTTAGGGAAACCGGTAGTAGTTACTACCTAGTTCTAGCCAATTTTTATTCACCTCGATTTGAGAAAGTGCTAGAACTACTTAGTACGTACTACATAGTAAGTGCTAGGTTTTATTCACTTCACCCATTATTTATTGTATTTTTTAACTATCTAAGTCCAATACATTGGTGCTGCACACTATTTATTGAATTTTTCAACTATCTAAACCCAATAAATTGGTACTGCACGTTATTTATTGCATTTTCAACTATCTAAATCCAATACACTGGTACTCAAGGTAAAACAAAAAAATACGCAGGATTAATTGCTCTTACAGTAACTTCTTTAAGAAGAGATATTTAATACTTTATCATATTTTGCACATTATTTATGGCATAAGTATTAAGTATTAAGTAAGGTACTCAAAATTAAAAATGCTTAGGATTAATTGCTTTTACATCATACTACACAGAAACATGTGTTTTCTGTGCCTTACTCTTGGCTGGAAAGTTACTCTTGGCCCTGCGTTTTGCCCTTCCACCACCGCCACCGCCTCACCCGAGGGCACAACCGCACAACCATTCAACCACTCGCCGTCAACCATGAATGACCGGTGACGCGTGGCGGCGTGGTGCAGTATCGTGCCGCACGCCCGCGCCGCCGTGCCGTGTTGGAGCGTTTTTATCATCTAGTTACTCGACCTTGAAACTCGAAACGACCTTGCGCCCTCCCCTACCACTCACTACCACTGCAGGCCACGACCTCTCGTAGTACACAGGGCACAAGGCTCCGTGTGGCCTGACTAGGTCGTTCTCTGTGACTCATAGAACTACACAGGGGCGTCGTCGCTCTGGGAGGGGGAGGGGGGAGCTCCCCCCCTAGAATTTAAAAATCTAAAGTCGGGAATTTCCAGCCACTTAGTTGAAAAACATTTAACTGATACTGAATTTAAATTCCACGATTAATTCAGTTCAAGCTAAAACTTTCTTGTATACTCTTCAGTAATTTTAAAACCAAATTTAAATTACTTTAATACTCTAATCCTTGTTCAGAAGTAATGAAATTTAGCTCTTGACTCTTGGATTCCCAACTATTTTTTTGGTTAATCAACCTACAGTACAACTGGTCAAAGTAAATATAATTTTAGCATAAATAAATATGATTCAAGTGCTGTAATACCATTGAAGTCGATCTAATACCTTTGACTATAAATAATACTGTGTCTTACTTTTCATTTTTGGTTAAGCTTCAATTCCAAAGTGTGATGATCACGCACAGACGCATGGCTCATAACACTTTTAAGCATCCAGTAATTATAAGCATGGACATTTTTGAATACCAGATTTCCCATCTCTTAACTTCTTTAAGAGGGTGTGATAAAAAAAACATTTTCATATTCATTTGCGTGTTTGAAGTTGTTGATTTTAGTTGAAAAATTCAGATAAAGAGTTGGGAAATTCAAGGGCAACATTTGGGGAAATCAGGTGACCTCCCCCCTAGATTTTTTTGGTACGACACCACTGGAACTATATTAATGTTGAAGGGGTGCTAATTTTTATCCAATTATTTTACACTATTGCAAATTGTAAAGGGCGAAAAACAACTGAAACTGGCCCTCTCAGTTATCCATTCATTACCTTTGCTTTTGCTTCTAAAACCTCAGACTAATTCTTTCCCATCGGTTAATCAATTGATCATGATTTGCTCCAAAACATATCTCTACGTGACCAACTGACCGGTATAGTGTTGCTTATTATATATAATATATATATTATATATATAACAGTTGTTAACTATATATCTAGGGATTTTAAAGCAACGTTTTATTCCTAGCTTTTTATTTTTTTGAGGTCTGTAAACAATCTCCATGACAAACAAAAAACTACAAAAAAACCTTTAAATCGAAACTTTTCATACAGCCGATGGTACAGGTATTTGGCGCAAAATATACCTGGAATCAGTTCGAAGTCACAGACCAAGTGTTGTAGTGATTTCACACTGTCATCTCTTTTCAGAGGCAACATAGTCCTTTATTATCTTTCCAAAACCTAGGAAATCCCTAAAGAAGAATAAAATTACTTTGAATGGAAACTATTTTTTCAGCTAATCCAGATTGCAGGTATTCTGGCGCGAACCAAATGTGGACTCTGATCGATGAGAAAGTTTTGAATGAATGGAACAATGTATCACCGTATCGCCGTATCACAATCTTCACCCATGTTTCTTCAAGCCACCATTGACGGGTGCTCATTGGCTCATTCCAATGCTACGTACTGTCTGTATCTGGTAAACAGCATCCCCTTTCTGCTATCCCCTTTTGCTCTGCGGACGCCGTATCGTGTCACTTCAATCCAACAGTGGCGTTCAATCTCCACCCCCCCGCCACCCACCTTCTGGTGTTCCCTTTAGCGGTGCGGACGGACCAATGGACGGACCTACTTTGAATCTAGACTACGGATCGTCCAGCCACCGGAGTGTAATGGTCAAGAAAACGGAGCCGTTTCTTGTTTCTTGCTTCTTCAATCCAACAGTGGCGGGTGCCACTGTTCCTTCTCCTTCTCTTATCATGTTCCTCACCCTCCCACCTTCTGGTGTCCCTCTTAGCTGTGCGGACGGACTAACGGACGGAACGGACGGACCGACCCAAACCCCCGTGAAATTCTTTTTGATCAGGCCTGAATTCGATCTTCAGATATGTTCAGGAGACTTGATCAGGCCTGATCACGATCTTCAAAACTGATCTACTTTGAAGTCCCTGATCAGATTTGATGGTCAAATGTCCCATAATTCATACAGATCTGATCAGGTTTTATCAGTTTCTGATATATATTTTGATCAGATCTGACATAATTTTTCATGGGGGAAGACTACGGATCGTCCAGCCACCGGAATAGGTATAAAGGTCAAGAAAACGGAGCTGTCTCTTGTTTCTCGCTTCCTTAATCCAACAGTAACGGGTGCGGGTGCTCTCACCTCCATGTACCCCCCCCCCCCCCCGCCTACGGTGCCCCCGCCTTCTGGTGTCTCCTTTAGCGGTGCGGACGGACCGACTTCCAATGTGGACCACGGATCGTCCAGCCACCGGAGTATAAAGGTCAAGAAAACGGAGCCGAGTCGCAGCTAGGCGGAGGAACGGTGCCGACGTGAGAGCGGAGAGAGCGGCGGTACCGTTTTGGGGGGGGGGGCGACCCACTTGGACTGCCCTCGTATCGCGCGTAACTGGACCTGCCCCGGGTGCATGGGCACGGGGCATCTCCGGGACTTGCAGAAATCTGCAAAACCCTGAAGCAGAAATAAAGTTTGGTGAATTTGTTGTCAAGTTTTTTGGGATACTTATACTTTTTAGCGAATTTCCTCTACATAGGGAAGAAACTATTACCGCAGGCCTCATGGTAAGACTTAAGCCCGGGACCACTATCACTTTTCGTTTTGGTGCCCCCGGAAGTCAAAAATAGAATTCGTTCAAATTTCTAGATACATATATGTGTGACTGTAAGCACGATATCGCTCGAAAAAATGGTCCAATTAGAATGAAAATTGGCACAGACGTGTAAAGTAGTTGTTATTCGGACGATCGGACAATCGGAAGAGAGGGGTGAAGGGGGATAACCCCCCAAAAATTGGATAATTGGTTTTTTGAGTCTTTTACATAAAAAATTATAAATAATCCGATTTTTGTTAGCACCATTGAATTCAGCTAAAAAACAAACAATTTTGTATTTTGAATCACTGCTCTGTGTCCATTGGTTACCGAGATATTGAAAGTGGTAATCAAAGTACGTTGTCCCAATGTTACTTATGGGAAATAAGAAAAATTCTATATCTCGGTTATGTCCATTGGTTACCGAGATATTTAAAGTGGTAAAAACAGTACGTTGTCCAGTGAAACTTATGGGAAATAAGTAAAATTCTATATCTCGGTTATTTCTCAACATACCTTGATAAAACTTGGTAAATAGCTTCTTCTAGTTCAGATCTACTAAATAATTAATTAAAACCACCCGATTTTAATATACCTGTAGCAACAAACCTGCATACTCATTCCCCATGCTATTCTTATGGAGCTTACAAAAACATGTCAAATCTCGATATGTGGGATTGCAATATGTTGTTTTGCACTTGAAATTCGCCGAGTATGCAGCTCTGCTGCAACGGGGATATCTTGAAATGACTACATACACAGGTTGGTATTTTAAGCCAAGTATATGCATGACAGATGAGTGAAGGATGATTGTGGTGCGATCTTGTAGTCTTGTTACTGACTATGACATGTTCCGAATATTCCTGGTTCGTATGGATCTTGGGGACACGGTAGGAGCCCTGCAGAAATCTGTGGTTAAAGGAATAAAGATTTTAGTGAGCATTTTTCTCACTAAAAGAAGAAAAATGAAGATGTAGTGGTAGTGGTAGTGGTGGTGGTGGTGGTGGTGGTGGTGGTGGTGGTGGTGGTGAAGATTTTAGTGGTATTTTTTCTACAGATTTTTGGGGAAATCTAGGTTTGTTGGGGAATAGCCCAGGGTGGGCATGGGACATTTCTGGGACCTGCAGAAATCTGCGGAAGAAGAAATACAGTTTGGTGTACATTTTTTAATGAACCTGCAGAAATATATGCGTTAGATGATATAGAGTTTGGTGAACATTTTTGAATTCTGTCTTCAGACTTTTGGGGAGAATCCGGGTTTTCATGCACGCCCGGGTGGGATCTCCCTGAATAATTCTGCGGGGCGATGATGAGGAATAAGGGATTTGTTGAAATACATGAATTTGTTTAGAAGTTTTTGGGTATAATCTGGTTGGTAAAGGACTTCCAGCACTCCACCAAGTAGAAACGAACTAACAGAGTTTGGTGGAGGAAATATGCTCGCATTGCTCGCAGAAAAATTATATTCTGGACACCTTTCCACTTTCAACCCAACCTTTACTTCGTTGTCCTTTCCCGCACCCCTAAACCAGATGTATCCTTTGTTGTTCAAAAACTACCACGTCTCACATCGATTCTTCACTGTTCCCCCTTTTCTTCCGGGGCAACCCAGAGATTTTTATCAAAGACGAAGACGACGACAAAGGCGAAGACGAAGGTCTTGAGGGATAATCGGGTTTGTATTCTGAAGATCCGAGGATTCGTGGTTTCCACAGCAGCCGCCCCTTGGTTGATGGTTATAAATTAATGTTCATAGTTAATAAATAAATCTGCCTCAGTACAGAGTTAATTATGAAAAAACGAACAGTAATCCTCAGTGGCGTCGCATCGACAAACTCTAGGGAGGGAGGGGGTCACCTGATTTTTCCACCTCTCAACCTTGAATTTCCCAACTCTTGAATATGAATTTCCCAACTGAAATCAATAATCATCATTCAATTTAAACAAGAAAATTAAACGGAAACATTATTATTGATCACAAGCTCTAAAGAACTTGGGAGTTGGGAAATTTGGTATTTCTAAATTGCAGAAAGTGACCCTTTCCTCACCCAAAGTGATAATGTTGACACCACTGGATACATAAAGTGTTATGTATCTGTGTGACACTCGAGACTTGAAACTTAACAACCAGAAAATTGAATAGTACACGATAATACTGTCTTTAATGTTATCAAACGATAAAATGATTTATACTTTGACCAGTTGTACTTTAGGTTGATTCACCAAAAAGGTAGTTGGGAATTCAAGAGTTGTGAATAGATAAATTTGATTATTTCTGAAGTAGAATTTGAGCATTATAGTAATTTTGGGTTTGTTGTAAAATTACTGCAAAATGTACAAAGAAAATTTTAGTTTCTTTTAATTATTATGATCATTCTTGCAATTTACGCTCAATTTCAGTCTAATTTTTCCTAATAGAACGACGAAAATTTCCAACTTTTTGATTTTTAAATACTAGGGGGGAGGCTCCCCCTCACCCCTCCCAGAACGACGCCCCCGGTAATCCAGCGTTAGCCTTCTTAGGGTGCCTTCCCAAAAATGAGTGTACTTTGCCTTCTTAGGGTGTTTTTACAAAAAATTATTAAAATTAAAAAATTTTTAAATCCAAAAGTGGACAAATTTATCAAATTCAGTCCTGAATTACCTCATACTTACCTCATACTGTTTATTATTAAACCACTATGTTTCGAAGCAGACTAGTTCTGAACTACGAAAATGCTTTCCTGTATCGTAATCCTCTGTAAAAGAATAACTTAGTGTACCTGGAACTTTTTAACCGTAAAAAACAATTAATGGAACAAATATTTTGAAGTACTATATTTTTTTAGTTTAAACAATTTTAAATTGAAGGTAGAAATGCTGTATTAATTTGTGAAGGATACAAATATTTTATCATTTGTTTGGTACGATGCTTGTTTGCTGTACGATTATGGTGAGTCAATTCCAAAACTTTTCAATAGCTATGTAGAGCACCTAGAGATACTATAAATCGTATCTGTAGGTATAAGTTTTATGAAGTTTACAGTAGTAAATGGTTTTATTGGTAAATTTCACTAATTTTCAAGAGCTATTATAGCACCCACAGATAGGCCTTTTGCAAATTGTAATAATTGGAGAAAAAAAATTTTAACTTCAACATCTCTGATTTCAAATGTATTTTAAGTCACCTTATTCGGAGTTAAAAAAGGTTTTATAGCATAACTTGCGTTAGTTAAACACATTTACCTCATCATTATCAGCTGTAAACGATTCAAGTTAAAACGGCGTGGAGGTGATACTGGAATCTTCCACACTGCAGTGATAACGTTATCAGTGATTTGACCCCGTGGCCTTGGCTTGCGTCTGTCTGTCTATCCGCTAATGGCTGGAGACAAACACCCGTCACCGGCACTCCTGGAGACAAACATGTCACCCTGTAGGCCTACCCTCTGCGGCAGACCTACTGTTTCAGATTTGGCAGATTGATTTTGGAATTTTTTTCTTCCATTTAATTTTTCAGGAATCAAGTGGCAAAGAATTTTTTGTTCTTTATGGCTTGTTTGCAAAAACATATAAAGTATGTTAAATGTATATATATATATATATATTTGTATCAAATGAAAATGAGCAGCTAATCCCTCACTTTAAAAAGTCAATAAAAAAGTGAAAAAAGATTCTTTGTTGGATCGAACTATCAGAAAAGCTACAATCAAGTTATTTAACATTTTCATCGTTATTTTTGACGGGTAAAAGCACAGACTAAGGAATCTGTACATTCCTCGGTCTTTGGAAATAGGCAGGTCGCAGTTTAAATAATGTTATCAGAAATTAAATGTTAGACACCAGCGTGAATAAAAGAGTAAAATATATTCAGCTATTTTTAAGTGAGAAAAATAATGTACCATCCCAACTAACGGTATATAGGAACTTACCAATATCCCATCTATATATTATCTATAAAAGAGGAAGTATGTGTGTGTGTGTGTGTGTGTGTGTGTGTGTGTGTGTGTGTGGGTATGGTCCCTATAGACGCCCAAACCGCCCAACGGATTTTTATGAAATTTGCAGGGATTGTTTACCATGTTCCCAGGATGGTTTTTGTCAAGTTTGGTGTAAATCCATCCACAGGGATCTGCCCCACGGGCTCCTAAAGATACCATGTTATTCAAATGAGCTTTTGGTTTGTTTACAAAAAAACATATGATTATACTTAAAACTCCAATACACTGTTCTATATAAGACTGTGACTTGATGTAGTTCCTCATTTTTCCTGCAGACTGCATCACACACAGATACAAATTGTGTGTTTACAATGAACAGCTGACTTGATGATCCTTTTTTACACAGTCTGCAGCACACTTAATTTTCGATAATTCTTTGTCAAACTAACAGCTGTAGTTAAATATTGAGTTTGTTATTATGGTTAAATGTCAACAAACTAAGCGATTGCAATTTCCATTACGCCTTGCTTTTGCAATTACTATTAATAAGGCACAAGGACAATCCCTAAAAATTGCCGGATTGAATTTGGAAAATTCATGTTTTTCCCACGGGCAATTATATGTTGCATGCTCACGTGTTGGCACGCCCACAAATTTGTATATCTATACACCAAATGGGAAAACAAAAAACGTTGTATATCCTTTGGCTTTAAAGTAAATTAAGTATTCTTCATTTTGATGTTTCATTTTTGTGTTATTTTTATTACAGTAATTTAATAAAAAAAACAATTTTCATACCTAGCATTAATCAATATGATATTTTTTATTTAAATATTTAATTATCATGGGCGCAGCAACGCGCGCCGGGTAACGCTAGTTAAATAATAATTGTTTGGTTACGAAGTAATCTAATTTTGAATTTTAAAATATTTTACCAGAAAGGCTATTATTAAGTTATTATGAACATAAAGCTTTTTGGAGCTTATTTGAAAATACCGAAATTTTAAAAGTTATTCCGTTAGACTTCTATCGGAGACAGTTAGGGGTGGATTTACATATGGGCTTAAAGGGCAATAGCCCAGGGCGGCAGAATTTGGGAGGGGGCGGCAAATTAGAGAGAGAAGTCACAACCCCCCCTGAAATCGTAGAAATAGCCTTGCTTAGGGCCCGGAACAGGTAAAAACGGACCAACGAAATGGTCCAAAAGGACCACAACGGGGTCCGAGCCGGAAATCCCGCCGCCGGCCCTACTCCTCCTGGGTAGCCCAGGGGCGGCAAATTTCCAAATCCGCCTCTGGATACAGTAGACTTTCACTAACTTTAAATTTTTCGGAATTCGGAGTTTTGTCTTGAGATTTGTTCGACTTAGAAACAACAAGATCGTGTTGGTTGGTTGGCTTTCTTGGTTCAGGTTGTAGAGGTAATTCTTGATTAAATTTGATTTGCATGGATAAGTCGAGATAGAGGTAAACCAAATACAAATTCAATTAACAGTAACAGAGGGACGTGAGGAGCAGGAAACCCGGACTAAATAATACAATTTACCTACAAATTGCGACCTGACCTATACGCTGGAGTTTCGAATAAAAAATTACCTTAGATAAAACTTCGAGAAAATCTTCGACTTTGGGAGATGAAGTATATATTTTATCGACTACCAGCTGGACATCCGACTCATAATGATAAAATTTAACCATAAAATTATTATTTCAGGTTTGCACGGTTTTTTTTGGACCTAAATAGGTTTTTCCATGGGGATTAAAAACTTAATTCCAGATATCGAAGATCTCGTGTCATAGAGGTTCAAGCTAGCAAAACTCGACAGTATACTTTTAAAATCACCAAATGTTGACTTTTACATCAAGTCGTTTTATTTTTTCGAATTTTTACAAAGCGATAACCATCGTCTTCCTTTGTGTGGTGTGAATACAGTCATCGTTGTCCAACCCCGCCCAATCACGCCACTTCCACTACTACTACTACTACTACGCTATACTACTAGTATACTACTACTACTCCTGGTAGTAGTAGTAGTAGGGCCGGGTCAGCGGCCGCCGCAGTCTGCAGGACGGTAGAAAGCGGCCTGTTATTGTTACCGTCATGTTTTGAAACTAACTTTCACAATTCAAGGTAAGGTTGGGTAATTCCTGATACTGCGCAGCAGCCTTCCCTTCCCTTCTCCTTCACTCGTCCCTCACTCTGCTCCTTCTACTCCTACTCCGTAGTCCGTAGTCCGTAGTCCGTAGTTTGTAGTACGGTGTGTAGTTTGTAGTATTCAGTCCTTACGGTCTTACACGAAACCCAGTCCTTCCCTTCTCCTTATTCACTCGTCTCTGGCTCTGCTCGTTGTACTCCTACTCCTACTCCGTAGTCCGTAGTTTGTAGTTTATAGTTTGTAGACCGTAGTTTGTATCAGTGCTTATGCTAAAGGAGTCCGTACGGTCTTGCAGAAAACTACTGTATTCCTGAAATTGCCAGCAATCAAATCCACCCATCCCTCGCTCTGCTCATTCTACTCCTACTCCCATGGGCGGATTTAGGTCATAATAGTTGGGGGTGTCAGCTCACCTAAAGTTTGAAGTATTGTATGCTCAAATTCTAACATCAAACTCCTTCTTAAATGGTCCGCTTTAACTTAAAACGGGGGCAGGGAGTAAGTATCTACTCGGAAATAAGCCTTAAAACTTTTAAGGCTTATTCCGAGTAGTTACCTATTTTATTTATTAACAAACATTTGTAATTTATGCAAATACCTCAATCAAAGTTAAGTTGACATCATTTTCCCCCGTCACTGCCAACAAATCCATCAAATATTAGGGGGTGCCAGGCACCCCCTGGCACCCCCAGAAATCCGCCCATGCCTACACCATAGTCCGTAGTCCGTAGCCAGTGGTTCGTAGTTTGTAGTCTTTATAGTCAATTCCAACAGCCGTGGCACCGTACGTATCTGTGGACCCCTGACTCCCATGTGCGGTCTCCTAACCTCTTAGGTATCTTGACCGTTGAAATAAAGTATAGTCCGAATCTACGCGATGCAGGAATCTACGGTAATCCTGAAACTCGGCCAGAGCTGATTCTCCTTCATTTTTCCCTCGCTCTGCTCGCTCCTCGTAATCCGCAATCCGTAGTCCGTAGTTTGTAGTCCTTAGTCCGTAGTCCTTAGTCTGTTCGGCCTTGCAGGAAATACGGTGGTCCTCAAATTGCCATAAAACAATCCGGCCTGAGCTGACTGTGTCGCTTTGATATAGAAATAGCATGTAGTTAGTATGAATAGTCCGCAGTTTGTAGTTTGTAGTCTTGCAGAAAAGTACGGTAATCCTGAAATTTCAATCAGTCAACTCGGCAGCATGAGCTGATTTTGTTGATTGCCATGTATTTGAATATGTAGTTCGTTTGAATACCAAACCAAGTGAATAGTCAGCATTATTTTGATACAAAAGTTCACAACCCACATTTTTAATGTCCTTTACTTTAAAATAATGTTTATTGATGTTGGGGAAAATGTGAGTGGTGGGTTTTGCTGAAGTTCTCATGTACCGAAATTTCCGAGCCATGGCGAGTCCACTTATACTGAGGCATGAAATTTTAAGTTCTTAATTTTGAATTTGTAAACTATAACTCATTATAAAAAAACATAATATATGTCTAATGTGTAAGATTAATCTTTAACTACGATATAAATACAAAATAACTATGCCTCCTTCGTACAATATCTCAAATAATTTCACATGGCCATTTTCAGATGGTAAAACATTTAGAGTTTCCCCATTTCAACATCCTTACTATCTATGAGGAATTTTATTAAGTAAAAATTCTGGTACAGCACTGCATAAAGCCAGTTGTTTATAAAACATTATACAAAAACGGCAATTTAGTCGTAGTAGCATAAAAAACTACGAGTAATTCGATAAAGTTTAGGCAACGATTGTTCAAATTAAGTCATAGAGGGAAATGCATGAGATACAATTTTTGACTTTGCAGCTTTGTCTGGACTAGTTAGGAGGAGAACATATGAAAAGACAACGCTTTTTCACCTAAAGGGAAATAAACATTCATGAAATATTGATAAAATTTCCAGTGATTTGACACCTCAGTCATGAAATTTGTCCAAAGTAAAGGTCTAGGTGAGCTCTTAAAAAAGTTATTTTTAAGGAATCATTAATAATATGTAGTTACTACAACTTTTTTCTTGAGCTGGCCCACACCTTTATTGTATAATTTTCTTACAGGAAATTTAATGTTCCAATTCAATGGATGACACTAAAAGTTGATGGTTTTCAAGATATTGAGGAAAATCCTAAAAATGGTACCTTCAGACCCCCTTCCTTCCTCCCGCTCAAGGGCTACGGACGGGGACTTTTGATATGTTCACCTCCTAACAAGTCTAAACAAAGCTGCAAAGTCAAGAATTGTGTCCCAAAAATTGCCCTTTATACCTTCTTGTTGCCTGGCTATAAAGCAAAGATCAGCTTTGTGATCGGAATCCCTCGCGAGCGAGCGGACTGAATGTGTAGCACGGCCTCGCGGAGACGCCGGCACCGGTTCACCTTGTGGTCGCCTTCGGGCACGCCAGCCCGGCACTCCACTCCACCGACCGGTCAGTCCGAGCAGGTCTTCGGCGGGTTAAAAATAGTAACAGACATTCCCTGCTTCGGTGGTACGGATAAGTGATATGTTGTAACAGATCCGAATAGGGTTGATGATTCAGTTGTAACAGCTTACCAGATCGCCGATTAGCAGTGACAGCACCTCAACACATCACTGATTCTGTAGGAGTGGCCCCTCACCTGATCGCTGATTCAGTTATAAAATATCCTCACTGGAACCCTTATCAGTAAACCTGATAACAGCACCACAACAGGTCACTGATTAGTAGTACAGCTCCTCCCTGCCTGATCGCTGATTCAGAAGTAGGCCTAACAGCTCCTCATCAGATCGCCGATTCTGTAGTACTAGCTCCTCTCCTAATCGCTGGTTTAATAGTAACAGCCCCTCCCATTATCGCTGATGTAGTAGTAACAGCTGCTAACAGACCGTTGATCCAGTAGTAACAGCTCCTCACCTGATCGCCAAATTAGTAGTACCAGCTCCTCAAAAAATTGCTGTTTCAGTAGTTACAGCTCCTCAACAGATCGCTGATTTAGTAGTAACAGCTCCTTCCCAGATCGCTGCTGATGCAGCAGTAACAGCTCCTCATGACCCTGTCCAGTAAGTTTATTGGTGTTCCCGTATCAACCGCACCTCCTCCAGTTCGTTGGTAGAGTAGTAACAGCTCCTCACAATTCATGAATGAGATAATACTTAATAGTAACAGCTCTTTGATACAAATCTTTGATACAATTGAATAATTTTGCTACAACCCCTTGCCTATCACTAATACAATAATAGCAACAGCACCTCATGTCAAATGGCTCCTAATTAGATCCTGGTTACTGCGTAGTAGCGGCTTCACGCTTGCAAACACACAGTGACTGCTCCTCACCAGATTAGTCTGTATATTGTAGCAGTTCCTGAAATAGCAACAGTTTCTCATCAGATCACTCATATGAAAGCAGCAGCTTCTTACCAAGTCCAAGTTCAGATCTTTGGCAGAATCTGGTCCAGTCAAACAGGAGCTTCTCGTCTAGATTGTTGGTAAGATTACAATAACTCCTCGGTATACGCTGGTTGAAAATGAAGCCCTCCTCTCCAGATCACGGTAGGTTACATGGAATACCATATTTAAACTAAAAAACCTCGTAGCATCGTAGCAATTCTAATAGAATTAATTTCTCTTCATGTGCTCCTATACAGTAAACAAGATCAAAGTATTTTGTTTCAATGATCATATATGAAATTTGAAGTATCTGAAGCCCTCCCTTATTTATACTTAGCCTTTTTCCAGTAATTGCTTCAATCCTAAGTTCTAAGCAATAATGATGAACCTGATCGTTGCTCTTCTATTACAGGTTGAATGAACTCATCGCTGCAATTGGAGTCAGACTCAAACTTCATAGGCCGTCAAGCTCAATGCTAAAACAAATATCAGTCTTGAGGAAGAACTGTCAAACCTCTACCCTCTGACCGCTGACTAGTCGTTTTATCGATTGGTTGGTCGACTAGTCGATTGTTTTGTCTAGACGATGTTCGATCGATTTTTAAGACTACCGTAGTCGTTAAAAATCTCAACTTTACTGAGTAGAGATTAGGCTTTTACTGCTTTCGGCCCGTTCCACAACTTCAAACGACTAGACAAGTCCATATTATAACCAATCGACTAGTCAATCGATATTGAAAAGTAGCCGATGTCCCAACACCACGCTGCACCTGCGCTGCGGCGCAGTCCGACAGTTGCATAACGCGGCCACATCCAACATCCAACATGGCCGCCGCGACTTTCACCTGATTTCTACAGGTCGCCGTCAACGCCGCCGGTGAAACTGCTTCATCCCACTTCCACCGCTGCTGTCCGGGAGAAAACCGCGGGAGGAAACCCATCTTGACCCGATATGGTGCGATATTTTATTTGTTCACGTCAGGAACGAAACTATGAGTTCAGCCTTGGAGCTTTATAATAGGGTTGTACAAACTAATTTTTTTAACCACGTTTAAGCTTGTTGAGGCTGTGTATCCTGATTCTTCAGGGAAGAAAATTAAACAATCACAGGACCACTTGTTATAGAGCTGATGTCGGTGAGGGGGAAAGGGGGCTGCTACCCCAATCGATAATATCTATTTGGATCTCGATCAAAATCATCATCTTCCAACTTGAAAACATACTATGTCAATTTACCTTTACGTTACCCGCAGTGGAATCCTAACTGCCTCTTGCTAGTTTAGGTAACAATACAGTAACGGAAGTTGTCACGATTGGAGGCAGTGTTGTAGCTGTCCTACGAACAACTAAATTTCCCACCAAAGGAGGCTGGGCTTGACGGCAGGGTGGGCGGGGGTGTACTAGAGACCAAGACGAGGGGCAATATGAGGGCCACCTTATCCCTTGAGGCCCTGTTCCCCCATCTACTTAATAAAGGTGTACCTTTGACCACTCAGTCCGGCTTGGCCGAACTCATTCCATCTACCTATTTCTTTCCCCTTTTGCTTCCCTTGCATCCATCTACTAAAGGCTTAGGGCACAAGGGTTATTACAAACGAAGCTTCATTTCCTTTTCGGTAGCCGTACAAAAAGACAAAATAATGGCTGAATGACCATCACAGGATTTTCCTGTGGAGTGGGGAAACCCAGACTGAACCATCAACCCTTCGTCCACCCATGAACCTTACGTCATCAATCCAAAGTGATTTATCAAATTTTTGATTGAAGACGTAAATATTAGTAGCCCTAACCTAGTATTTTTACACGTCGATTATCAAGCCAGGAGGAGGCAAACCTTGAATATAGGTACGTCCTTTACTATGGGTACCTATGATTCCTATGGTAAAAATTCCCATTTATCATATGAGAGATATCGGAGTATGGAGAACGGTTTTTATAACATTTTTGTCTGTATTGGACTCTGTACTGAGAAGAATCTTTGGGTGTAGAAACAATGCAGGATAACCAATATTTATTTGTGGAGTACCAAGAAGATCCGAGAAATGCAAAACGGATATCATGCATTGGAAATCGGCAAGAGTACGAAAGAATCACAACTTGAAGGAAAAGAAAGGCTGAGATTGAAAGAAGAGAAAAGTTGAGAATATGGGTATGAGGAAACCGTTGAAGGTAGATCACTAAAAAATCAGTGCAGCCCGACGGACCACGTCTCAAAGGCGTCATACTGTATGTCAAAGCCGTTCAGCTTTTTCCAAAGAAAAACCTTATGGATCATCTTCAATAAAAGAAATAATTGTTTATATTTAGTTACAGAAATCACTGTTGTGGCATCTTCAAGCAACATTGTTCAAAGAGGAAATTTTAGTGATTCAGATGTTTATGTTTTATATACAGCGATTGTTATAATAATGAACAATAATTATTGTTACCTATTTGGAAGATAACATGAATTAGTATAATAATTTAAAGCTTCCCTTTGGGAGAGGCGGGATTTGAACTGGATTTAATTAAGACTGCCTTCCCTCTGTTTGACCTTATTCTGTTTGACTTTTTTTATATATGCCATAATTCTTTATAGTATTTTCCATGAGTTTGGAAATATCATAATGATTTGGCTCCTATAGTCCTCTCATAAAAACCTAATTAATTAATACTACTCCTCCAAAATTAACTAGATAATGGAACCAATTAAAAACAATTTACAGAATTTATTGATTTTGAGAATAAAAAATCTATTCATAATTACTTTTGTTTCTTTACAGGTTCCCTTTGGAACAGACGGGATTTAAACTTGGGTTTGAATAAGAACCACCTTCTATTCGTCCTACCTTCTGTTTGACATATTTTATAGATACAATAATTCTTAATAGTATTTTTCATAAGTTCGGAAATATTATAATGATTTGACTCCTGGTCCTCTCATAATAATCTATTTAATATTAATCCTCAAAAATTAACTAGATAATGGGACCAATTAAAAACAATTTACAGAATTTATTGATTTTGAGAATAAAAAATCTATTCATAATTACTATCGTTTCTTTACAGGTTCCCTAAAAAATCTAATTACTTTCGTTTCTTTACAGGTTCCCTTTAGGTACCCACGGTATTTAAACATGGGTTTAATTATGTCTGCCTTCCTACCTTCTGTTTGAAATTTATAGATACAATAATTCTTTATGTAGTATTTTCCATGAGTTAGGAAATATCATAATGCTTTGGCTCCTATGGTCCTCTTATAAAGATCTAATTAATGTTACTCCTCAAAAACTAACTAGATAATGGAACTAATTAAAAAAAACAATTTACAGCATTTACTGTTTTTGAGTATAGAAAATCTCATTATACTTTTGGTTCTATACAATCTCTCACTTACAAAAAAAATCAATATTTCTGCTATATTCTACCAGCCGAGCATGAAAACATAACGTTCATTATCAAGCTTCGTATTATCTTAATTGCCTCGGTGCGTTGATAAAGTTTTAAATAGTTTAAAGGGCTTTATCGTTAAACGATTTCGTTGAAGACCGATAAAGCCATTTAAATGTTTGATAATTTACAACCCTTTTGATCCTGAATCTTCTCATCCATCCCTCAGTTCGTAGGGTCATCATAATTACGATAATGCACCAATTACGATAGTACACCAAACTACAGATAACTATAGACCGTTGGTTTGATAATAATCAATCCTCTGTGACCAAACACTAAAGATAAAGAAGGGTTGTAACGGACTAAATTTGAAATAGGGTCGAAATATCTACAGTATTTTTTACTTCTTGTTTCATCTAAGGGGATTGCTTTTGTTTTCAGTTCACGTATGTATTTAATATGTCGCATTCGTTGAAACTAATTATTACAGTACAGTAGTACAGTACCCATATCTTTCTTGTCTTTATTTTTTTTTTTTTTTTTAACCTTAACTGCCCGCCGCCGTGGGCCAATAAGCCTGTGCACAGCGAGGTACACCCACCGTTGCGGCAATTGGCACATGGGCCAGCCAGGGTGACCGCTCATGATTGAACAGGAGACGCCCTCATGTATCTAACCATTTGCACGAAAAATAACTAAAAAAATCAAGCTTAGTAATATTCAGGTTTTGGTCTCTATACAAGAAGAAAAAAAAACAGACTTAGTCATTTACAGGTTTTGGGCTTGACTCAGGGTCAGGGGTTTGGTCTTAACATGTTCATATAGAATTTGAATGAACCGGAAATTACAATGGTCTTATAATCTAAATACAGACGATAATATATTATTTGAGAAAAGTTTTCTGAGACGTCTTGGTTCTTGGTTCCATCAATACTTGATGTTAAAGAGATTAAAATAATGTGTTTTTATAATGGCGAGTCAAGTAAAGATTGTAAAATGTGCCTTAAAACACTAGAGACAAAATTATTGCTTTATCTATATAAAATTAACTGACATGATGTAGCCTACTAAATCAAATGTTTTATTGTACATATAAGTTGGCAGCGTTACAAATACTGAAATTTAATAACAAATATAGTCACATGGGCTGTTTCTCTCAGTTATTGTGTGCTGGTAATGCATTTTTATGTACAAATGGTTTCATTGAGAATGAATGCAGTTTTGGCGGATGCTATAAATTGTACCATTGTTTCGGCAATAAAAGGGATCGCGACATGAACAATTGATATTTTCTTTAAGATGTTATGAAGAATTGAAAAATAGAAAATTATTTTGAATAGATTGAGTTAGATAAAAAATAATCTATTCCTGTATTGATTATCTAAGTGTTATAAAAATAAGTTAATTAATGTCTTACTGTTATAGAACGTCTGCAAGAGTTTTTCATTCATAGAAAATGGACGTAACGCTAAAGCCCGACTCAAATAACGTGGCCCAGTCATTGTAAGCCCAAAACTAACAAATATGGGTGATGGGCCACGTGTTTTGACGCGGTTGATAATTTGAGAATAAGAATGTCAATTGGAGCTCCTGAAGCACTATTGATGATGTAGCCTGTTCAAAGATTGCCTGCAGTGTTCTCGAGGCGTTCAAACACTAATGCATGAATGCATGCGGATCCTTGTCATTTCCCAAATCATTATAGTTCCATCACTCCGAATTATATCATTCTATAAATAAAACGTGAATGAAATCTACAATCGTCATCGGAAATACTAATTTATTTACGACTTCTTCCGGGATCACTCGAGCAAATTGTTAGGTGGGTGAATCACGGGAGGTGGTTCTCTGCCGGTGTCCAGTGTTTCCCCAATAGAGTTGTTGACGCGTTGACGCGCGGACGATCCTACAGCGGAGGCGGAAAGCCCGTATCAGTGACCTTGAGTCACGTGATTATGCCGTCACCAGAAGCAGTGTGGCCAACGTCACGTACACAAAAACCGGTGCCCCTGAACGTGATTTTCAGGGTTGCCAACGGCAAGCTGTTTGCTGTTACACCCTGTATTGTGAGGTTTTAATGGAAGGTGATGAAATAATTCAATACTTGTAATAAGGGCTGATTATTTAGTCTGGATTGTTTTTATTTTAGGGGTATCTATCAAAATTCGTATACCATGCAGTACTTCTTTTCCGATCAAGTCTTCGATCAAAAAACTGGAAGTGATACCAGGAAATTTTATTTTTTAGTGGAACCGATTCGTACTATGTTAAAACTTAAACATTAAGCTGATATTGCAATGGAATTACTCTAGATGTTTAAAATAATCAATCGGTAAAATTAACCCACGTAGAAATCTGCAGAGAGACTTTTCTCAATAAATATTGGGCTTGATTAAATTCCCAAGAAAGCTACTCAAACTAATACATCCATGATCATATTATTGACTTTAACACTTCCGAGTATAATAAAAACCTCAACTCCACTGAAAGTTTTATTTAATTGCCTCCAAATAAAGCATAACAGTCTAATTGATCCATCACAATGCAAATGACAGATTGACTTCCATTGAATAGTGACCGTAGCGTAGTAGAAACCCAGGACTACAGAATAGAAGTAGTCCTGGTAGAAACCTGTGACTACTCTATTCTGTAGTCCTGGTAGAAACCTGTGATTTCTGGATTGTTTAAACGTGAATTCATAGTTGGAGGTGAGCACGTGATAACACTATCAACAAGTACAGTTTGACCTTGCCCCCTCCCTCCCGTCAGTGTGACCAACCGAGCAACACCAGTCGCACTCGCACTTCAGAGTAGCCAACTGTTGCACACCAATGTCATTTTTGTCACCAGCTCCCAACTGCAGCCAATTGTTGATGATTAAAACAAAATCTTATCAGAGCTGCTCTGACGCCTTATCAAATCGTAGTATCTGGCACGTTCACAATATGCAACTGTTGGCTGCTTCTTGCGAGTTGCGACTGATAAAGCATGCAAACACGCTGCCTCCTACCCACTGCAATGAGGATGACAGTGTTGCATGTTTTGTTACTTTGATAAATAGTGTGAATGAAGTAGATATTGTAATGAAATTCCAGTTTAACAAGGTGATGGATGGTTTATGCTTGTTGTGTGAAATAACAAGTTACACTGATTATATTCCTAGATCAGTTCTGGGCACTTAAATTATACCCTTCATTATGAATAACACCCAAATCACTACTAATATCATTAACTTCTATAAAAACAGCTCTAAATAGCCATCTCAGGCAACTTAATAGCTATACTACAACACATTGACTCCTCTATTACAGCCATCACCCCTCTGTACTAAAATATTTAAAACACCTAAATTTAAGTGCTTATAACTCTACACAGCGCTCTGCCTCTGTGACAATATCATAGATGTTAGAGGTGTTATTAAGTTTTGGATTATGAGCGGTTTGCCGGTACGGAGGGGGAACTCAAATAAACAGACAATTTCAATACTATAAAACGATTTCAGCTACCTTCTTGACAAATATGAGGGAAATTGGTCCTCTAAATGACACGTAACATAATCGTATAACACATGCATTAACGTTTGATTAAAAATTACATAAAAAACAAAAATAAAAACGGCACATCACATTGAGCAATGAAGAGGAAAATGGCACTTTCCTAAAGGCAACGATACTGCATTATTTTCTCTTATAAATGTTTGTCCCTATGTCCTACGTGTCTACTCTAACTCCCCATTTCATTATTCCATTTCGTTCTCAATAAGTAACTGTCTAACGATACAGTATCAATATCGGTGATTATATACTTAAATGATTCCTCCCCGTGCTAGACCTCTCTGGAAGGACGTGTGTTCTAGAAGGTGGGGTCAGGGGTGGCAGGGTGGCGGGGTGCGGAGTGGGGTGTGCATGAATGGGGTCCTCCCCTAACTCCCAACAATGGACTGGCTGTTTCCCAACAATGACGCTCGCCGAAGCTTCGATTTTGTTCTCTTTGCTCTCGCTTTCTGAAACGCATCCGAATCAAAACATCACTTGTTCACTTTACTTTATCTTTTAATTTATTGTTTCTCTCGATATGATATTTTATAAGAGGTTTTGATATTTATCAATCTTAAGCTGCGCACTGACAATTTATTGAATTAGAGTATTTTTTAAATAGACAATAGACAAACTCTTTTTTCAGATCACAACATGCTTTACAATCATAACTCCATCAAGGGCTTGATTGGGCCAGTTTAATCTTAAGCTGCGCACTGACAATTTATTGAATTATAGTATTTTTTAAATGACAATAGACAAACTCTTTTTTTCAGATCACAACATGCTTTACAATCATAACTCCATCAAGAGCTTGAAAGATCGCGAGGAGGAAATTTAGAAATTGAACAAAATAAGTCTCTCAAATTAGGAAATAAATTCTAAATTTATTCCTGATTTAATTACTGCTTTTACCCACTGTATGTAGAGCAGTTTTTTGACACTCTGCATTATTTTTGCTTATTGGCTTCTACATTTTCTGCGCCTTGGCGAAAAAAAGTATGAAAAGGAAACTGCAATACACCAATTACAAAGTGGTAGTAAATGTATCAGGAACCATTGATGTATTGGGCGAAGAGTGATTGTTGTATAGTCCGAGCCAAATAACGTGACCCAGCGCATCCGCAAGTCGGAGCCCAATGCTGAGATGAATGGACTGGGCCATGTTATTTGATTGGGCCTATACTTCATTCAAGGCCGCAAAGAAATGAAATTGATTAAATCTATTATGAAGGAGAATATGACACTTGTTACCTGACAAAGATTGGGAAAAGCTAATCGCCTCGGGATAAGGGCTTCTACGTAGGAGCCGTAAGACAAGGGGATCGTATCGTCCCATCTCCTCCGCGTGCCATTTACATCGTCATGGCAATCATACCATAGTCAGTACAATGACAAAGTAAGTATAATATATTCAACAGCATATAGTATTTGAAATTCTTGACCAGCGCTCTATTTTCCTATAGCAACATAAACTAGGCTAGTCTGTCAAGCAGAGAGGTTTTCTGAAGACACACAGACGTTCACGACTTGGAGGGGGTTGGGGAGTCGGGGATGAGCTGCCGCGGAGATGGCACCACCAACGCTGGTTGAGACAGGCGATTGGGTCACTCTGGAATTCGGAGGTGGTGACACACGGAGGAAATAGCACGCGGAGGAGAGAGAAAGTAATCGTGAGCAAGTTTTATTTTTTATTTCCTGCCAATCTCGTTGTTCTAGCATCATTCTTAGAGAGCAGCCTCTGATCATTCTATACTACCATCCACCTTCTTAAGACTGATCAGAGCAATTGGTACAATTACAAAGAATGTGTTAAGTTTTCACATTCAAACACCCTTGCTTCTCTTGTGTGCTGTAGTTCGTATAAACTGCATTCCCGCAGGACCGCCTATCGTCCTCTCACCGTCCCTGGATCCAGGAACACTCCAGAACGCTCCAGTTCCTGGACGTCGTGGTCCGTGTCCCCAAATCACCTCGGTTCAACAACCTCTCAGCAGCGACCGCGGCGGGGGGGGGGGGGGGGTGAGAACACAACTTTCACTCGGAGAAAGTGCCGCCCCCCACCCGCGGTCCGGGCTCACGCAACGGGAGAAAACATAGGCTCTGGAAGGTTTACAGGAGATGGAGTGGAAAACGGAGTGAGATATTGTTGAATGGGGTGAAAGAAAACGGACGTGTACGTAAAATTTCAAAAGTGAGATCCTTTTATTAGAAGGAACTTCTTTTATACTCGTTCATTCATCAAATGTGTGCTAAAAAAAGATAATTTTAACTTTTGAGCATTAGCATTTAGCCCATTGAACTGAAAAAGGTTATGTGCGTTGTAGGATGTCTTCAATTTGGAGAATTGGTAAAAAAGGCCTACATTTTCGTTGCCAACCCTAAATGGCATAATGGATTCCGAAACCTGAGTAGGATTTTTACCAATCCTCGTGATGACTTTAATAATTAATTTGTCTGAAATAAAACCAATTGGCAAAAACCAGATCGGTTCAGTAGTCACTGAGACCCCAGCCTTTCAATTACGTATTAATATAAAAGATAGCTCTCTCATTCAGATTCACAGAGAATCAATTATTGCTCCATGCATCTTAAAGCTTTTCTTAGGTCTTTTGCGCCCCTCTACAAATTCCAAAGTGGTTACATTCAACTTTAGTCTTTTTGATCTCTGGCACTGTATTTGAATTTAATTTATATTTCAAGTAAAATTTAATATGTTTCTTCTTCAGGTTCAAAAAACAACATGTAATTAATTTGACAGATGATCAAGATTTACATTCAAACGTTCTCCCAGCTTCTCCGGGCTTGCGAAGCAGCAGTCTGTTTATTTCTAAGAGTAATGTACTCCAACCACAATATCTCAACTCACATCCCGTTAAAATAGAACTAAATCTTACTCTGTAATTTAATTCAATTCATTCCATGGTTCACAGAAAATCAATTGCTCCTAACAAGTCAAAGCTTTCCTTAGGGCGTCTGCACCCCTCTGCAAATTTCAAAGTGGTTACATTCCGCATTCGTCCTTGACCTTTAGCACTATTAAGCACCTGTTATAATTGAATATATCGGCGCACTAACCCAGTGTGTAACTAGCATGAGACACGCTCCCCTCCTGTACACAGGGACGCCGCGCTGGGTGCAGGGGGTGGGGTAGGGGTTGGGTGAAGGGTGAAGGGTGTAGGGTGTATAGGGCGCGTCCCCTAGGGGTGAATCATACAAGTACGCCACTGTCCTGGGCGAATGAGTCACGTAGGCACGATTACACCATCGATATTGTAGAAGGGCTAAAGACATTACTCTGATTAACTGTTGGTCCAGTGCAGAATACATATTGAGTTTTTATTACAACCCCTTTCATTTGCGTTTAATGGTGGTTTAAGTAGCTTTATGAATTAATGTAGTTTGAAGGGTGGATTGTAGCGGATTGTGAACTTGTTGCACATAGATCCGCTGACTTTGATTACACAAATCTCAAATAATTCATGATCAATCATAGATCAGATGGAAATTGTGATATTTTATGAATTAATTGATACTTACTTTTTTTAATTCGTTCAAAGAGAGTACATTTTTCTAAGAAGGATACACTTGTAGATGTGGTTTTGGATATCTTTCACTGCAGAAATATTATTAGACCTACTATGTGGAAATCGATTGAAATAAATTGAATTATATAACTAATTGTGTGGGATAGAGATAGAACGATGAGGTTTTATCGCGTTTTTGGACTCTTCGTGAGCATTGCGTAACACAGTAGATCGATTCTTTAGTTCTCTCGTTATCAGTAGTTTGTACCTCTATTTTATTGCCATAATGTAGTAGCCTCCGAATCACTACATATTACATATTACCGTGATTTATATAAATAAAATATATATGGTAAAACATCCAAAAGGCACAATGTAAAGGCAAATTTCTTATATTTAATTTCTATTGAATATAAGAAGATTGAAACATTGTAAACCATTATTGTAAAATAACATGTACAGAAATATATAGAAATATGTAATACATTAGATCGATTTTTGGGCATCTGGTTATCTTTCGTTTGTGTTTATATTCTATACTGTAGTTATAATTGTGCTGCTAACGAGTACATGACATTTGTCGGCATTTCTCTAACAACTGGGAGCACATTTTTTATGTGCACGATTCCTATCGATAATATAGACATAGGCCTACACAGTAATTAATTATACAATACTGTATATAAAAAATATGTCAGATATTGTAATCCTAAAGTTATCACAGTTAATTTCCTTTTAAAAATCGTGCAATGGCATTGCGATGAAAGAGTATAGTTTATGTGAACACTTCGTCACTTCGAAATACAGAATGAGGATATTTTCTAAATCGTAAATCATTGTCAAGAATCGAGTCAGGTATCGTATATTAGTCAGGTGCCGAATTCAGGAATGCAGTAGTATGCAATAGCTTGTCAGCCGGAAATGAGGAAAAAATGTTCCTAATGAGATAAGGAGGAAGATACTGTAAACGTGCGGGTTGATTGCATTTTCACGTGTTATATAGGCGCGGTTGTTTTGTTGAAACTTAAAGCTTAATTTGTTCCTAAAAGCGACCACTTACGGACCCATCCAGTTCCATCTCCAATAAACGGCTTTTTAATTATCTGCTAAATACTTTAGGCAACAAAAACTAAAATTCGACCATAAGATGATGTGTTCAATCAGCCTAGTCTTTCACAGCGAAACATGAAACATTAGCTGCAATGTATCCACAGGGATCGTTCATTTGGTATTCAATTTCCCGGAAAGGTATTGGTATTGCATCTCTTAAAAAAGAGTGAGATTACATATTAGGTGAAATTGTGACTCTTTTATGGTAGTTATTACGACAAAATATATAGTCAAAGCAAACGTTATTAAATATATTAGATTTTTGGCAAGCACACTATCTTAAAAAATGTTACTGTACTTTCAGTTGAGCAGGCCTACCGTGAAGCAGACTTTCAACCACATAAAATAGTCCTTTGGTTAACATCCCCTTTGAAAAAAGTAACAAGTATAAGAAAAACGCTATTTAAATTTAGACTTTTTATATGTTCCCTCTTCTTCATCTGTGATGTTTCTAATGTTTTGTTGTTCTTATGTTAAGGTGCTCAACTAAAGTGCAGACTTCCCTGTGATTCCCAGTTCAGTTGTTCATGTTAAAACCACTAAACCAGATTGTGACAAATGAATATGGCGGACCCATCGAAAACTTAAAAAAGTTTGGATATTTCTGGACATGTGCCCGCCACAGTACTTTTCTTTTGGAACTTCTTGGTTGAAACTACACGAAAGGTGTCAACTAATTGGTACAAACTTATATCAGTCGTTATCAGTCCGCCGAGGAGGAAGGTCGATGCGATAACCGCGCGGCCTGATAGTGCAAGCCTGCCTACTTGCCCGTGTAATCCTGTGAATTATAATTTGTAGTGTTTTATTCGTATCAAATACTGTGATTTTTCGGTGACTGTGTAAGTTTTATATTAAATTAATACCAATTCGGGTGTTTGTTTTTCTGCAACGGAATTTGACAGTTATTTTCGAGTTTTGTCGAGTAATTATTTATTTGTATTAACTGTGCCGAACCATGAATTGCCCCAAGTGTCACAACGATGCATCTGACGCAAAAGCCACTTTAAAGTGCGTGGAGTGTAGTCAAACGTTTCACAAGGCGTGCTGTCGTATCCGGTCTGCAGCCAAGCTGTCGGCGGGCACCTTGGCCACGTGGAAATGTGACGAGTGTAATCAGGACTCCTCGTCGTTGAAATCCGACTCGGAAGACCCCAAGGTAGCCGAACTCCTGTTAGCAGTCCAACGAGACATCGCTGCAAACCAAGAGTCTAATAAACAGAGTTTTAGTGCCATTAACATACAACTCGCCAAACTGAATGAAACTCTGGTTAATGTCAACAATAAACTTGATGCGGTTGAGGCCGAAAATGCGGCGATTAAAGAAGAATGTAACGAACTTCGAAAAGAAAATCAAACTCTTAAAGATAAAGTCTACAATTTGGAAATGGATCTTGGTGAACTACAGCAGTATTCCCGAAATCACAACATTGAAATTAGGGGTGTACCAATAACTACAAACGAGAACGTCTATGACATCCTCAGTGCTGTGGCAAAAGCCCTAGGTGTTCCATACAACCGCCAAGACGTATCAATCGCGCACCGCCTTCCTGCTCCGAAAGGTGTGACTCCGTCCATTGTAGCTCAGTTCACCTCCAGAACAACTAGGTCTGAGTGGATGAAGATGGCGAAGCAAAAGAAAATTAAAACCACAGATTTGGCGTCAAAGCTTCGTCCCTCGCCCATTTTTCTCCTAGATCACCTGACCACGCAGAATCGACGACTTTTGGGTTACGCCAGATCGTTAGTCAAGGATGGGAAATTAGCCTTTGCCTGGTCGAAAGACGGAAAAATCTTCGTCAGGAAGACAGTAGCGGAGTCGGCGAGGAGGGTCCGGACGCCAAGCGAGGTGGACCACGCGGCGAAGGTCAACGGCGGAGGCGAGGTAGTCAGCAGCGGTGGCGGCGGCGGCGATCGCGGTGCTCAAGGATCTTCATAAAAGACAGCATCTCCAAGTTGATAAGTGCAATATTGCTGAGGTTTAGTACATATTTTAAGTATTATAACTTTTTTTCAAAGTTTCCAAAAATTATTTTTATTACAAGGTTTTTTATTTTTATACCGAGTATAGTATTTAGGGAAATTTATTTTTATTGGGACCAGTCGAATACTCAAACGTGTGTGCGGTACTTAATAATGCTATATTGTAGTCGAATCAAGTAAGGTTCATAGTACCAAAATATTTTATAAGTATTTCCGTTTTGTTATTTTTACATGTTTTATATATATATTTTTTCTTTTAAAGCATGCATAAATTTTATATTAAATGAAGTGCACAATTTTTATTTGGTATACACCATTTTATTTTAATTCACAGCCATAGTTGAGAGCTACAAATACAAAATCAAGTAATATTTAACTTCTTCTCAGATTCGATAAACCAGTCATTTTCTTCTTAAAGCAGTTTATATTTTCTTAAACATATTCATACATATTGTAATATTGGGGTTTCACGCTGTGAATATTAGCTACCATGCATGCTGCGCATTCATTAGCTACTATTAGCTTCATCGTGTCCTAAATGAGTAAAAAAGAAATTTTTCTAGTTTGCCTTATGTGATTGACTTCTTGCACGTACATTTTAAGTTATTTATTTATTTATTTCTGACAAAGACTGCATGGAGTTAAAGAGAAAGCTTTTTTTAAAATATATATATATATATATATATATGAATAATGTCCAATCAGTGCAAAGGAATTTTAAAGTCAAATTTGTCTGTTTAAATTTGAAATAAAATATAATTTCTATCCAAAGCAGACACATTTTATTAAGTATGTTAATAAACAAATAGTTTATTTTTTTTAATTATAATTCGCTTTTCCATTTTGGAAACTAGTTACTATGCATGGGAATGATTATTTTTTATAATTGAATATGAAGTTTGTTTTCTTTGCCATCAAGCAATTGGTTCCTTACACGTAGATTTAAGTTTTTTTTTTTTTTTTAATGATCGTTTGCATAAATTTTATGAAAAGGCTTATTTTCTGTATAGATTTATATTTTGTAAACAAGTAGTACACAGGAAGATTGAAGTTAAGTTTTAAGTTACAACAGAATTTGCAATCTCATTTAGTTTTTAAGTGCTCAATGAATTGAGTTATGGGACTTGTTTTAATTATAATGGGATAAATCAGTGCATGGAACAGTTAAAAAAAAACAGGATATAAATAACAGACAGAATAGTACACCATTATATCATTATATTCTTAGTTTTTGGCATGAAAATAAATATTTATTGTATTAAAATAATTTGTTCTTTTTTACTTACTGTAATAATTATTTAAATTTCACACAAGAGAAAACTGCCAAATAATTTCAACAGTAAATTAGTTATTTATCTGTCATTCCTTGGACGCATAATGGGAAAATGCTCACAGCAATATTGGAAACTCAATCAGAATGTTTTCCTGTTTAGCTTACTAGATTGTATCTGAACTTTCCCTTTGATAAGTATAAAAATAGAGTTAAAAGTTCATTACTATGTTTTAATTATTGTAGTTCCTGAAAATATCTTATGTAAGAATGTTAATTATTTGGTCCATTGAATTAATTTTCATTTAGTTATTACGAGTGAAAACTAACGCTTATTTTGCAGAATGTTATTTTATATTTTTATTCTTTTTTTCTTTCATTTGCATCACTTGCATTAAACACGATTCATAAATGGGCGGTAGGCGGTGCTTTCTTGTTACAATGAATGAGATTTTGGATGAAATCATCGATTCTCGTGATGTAAATGCACGTACATACGACGAATGTAAGGATTTTAAGTTTTTTAGTGAATATGATGTGGATGTGGATAACAGTATTACTATTCTAAGTTTAAACATTAGAAGTTTTAATAAGCATTTTGATGAATTAACGGTTATTCTTAATAATTTTGAAGTGAGTTTTGATGTCATTGTTTTAACTGAGACTTGGTTGAATGAATCCGTTGCGAATGTTAGTATGAGTGGGTATGATGTGGTGATGAACATGGAAAGCAAGAATAAAAATGATGGTGTGATTGTGTTTGTGAAAAAGTGTTTTGCTGTGTGTGCGGAGGAAGTGAGTATGTTTGGAGCCACATGTGTTAAACTGGATATTACGTTTGGCAGAGAGAGGGTGTCGTTGCTATCTGTGTATAGGAGTCCATCTAGTGATCTATCGCTCTTTATCGACGACCTTGAGACATTTCTTGATAACAGGCCTAGGGACAGGACGTACTGGCTGGTTGGCGATATAAATATCTGTATTTTACCGGAGACTGAAAACGCGTTTTCCCAACGGTATCTCGACGTATTGTATGGGTCGGGCTTCACCAGCTGTATTAATGTACCAACTAGGGTCTCGGGTTTGACCAAAAGTTGTATTGATCATATTCACACGGATAGTAAACATACGCATTCTATAAAATCAGCCGTCATTAAATCAGGAATGACTGATCATTTTTTTACTGTCGCACAATTTCCCTGTAACGTCAACAAAAACTTAACTAATTTCAGTGTCAATAATTCTCACTCTAAACAATTAGATTATCATACTGCCGCCCATCTTATCTCTGACACGGATTGGTCTCCTGTGACTAGTTTAGAGGATGTAAATGAAAGCTGTGACCTTTTCATAAAAACATTACAGCATATCATTGTAACATGCACAAAAATTAAAATCTGTCGCTCAAAAGAGGTTAAAATAAAGCCCTGGATCACTGCTGGATTAGTAAGATCAATTCGGGTCAGAGATGGGATGAGCGAACTCCTAAAACGTCAACCTTTCAATACAAATTTAAAAATAAGATTTAAAAGATACAGAAACGTTTTAACTAAATTAATTCGCTCAGCAAAAGAAACATTTTATCGCAATAAAATTAACGAATCTAGAAATGATAAGAAAAGATTGTGGACAAATATTTCGGATTTATTGGGAGTCAAAAATAACAAGGAACATTTTCCAATTAAACATTTTTTGAATGATAAAGAAAATACAACATCTGAAGATATCAAATTTGCTGCAGATAAAATCAATGAGTATTACGTTGGGGTGGGGGCCAACCTTGCCAGTACTATACCCCCTGTTTCAGAGCCTGTCGTGAGGGACGAGGATTACAGGGTGGATTCGAGCCTCCAGCTGGAGCCTGTAACTGAGGCTGAGCTCCTCAAGGTGGTGCATAGTTTAAAAGGTGGATCAGCCCCCGGCGAAGATCAAATTCCGGCTAAATTGATTCAAAATAATATTCTTGACTTAATGAATCCTATTATTTACATCGTAAATAAAAGTTTGATGACAGGTATTTTTCCAAATTCGTTCAAATTGGGGAAAGTTATTCCAATTTATAAAGGCGGTCAAAAAATCAATGTGTGAGCTATAGACCTATTACATTGGCTAGTGTTCTGTCGAAAATATTGGAGAAATGTATGAGGAATCAATTTGAAAACTATTTAATACGACGAAATATTTTATTTGAAAATCAGTTTGGTTTCAGGAAAGATAAAAATATTAACGACGATCTCTTCTTACTTACTAAAAATATTCACGATGCTATAGGGCGTAATAAAAAACCGTTGTTGATTTTTATTGATTTAGCTAAGGCTTTTGATTCTGTTGACAGAGAAATCCTAATACGTAGACTGGAAATAAGTGGAGTACGGGGAGTTGCTCTTGATTGGTTTAGGAGTTACCTGTGTGAGCGTTTCCAAATAGTGTCAATTCTTGGTCAATCCAGTGCTCCTCTTCGGATTGATTATGGAGTTTTACAAGGTAGCACATTGGGGCCTCTTCTTTTCCTTCTTTATATAAATAATTTGGGTAGGGTTAATTTGGAACAGGGACGGGTTTTTCTTTATGCTGACGACTCAGCTTTACTTTTTGAGGGCGACAGCTGGGAGGAAGCGTACCGTTTGGCGGAGCGGGGCCTGTCCTCTGTCAAGCGGTGGTTTGATCAAAGCCGGCTCTCTGTAAATATTTCAAAAACAAAGTATATGCCTATTTCTCTGAGAGCCGACCACGATCCAGTTAACCTGTGTCTACGTTTACATACATGTGGGAGTGACAGGGCGAATGAATGTAAAACGTGTGAGTGTATTGAAAGCGTGTCCGAATATAAATATCTCGGTGTTATCTTCGATAATCGTCTGAAGTGGGCTGGACATATTACATTTTTAAGAAATAGGCTGCGTAAATTTATTTTTATTTTTTGGAATATAAATAATGTCCTTGCTCCAGATCTGATTAAAATTGTATATTTTGCTTATATTCAGTCTTTGTTACAGTACGGAATTTTAGCTTGGGGCAGTTGTTTTCAAAGTATTTTAACGCCATTGGAAATTACCCAAAAATCTATCATAAAAGCGGCATTGAAAAAAAATCGACGATATCCTTCAAACCTTTTATTTGATGAATTTAAAGTACTCAGTATCCGCCAACTTTTTATGAAAACATTAGTTTTATACATCCGCAGTAATCTGAATTCTTTGTTTCGTCGTCCTGTTCATACGTATTCTACAAGATCTGCTATCAATACCGGTATTGTTGCCCCTCGATTGAATAAAACAATAAATACTACCTCATCTTTTTATGTAGCTAATTTAGTATTTCCTCGACTTCCGAATCATATTAAATATCCTCTACCCTGTAGCAACCGCACTTATAAAAAAATTGTTGACAAATGGCTATTGGAGATAGGGCGAGATCAAATTAAGACTTTCTTTACTTCCCCGTATACCTAGGGTCAAGGTCACAGAGCGATTGGGTGTGTGTGTGAGAGTGCGTGTGTGGGTGAGTGAGGGTCCGTCCGTCCGTCGAGCGCGTGTTCCTGTGAATGTGAGGATGACTGGACCGAGATTCTCGGTTATTGCAATGGCGTTTTTACTTTTATATTACTGTTGTATTCCAGAACTTCTGTCCTAAATGTAAACTATTGTCCCAGTTGTATTTGCGTGCATATTTTGTTTTTGTTTAAATTTATATTTGTACTTTTATGTTATTTAATTAAAACTTAATATTCTTCACTTTTTTTACTAATAATAATTCCTCTAAAGTGGTTGATTTTTGACTCGTTCCCCACCCACAGGCTTTGACCCATGTGGGGAACTAATTCCTACTGATAATTTATGTTATGTGAACAGTATATTGTAATGTTGTTAAAAGGAATAAACGAATTTCATTTCATTTCGAATTTCATTTCATTTCATTTCATTTCATTTAGTTAAATCATTTCTCCAAATATATTTCTTCTAAAATAGATATTACAGTAGATCCTCTATAAGAATACCCTCAAATACAAAAAAACCTCATAAAGTGAACTTTTCCAAGTCTCCTTGAAGTTTTGAAGTCTCCATAACACTTAGTGTCTTGATGACAATCCTTCATTTATTACAATACTTTTTCAGAATCCCCTTGAGAGTCTCGTTATCGAGGTTCTATAAAACAAATTTCGAGTAAAATTTAGTGCATTCAGTGGAAAAATTACTAGGGTACAGGGCCATAACGACCGCGGGGGCAACGGGGGCGGTGTAAAAACTTGCGAAACAGCTTCCAAAAATTGGCAATAATGTGTTTTAACGAATTTCCCCTATAGGGAAGAAGCTATTACCGTAGGTCTCATGGTAAGACCTAAGCTCGGGACCACTATAACTTTTCGTTTTGGGGCCCCCAGAAGCAAAAAACACTATTCATTCGAATTTATATATATATATATATATATATATGTCTGTTAGCACGATAGCGGCCGCAAAAATGGTCCGATCTTTATGAAATTTGGTACGGACATGTAAAATGGTAATCAATTGGACGAGTTCGTGAAACAGACCGATCGGACCACCGGAAGGGGGGTAAAGGGGAATAAACCCCCAAAAAAGGGTTTTTTTAGTTTTTTAATAGAAAAATAAAATTTATCGAATTTTTGTGGGCACCATTGAATTCAGCTCAAAAAAACAAACAATTTAGTATTGTGAATCACAGCTCTATGTCCATTGGTTTCCGTGATATTGAAAGTGGTAAACACAGTACGTTGTCCTAATGTTAACCTTATGGGAAAAAAGTAAAATTCTATATCTTGGTTATTTCTCAACATATCTTGTTAAAATTTGGTAAATAGCTTCTTCTAGTTCAGATCTACTAAATATTGAATTAAAACCACCCAGTTTTAATATACCTGTAGCAGCAAACCTGCAATCTCAATCCTCATGTCATTCTTATGGAGCTTTCCAAAACATGTCAAATCTTGCTATGTTTGATTGAAATATGTTGTTTCGCATTTGAAATTCGCTGAGTATGCAGGTCTGCTGCAACGGGGGTATTTTTTAATTAAATGTAGGTGACAAAGTCTTTTTTGTTGGAAATTATTTAGGTAGTTAAATGTTTCGTAATATAGTCCTGATTCTATTATATGTTATATCAAAGTGTGGAAGTGTGGGCCCGAATAAATGCGTTGCTTACTCTATATGTACAAACCTAATTTTTTTATTTAGGGGAGGGCTCTCCCACAAAGTTTTGCCTCGCCCCCCCCCCCCCCCCCCCAAAGACATCGTTACGGTCCTGCAAGGGTACTAAAAACATTCAAGATGTACTAGATGTGGAGCAATAGTATCGACAGTTTATAGTAAAGAATTGATACACTGATTGGCTGCCAGAGTGAGAGTCAGTGGTATTGTCGGTGGCAGTGGCGCTGCGCAGTCGCGGTGCCTGTGTAACGGTCCGCGCGGCTCAGTATGCGGAAGCTCCTCCCACCTCGATCGCATCCTCTACGCCTGCGCAGCTGAAACAAACAACTCCCTGCTCGTCTTCTTCTTCACGATGAACCTACATTATAATACACCGCATTCAGAACAAACATCTCTTAGATATGTGTTACAACTCCGAAAAGTAATACTGAATTTTTAATTCTGTTTGCGCAAAAAATCAGGTCCGTTCACCAAGTTGACACTATAATTGTCGTAGCCTGTCGACAAATGGCCTAACAGGATGTGGAGACTGGAGTTAAACCTTCATTTTAGAAAACACATGCACATTTCCATTAATTACCATTACCTTTTAAGACGCCGACCACCTGTAAGGAGTATTTTAAGGCGAAAATTAGTGTAAGAGGAGTGTAGGATGATTGCGGCGCGATCTTGCAGTCTTGTTACTGATTTAGGTCGACATGTTCCTTAGAACAAAGAAAAGAATAAAGTTAAATAGCCCAACTACCATTGTCAATTTAAAGGGACTACAGTTTAAACGTAGGATCTGAAACCACAATTTAGCTAATTAATTACGAAATGGTCTAGTCATGAGGATGGTCTTATGGATGGACTTAATACTCACAGTGCGGACGTTAATCCCTACAAGAGAATACCACATCCATAAGACTTCGCTTATAACTATCCACAATTCGTAGCTCGATCACAGGACACAACAACGTCTCAGTCTGTGGGTATGTCCCACATCAAACAACAGTATATGTCAAAACAAATTACATGACCAAGCCCGCCTGATTTAGGTACTAAAGTTAATTTTAGCAGTGGGCTTATGGTCGGCCTGGGCCATATTACTTGAAGCGACCTATAACCCAATATTTTTTCTTGTGACGTTACGGTTCGAATTGTTCGAAACAATAAGTAAATCTTGTGTCGGCATTGGAGAAGTAGTTTTGCCCAATCCATAGTCTTTTCGATCACGTTTATCTTGTGATACCAGGATATCACAGATCCTGGTATATAAGGGATCGCAATTCTACTACCTTTGCTTTGGACTTCGTTTCGTTTACTGCATCCATATCACGAAGCTCTCGTAGTCTAGTGGGGACGTTGGGTCTACAGGCCGAGACAAATAACGTGACCCAGGCAGTCCGCAAGCCCAATCCAAAAATTATCACCAGTACATAGGCGGAAAATGCCTGGTTATTTGATTCGAACTGTACATTAACTTTTTTTAAAGGAGGTGAATAAGAGTGGGACTACCACCTCTCAAATTTACCTTTAAATACAAGGATTGTAGCAAAGCTATCTCAGGTAAAAGATGTGGCTATAACTGGACACTCCATAACTGAAGCACCAATGTCAAGCATCCAGGCTTACTTGGCAAAAGAATCATATAGGCCTACTCATTTGAGCACCCTGTCAATCTAAAATTTAGAACATGAACCATCCCTATTGTGAGTAATTGTGACTCAGTTTGAGTCAGGCCTGAGTCACACGATACACTGGAGTTGGACTCGCAACCTTTGCTTGGATTATCTTTGTTTGCTGATGTTATCAGTCGCGTACGCAAGTTCGCTTCTGAGGAGGGTGAAGAATTCTTCTGGCGAACAACGTAGACATTGGCCCACGAAGACATTTCAACTGACGTAGAGTTTATCAAAACGGAACGTATTTCGTGAGTCATCAAGTTTAATCAGCAAATTAAAAAAGGACATCTATAATAAATGGTGGGCGTCCTCATGTGTCCTACCTAAAAGTAACTTGAGTTAAAAGTATCATGTTTGCTGAATGAATACCTTATTCTAATTTTCAGAAAGAAATAATTAGCTAACACCCTCGCTGTTTAACCCTTTTCTTGATTGTCTCGTGTAGTGCAAGACTCTTCAAAACGCTCGTAAAATAATGGCAACCCTACGCTTTTGATAAAGCAAATTTTTAAAATTACTCGTAAATAAAGATAATCATTGAAAAATCTTCAGAGAGACGGTTTTAAAGGTACAGTATATTGAAAATACATCATATAATAACCTTTTCTAAAGGCAACCTCACACTTATCACTTTGCGGGCATGATCTTGAAGCTACTTCAACTTAATTCTTTTCGAATGACTGAATGTTTACCTATTCACTATTTGAAATTCGTCGTTGGTGATGGTGAGATCATGTTCTGATTTTAATTTTGTGGAAATTTGCAATCACTGATTACTAAAAAATCCACGACGTTTCATGATCTACGGTATCTGATTCGGTATTCAGGTGGAAAACAACTTAGAACACAACATAACCAGGAGAACCTGTACAAGAAAAACGTAGCTAAAACAGAAAACTGCCAGTCAAAAATACTAATGCTGAAAACAAAACGAACAAAATATAACGCAGGAAAACAAATACCATCAATCACTGGAAAAAGAACACAAAATAACTCAGAAACACAAAATAACTCAGAAACACAAATATCACCGATCAGAACAGAACACGTCCATTTCCAGTTTACACTGGTTTGCAGTCAATAAATTACAAACACCCTTTAGGCTAAAACAGAACTTTTAATTAATTTGTCTTTAAACGATCGCCACCGAAGGCAGCAAGGGAGCAAGACGGCCGAGCCTCGCAGCAGGTCAGCAGGTGTAGGCCTACCCTTGCCCGGGGCGTCCTAGCACCTGTCTCCTCTCACCTGCAGACGACGCACAACTGTCTGTCGTTGTCTTGATCTATCGTTCCAGTGCACCAAGTCTACGCAGTTCTTGCTCCCAATGCGCAGTAACAAATCCATCTCTGTACAGTCCGGGTCAAACGATGTGGCCCAGTCCATAAGTCCAATGCTTAAATTAACATTAGTCTTAATGGGCGGACCGGGCCATGTTATTTGATTTTTACTATATTTACAAGAGGTGGCTATGAGAGTAGTTCAGGTAGGAAGAACTTCAGTCAAAGGTAATCTGTAGAGTCTCATTGGGGCTGATGATGACCCTACTTTTATCAAAGTTAGCCCAACCCAATACAAAAAGTGTGAGCATTAATGTTGAAATTATTTAAATCGTTAGTGCTGGTTAGTGCTCTAATTCCTATCGTTAGTGCTCTTATGGTTCTAGGTAGGCCTATAATTAAAAAACAGTGGGCGGGCCAACTTTATAAAAGTTAGCCCCACCCAGTGCAAAAATGTGAGCATTAATTTTAAAAATTGATACCAATCGTTAGTGCTTCGTTAGGGCTGGTTAGTGCTCTAATCCTCATCCTGAGTGCTCTTGTGGTTCGATAGTAATAATTTCTCTAATCCTGGGGAGAGACCAGCTCCCCATATATTTTAATTGCAACTCTTGAGCTACAGGAGCACTAACGATGGGGATTAGAGCACCACCGAAGCACTAATGAGTGATACAATTTTCGACATCAATCTCATTAATTTAACACTGGGTGGACTGACTACCCACTGGGTAGTTAACTGGGTGGGGGTAACTTTTTTAAATTAGTGCTCACATTTTTGAACAGGGTGGGGTTAACTTATAAAGTTGGCCCTTCACAGTTTCTTAATATATCTCTTGAACCATAACGGCACTAACGATGGGGATTAGAGCACTAACGAAACACTAACGAGTGGTACTATTTTTTGGTTAGTGCTCAATTCGGGGGGGGCAACTTTACGGACCTTCTCTCTTGGATGTCTTCTCACATATATTTCGAATGGAGAGGTAGAGAATCACCTTAGTCCCAGTTCCTGTTTAGGGATTAGCCACGCAGCAAGTATGTAAACAACGGTGGCCCCTGTCGTCAGCGTCACTGCAGCGCGTATATTGTGTTTACAGTTTACAGCCAACATCGCCTGCGTCAGGTTCCTGCTGTGTGACGTCACGCTGTTTGTTGTTTGGATCTAATCCATCCGATTACACACACTGAGGTCACAGGTCTTCTACGAATAAATTGTTGCAACTTGATCCGTTATCTAGAGAAAACAATAAGTATTCAGATAAAAGTCAAATACTTTTTCAATTCGACTGGGATCTCGTTTGGTTCATGTCTAGTAGTAGTGGCACAACCGCATTCGGGTCGTATATATTATTTAGCACAGAGTGAATCTTTAAGTATATTGGATTGAATTTATACTTCTCTGGCAAACATAGCCCTAAAAAGTAGGTTGTATTAATTAAAAATAACCTTTGCTCTGCTGTCAGCACAGGTTGGCAAAACATAACTATGCAAATCTTATTTTAAGTTAGTTAATACATAGACATTGATGTATACTTTCAGCCAAACAGATCAGTTCTCTTCAGTCTAGTTTTATATCACTAGAGGCTTTGGTGCCTCTGCTGTTTTAATTTATTCTACTAATTATTTGGCTTCCTCCATGCTTTCTTGACAATTTACATGGGTTTTACAAGTACATGGGTTTTACAAGAATCAAAATATGAACCATTATACAGGTATACTTTTACATTTTTATAGAATTTTAGACTAATTTTATAAAACATTTTACAGGGATCCTAGTTTATTTTTACAAGTCTGCTTTACAGGACCCTCTGTTTGCGACTGCAAGCAAGCGATATTTGCGAGTACATGGTTTTACGAGTTAATATTACAAGAATAATCAAAAAATTGTACAGGTGTACTTTTACAAGTACTTCAGGATTGTAGGCTTATACAGAATTTTTTTTGAAACAGATTTTACGGAAATCATAGTTTATTTTTACAACTTTCTGCATCACAGTTCACTATGTTTGCGATGGTAAGCAAGTGAGGTCTGAAAATTTACATGGGTTTTACAAGTAGGTACTGGTATAGGCTACTTTTGCAAGTTTTTAGATATTTTAGATTAAGTTTGATAAAACAGATTTTACAGGAATTGTAGTTTACAATTTCAGAGAGTAGAGTTACAATTTTGTTGTTTAGGAATTTTTTACAAGTCTTTGCATTACAGGACCCTCTGGGTTGCGATTGCAAGTGAAGCGAGATTTGCGAAGGAGGTGACCGTTGCGATGTCGAGGTCTTTGACCTGGTGACGTCATTTCGCCCACCGCCGCCGCGCACCTGAGCGCTGCCGTCGCAGTCGCCAGTGCTGCCACCACAGGAGACAAAAATACACCAGAAAATGCATATGTGATTGTGAATTTTTGCCTTTGTGTTGCCAGTGATGTCATCCCTCAAGAAAAATTCACCAGAGGAAAATGTATTATGGGATTTTGAATTTTTTGCCTTTTGTTTGAAATGTCAACCTTAAAACTGTAGTTAAATAAATATGAACGAAAATAATTTTACCTATTAGGCCAGGTAAATTAGATTTATTGTACCTAGACATTGGGAGGGGGTGTCGCAAATATTTTTAGTCCACTAAGGACATCTTAAATAAGTTTGAACTTAGTTTGGAACGGATTCTCGCTCGTGCTGAGTCGTGCTCAACTTTTGGAAGACAGAAACGCGAAAATTTGGCTCTTCGACTCTTCTCAAATAAATGTTTTTTCTTACAACTCGAAAACGGCAGTGATTTCAATATTTTTAAGAGCATTAAAAGTCCACGTCGAGTGCCATTTAAATCGTTAGGATCTGTTTAACCGAATTCACTAATTTCCATTTGTTTATTATTTTTGAATGGGCGTAAGTCAATTTTTTTCAATTTTTGGTGGTTTTGTACCTTACACAACTAGATTCATCTAATTTTGTTGAAAGGACGATCCTATCATGAGTGTTTATGGTAGAAATCAGCATTGAGTTTATGTGATTATTTTGGAAGGGCATGTGTTAACATTGCATGGCGTTTGGACTAACACCCTTGAAAAAATGCCGAAATGGTCAGTAATAATAATTTTATTTCCCTTTTATTTTTGTTGTAAACGCATTAATAGTCAATTACTTAGATAATTGATAAGTTAAAGTATATAACATTAAAATACTGGTTTTTCTTAGAATGTTATTATTTTTTTATCTCCTAAAACTTGATTTTTTGAAAGAGCGATTTTATAACTCGGTTATGGATGAAGGTACAAGTGTAAAATTTTGAATCCTGTCATAAATTGTGGTTCCATATGTTAAAATTGTTTATACAGTAGTTTTTTTAAGTGAAAAGTATTCTTAAGTGAAACGTTTTGATCCAGACTTTTTTAGTTTTTGGAAAGTTTACTTTTTGCGACTTTCGCCCGTTAAAAAATGATTCAACAACAATTTATGAAAAATTGAACTAAATATAAAATACCCCGTTGCAGCAGACCTGCATACTCGGTGAATTTCATAGTTTTCTAGAAACAATAAAAAAACTCAAAAAGTATAAAGTTTCTAATTTGTACCATTTCAAAATCGCGATTGTTTTTTGTTTTCAAAGCTAGATATCTCAAAAGCCACATATTTTATAAAAATTAAACAAGGAACAAAAAAAGGCTAAATTTAATCTAATTAACGCTGATATTAAGGTTATGATAATCGGACAACTAATAATGAAGAAATTGTAACTTTTCTGAATAAGAACAAAGCTCTTTAATATGTACTGTCTGAAATTTACATGTTTGTATTTGGAAAATTTACATTTTCTTCATTACTTAGCTGACCGATGATTATAATCTTAATATAATATCAGTGTTAACTGAATTAAATTTAGCAACTTTTTTTGTCTCCTGTATATTTTTTCTAAAATTTACGGTTTTTAAGATATTTAGCTTTGAAAACAAAAAAAAGTCGCAATTCTGAAATGGTACAAAGTAGAAATTTGATACTTCTTAAAAAAAAGTTCTTAATAGTGTTCATTCATGCACCAATATTGAAGTTACAAGTCAAGAGGTACATGAAATATGATTAAATATGTTAAACACAGACGGAAAATGAAGCACTTTACGCTTTACGACCTATGTTTACATAAACTTCTTTTCTTCGATTTACCTCTACTACCATACACTAAAAACTTGGCCATAATTTCCGGACACCCTGTATTCTGTATTTTGCCAAGGAAAAAATGTTGTTTCTTTGACAAAATGTTGTAGAACATAATACGTAACATACTATATTGTAGAAGACTACAACATAATTATTATGACATTTAGGCAAGTTCAATACTATTTTTAAGAGCCCAATGACAATAGGCCTAACTGATTAAAACTATAATTTACATTTATTGGTCTAAGGACCTTGCTGTCTGATCACTAATCGAGTGATAACAAATTTAAGGTCTCTAGAAAATTTGAAAAATCAAATTTGATCTGCATCAATTGATTAATATTCTATACCTATATATTTTTAAAATGCTCGAGTAACATGCGAATTATTTTAGCGCTGGCTTTCCAGTCAGAAGTTGCAATATCAATTAATTGTAAATATAACAAGTAATATGAACATTTTATAAAAATATTACTGTATGTATGGGAACAACAGTAAACCTCTAGTAATTTTTGGGTAATCATCTAATACGATTAGACTATATATAATTTAAAACAATATTTGTTTTCAAAAACAGATAGGCGTTGACCTAAAGTCAAGGAAGAAAATCATAGATTGGTCTACCCCCTCTAACCCACACGATTAAAATCGGTTCATACCTGAAGAGCCAAGAATTTATAAATAATAAAAATATATTGAGGAGAATTTTGATCAGAAAACTACGATACGAGTAAGGGACACTGCTAGAAATGAAAGAACAAGTAGTTTGAGTTGCTTAAATTCTATTTATTTTCCCTCCAACCCGTGAAAACTAATGCCTTGTGGTAAAAAGAATGTTTTGAAATTTGTTGGTGTACGGATAAACATTCATCTTTCGGAGTGAATTAAGTTGGCACTTAGATGCCTAGGAAAAGTTTGCACAGTAACACTTTAAAAACTCGTATTTTTAGTACTCTTAAAATATTAACTGTAGCCGTAAATTGCATAAATTGTTTAAAATGTAACTAGAGGAGCATTTCCTTGCAAAACCACACTATCGCACGTCCAACGTGGTGTTTAGGGCGGGAGAATCACGTAATCACGTGCGTCCGTGGTTTGAAAGCCCGGCTATCGCAACGTGCAACGTGAACTGAACCTTGGCAGCGAACAGCTGAATGGAAGCGTAGCGAATGGTTACAAGCCGTTAGGTTGGCAATGTGCGGCGTTGGGGTAGGTCTTGGCGGCAAAAGCGCGGCTTTTGGCGGGAAGGGAGAGGGTATTACGCCGCGCAACTATCGATCCGCCTCTCCTCTCCCCTGTGATAGCGAAGCTACATAGAACATCGCGAAACATACTGAACAATGATTGCATAGCATGCAACATGCCTGCACCCGACCACAGAAATTCACCTTAAGATTGTGTTTTTGAATACCAAATTTGTACTTTGTTACATAATGAAAACTATAGATTGGTTGATTTCTTTTACATTTTATACATTTTAACATTTTCTAACAGGAAATTTACATTGCTTACGGCATAAATATAAGTTATATTTATGGTTTGTATTATACTTTTTTGTTTTAATTAATTTGTTGTAAATTTTACACTCATACTTGAATTTGAAAAGGTTTCATTTTCATATTTTTGAGAAATAGGCTACAACAAAATTTAAAATACCGTACCCCTGATGCAGAAGACCGGTATGATATATGAATTTAAAATACTTAAACCATTTTCAAACCCTTGATAACAATGGTATAATAGGCACCAAATGCACGACGTCCATAATTTCAATGCTAAAATTAACATTGGTCTCACGGACGGACTGGGCCTTAAGAATACCATTATACCATAAGAATGACTGATAACAATATCGCCGCGCTTGGTCTGCCTAGTGGTAATCCGCAACATTCAGAGAATTTATTTGCTAAACCAGTTGTCAAACTAATAGTCCACTAAATTTCTATTAACCCAGCAGCGCAACTGCATACATATAAATTTACACGGGCGAATTTCGGGAGTACCCGACACCCCCTGACTTTTGATGGTTTTTTTGCAGAGAAGAAAGAAAATGTCTTAAGGCTTGACTAAACAAATAAATACATATTAACATTCTTCTCGAATAGTTAGGATTTCTATTTAATTTCGTTACAATCCCAGTTTTTTTTGTTTTAAACTTTTACTTTTTTAAGTTTGTATTAAAATAATGTCAAATAAATTTGCCATGGCTGTTTTTACTGTACCTAATTCCATAATTCATCTTGTCCAACCACCAAATCTAGACAGCTCTTAATTTAAAATAAATAGCAAATGCTTTTGATAGTTCTCAAAATGTTTTTCTGGATCAACAGTGGTTTTTCTAGTAGCTGTATTCTAGATGTTTTTTTACTTTCTCCCCCCTATACTTAGTATATGGAGAAAGTATTGTTTTCGTCAAAATTTCCGAATTTGAGTTGTTAGTGGATATATTCGTTTTAGTGCTCCCTGAATCCAAAAAAGTGGTTTTTGGCGTGGTGTCTGTCTGTCTGTGTATGTGTGTGTGTGGATGTATGTGTGTGTGTGTGTGTGTGTGTGTGTGTGTGTGTGTGTGTGTGTAGATGTATACAAAGCTAGAGACGACACCAGCGGACCGATTTTCATAAAATTTGGCATATAGGTATAAAGCCGTGGTATCTCCAGGCGTATTTTTCATTTTTTTGAATGTTTGATTTTTAAGGGTATTTACCCCATAAAAAATGACAAAAATCCAAATTTCTCAAAAACGGCTCTAACGATTTTGATAAAAATTTCATTGTTTTTAGTGCTTAGGATGACAAACAAAATGACACCATCCGCTTGTCTGTAAAAATTCAGGTTCAGAAGTTATAGGGGTTTAAGTGTTAAAAAATTCATATTTTTCAAATTTCACAAAAATTGTAACTTTTAAAGAAAATATATTTGCAACCATTAAATTTGGCTCGAAAAACTAATTAATCTAGTATTTTGAATCATTTGTCTACGTCAACTGGTTGCAAAGATAATTGATATTTTATTTTGGCAGTAAACACAGTACGTTGTCCAATGTTATTCTTATGGAAAATGTTTGAAAACCGATATCTCCGTTATTTACAAACCGTTTTTGATAACATTTGGTATATATTTGTGTGATAGTTAATTGTTAATCTATTTTAATTCACTAAATATGTTTTCTGGTTTTAAATGACTTGAAGGGAGAAAGTATGTGTCAGTTTCCTGATACCGTTTATTAAAAGTGGGTTGGTCCTTTTATTTGAGCTGTGAGTGCAAGATAGAGGGGTTGTTTTAAAATTAAAGAAACAGCTTCTTAAAATAAATATTTGTAAAAAAAATTGACTAAAATGAACGGTATCAGGAAACTGACACATACTTTCTCCCTTCAAGTCATTTAAAACCAGAAAACATATATAGTGAAATAAAACAAATTATCAATTAACTATCACACAAATATATACAAAATTTTGTCAAAATCGGTTAGTAAATAACGGATACATCGGTTTTTGAATATTTGCCATAAGAATAACATTGGACAACGTACTGTGTTTACCGCCAAAATAAAATATCAATTATCTTTGCAACCAGTTGACGTAGACAAATGATTCAAAATACTAGATTATTTAGTTTTTCGAGCCAAATTTAATGGTTGCAAGTATATTTTCTTTAAAAGTTACAATTTTTGTGAAATTTGAAAAGTATGAATTTTTTAACACTTAAACCCCTATAACTTCTGAACCTGAATTTTTACAGACATGCGGATGGTGTCATTTTGTTTGTCATCCTAAGCACTAAAAACCATGAAATTTTTATCAAAATCGTTAGAGCCGTTTTTGAGAAATTTGGATTTTAGTCATTTTTATGGGGTAAATACCCTTAAAAATCAAAAATTCAAAAAATTAAAAATACATACACACTCATACATCCACACACACACACAGACAGGCAGACACCATGCCAAAAACCACTTTTTTGGATTCAGGGAGCACTAAAACGAATATATCCACTAACAACTTAAATTAGAAAATTTTGACGAAAACAATACTTTCTCCATATACATTGTATAGGGGGGAGAAAGTAAAAATAATAAATTTTGATCTTCCCATTTAAAGTGCATGTTATTTTTGCATCAATAGTGAATTGTCCATGAGTAGGCCCTACCCATTGGTATTGAGCACATAACAATTCAAATATATGATTACTGAATATAATAATAAAGGATTTTGAAGTAAAATTTCTCTCACTTTTGTAACAAAAATCAACTATTAACAGTGCTTGAAAAATAGCTGAATGATTTTATTGCAATTTGTGACAATGCATTTCTTGAAAAAAGTTAAGAATTTTGAATATTTTAATAATTCAGGGCTTAGGCTACAGCTATTTGTTGGTGAAATAAATATTACAGAGGGGGATCTATTATAGTACTGTATTTGTATCACTATAGTAAGACCTTACTCCAGTCTCGGAGTTTTGTACAACCCCAAGCGCTTACCCAAAATTTTAATGATTTTTGGCTCATCTAAAATTTTCCAGAAATCCTAAAAATTGAACATGTTGATTTTTAATGAAGAAAAAATACCCCCGTTGCAGCACACCTGCATACTCAGCGAATTTCAAAGGCAAAAGAACATATTTCAATCCAAGATAGTGAGATTTAACATGTTTTTGTAAGCTCCATAAGAATAACATGGAGAATGAGTGTACAGGTTTGCTGCAACAGGTCTGTTCAATATTTCGTAGATCTGAACTAGGAGAAACCATATAGCAACTTTTATCAAGATTTGTCAAAAAATAAGGAAGATATAGAATTTTTTATTTTCTATAAGGATAACATGGGGAATGAGTAACAAAAATGGAAATTTCGGGGGTTTTAGACTAAAATACATTAGATCTTATCTAGATGAAGCCACAAACCAAGTTTTATTAAGATATTTTGAGAAATAAGCGAGATATAGAATTTTACTTATTTCCCATAAGGTTTACATTGGGACAACGTACTGTGTTTACCACTTACAATATCTCGGTAACCAATGGACATAGAAAAATGATTCAAAATACCAAATTGTTTGTTTTTTCGAGCTGAATTCAATGGTGCTAATTAAAATTGGATTTTTTTGATTTTTATATGTGAAAACCCAAAAAACCCATTTTTGGGGGGGTTTATCCCCCTTTACCCCCCCTTCCAGTGGGCCGATTGGGATGGTTTTCGAACTCATCCGAATAATTGCTACTTTACACGCCTATGCCAAATTTCATTCCGATCGGACCATTTTTGCGAGCGCTATCGTGCTTACAGACACATATATATATATATATACATATATATATATATATATATATACACAAATTTGAACGAATGGTGTTTTGGTATCTGGGGGCACCAAAACAAAAAGTTATGATGGTCCCGCGCTTAGGTCTCACCATGAGACCTTCGGTAATAGCTTCTTCCCTATAGGGGAAATTCGCTAATAAATAAAATGTAATAACTGCTCAGTGAAATTATTGCTTGATATTTGTTGCCCTTTTAAAGGGCATCAAATATCAAGCAATAATTTCAATGAGCAGTTTTTAAATTTTATTTATGGTTTCTTAATTGAAAATCACCATGATCAAATTTAGAATATTGATTTTAAATGTGATATCGAAAGTTTTCCCTAAAAAAATTGCTAAGTAATTTCTCAGGCTCTTCCAAATGAGCCATAAACCAACAATTAATTTAGATGATCGGTCAAGGCTGCAAACCTGAAAATGAACACAGGCCTTACGAACACGTAGGCTAGAAATCATTTTTGCTCGAAAGAATCAGCACTTTAGTGGTCTTCAGTAGCGTTTAATAAATTATTCAGCTTTCTTCAGTTTCTGATGTTTCTTCTGCAGTTGACAGCTGAAGACACCAGGGCCCGATCTTGATATAGCACAGCTTCTCTCCAGCAACCAACAATAATGTAATTTTATCAAAATTACTTTCACTACCTCCACGAACCATGCCAAGATGTAAGACGTGGTCAGAAATTAATATTTAAAAAAGACAATCTTTTACAGGACTAATGCAAAGTTGGAAAAACTTGATTTCTTCTTTGCTCAACACATTTAAAAGCTCTTTCATTAACTTTCAACTTGAACAAAATATGATTCAAGTTAATGAAATTGAATAATTCAAACTGGAATAACTTATAAGTAAGTGAAACAATTATGACACAAGAGATTTAACAGAATTCTGTAACAACATGATCCAGTACTATACATAACCATTCAGACATTGGTTATTGAAATGTATACAAATTGGGAAAATCAAACCATAGGCTATAATTGAATGTGAGATAATCTGGAGGAATAAAAACACATTATTTATATAAATCTTATTTATTTCATATAGCAAATCATATTTTACAAAATTCACAACAGCCTCTTAAAACAGAGCTGGTACTTTATACAGAATTGTGCATTTAAACACAAGTATGAAAATAAATGTCTTGCAGATGATACTAAAACAAATTTAATTTTAACACAAGTGACAGTGCCAGTAAATGTAAAATTACATTTAAAACACTACAATCTTGATATTAACATTTAGAATACTTAAAAAAGATATTGAAATTGAACATGAACCGTAATGAGGAGTGATTCTTACGGTTTGATACCTTGCCCAGTCAAATTGAATTAACGATGAAAATTTTAAACTAAACAACATGATTTTAACGCAACATTCTATTAATAGTTAATCGCAAAGGCCACCAATTAAAAACTTTACTTTAACAAATACGAAATTGGCAACATCGGCAACTGACTATTAAACCTGCAACCAATATACCCTCTGTGCAGATAAACTAATTAGGCCTGCAGGTTCGTTGAAATATCCCAATGGAACACCACGTTATATCCTTCACGTTAAATCTAATATATACAATATTTATACACAAGTAACATTATTTGAATAGGCTAATATAAAATGTGCATGAAATAAAAAAAACATCTTCACTATATCACATTGGCAAAATACCAGAATAGAAAAATATTTGAACGTTTAATAGAAATAAAGGCCTATTGGTAACTTCAGTGGCCAGCCACTCTTCTACTTGATGTAAACCAAAATAACCTCTTAAATTTATAATCTATTAAACTTATAGAACACGGAAAAGGATGAAACATTATCTTAAGGCCTTATGTTTCTTATAACTTCAGAATATTCTGAAACTTTGTCAGAGCTTTGTATTCAACCAAATGAAAAAGCTAGATGACTTTTAATCAAATTTCCTACTAGGCTTGCCTGGCATCAAGAAATACGGTACATCAAGTGTTTAAGGTACTTTCATGAAGGTTCTGTTTGCAATGAAGTTCATTTTCACGGTCTTATTTCAGCTAGGTTAGATGTATCACAAATTGAAATTTTTCAATAGGCTAATTGAAACTTCACTAGCCTTGTGAATGATTTCCTTGCCAAATAGGCTATATATTTTTTTGCTGTATTAGTTCAGTAATTAAGTTACAATTCTACATTAAACAAAAAAAACCGTTTAGGCCTATGATTTCAAACAATTTTTCCTAGCATCAAAATTAAAACAAAACTCAATTAGCTTATAATTAAATTTCAAAGAATGACTGGCCCATCAAGGCCATTTATTTAAACATAACATTTAAGAATTACATATATGATACAGTTAGAAACAATGTACATTTATTACACAGTCATGGCAAGGAAAGGTCTTTGCTGTAACGCATCTACACTCTCTTTGGCTTGAGCCGAACAGAGGTCTGGTGTAGATGTAGACCTTGTAAGCTTACCCAAGCCTGAACTCGTGCTAAGGTCTGTTGCACTTCCACCGGTAGCACCACTCAATCCACCGAAACTGAAGATCGACACCAAACTTGTGATTCTGTCTATTTCCATGGTTGTTGAGCCTCCGTCGTTGACATCCTCGCACTCGGAGAGAAGAGTCGAGTCGTCCAAGAATACGGAGTCGTCACTGCTGGTCTCGCTCTCCAATCCAGATTTGTGTCGCTTAGGCAAGATGGACAGGACAGCTTCTTCGGTCTCCCATTCTGCAACAGCTCTTCTCCTCTTCAGACATCTGGTGGTCGAGCACGGTGTTCTTTCTCTGAGAATTACAACACTTTGTTCCCTCGGAGCTTTATCCAGATCAAGATAAGTGGGTGCCTCTCCAGTTTGCGGGCAATAAGGTGATGGAGCATGATTCTCCTTGTTTGCTTCCAAAGCATCAGGACATCTTACATAAGTGATGGGCGATTGTAAAAAACCTATGTCACCTGAGGCAGATTCTACTTCTGAAGAAGGTTGGGCAGATGATGCATTCACCCCAGCTTCCTCTGCAGTTAAAGCCACCAAGTTGTCATCATCGATGTAGTTGTACTCCTGAACCTCTGGTGTGTTGGCGGTGTAGCCTCCGACGGACGTAGATGGGCTGTTGACCATGTTGAAGGCCTCCTCCATGAAGATGAACCTCGCTTTCTGAAGGACGGTGGCGACAAGGAGATTCTTGTGAAGACTCACGCCACCCCGCTGAGATCGCGACTGGGCGATTTTTGTCAGAGATATGGTTATCAATCTCTGGGCATCTGTTGCCATAGTGTCAGTAACTCAAGCAGAAGTGTTGAGTAAAGTATTAAAAAACTTCACTAAGTCCACAAAAACACAGTCACAGTTTATGATACAGTTATGAGTCAAATTTTCAACTCATAACTAGTATCAACGACACAAAATATCACTAGAAGCGTAGACTATCCTTGTAAATCACTCGATAAACTTCATAGCACGAGCATAGGTCTATCCAGCACGACAGCGTTTACTAGAATGGCCGCTGATGTCAACACTAGCCATATAAGTAAGTTTCCGTTCTGGTGACGTCACGGCCTACTTATCAACCAATCAGTGAGCGGCCTTCGCCATTTAAAAAGAGGTGACTGTAGCGCTAACCGTGCGCTGTCTTGCGGTGAAACTTGGAACTGAGGCGACGACTTGGATATTCAGGCATGGCTACCAACATTCAAAAATGAAAATTATTTCTGATCGTAATCCATCGTGATGATCAAACCTAGTCAATTTGATGTAAGCAAAAATAAAGATTCAATCAACAGCAATAGTTAAAATCTTCGACAAATCTTAGTACTGTCGTTTGAATCCGAACAAATATATTAAGCCTATTTTAATTTGAAATAAAATTGTGTTGTGAATTTATTTTGTTTCTAGCTATAAAAAATGGAACCTACAACTTTTTAAGTACACCGTTAAATATTTTACTAAAAATTACTCTGGTTTGTATGTTGAATTTAATTACATTGGATGATAAATTAAATATAGCTCTAGTTTCCATATGGATAAAAATAAGGAACGACGGAATTTCCAAGGAATCAAATAAATTGAAATTATTTTTATGTAATTGTCACTGGCAAAAACCGGTCACATATTGCTTGAACTCATAATTTTAGATAACTCTAATTCGAGATCAAAGGATCAAACCCAAATATTAGTTAATTTGAAATTATTTAAGCAATGAACAGCGTCGGCAGCATCTTCCTGCGATCTGACGGACAAAGATTGAACTAAATGAGCCACTCAATCCAAAGAGTATAACAAGGTAAAGCTTATAACAAAATCATATAGTTTTCAGCATAAACTGTTTAATACGATGATAAACAATCCATCGAAAAGTGATCGTACTATTATTGATATTTGCACTTAGTGATTTTCCACAATTGAGTCATAGCAATACAAAAGTAGTCTTTAACAAAAATGGTAAAGACAATATTTTGAACAAGGCCACACTGTGTGGCCTTGTTTTGAAGGGTGAACGTAACGTTTATATAACTAAGGGGGAAAAAGTCTAATCTTGGGGGGGGGGGGAGAGAATTCTCCCTAATCTAAGATAAAATGCAATTAAAGGATTACAAATAATTATTGTTTTCTTATGTTATTGTACTCGGCTCGGTTATTATACATCGCAAGTACTCCATTGCAAGTTTAACAAGCTGAAGATCCCGGATTTACCCAGAAAATAAGGTTTATAGTTTGGGTAAATGTGTCATTTATCAGAAAGTCTGATTTTTACATTCCTTTTAAAAATATATTGAGCTACTATTACATTTTATTCATCCACTTAGAAGCTGACCTATAAAACTGGACATTTGAAACTGATATGGTGAATTTTAATAACAGGCAATCATTTAAAAGTTTTATAAGTCCAGGATTCTTCAATACGTTAAAGTAATTTTTATAGCAAAGTATACTTGTTTTGTACAAGTTGAATTGAATTGAAGGGATGGTATGACTGCCTCTTCTAATAAAACAGCTGACTTCTAATGTCAAAAATTGCTTGTACACGTCTGTCATCAATACAAAAACAGAAAGTAGCAGACTATCCATTCCAAGTTCCAACATGGCAGAATTGCGGAGGGCCGAGAAACTCGCCTCAGCTAAGAAAAAGGTACCTGAATTCTTAATTATATCTATACAAACCTCTCCTGAATTTGAAAGTTGTTTTAATAAGCATAGGAAACAAATCAGAAACAAGATATTGTATATTCACTGTCTGTAGAAGAAGTAGGCCTACAAAGGTTATGCTGTCAAAATTCGAATATAATTATGAAAAATTAAACAAATTGACAAGTGCATGTGTTTTAAAGAAGTTTTTGCAAGTGTGATTTGCACCGCCCAAACGTTCCTTGCATATTTATGATTTAATCAACTAAAGGAGTTAAACTTCAAGACTAATTGGATCATTTCTGGACCTGAAAAAAGTATGTTGATGATGTGCATCCTGTAGCATCTTGACTTATTTGACAGCAACCCAGCCTGATTCAGTATCGCTAAGATCAATCACTGCACTAAACTTGAGTGAGGGCTTATCAAGCCTAGGTATCAATATTCAACCTAGTTCTTCATATCGTTCATCATGCTCTACTTGTTGCATGTCAGTGGAGAAACATTGATGATTTGCCCCTCGTCAAGATGTTCTGGCTTTAGTTCAGCAGAAGGGGCATGCTTCGCCTCACTATCTAGGGGTGTCGGTGGGAACCGGGGTTGTTGGGTGGGGAACAAACGAGTGCCAACTTGTGTAAACGAACGATATATCGATATTACATCGAGTGGAAGGCCCACCCACCAAAGTGGATCAGCCAATCATAAGCGGCCGTTGGTATTCCTTTCCTCCAATTGGCTGTGACGTTTGACTGCCAAACTATGAAACATTTTGTGTCTGTTGCTTTTGTTACTCACTCCGCCAAAACAAAACGGCTGAATGAACGTCTTCTTTGTTCATCCTATTTACGGTGATGTCCTAACTATGTTCCCTTATCTTTATATGCGACGGATGTCACAGGCAGCTAAATACGTCTATCATGGCCTGCACATAGGTAGGTTAAATATTATTCACCATGATTTCTTAGTAGTTTGCGCCGTTTTACATCAGCCGACAACATGTCTTTGCCCGGCTACAATTTTCTCCCATTGGGACTTTGGCCTGACCACAAATTTCCTACCTCTGAGCTTGGCTGCTGCTGCAGCAGTCGGCCACTGGTGATGCCCACGGCGCCGGACGGCGCCACTCAGGGTGTCACCTGAATGGGTACCACCGATTTCATTACAGAAGGGAGAACAAAGCGCTATGTATTACAGGCCCTGTTACAGACCCCCCCCTGTTAACGACCCGGGCCCTGTTAACGACGGCCCGTCGTTGTGTCAACAAGTTAATGTACAATTCGATATCTCAATATGTCCATTCGATTGAACTATCGATAAATCGATTGAATTCAATTACGGGCTTTCGATAGTTCGTTCCCCACCCGACAACCCCGGTTCCCATCGTGTCCCCAAGATAGAGTGGGTGTGCTCCTTCTGCGGAACTTGTACCGATGTTCTTTCTCATAACACAAGACCCTGAGCTCATCATGACATTCCAAGGTCGTGCTTTGCCAGGTTGCAGAGCAAATTCCTACAGTAAAATATTTTTCCATCACCCTTTCTTATAAACTGCCCCACAAAATTAGGCAGTTGAAGCTGGAAATTTGTGAAAGAGTCCTTTTTTCTTTCCTCAAGAAAGGCCTCTCTAGTGGAAATGAATTACTTGAAGGTGATATCTTAATGTTTTAGCCAGCCAGAAGTTTTAAGTTTTTTAGATATATAATGTTGTGTTTTGACATGATCGATCTCACACTGCTGGCCAAAGATGAAGAAGAGCAGGTAGGTACCTATTCAGGGTTGGATATTTTTAATTTTCATTAAAATGAAAATTAAATGAACAGGAATTTAATCCGGTTCAATCTTCACTAGTCACAAAACAACTAATAATGCTTGTGGTAGTGATTGAACTTGATAAGGCTAACTATATATTGGCCAACAACATAATGCAACAAAGATCTTTTATTAAATGATCCACTTATCAAAGGGGAAAAAACAATAAATATCATACAATTTAGCCTACTGAAAAATAAACCATTGTTTTGTAAAATATATTTGATTTTATAATGAATTAATTTTTTTAGAAGTAGGCCCCTAAACACTTTCCTTATCGCTTCCTACGCCATTTTACCTCAATAAGATACTGGACAAAAAAATTGTCCTTTTAAATGCTGCAAGTTTTTATCAACAATACTAAGGATCGTAGAAACTTTGACCTATATGTTCAAACTTAGGATCTGCTTGTACTAGTAAACCCAAGCGATGAAATTGTCTCATGCCATGTTTACTTTTTATGAATAGTTAAGGCAGTTTCAACAAAAGAACCGAGATAGTCAGAGTGAATCAGGAAGAAGCACCCCCTCGAAGAAGAAAAGTGAAGAAGAAGACAGCATAGGAAAATTGTTCCGAAGTGAAAATGGCGGCTCTTCAAACAGTCTCTCTCAGAGTGAAAACTTCAGTTCAAACATCAGTGTAAGTATTTTAGTCCAGATGTTAATCTTTTTTTATGTTTTAAGGTGGAAGTGGGCTGTATTTTTTATTTAACAGTGTGGTCAACCCTCTATTAAAACCTTGTTTAACAGTGTGGTTCATGCAAAATGAATTTAGTATAATTTTAGTCAGACATTATTCAATTTGAACATGTCCATTCACTGAGAGTAATCATAGCCATATACAGTTTTTTTTAAATCTTCAAGCCTACCTTTGAGGAGTCGCTTAAATGTTTCTACAGTAGAGCAAATGATATCTCAAAATAGATGTAAAATCCCTACTCATTTTATTACCCGGCCTCGAGTTTTTAGATGGTTTGTGCAGATTTAGTAAATTTAAATTGAATAAGGATAGTAAACCCATCGATCAATCACAATAGATCAAATGTTGCCTCAGTCCATAAAAAAGTTGTAAAAATTGTAAGAAAGTTGTAAAAAGTTGAAAAAGTTATAAAAGTTGTAAGAATAAATGGCCAATATGAGTCGTAGAGCTCATTGAAGCCATTATTTATCAAATTTAACTTAATGACAGTCATTAATCTCTATATTTTGGAAGTGGTGAAATATATATTCAATGAACTACCTAACCTAACAATGAGAGGTGATATTCATGAGTATAATACTCGTAACAGAACCAACATTGATTGTAACTACCTACAACTTTTACAAAATCACTTAACTCACATTTCTCGATAGGCTTAAGAGTTTTCAATAAAGTAAATACTAGGTTAGTTAGTGATAAGTCTTTGGTCAAATTTCAGTGCTGGCTTCTGGCGAACCCCTTTTACTCACTACAGGAGTTCTTATCTTTAAGAAACTGTGATATTAGTTTTTAGTATTTTTTTTTTCGCTCATTGCTCTTATTTATTAGTATAAAATGTTTGTAGGCAACTATAAATTTTAATGTTTTATTACTTTATTAGGGCCTATTTAGGCTATTATCTGTTAATTTTTTGTTTCTTCATAGTTTATCAGCTGTTGTTTTTTCCCTTAATTTAAAGTAAGTTATTAATGAGTCACGCCAGTATTACCAACCACATTTTTGTTAATTTCTGTTCTCATGAGTTAGTTAAAGCTGCTTAGTTGCACTTAACAAATGGACTGATATAAATTTGCATAAAAAATACTAATAATAGACATATATTGTAATGACAAAGTGTATTTCACTGAATGTATTGACATGTCCTTCTGTACATTTGTACCCAAAGGAAATAAAGGTGATTTGATTTGATTTTGAGTCCCATAAGCCTTGTGGAGCAATACCATGATGTAACAGGCCAACATGTTCTTATTTCATCAAAGCCTTCAGAGGAATAGTTTCTTGTTTCATCCAAGCCTCCAGAGAAACAGTAAAGCCTAAAATAAAATCTAAAGGCCGTAAGGTGTTATTACCACCATCTGCCTGGGCCTTATTCCAAAATGATGTTGGTAAATTAATAGTATTGACTTCAGTATTTTGTAAAACTGAGAATCACTAGTATTTTCCGTAGTGTTTCTATGGTCCATTTTAGTAATTTGTAGCTAGTACTTATAAAACCTATCTTAAAATAGGCCCCTGGCCTATCTGTAAGCCCCAGCTTGAGGATCTGGACGGGCGAAGACCTCCGGTTAGCTTATAATGCTTACAGCTTTTTTACATTTTTTCTCAGTCTGCGACAACTTCCCCCTCTATTAACCTTTGTTTAACAGTGTGGTTTATGCAAAATGAATTTAGCATAATTTTAGTCAGACAATTTTAAAGTTGAACATGTTCATTTTTAATCGGTAAACTGTCTAAATTCACTTGTATTTCTAGTTCCTTTTCCAAAATTAAAATATTCATGTTTTGATTAGAGGACAAACATTGTATGATTGTTAATGTATTTACTGTAGCCAGTACTTATCATTTGCAGGGAACTGATTCCCCAGTGCCTGCATTGGAAAACCACTTGGAAGTCTCCCAGATCTTCAACGGCAGTTCTCAACCTGACATTTTAAATGTCGGCAATATGTTTAACTCATCGCAAAACGAGTCCAAGAGTTTCTTCCAAACGCCGTCCCCTCAGCATCTGTTCTCGGAGGCACTGCCTCCTTCTGGCAATAAATCGGCTGCAGAGTTCTTTGACAACTTGGCCTCTAGTTATGAGTCGTCCGATGTCGTCGGGTCGAGTTTCAGAAGAGAAGTCGCCCAGATGCCCCCTCCCTTGCTGAACATGAACATGACGGGGTTCAACTCGCCGCACATCAATGCGTCAACCCCCGACGGGCCGCTGTTTCAAGACACCCCCAACTACTCCTTTCCGGACGCTTCCGTCTCACCTATCAAGGAACCCAAGAACGACACGTCCAGAGATATCTTTGTGGGGGAACTGGAACAGAAACTGCAGCAGAAGTGTGCGAGAATCACTGAACTGGAGGCGCAAGTCAGTGAACAGGTCGGTGTTTCATGTGTTAACCATTAGGAAATGTGAGCATTAGGTAGAAACTCATCAAATGATGTATTATATAATAAGAAAATTATACCGGTTGTCTCACCTAAAGTGAACCAATAGCTAGCTAACTTTTTTAGCGAATTCCTTAAAGGAATAAGCTATTACCGTAGGTCTCATGTTAAGACCTCAACCCGAGACCATGTTAACTTTTCATTTTGGGGCCCCCAGAAGCAAAAAACACTATTCGTTCGAATTTTTATATATATATCTATATATGTCTGTTAACACGATAGCGGCCGTAAATATGGTCCGATCTTAATGAAATTTGGTACAGACGTATAAAGTGGTAATCACTCGGATGAGTTCGTGAACCAGCCCGATCGGACCACTGGAAGGGGGGGTAAAGAGAACCCTCCCAAAATGGGTTTTTTTTAGTTTTTTATATAGAAAATTAAAAATTATCCAATTTTTCCTAGCATTATTGAATTCAGCTCAAAAAAACAAACAATTTAGTATTTTGAATCACTGCTCTATGTCCATTGGTTTCCGAGATATTGAAAGTGGTAAACACAGTACGTTGTCCCAATGTTAACCTTATGGTAAATAAAGAAAATTTTGTAACTAGCTTATTTCTCAACATATCTTGATAAAACTTGGTAAATGGCTTCTTCTAGTTCAGATCAACTAAATATTGAATTAAAACCACCCCGTTTTGATATACCCATAGCAGCAAACCTGCATACTCATTCCCCATGTTATTCTTATGGAGCTTACAAAAACATGTTGAATCTCGCTATGTTGGATTGAAATATGTTGTTTTACATTTGAAATTCGCTGAGTATGCAGGTCTGCTGCTTCGGGGGTATTATTATAAATCTGATAAAGAACTTCTTATGGGGGACTTTCCTTCATTTTTAACGCTGCTTTTTGGAGTCACTTTGAAATTTAAACATATGGCCGCCATTTTCCAATATGGCGGACAACTTTGATTTTTCTTATTGAACACCCTATATTTTATGGTTTTTCTGGATTTCACGCTTAATTTTAGGAACTTTTTATTCTTTCTAATTTTTTCCTAAACCCAAAGGTAGAGGAAGTATGAGCAGTTAACCTCTTGAAGTCCACGCCCGCACATATGCGGGATGACCCCCAGCCTGCGGCTGGTCCACGCCCGCCTATAGGCGGAATCAGACATCATTTGGTTTCAGCGGTCCTTGCCTTCACAGACTAACAAACTTTTGGTCACAAGTTATTTTTTTTTTCGTCAGAAAACAAGCTTTCTAATGGTCTATTTGGTTTTGTTATTTTCCCAGGTGGGAACACTGGGAAAGGAAATGAATTGCACATTTAGTTGCGTCGTCAGTTGTTGCTCAGTTTGTAAACAAAACGAAATGGGTTTGTGTGACCAGCGTTTTCTTAGCGATTGTGAAATAGCGGAATTTCATAACTAATGATACATTTAGTGACGAATCTGATTGTAGTGAAAGTGATCATGAATGTGAAGTGCTATTTTCACCGATTGACAATCTCCAAAAATCTCCAAAATAACCTGGACCGGGCATGTATATGGTAGTTAAAATACCCGGACTTTAAGAGGTTAAAGTTTGATTTTTCCCTCTGTAAAATGCATGGGAAATTTTTTGGTAGTCTGTATATCGAAAACGGTTGGGTTAAAAAAAGATACCAAAGAATAACAGTGCCTAAAATGTGAGTTTAGATGAGATTTAATGATAAAATAATTTGTAGTCGAGATTCACTCGTTGAAATGTATTATTTTAAATATGCTTTTTCTCTCCGTAAGAAATGCATGGTATGGCATAGTTAAATGGGCACAATGCATTTTAAATGGGGTAAAATCAAACTTAAACTGTTCATACCTCCTGAACCATTGAGTTGAGGAAAAAATGGGAAAGTATAAAAAGTTCCTAAAATTAAGCGTAGAATCCAAAAACTCCATAAATTATAGGGTGTTCTATAAGAAAAATCAAAGTTGCCCGCCATATTGGAAAATGGTGGCCATATTTTTAAATTTCGAAGTGACTCCAAAAAGTAGCGTTAAAGAAGTTCTTTGTCAGATTTATAATTAAAAAGTTAGCTATTGGTTCACTTTAGGTGAGACACCCGGTATATTCAAATTAAAGCACTGAAGATAAAAACTCTCTACTAGCAGTAATAGGTGAATTCATATTCCCTACAACTACACGTGAACTACCGTGTGTAAAACTAATCGTAAAACAGCTGTTAAACAGTAACAGGACTGGGGACATTACTTAAGTCTTTATCGCTTGCCAGCTGATTGCATTGTTACTCCACACGCTTTAGCCAATCAGACGGCTCCAGAGCTTCTGCTTCCGTTTTGATGCGACTGAACTTGACTTGTTTATAACCTCAAAATCATAACGACGCATTCAGCTACAATGAAAGTAGGTAACTGTGATTGTATTTATCGTTTGGGAATCCAAATTGCAGTTGTAGGAAAAACGTTGTATGTATTTCACATGTAAAGTGTCTTTCTCGCTTTCATATAGTTACTGCGGTTTGCGTCAAGCGTTAAGTGTTTAAGCTCAAGCAAGAAAGACCTACTTTTTGCTCTTAATAAATAACTATTTTACCTAGAATCTGTATTAAAAAAATCATACTTTTACAAAAAGCTACTGCCATTTAAAATAAAAATATTCATAACTTTCCAATATTTTTCAGAATAATTGTATGTAGCATTTAACAACTTAATTTATGTTGTAGAAAACACACATCATCCAACTCCAAACACATTTAGAGGAGTTGAAAAAGAAGGCAGATGAGGGAATTTCTGCTTTGAAACACCACGTCCAAGCAATAGAGATTCTTGTGTCTGAGAAAACCGAGTTACAAAACAACCTGGACAAGAAACAAGAAGAACTAAACGTCAAAAATGGTTTGTATCTGAAAGTTAAAGATTGGCTATTTTCACTGGCAAGGTTTGACATTTTTACTGGTCAAACAGATAAAAAATTCTATTCTTCCAAAAAAAAGAAGTTGACAAGTTTAATTAGAATTAGGCTATTTTCGAGTGAATCCTTATTAGATTATTCTCAAATTACTATTGTTCCCAGGACGATTGACTGTTACATCAACAGAAAAGAACAGCGACTTCATCCAAAACTCATAATAATTTACAACACAAATTGCAAACTTGACCCTAATCCTTTGATAAATGATTGGTTGGTATATTAAACAAGAAACACAATAGACCGGTCATTTAGAAAGTGGTGTTCAAATTCCACTTGATCTGCATCTCAGTATCTCAAAGGCAGCAAAATTGGAACGGCCCACCTTCTTCTTAGCTGCAGAGTTTTTCTTCTATATTTAAAATTCTTTCTTTTACAATTATTACGTCAATTATTGTTTTTTATTAAACAATAAAAACATCTATAGCCTAGTAAAGGCTGTAGATTCTGTATTGAAGGTTTTTCATTCACTGTTTAAAATGGCACAACATTTTAAAATGTCCAAAGTAATTGTCCAGGCTTGGTTTGTGTTACTGGTTATTCATATTGAAAAGTTAAATTCATAAATCAATAAATACATAAATGTTCAATTGGCATCAAAGGCGCAGTAGTAGTTAAGGAAATAGTATGTGACAACTGCATAGGACCACTGTGTGTTTCATTACAACGAAACCACTTATGACTATGTTAGGCTCCTTGAAAATTATCTGGGTGAAACCACACTGTATTTTAAGTACAGTGTTGAAAATAACAATTTCTTGATTTTTTCTAAATAAAATATCTTATAATTTTCACCTTAAACAATTTTTAGGCTGTGCTAGGCCTAACAGCTGTTTTTTAACTACGATGTTGTATCTGTCGTGTTGGCGCAGGGGAGTTGGAGGAGTTGCAAGGACGGCTGCGAGCATCGCGCCACAGAGTCACGGAGTTGGAACGCGACCTCGGGACCAGCCGCGCCCACGCCGCGGTGCTAGAGGGCTCCGTCAGTCAGCTGACGTCGCGACTGCAGGCTGTAAGCGAGAACAACGACGCCCTCAGGTAATCGCCCCTCAGCTGTCAATTGTGATGTTAAAATAAAATAACGAGAAATAAGCTGATTATTTAAGTAAGTTATTAATTAGCTTAGTAATTAAGAAGTAAGCAGTTAAGAAGTACTGGGAAAAATATTTACTCATAAAGGACAAATTGTATGGTAAAATACTTTTGTTATCTTCATGTTCAACCTCACTTGCCTACAGGGATCCGTTATTGTCTGCTAATTGGTTGATTCCTGGTATCTGGAACTTAGGAGCATCTCGTGTAGATATTGAAAGAATTTTATTTTTTCGAACATTTCATGACAGCCTGTTTGTCTGGATGCTTGAGAGATTAATGTGAATTTATGTTTTCCTCAATTTGAATGTAAAATAACTTTGGTCATGGCAAAATTTGATAGCAATCCTAGTAAACAGCTAGATCTAAGTTCTACCAAAAGATTAAAGATTCTAGTCATCTACAGGAGTGGTATCTGAAAACAAAAACATTAAATTAAGTCTAAGTCATAATATTAAAGAACACTATGATCATAAAAATGAATATCAGTTACATTTAATGAAACATAAAAAAAACATGAATTTTGTTATAATATAATTTGGTAATAACTTTTCAAATAATAATTGTAGAAAAATATATTTTCCCATGGTTAAAATGATACAATTCCTATACTAAAGTTACTCAAATTTGTATTTTTCTAGGAAAAACATGGGGGATCTAGAATTGGAAGTGAGTGATTTGCGGAGTAAGTTAGAGAATGGAGAGAGGACTGTGTCGGCCCTACAAGCTGAGCTTGCGGAGAAAACTTCACAGTTGAGTTTGGCGCATGTCAGGATAGAACAGGTAGTTACTTTATCCTAAAATACTAAACTGTGTTAGCTTAATTGTAGTGTTTAATATTGGTACAGGTACTTAATTTTCACTATCAATACAATTTTAGGGTTCATTTTTAAATACAGTATGTATGTTTCTTTAAGTTTGCTTGCTAACTCCAGTGACTGACTTAGTTTACTGACCCTTGACTCAATTAGATTTAAAAAATTGCATAATTTTACTTTTCATGGTTTCTTGGCTTACTACATGTAAATTATTATCGTCCTATTTTGATCCAGGATTGAATTATTCATGATCTTAGCATACTTAACAGAAGATTATTTTATCACATAACAAAATTTAGTCATAGTGAAAGCATGGAGAAATTTGAGATAACAACCTTCATTCTGTAAAACCTCACCAATTCGAACATTGATAATTCAAAAACCTCTATAATCAGGATGTTTTGTCTGTTTTATTAAAAAACCTCTAATATTCAAAAAATTACTGTATACTCTAATAATTCAACACGTTTTTAGTGCACAGTGTGGCGTCTTAAATTTGGATACAGTGGAGCCCCGCTAATCCGAAATAATTGGGACCGGACCCATTTCGGATTAGCGAATATTTCGGATCAAGCGAACTATTATTAAAATAAAGATAATTATTAAATACAACGTGCAATTACATAAACTAAGCGTCGAAACGTCGAATCACACCAATCACGGTACGAGAATTCGAGATTTTTTCCCTTTCAGCAAATCGTAGAAACAGTTTTGAGAGAACCAGACAAAACCACAGAGGAGAAACAAAGATTAGACTCTTCTCTGTGACAACACCGCGGCCCAAGATGACAATGCAGTTGAAGCAGACGACGACAGCGAGCAGAGAGTATCCCATTCGGACGCCGCGCCGCGGGTGCCACCGTCCACCGCGACCCCAGCCGATACCTTGTTCCTGAGACGCTGTCGCTATTACGCTTGTGGACGGTTCATCATCGATCGTTTTAAGCTTTTTAACAGCGGGCACAACATGTGAAAAGAATTTTCCTATGCTTTCGCCTGAAGCCGATTTTTATTTGACCGGCAATGACGGATGATTTCTCAAATAATGAGTTTTGAGATTTTTTAAGATTTTTTTTTAACAAACCGAGCAAATTACTCGCTCACCCGATGAAGCCATCACTTTACACAGCAGGCGATCATAAAAATTTTGTTCATGTCAAATATCACCGTAAACTGATAAGCCCGAACGTAAGGATAGAACCATAACAAACAAAACAACGTTGACGTCGAGGTTGAGGTTGGATAGTGAGCCGACAGCTGACAAGCCGGCAGACGATGCGCAGTAGCTTTTCGGGCATCGGCGCATTAGAGTTCGCATTCGGTCAATGGTTAATATGATCGCATATCGATATTTGTTTTCAAACAATCGAATGGGGTTAGAATACGCCTATTGTTATTCATTGTGTAATTCGGTTATTCTATAGAAAACTATTTAGTTTCTCACGATCGATGCACCGACTATCGACTTGGCTGCTTTCGTTTTAAAATGCATGACGTTTGTAGCGTTATAGTCGCAGAAAGGAGAATCTTTCTGCAGAAAATAATGTTGTCGACTTAATACAGAAACTTTTTCTGCAAAAAATAATTTTATTAACTTATAACTTGAGGATTTTTTGCAGCCACTATTAAAAAAACAACCTGTTGGTCAGGCTGAACTTTCTGCAGGCCTTGTCTTCTTTCTGCGACAATGTCGCACTGTCGCCCGTAGTTCTGCTATGGGGTAAACCAATGTAGTTTCGTTCAATAACACTGTTCTGTTTTGTTTATTATATTTTCGATCTTTGAAACGTACTGTAATTTTCAGAAATACGCTTAATCAATGTTTTTCCTTGTTTTTATTTATTCCTTAATATTGCCTGATTTCGGTTTCGGATTAAGCGGATTTTCGGATTACCGGATTTCGGATGAGCGGGGCTCTACTGTATTTGTCTACTTGAGCTTCTAGAATTTGAATTATGTCGCTGTAATTCGGAATGTTGCCTTTTAATAAATCAATCAATCAATGCTTTATTACCTGAAAGACATGGTACATGTATTGGTATGGTCACAAAAATTGCATGTTGGTTAGGTACATAAGTCAGGTTGTGAATCTGAAAAGCAAAAACAAATACAAAAGCATTAAATTTTAAGCATAGTCATTTGAGAGGTCAGAGAAGATTTAATGTTGATAAAGAATGATATTCTGGGAGGGAATATCGAAAAACTCATAAACAGTAAAACGGGTTGAACAGAAGCCAGATCATTACCTTAGACTTAAACTGTTTTAGGGGAAGTTGAAGGATGTTGTTAGGCAGCTTATTTAAACATCTCAATCCTAACATTCTATATCTGGACCTGGATTTCTCGAATCTGAAAAAGAGCACATCTAGCCTTTTCTCGTGTTGAAATCATGAAAAGTGCCCCGGAGAGAAAAGTTATCAATATTCTTAAAACTGGTACAACTTTAATTTTGAAATCAACCTTTACATATTAAATTGAGACCACCATAAGACTCAAAATTGGAATTACTAAAAGAAACCTGTTGAGGCTTAAACTAGTGCAACGCTGTACTCTGAATCCATTGGCGAGTTTCTTTGCAACGGTGCAAAAACAGAAAGACCTCCATAATTTGAATCCCATTCATAATAACCATTATGATTCAAAACCTTGATATTTCAAACTTCCTATGGTTTGAAATAAATAGGCTGTCCCCTGAATTTCTTATAAGTGACCCCTACTGTAGGTTAGGTTTGTACTGTTTGTAGGTTTGTTACTCTTACATTGGTAGGCCTAAGTTAAAAAATCCTTATTGTTCAGCTGAGCAGTGGTCCCGGCAGCGACAGCTCAGTGGTGGAACACCTGCAGGCGAAGAACAAGGAGTTGTCTCGTGCCGTGGAGTCACTGGAGGCCCAGCTTAGCAGTGCTGCCACGACGCAAGAGCAGAGCGTCCGCGACTACCAGCGCTACGTGGAGAGGCTACAGCAAGAACTACAGCAGCTCAAGGCTCAGGTAAAATGTAAAAAAAGCTACCAGCCTTTTAATTAAATAAAAAACCAGTAATTTGATTTGCTCTAACCTACTGACCCGCCACGACTTAAATGCCAACGAGGTTTTGCGAGAGGGGAAATTGCAGGCTGGTCGCTATAAAAACAATGCGACCATTCAATATTTGATGGCTGCAGGGAAAGGATGTTTCCTAGGGCTGTACTGACCAAAGGGACAAGGAGTAAAACTGTGCAAACCTTCTTTAAAAATCAATAACAATGTGGGTATCTTAGTAAAAATGTGTTTACAAAGTAATAATTTATTTTCTTTTACAAAATTTGATGACTTAAACTTTGTTTTAAATGTATTTAAAACTGAACAAATAAATGTCAATTATAAAATCAGGTAATATTTGAATTTTTTAAAAACATACGATTTAATATTTCCTAAGAATCCTGATGCAGCTTGTATTTAAATGGGGGCCCGAATAAATTCATATCTTATGAACGAAACTCTTAAAATTTAGTATAGGAGGCCACTGTCTGAAGTTTTGCCCCCGGGCCTCTCAAGTTATCATTATGGCCCTTGGGATGGCTCATCCAATGGTATTTCCAGTGCTTGATTTGTAGGAATTGAGGTTAAAGGAACCATAATTTAACAGTTGGTACATGACACCATCCTCCATCATTCATCCCTCCATGAAAATATTAATTATGAGAATGGAATGCAAAATTTTAAAATTCACATTTCATGGTACTCAAACTTTTTTATAGCCAAATTGAAAATTAGCAAGCATCACTTTAATTTAAATAAACGGTATCAGGAAACTGACACATACTTTCTCCCTTCAAGTCATTTAAAACCAGAAAACATATTTAGTGAGATAAAACAAATTAACAATTAATTATCACACAAATATATACCAAATGTTATCAAAATCGGTTAGTAAATAACGGAGATATCGATTTTTAAATATTTGCCATAAGAATAACATTGGACAACGTACTGCGTTTACCGCCGAACTAAAATATCAATTATCTCCGCAACCAGTTGACGTAAACTCATGATTCAAAATACTAGATTATTTAGTTTTTCAAGTCAAATTTAACCCTTTTAGTGCCAGGATCTCGTAGCGAGACGCGCACACTAACTACCGCTAGTGCCGGGATCTCTTAGCGAGATCCTGTCTCTAACTGCATAGTATGCCAGGATCTCGTAGCGAGATGTTTACATTTTTATACATATAAAATATATTTTTTCGTTTTTACTGGCTGGAATTCGTGCCAAATGCCTTTCTACAATCAAATCTTTCGTTTCATGTGTCTTTTCTCCTGAACTGTCTTTATAGTTAGCTGAAATGACATACTGAAATGCAAACAGCTGTTGGCAGACAAATAACCATGCATTTCATATGGCGGTGATGCAACTTCGATTGTGTAATTTTTAGGCTATGTTTTTGTTTTACCTATAGGGTTATAATTGAAATATAGTTTGTATTTTGTTATTGTGGATCTTTTTAAATGTTAAATGATGTTTCTAGTGTAAATATGGAATACGAATACTGTTTTAAGTAGGTTGCTTAGTGACGTTGTTCAACTCTGCATTGTTGCAAGGTTATCGTTTTATTTTGTTAATTCATAACCTATTACAGTAAATTGATGTTTTATACATGGTTTTTACTTGTTTTTTAACGTAGTTTCACATAAAACTAATAAAAATTGTATCAGAGTAAAAAGTAAATATGATTTTTTAGTGTAAACATAAAAAATGAATATGATGCAAAAATTTTTTAAAATTTATTAACATTTATTTTTAGCAGAAACTTGAAATTTGTCTTTCTTCTTGTCATTTATAAATAATAAAAGTATTTAGAAACAAATAAAAAAAATATTTGTTAAAAAATGTTAATAAATAAATTTTTAGTGAATTTTTTCCCAAACCCTTACATTTTTGCTAAAAAAGGCCTGGCACTTCTTGCAGGTAACAATGAAAAAATGTCTGGCACTTCTTGCACCTACATTAAAATTTTTTCCGGCACTAAAAGGGTTTTAATGGTTGCAAGTATATTTTCTTTAGAGGTCACAGATTTTGTGAAATTTCAAAAATATGAATTTTTTAACACTTAAACCCCCCTAACTTCTGAACCTGAATTTTTAGAGACATGCGGGTGGTGTCATTTTGTTTGTCATCTTAAGCACTAAAAACCATGAAATTTTTATCAAAATCGTTAGAGCCGTTTTTGAGAAATTTTGATTTTTGTCATTTTTTATGGTTTTTTTATGGGTTAAATACCCTTAAAAATCAAAAATTCAAAAAAATGAAAAATATGCCTGGAGATACCACGGCTTTATACCTACATGCCAAATTTCATGAAAATCGGACCACTGGTGTCGTCTCTAGCTTTGTTTACATCCACACGGACACACATACATCCACACACACACACACACACACACACACACACACACACACACACTGACAGACAGACAGACACCACGCCAAAAACCACTTTTTTGGATTCAGGAAGCACTAAAACAAATATATCCACTAACAACTCAAATTCAAAAATTTTGACGAAAACAATACTTTCTCCATATATGTATAGGGGGGAGAAAGTAAAAATTGTTTGAAGAATTTTTAGTTTTTTATCACTAGCCATATGCGAGTATTCCACCAGCGCTACTTCGGTTCAAGTAGTCTTTTGAACGTTTTCAACACTCGGCTTAGCTGTAGACTAGATAAATAGACTGCTTATTTTGAACCAAAATTTGGCACATGATATCTTTTTTTCCTTTTTTTTCCTTTGATTCTTTCCTCTTCCGAGTTCCAATCTCGTGATATACCTCGGATATATTATTCTTCTTCTTTCTTCTATGTTCTTTACTTCACGGGGGGCTTTTCTCAAATCTTTCTTATTCTAAGTTTCCTTCTTTCTTCCCCGTGCAGTAAGTGCGATCATAATTATTTTTGGAAAACTTACTCTGCCCAATTATACACAATCATCTATTGCGGCAAATTCTCCGGCCAATTACGCGTGATTGTCCCTTACGGCTAAAACTCCGGCCGATTATACGCAATCGTCTCTCTCGGCAAATTCTTCAACCAAATACACGCGATCGTCATTTGTGACAAAACTACCGCCATTTACATGTGATCGTCTTAAACTATAGAAAGAGTTCCCGGAATGCCGTTCCACCACGTTTTGTCGCAAATCAAGCACTGGGTATTCCCAAAGTGCTTTGTGTCTTACCTTAGAAAAAGTACATCATGTACATATAGATTAGAAAGAAAATACCTATATTCAACCTGTATTTAAAAATAAGCAAATTTGAACCCTTCCTTGCTTTTATTTATTAGAATTAGTCTGGCTTGTGGTAAAAAATCCTGAAGTTTTTGTTAAATTTAAATCAAACAGCACATATAAATCTAGATTAAAATATATATTTGACTATCCAATTCATAAACTATCTCTTTTTGAAAAAATCCCATTGTAAATGGCACTAAAAGTTTTCAACAGTACCCCCAATAAAAAAAGTGGCCAAATCTTCAAATACAATTATAATAAAATTTACACAGTTTCTGCTAGGAAAGGCCTATTACAAAGTTTCAGATTACTTTGATGAAAATCCAGTGGGTCAGAGGAACTACAATCGTGAGCAGCAAATACGGCGGGTGAGTGTGTGCGCTGTTAGCGGGATTATTGTTTATTATTTGTTTGGGTAGTTAATGAAATATAACACCATATGGTAAAATAAACACAAATTTACACGTAAAAGACCTTGAGAAACGTAAACAAAGCTTTGACAGTTCAACAAAAACATTTCATTTAGTCATTTCAGCTGATGTTTAGGAGAACATTTTATGAGTTTACAGTTTTTGCCGCCTGCCGTATTTCGTGCTCTCTACACTAGGTTGTGGCCCAGCACTGGCCACTGATCTCAAAGGTTTTAGGCTAATGTTTTGACTATTTTATTTTTTAAGATCTTTTTTTAAACTATACAAATTTTGTTTAGGTAGCATAAAACGTAGACTAGGGTTATTTTAACCTTGACAAAGAACCTGTTTCCATATCTTTGTGTTATATTTCAAATATACAGTAATGTGCTAATAAAGTGAATTTGAAAATTTGAAATAAATAATTCTCCCTCTGAATTTGTCCAGGAGGAGGCAGCTGGGGAGCAGGTGGCGCGACTGACCACCAGGGAGCAGCAGCTGGTGCAGCAGGTGGGCGAGCTGGAGCGGCAGCTGAACCGAGCGCCGGCCGGCGAGGACCCGGCGCTGCGGGAGCTACGCGAGCGACTGGCGCGGACGAGCGATGCGGCCGACGAGCTGCGGGCCCAGCTGGCTCACAAGGTAACGCTCTGTCACACACGGCGAGTTTACTCGCCGCTATCAGTCGCCATTACTCAGTGGTGTAGTGCTAAAATTAGCCGTGCCAGACTGGTAATCGGGAGCCAGGGGAGGGAGGAGTCGATCAGTTATAAACTATAATCAAAGTGGTGCTTGTGAAGAGGCCTTTAATTGTAGAATTGTTTGTATACGACATAATTTTTTGGGGGGAATGGGTCAAACCCGAATCTCAGGTCTCTAAACCTCCGAAACTCTGATAAAGAATAGTTTTTCAAAAATCAAATGTAAAACTGTCAGATTAGACTATACACGACACAGACGCGACAGCAATCCGGTATACGACGACGTGACGACAGCGAGATTAGTTTGCCCATGTTGTCGGCCCATGTTGTGTGAAGGACAGGACGTTTACCGTATCACGAAGACGATAGTTACCTGAAACTCCATGTCGATTCGTTTACAGTAACGTGGCGAGTTGTTACTAACTTACCTTTTTTTTCTTTAAGAAAAATTACTTTCTTGAGCCTTTTCAAATTCACTCTATATTCTATATATATATATTATTTTCTACCTTACCCTAACAGTGCAAGGCCCTAAGCCTAGGGTTGGTGGTCCTAGTGGTAAATCTGGCATTGGTTCAGATTTTCAAATTTCAGCAATAATAAATCTGTACATCCTTGCTATTTTAATTTATGTTAAAAGAAGTTTTAGTTGAGTTTTAGCTAGGGCTTAAAAAAGCATTAACAGTAATTGCCTGTCTAGGAAAGTCCTTTTAAAAATTGTGTAGATACTCACTTTTTAACAGTTTTGTTTGTTTTATATTTCCACTAGCAGTTGCCCGTAGCTTTGCTCACGATAAAAATTATAGTCCAACTTTGATATGACGAATCCAAAGAGACTGAATGAGAAAAGGTTATATCAAGGAATATGAATGTAGAGGAATGTTTATGTGCAGGGCTTGTAACAGGTTATTTTTTATTTTTTTGTTTTTTTTTGCTCTTGGTTATTTTTTGTTACTTTTTTGAATTCGGTTATTTTTGTTATTTTTTTGGAATTTTGGTTATATTTTTTATTTTTTTCAACCTCAAGAACTGTTACAAGCCCTGTTTACAGTATTCGTCTGTCAGTTGATCTCGTAGCAGCATTGCGGCAGACGAATCTCATCATCCTAAAATGTGTGAAAACTATGTCTCGTTGCGTGAAAACCAAGTCTCGCCGTCAAATCTAGGCAGATTTGTGATTAGTCTGTTGAGATTTTCTTTTTTACCAAGGTTAACAATGTATTATCCCCAATATAACGCCGGTTTTCTAATTTTTAGCAGCTTTTTTTGTGTACAAAAGGTTATTTTTTGGTTATTTTTTTTCTTAATTTGAGTTATTTTTTTATTTTTTTCAACCTCAAGAACTGTTACAAGCCCTGTATGTGTTATGGCGGAGTGTAGGTTAAAAAAATATACCGTAGTAGATAGTGTAGGTTTTCCTTTCACCGTTATAACTCAAAAACGGCCGGACCGACTTGAACATCAAATGTGTCGATTTTGGGTGAATTGTCTAGTAGGGCATCAATTAAGTACAGTAAAGGGCTGAATGTTCGGAGCAGCTATGGCGCTTTCCGTCGGCAGTTTCGAACTCGATTCACTTAGTTTTTAACATATGGGCGGTTAGTAATAGTTTTAAAGGTCATTCACTAATTGCAGTACTTATTTTTCCGTGAAAATCTGGGACAACTAGATAAAAAAGGATTTGCCAAATTATTGTGACGTGGATGATTGTAATAAAAAACATAGGGGAATAACTAACTATAACTCCTGCTATCTAAATAAAGGTTGCACCACATAATGAGCTTACGATTAAACGTTCAAGGAACAAAACAAAACTAATTGTAACTTTTATATAGTAGTATGACTTAAAAAAATCATCAAAACAACCATAAAACCATGATAAAAGGAATCAATTATAAATCAGCTCTAACAACACATCCGTTTGTGAAGCTAAGTACCATCTGCTTGATAGAATAAAATTGTAAATGTAAACAAAAGATCATCCATTACATTTACTTGCGAAATTTTCATAACTTCAATCCCTCCAAAAACCTCTCAAAACTTCGAATTTTGAAAATTCTATTCTTGGTGGATGCCAACACTCTAAATGGTACGTCTATGCAAATTTTCAAGGTTCTAGGTCAGTAGTTCGGGCTGTAGGATGGTAGTAGGTTAGTGGTATTTGACAAATATCTAGTAGAAGATAGTAAAATTATAACTTGCATTCAGGGATTTGTATAATTTAGATATTTTTACATAAATATATCAATGAATCACTTGTTACAGCACAGTCCATTAGTTACTAAAAAAACACTGTGCCTCTTTCTTTCAATCCTGTCGGGATGTAGACTCAAGACTCAGCCACTAAAGGCAGTACGTTCTTCAGGCTTTAAACTACGTACGTCGAATTATATGAAATGCCAAACCATCGTGACAGGCATAGTTTAGAAAAGTTATTCGGGATGCCTACAGGAAAGACAATAACTCCCGATGCCAAAATAAAGATGATGCCACATTAGCCACATTACTAATTAGTGATGGACTTTATAAAAAACTAAATGTAACTTTATATAGTACATAAATTATGTTCTTGAAATAAATCAATAAAAAACTACAACGCCATGATGAAAGAAATCAAATTATAATTATCTGTAACAGTGTATACATTTCTGAAGCTAACTACCAGCTGATTGCTTCGTGAACATTAAAAATGTAAACAAAAATCGTCTAACACGTTTTTATATGGAAAAATTTGAAAACTTCGACCTCGCCAGAAACCCCTTTAGACTTCGAATTTTGAAAAATCCGTTCTTAGTGGGTGCCTACACCCTGAAAGGAACGTCTATGCAAAGTTTCAAGGTTCTAGGTCCAGTAGTTTGGGCTGTGCGATTATAGGTCAGTGGTATTTGAGAAATATATAGTAGATTTAAGAATTAGTTTTTCCAAATTCCAATAATTTTCAATTTATCTTAATACCGTTTCACAAACTTGACTCAGTAACTTGGCACTCTGAATAATCAGACACCTTCATTTTTTACTATAAGTGCATAATTTTTAGCATTGAGAACAAAACAGTTAAAAAAAATGATTTTCACTTTCAAGTCATCAATTGTGTTTTGGTTTTGTTGTTACTTCATGTTTAATTACACCCTTCTTCAGTCATAAATGTGTTTAAGTGTAAACCAGTATACAATTTAAAGGTTTTCTTGGGTTTATTCATCCATCACAATGTATTATATTCCCAGCTGCCATTGGTTGTTGGGCTATTAATTAACAATCCTGTCTAAGGAACATGCCAACCTTAGTCAGTAACAAGGCTACAAGATCGCGCCACTATCATCACGATCATCACACTCATCCTTCATTCATATTCAGGGTAACGTCCTCCATGAGGTACCTGTCTTATCAAAGTGGTTAAGTGGTTATAATATATGTTATTAAAGAATGTTGGCTTTGTCATTCCCCGAATCCATCAGGGTCAAAGTCCATGTTGCATTGAGTTTATGAGATTCTTCTTTATTTGTATTGGGTTGTAATACCTACAAACATACCTATTATGGTAGAGATTTTTCTTCACCACCGTGAGTGTTTTGTCATGTTTGCATGCCACTTTCAAGGCCGTAGCCAATGGGGGGGTTAGGGGGTCAGAACCCCCCCGAAACAGTAGAAATAGCATTGAAAACATAGTAAATGAGGGCGAAACCCCCCCCCCCCCCCGAAATAGCCGAAACCCCCCCCAAAAACCCCCGAGCAAACGTAGAGGGGTCCGGATACAGTTCAAAAGGGTCCAAAACGACAATAAAGGCTTCGAAAAGCACACACGTGAGAAAAAAAAAAACAAATGTCACCACTTTTGCCGAGCCGGAAATCAAACCCCCAACCCCTCCCCCGAAAAAATTTCCTGGCTACGGCTTTGGCCACTTTGAACATCAATCTACAAACATCAATTGTACAGTGGAACCTGGATAATTCGAACTTCTATAATTCGAAATCTTCTTTAATTCGAATATTTTTCTTGGTCCCTGGCATTTTGTATCCAAACAATGCTAAAAAATCGTGGATAGTTCGAATTTTATTTTGGATAATTCGAATTTTTTAAGTGCCAAATTAAGGTACATCAGTTTCATTCCACGACTAGAAATAGTTACAAAGTCATTGGAAAACACTGTTTTACTACGACGTTCAATAAAAATTTAACGCCAGACCGATGGCGTGTCAGGTTATGGTCAAATGACTCATCCCTTCCACCTCCCAGGCTTCCCACCCTGCCCCAACATCGCTTGTAACTCGACACCAATAATGTAAACTAAAACAGAACAGAACGCTGACTGAGTTCGGAAAAGGGTTGCGCTCGCCGTGGCAGCGCCACTAGTCTTTTCGCACTTGATTCTGTGTAGAACGGCTCCCGGCAGACGAGCCATGCGCCAGACCTGATGCCCAGTTTTCTATGTCGACACAAAGGCTACTCAACACTGCAACCCCCTTCCCTCCCCCCACCAGCCACACTAACTTGCGAATTCCAGTGCAGCAATCCGTTGTTTTCGATCGTCCTTCAAACAAAGTGTTTTTTTTTATTTGTGCAGTGTCTTGTTTTAAGTGTTTACAAGTTTTACGTAACATTAAATAAGTGTAGTGATCATTTCGACAAAATCTCGGACCTATAAAACACTCACCTAAGCGGAAAGTTAATGAGCGTGCAATTGTCAATGTTACACGAAGTTAAGTTGGTAGCCTGAATAAAGTTCAGACGTAGCAGAACGTACTGTATTTTTTCTAGCAGAAATGTTTCTTTGTATTATCGTATGTCGTGTCGTACGTAGTTTATATTTTAGGGTAGTTATTTCTGTTTTATGATTACTGTTTTTGAACCCTTATAATTAGCGTTTGTTGATGAATTTATTCTTTTAGAGTGTCAATTTGATAAAGAGGTTAAATTCACAATTTGAAGTTTTAATGTCTTGGCCTCATTCTTTAGAACTTCTTTAATTCGAATTTATGGATAATTCGAAGTTTTTAGCTGGTCCCTTGAGGTTCGAATTATCCAGGTTCCACTATTAGGAAAATAACTTAATTTGGATGATTCCACAGAGCAACGAGGTGGATTGCTTGCGGGAGGGACTGCAGGAACGAGCCTTGCGAATCCAGGAGCTGGAGGCAACGATCGAACGACTCGAGGCGGAGAGACCCGACTCGGCCAACTTACAAGCTGCCATAGAGAGCGATAAGGTGAACTAATTTCACCCCATGTATTATTATGTGTTCTAGAAAAACCAGTGGTTTCATTGTTGCCAGATTTTGTTTTGTTTTACCGGTGCTAATGCCAGTGGCTTCTACAGAAGAAGGGTAAGCAAACTTTTTTAAGGGAAAGTGGAATAAACCGTTTAAATGCAGTAAGGGTTTGAAGATACAGTTAGATTTTTTTGTTTTATTCTGGAGTACTTTTGGCTATTTTAGTATTTTTAATGTAGTATATTGAGGTGTGTGTTATTGCAAGTGTTGAATGTAAGTTTTTATTTATAGCTTCATGAAAATAATTTTGATTTCAGGTGGCAGCCTCACGAGCAGTGGCACAAAACAATAATTTGAAAAAACAACTAGAAGAGCTTCAAGAAGCTTTGGTTAAACTGGTGAGTCATATGTTATAGGATATTTTAAAGTTTTTGTAATTTATTTATTTCTAAATTAATTATGATAAATTTTTTAAAGTTTAGCCTCAAATTGACCCTCAATAATTTAAATATTTTCATTTTGTCCGTATTTGATTCATAACTACCCAAATTATTGATTATATGCCAGATTAATGAATTGAAAACAAAATTAAAATGTCCCCTCCTGTAACCCTATACAAGGGTAAAACATAACGGGTGTCGAATGCAATCCCTACTAAACATACAATAGCCGTCAACTTCAACCCAAGCCGGTCACCGTTTGTTTTTTAAGGTAGGCCTTCCCACCAAAAGTACCACACTATTGCAGGCCTAACAGGGATTGTTCATGGATGGGAATCGAACCCGCGTTGCTCCATATGTCTTCAACATTGAATCGTTTGTCGTGCCTTAGACCATACGGCTGTGTTAGCACTGTCATACAAATGCTTGTTTGACACTTAAAGCCTACAGCCCTAGCGTCTGTAGCGGTGTCTTCACTAACCTCCACCAGGGTGGGTTAGCAGCTGACGCATTCGTTTCAGAATGGATCGCAATCGCGACGCATAGCACTTAGAGGGTTAAATTATTTTCTGGTTGATAAAAAATTCCCATTGAGTGAGATAGTCACCAACTTCATACCATTTGGGTGAAAACATCACCGTTTTGTTATTGAGAAAGTTTAAGGAATAATTAATTTAGTGTAATTAATAGACATTTTCTCACAATTATTTTTCCAGTTTTCACAGTTCTAGTATCGTTATTATTTCTAAGAACTTAGTTTTGTTCCCTAATGGTTTATAGCCCAATGATGAGCTAGAGTATGATTTGACAGTGAAACTATTATGTTTCAGAGCAACAGCAAGTTGGAGTTGACGCAGAAGCTACAACATGAGCAGCACCTCAGCAAAGATCTGAGCGAAAAGTTGGAGCGAATACAGGTGAATAATATTTGCTGCAAAAAGGAAATTTCTTATTGTCCCTGCTTTGTCAGTATACAGTCGACTCTTGCAAACTTAAAAATTCACGGGATTTTTCTTAGAGTTAATGAAGCATAGTTCGGTTTACAAAGGAAATCCTTAATTAATTTTGACTTTACGGAGGGAAGTTTAGCTAAATTTGAGATATAGAGGTTTACCAAATTATAATTCGACTCCAGAGGTAAAAGAATAGGGACACTGGGACACTGGGCTGGTGACACATTGTGACAAATACACCGGAGTTTTAACTTACTGAGGTATGTTTAGTAAACTTTGAAATATAGAGGTTTTAACTTTGAATTGTAAAGTGCAAGTTGAATTTTTTCCTTCCTACTGATTTTTTAGAGGTAATTTTTGTGCCTACTCAACTTATTGGGGTAAAATTATTTTGAGTCATGTATTTTTTTACTTAAACATGGTTTTTAAGGGGATTAAAAATAATTTGAGCTATTGAAGATTTCTTGTTATTGGTTCGAGTTAGTGAGAGTCGGTTTTATAAGACACCTTAACTGTTCTCCATGAGATGCCCACTTAGTGTGTTACGATAAAGGTAAAAAATTAATAATACCTGAATACTACTATATATTAAGGGGTAAAACTACAGGGTTTTTTTAAGCAACCCAAAACTTTATTTCATCAGTGAAGGATTATTTCCCCCCAAGATCCCCGAATTTGACCCCACTATATTGATTGATTTATTGATTGAGCCCAATTGCCATTTTCATGGTTGGGTTTGTTGTGATAATATACAAAGCTTAAATACCAAATAAAATGTCCATTTTATGAACTATGATGTGTGAAATAGTCTTCAATGTTGTTAATAACAGTTTTCTTCAAGTATTTTTTTAAACTTCTTTTGAATTTGGAATGTCATTAATTTTCTTGATGTTTTCTGGTAAATTATTATAGATTTTAATTGACATGTATTCTGGTCCTTTTTGATAAAATAATGTTTTGCATGTTGGTATGTTGATTTGGTTTTTATTTCTTGTATTGTAGTTGTGGGTGTTCATTTGTAGTGGAAATTGTGATTTATTTTTCTGGACAAAACAGGCACTTTGTAGAATGTACATTGATGTAAGAGTTAAAATTTTATGTTTTTTAGAGAGAGGACGGCATGAATTTATTTTAGGAATCTTAAAAAGAGTTCGTAAGGCTTTTTTTTAAGGATAAATACTTTTTTTGATTTATTACTGAGACCCCAGAACATAAAGCCATATGAAATTTGAGATTCAACGTAGGCATGGTAAACCAATTTAGTAACGTTGACGGAGCAACATCTTAATAAAGTCTTGATCATAAATATCCCACTGCTTATCTTCTAACAAAGGTGTTCTATATGGATGTCCCAGGATAAATTATTTGATATAGTGAGTCCAAGAAATTTCACATTGCTGCATGGAGAAACAATAGTTTCATTTAACATCAAGTGGATGTCTTCTGACAAACCCTTGTTAAATGACATAAATTTTGTTTTACTGTTATTTATATTTAAGTTATTATCTTGAAACCAATCAAGGATATTGGAAATTTGAATATAATTTGAAATTTCTAGATCAGATTCTTCTTGTTTTGAATTGTAAAACGTTGTGTCATCAGCAAATAATATGATTTCACCTTCAGTGGGAGTATTAATTAACTGATCAATATAAATGATAAAAAGTAGAGGCCCAAGTATTGTTCCTTGTGGAACTCCTATATTAATAATTGATTCTTGTGATTTATATTTGTTTCTGATTGGGTAATCATTGCTTTTTATTTCACTATAAAATTTTCTATCTGTTATTATTTTCTTTGGAATACATAAAAAGTAAGGCCTACAAAAAAAATCTTAGGATATTCAGCACCCCAAAATAAATGTAACACATTTAATGCAAGACACTCAAAGAGGTACCTTGCAACACGTGTTCGGGAATTTGATGGAGAGAGCGCATCTTTATAAAACTGCCAATGGCGGGTTGTTTGAACACAAATGTAAACTAAATGTCATCAAACTTAAATAATAGGTTTTATAAAATGTAAAGATCAACAAATCAATACTCGTTTCATATTTATAGGTGCACCATTCAATCTTAAAAATGGGTTTCGTTTAAAAAAATCACCCTGTATAACATAAATTCAACTTCACCAAGAGATGATCTCTAATGTCCATGTGTCACTAAATAAATCTTGAAAAGTCATATTTTTTTCCAGCACTATTTAGTGAGAAGTTAAAAATGGTGACAACCTAAACACACATCTATGTGTAGCTAATACATTTGAAATTCAGTGTGCACGGACAATATAATGTGTCTATTCAAGATTTATCGAACAGTTGTAAACTGAATTAAATTTCTTGAATGAATGCAAGTGGATATGTGTCTAAATATAATGTGCTGTGAAATAAATTCTAATGAAGAGTCGCATTAGGGTGGTCAAGTGAGGGGGTTGCATTTAGTAAAACAAGTATGAATAAGAGTAGTTTTATTTTTTATCACCGTCATATTTGATTAGTTATGGGAAAAACTGTGGTAACTGTTCCAGGACTCCAAACCATCCAATGGTGAAGTGGTTGAAGAAAAATGTCTTCAAACTGAAACCCCCATTGTACAAGAGGCTGAGGTGCAAACTAACGATAGCCAGCCTGTCGGTAAGAGACCATTTTGAAAAAAGAAACTATCTTACTGTTCAAGCAGATACAGATTGTCTTGCTTAAAATGCACGCTACTCAATCATATGAGGTCGGTATGGGTCGATGAACAACAAAACACAGACTTACAGAACTGTTACGGACACAGGGTGGACAAGGGTTGGTTACTTAATGTCTTGATGTGTTTAATTTCCTCTCATAGCATGCTGTGGGTTGTCATTGGCTACTGTAAGTGTTTGCTTTTAAGGGGAGGAATTTGTTTTACTACACCTGTTATAGGTTTTGAATAAGCCTGTGGTTGGTTCTCCGTTCACTTCTTTTGACTGGTGAAAAAGGGTAATTTTATAACTTTTTTCTGATCATAATTACAAGGACCTTGTGATTTGGACTGAGCAGAATAGTTCTATCTCTGCTCTTTATTTGTAACTCTTCTTTATTTTTTGAGTTATACTTGCCACAGCTATTTGCTGGATATTGTTAATAAAATTACTGCAAATTCAAGGGGACAAGAAAAATTTCCTTGTTAAGTAAATTCTGTTAACTTCTTAGATCATCACACTCATCCTTCACTCATATTAAGGGTAACGTCCTCCATGAGGTACCTGTCTCTAGAAAGAATGATTAAGAATGATAAGATCTACTTTAGTAAGTTAAGACACTAGAGCTTTTAGACATTATATTAGATCATATTTTGCAGTAAATGCGTTTTGGGATTTTTTGACTGCATTCAGTTATGGGTACCTGATGACTTTCCTTGCTTGTATGCCACGTCAAATAATAAACAGATTTATATTATTTTTTTATCAACAAAGGATATTCATGATTCTTACCCTCCAATATTCCCCCCCCCCCTTAATTATTTAAATATTGAGTGTAGTTTGAAGTACTGTAAAGGTTTTGTCCATCCTCTGTTTTGTCATATCATATTTAATAACACTTTAAATATCATTTTTGATTTACAAGGTATTTAATTAAACCAATATATTTAATAAGTGGAGCGTTGGCTTAAACACAATGATTTAATAATTGGAAGTTCAACAGTCTCTATTCTGCCTTAATTACATAAATGGTGAAATAAAAGCTTTAGTTTTAATAAACTGATAGCTTCAATACAGCTCAACATTGTTGTGAACAATGCTGGAACACCTGTTGCTGATTGGACTAATTAGTTATTGCCAAATAAATTTTTTCAGTTTTAACATTTTCGTTGTTTGCCTTTTGAATTGACGTAATCAATTAATAAGGAGACAAAAGTGAAATATTTTACAACCGTCTTTAATTCTAAGAACCCAAAACACTTTTTTTAAAATCCACTACAAAAAAAAGAACATCATTAGTAGTTATTTTTGTTAATTTTTCACTTTTTAAACCCAAGGTTTTCTAAATTGAACACTGTTATTTTATTTGTTAAATTCTGATGAATTACCTCGCTTAGGAGGAATTTATTTAGTACACCAGTCTAAGATCATCCAGTTTGCCAATACAAAATAATTTTTCTAACCAAACATCATTTGTCTTTAAAATTGAGTGTTCTATTCTAAGAGGTAATCCCATGATCTTATCCCATTGCAAAAAACCAATTCCATACTCCCTGTCCGAGTGTGTGTGTGGCGGTGTAGTGGCAGCCCTGTTCTGTTGTCAGTGAGCCCTGAGGCGATGGCCAAACTGGAGGAGAAGTTCCGCCGCAAGATGGACGAGTTGGCGAACCTGAGCGACGAGAAGCAGCGGTTGGAACACCTGGTGCTGCAGCTACAGAGCGAGACCGAGACCATCGGTGAGTCTCGGCCGACAGAGCTGCCGAATCATTAACCCTCGAGCGGGTGCATGCGGAACTTTCCTCCGCATGTCTTTTTTTTAATTAAAATAAACAAGCATAATGGGTTTCGGCAGTCGTGACTGTCTCCGTACCTCATGCGCCTCATTCCAGGAATTCCTTAGGGCTATTTATACCTCCCCACATCCCCTTGGTACCTTGTTATTTATTTGCAATTCAGTGATGCCGTGTCAGTTTGGGGAGTGCCCTCTTCCGTAACACAGGCAGTGATACCTATTGTATACTAGAAAATTACTTATTGTTAAATTGAATTATTACACCTATTAAGTTGGACAGTTAATTGTATCAGTGATGAAATGTGATTCCTAATGAAGTTTGCCAACATTTAAATACAATATTTCGTTATTAAACAAGTAATACCCCCGTAGCAGCAGACCTGCATACTCATCGAATTTCAAATGCAAAACAACATATTTCAATCCAACATAGCGAGATTTGACATGTTTTGGTAAGCTCCATAAGAATAAAATGAGGAATGAGTATGCCGGTTTGCTGCTACAGGTATATTAAAACTGGGTGTTTTAATTCAATATTCAGTAGATCTGAACTAGAAGAAGCTATTTACCAAGTTTTATCAAGATATGTTGAGAAATAACCGAGATGTAGAATTTTACTTATTTCCCATAAGGTTAACATAGGGGCAATGTACTGTGTTTACCACTTTCAATATCTCGGTAACCAATGGACATAGATTCAAGATACTAAATTGTTTGTTTTTTTGAGCTGAATTCAATGGTGTCAAAAAAAAATTTGGTAAATTTTATTTTCCTATGTAAAAAACTCAAAAAACCCATTTTTGGGGGGGGTTTGTCCCCCTTTACCCCCCCTTCTGGTGGTCCGATTGGGCTGATTTACGAACTTGTCCGAGGGATTACCACTTTACATGTCTGTACCAAATTTCATTAACATCGGACCACTTTTACGGCCGCTATCGTGCTGACAGACACACACATATATATAATACCCCCCGTTGCAGCAGACCTGCATACTCAGCGAATTTCAAATGCCAAAAAAAATACTTCCATCCACTGTAGTGAGATAATGACATGTTTTCGTAATCTCCATGAGAATAACATGGGGAATGATTATGCAGGTTTGCTGCTACAGGCATGTTAAAACTAGATGGTTTCATTTCAATATTTAGTAGATCTTATCTAGAAGAAGCCATATACCAAGTTTTATCAAGATATGTTCAGAAATAATGAAGATATGGTTTTTTTATTGCCCATAAGGTTAACATGGGGAATGAGTATGCAAGTTTGCCCCCACAAAATGGAAATTGCGTTGATTTTTGACTTAAATACATTAAATCTCATCTAGATGAAGCCACAAACCAAGTTTTATTAAGATATGTTGAGAAATAAGCGAGATATAGAATTATACTTATTCTCCATAAGGTTAACATTGGGACAACGTACTGTGTTTACCATTTTCAGTATCTCAGTAACCAATGGGCATAGAGCAATGGTTGAAAATATCAGATTGTTTGTTTTTTTAGCTGAATTCAATGGTGCTAACCAAAATTGGATTATTTTTATTTTTCTATGTGAAAACCCCAAAAAACCCATTTTTGGGGGGGTTTATCCCCCTTTACCCCCCCTTCCAGTGGACTGATCGGGCTGGTTTTCGAACTCATCCGAATAATTACTACTTTACACCCCTGTGCCAAATTTCATTCCGATCGGACCATTTTTGCGAGCGCTATCGTGCTTACAGACACACACACACACACACACACACATATATATATATATATATACATATATATATATATATATATATATATATATATATATATACATATATATAATAAATAATAAATAAATAAAAAGGCCTTTATTTATAAGCGTGTTTCATCAAAGATGGTTTGCAAACCGATTCCAGTCATCTTAACCTAACTAACCTAACTTAATTATATATGTACAATATTTACAGTTACATTATATATATACAAATTTGAACAAATGGTGTTTTTTGCTTCTGGTGGCACCAAAACGAAAAGTTATCATGGTCTCGGGCTTAGGTTTTACCATGAGACCTACGGTAATAGCTTCTTCCCTATAGGGGAAATTTGCTAAAAATTCGAACGAAAAGTGTTTTTTGCCTCTGGTGGCTCCAAAACGAAAAGTTAACATGATCTCGGGCTTAGGTCTTACCATGAGACCTACGGTAATAGCTTCTTCCCTATAGGGGAAATTTGCTAAAAATTCGAACGAAAAGTGTTTTTTGCCTCTGGTGGCTCCAAAACGAAAAGTTAACATGATCTCGGGCTTAGGTCTTACCATGAGACCTACGGTAATAGCTTCTTCCCTATAGGGGAAATTCGCTAAAATGGGTTAAATTTGTGCGATTTAGTGTTGCGAAGTTTTACTGATACTGACAAAAGTGTCATCGTTGAGAGGTGATATGTATTATATTACCCCCCTTCCGCCCTTTGGGCTTGACGTAGTACAACTTCTTTAAACATTTTGTAGTTTTAGTGAAAATGTAATAACTTTTCAAAGTAAATGTGAATGTATGTTTGAATAAGTTGAGTTTAGAGAATTTTATTTTTAGAATTTATTCTGGATGAAATCATTTTTTTGTGATAGATAAGTAAAAATTAATGCAGTGGAGTCTCGATAATTTGAAAGACTGATTGAAGATGGGAAATTTTTATCAATTGTGGGTTAGAGAAATAGAACTAAGCAGAAGATGTTCATGGCTTTAAAATGATGTCCTGTGTATTAAATCCTGTAAATGGCTTAAATACGATTACACGAAAACAGAGGGAGCAACTTTGCAAAAGACTGTTGCGTGTGTTTTCTAATATATGATAAATGGATCCCGTGTATACCAGATTATGGATTACAGGTAAATGTTAGGAATAGCTTAACAAGAGAAGTGAGGGACACTGAAACTTAATTAGGGATGTTCATTATCCGCGAGAACTACTTATTCACTACTAGTCACTACCGGCTAGTCACTACTAGTCACTACCGGTAGTGACTAGTAACTACTAGTCACTACCGGCCCATAAGTTTAGTTCCTGTTTTTGCCAAAATCTTTGAACAGATTATTCATAACCAAGTATATAACTTCTTTGAATATTTCTCAATTTTTAATGAGCACCAATTTGGTTTTAGAGCTGGACGCTCAACTATGGGAGCTGTTGATGGGCTGGTCCGTGCAATCATGAGCGCTTTCGAGAGCGGGGAGTTTGCTTGGGCCACTCTCATTGATCTGAGCAAGGCTTTTGATTGCGTGGACCATGACATCCTACTGCATAAACTGCAGTATTATGGCTTTCATGGCTGTGCCCTCAACCTATTCAAAACCTACCTAGCACACAGGAGGCAGGTTGTATGCATCGGTGATGATAGGTCTACTGTCATGATAAGTAATTATGGAGTACCGCAGGGGTCAGTCTTAGGACCTCTTCTTTTTTTAATAGCTATTAACGACCTCCCTTTCAATATAGATAGTACTACACTACTATTTGCAGATGATACCATTATTTTCAATTCATTCAAAGACTTCTGTGCCCTTGAAAACTTAGTTAATATTTCATTTAATGCTGTTTCCGAGTGGTTCTCTGCAAATGGCTTTTTGTTAAATGAGGGCAAAACCCAAACCCTCATTTGTAGCTTAAGGGAAGTGCCTAAAGACATATCAAGTAGTCCGCATGTTAAATACCTGGGGTTAACTATTGATCATTCGATGTCTTGGGAGCCTCATATTCAGCAACTCAGTATTAGACTAAGTCGTTTGGTTTTCCTTTTTAGAAACTTAAGAAATGTCATTCCAACCGAATATTTGAAAAACATTTATTTTGGACTCTTCCAGTCAGCTCTTAGTTATGGAATAATTTACTGGGGTAACTCCTCACATATAAATGAGATACTTTTGATTCAAAAAAAGATCATAAGAATTATGGCCAAAGCTAATTATTTAGACCACTGCAAACCCATTTTTGTGGACTTCAATATTTTAACTGTTATTAATTTGTATATATTTAATTTAATGTTAACTAGTTATAGAAACTTTGATACGTTTAAGATTAGAAAAGATTTTCATGAACATAATACTCGCTTTAAAAATAGAATAGACATACCTTATGTAAGACTCGAAAAGACCAAGAAAAGCCATATTATTATGGGCATGAAATGTATTAATAAAATACCACTACATCTGCTGGAGTTAAACTTACCTTTTAATTGCTTTAAAAAGATAATTTATCGGTGGCTTGCCAAAAACCCATTTTATAGTGTAGAGGAATTTTTTAACTTCCCCTTTTCAGATATAAAATTTTGAATTAATCTGTGATAGCCTTGGCCTAATATAAACTACCTCACTTGGAGCCCTAGTTAAGTTTTTATCTGTGATATATATATTTTTTTGTTGTTGTTGTTTCTGGTTTTAGTATTATAACTGTATCTCATAGTCATTGTACTTTTTGAAGAATTGTTGACAATTTGCAAATTGCATGTTTAGTCTTGACACTATCAATACACTGTACTGTGTTCATTGGATAATAAAGATTGATTGATTGATTGATTGATTGATATTGAAAGATAAGGCCATTGAATTTGGTGACTGTGATTTTAGTGTTCTCAGTTACACTCTGTGGCACGGTAGAAGTAACTTAGCAAAAGATGATTAAGCATCTTTATCAATCATGGGAAAATAACGGAAGGAACTCCATGAATAACTTTGAAAATTTACTCCTGTGTATTTACCGATTGTGGGTAAACTTCTAGGGGGATAAGTACTTTGATGTAATTACACATTGCATTCAATAACTGTTTTAACTTCAGCATTAATATTACTTAATCAAAAATATTCACTAACCTGAAATGGGTCTGGCTCCAATCATTTCAGATTATTAGGACTCCACTGCAGATATCATAGTTTTCATTTGTACTAAAGACTGAACTCCCTCATAGAAAACTTGAATTTTAATCACGCTATATCTGCATTGGCTATGTAGACTTATTTTATCAGGTTTAAGTACTTTAATCGCTTCAGGTACTGTAGATATTGTTCAATGATCATAATAAAATGTACTATGTTTCTATCGCACAGGGGAGTACATCACATTGTACCAGATCCAACGAGGGATGTTGAGACAGCGAGCGCAAGAGAAAGACGAACAGGTCGCAAGATTGGCGCAAGACAAGGAGGCATTGCGCAACAAGTTGGCGCAACTCAACTCTCTCGTGCAACAATTGGTGGGAGGCGGATGCACCGGGCAACACCATCTCAATGGATACGGTACCTACGAGACACATCGACATTTACCCTTCCCTTCCCGCAGAGTATTGTTAACCCTTTCAGCTTAAACTCCACAGATTATCACAATTAGGGGCCTTCGATGTCATATCTCCTCTTGTTTACTCATTACTTTCAGTTTCTATTTGTTTCTTCATGCTTTAAAAAAAATCCAATTTAGCAATAAATTGATGTTATGAATAAACCACTTAAGGCTTTTTGCTAGGTTGAATGTTGCAATTCACAAATGAGGTTACAAGTAACTTGAGTGCCATGTTTTTTGTGATAATTTTAAGTTGACTTGTTGCATGCACTATTTAAGGGATCATACTAATCTTAAGAAGGTAATATTAAATTCGTTACCCCTCTGACCGCCAAGCAAATAAGAGGTAGCGTCAGAGCGCCGGCCGTTAATTGACGCGGGGACCCTAGAACACCAAAGGGTTTTGGCCGTTTTTGTTCCATTACACATAAACTATTTTCATTCTGTTATTTTTTATGGTAGAGCAATGTTTTTGTTATCATATTTTTGGCGATAAAAGCGGCAAAATTTATGTACTAAATAAAGTAAAAATTTATTACAGTGAAACCTGGATAATACGAACTTGTATAATTTGAAATCTTCTTTAATTCGAATATTTTTCTAGGTCCCTGGCATTTTGTATCTAAACAATGCTAAAAAGTCGTGGATAATTCGAATTTTATTTTGGATAGTTCGAATTTTTAAGTTCCAAATTAAGGTACATAAATTTCATTCCACGTCTGGAAATAGTTAAAAATTCATTGGAAAACACATTTTACTACGACGTTCATTAAAAAATTAACACCAGACCTATGGCGTGTCAGGTTATGGTCAAATGACTCATCCCTTCCACCTCCTAGGCTTCCCACCCTGCCCCATCATCGCTTGTAACTCGACACCAATAATGTAAACTAAACAGTACAGAACGCTGACTGGGTTCGGAAAAGGGTTGCGCTCGCCGTGACAGCGTCACTAGTCTTCGTGATTGATTCTGTGTGGAACGGCTCCCGGCAGACGAGCCATGCGCCAGACCTGTTGCGCAGTTTTCTATGTCGACACAAAGGCTACTCAACACTGCGATCTCCTTCCCTCCCCCCACCAGCCTAACTAACTTCCGAATTCCAGTGCAGCATTCTGTTGTTTTCGATCGTCCTTCAAACAAAGTGTTTTTTTATTTGTGCAGTGTCTTGTTTAAGTGTTAAAAAGTTTTTACGTAACATTAAATAAGTGAAGTGACCATGTCGACAAAATCTCGGACCTATAAAACACTCACTTTGGCGGAAAGTCAATGAGCGTGTAATTGTCAATATTACTCGAAGTTAAGTTGGTAGCCTGTATCAAGTTCAGAAGTAGCAGAACGTATTGTATTTTTTCTTGCAGAAATGTTTCTTTGTATTATCGTACGTCGCGTCGTATATACTTTAGGGTAGTTATTTTTGTTTTATGATTACTGATTTTGAACCCTTGTAATTAGCGTTTGTTGATGAATTTATTCTTTTAGAGTGTCAATTTCATAAAGAGGTTTAATTCACAATGTGAAGTTTTAATGTTTTGGCCTCATTCTTTAGAACTTCTTTAATTCGAATTTATGGATAATTCGAAGTTTTTAGCTAGTCCCTTGAGGTTCGAATTATCCAGGTTCCACTGTAATAGCATGACAATATAAAATGAACAAAGTAAAAAAGATTAAAATCCTAAATTGCTTTTCAGGTTTGTTTTAAAAAACATTAAGAGAGTTAATTTTATTTTGCTAATTTTCATTAATAACTTGTCCTACATTTAATTGCGAACAAAACTGTGCAAATTGTATAGTAATTAAACAATTAATTACAGTACTACAGAGCAGTCTGTCGCCTCATGTTCACAGCTGCCCACTGTCTAATTAAAAATGAGCCCAAGTAAAAATCAAATATTTCCTACTAGGCACCCCCCAAATTTCCTCACATCAGGCTCACGAACCCTTAATATCAGTGACTACCTGAGTCTAGCTTAACTATATAACTAGACGTAGATATAACTATACGAAAATAGCAAAATAGTAATGACCCTATATATAGGCTCACGGCATTCAACGGTCTTACGGAACCTGGCTATATCTAGGCTCTTATAGCGGTCAACGCAACTTTGCCCAAAGCCTATGTATAGGCTTCTGGCTGACAAAGGGTTAACAGAGGAAATTTTTCTTTTCATTTGTCATTGCGAAGCATTATAATTATAACTAGTAAACCTGTTGCTCGAAATCGAGCAATTGTTATGTATTGATTTCAAAATAAAAATAATTGTGGTTCAGTTTTCTAGAACTATTTTATTAATTATATGGTCAGACTTCCTGTTATACCGAAATTTTTTACAAAAGCTTTTTAAAACAAAATTGTTTGTGAATACTCAGTCATCTTTAAGGAGATGTCCATGTTTCGCAGCCCTAAGTACCGTATGACCCGTCTTAGTCTCAAACCGAACTAAAATGGTTCAATAAACCTACTTATAATCAATGTTAAGTCTGTTTCTTTTTTCTTTTATTTATATTTATAGAATTTATACATAAGAATTTATTTCTCCTTTTAGTATTTTTCTTTGGAATATAATCATTTGTAAATATTAAGATCTTCACACATGTGATTCAAAATAAATGTTTTTAAAACTGAATTCTGACCTTAAGTATGTATTAGGATAATAGTTTATTATTTACATTTTCCATCAACTGAAATGCCTCCAGCTCTACATGCAATGGTTTCAATTCCATTAACATCATATGGCTTTGCTGAAAAACTTTGTTTGCTCCAATCAGCTGCTTTATTTCAAATTTCTATTCCCATGTTAAATCTTATGAACTAATACGAAACTTTAAGGGCATCTAGGGCTCTTCCCTTTAGTCAAACCTTTTTAAATTTTATTTCCTGCAAAACTTCACGCCAAGCTCTTTCCAATGACACCAAAAACATGAAAATCGGTTCGGTAGTTTAGGAGGAGTCTTTGTAACAAAAAAACTGCTCGTGTATTAAATAAGTATATGGATTTTATTTTTGGGAGCTTCATTCATATTGAAAAAATGCAAACCACTTTTCAAGAGAGTATGTTATGGTTGGTTAAGTTTTGCTTCTCTAAAAAACAGCTTATTGCTTTTGTGGTCTGTTTGGGAATATGTAACATGACTGTGATGCATCTCTGTGTTGTGTTGTCATTGACATTTTATATTTTAGGGTAAGCAGGGTTCAACAAACGATTCTATTTTGGTTTGCAGTGACTAAAAGGCGCAGTGTTGTTTTGAATGGTTTTCAAAATTCAGTTCACCATTTGAATCCTTTTTTACATAGTTCTTCATCGAGTAAAATCATATAATTTTAAAGGGATAACCTAATTAATTCAGAAAATTGTGATTCGTGCTTAACAAGGTTGATGATTTTTGTTCAAATTTATTAAAAAGGTACTCTGAATTTTTTTAACTGTTTTTAGTGGAACACGTAGAACGTATCAATTATCTACCAATACAATCCAGTCTAAACCATTTAATTTAGGGTCAGTTTAAAATATGTCTGGGTTTCCCTTCAAATTTTAACAGCTTTTTATAAACATGAACAATTGAATTTCCCTTGTCACTGTAACTTGAATAATGGCTGGTATTATAAACCTCTAGAAAGTGGGGCTCAAATTCCGCCCCAAATGGCATCTCAATATCTGATTGGCAAAAACGTTGATATTTTAACATCCTACAGTCTTCCAATTAAGGTTTTCTCTACTCACAATTACTGATTAATGGTCAATAAACTGTCAGTATGTTGGTATTTTTTTATCAGCTGATGTATGTACCTCATTATTAATTTACAGTCCAATTTTCTAATCATCAGACATAATCTAGATCTTGATCTAGGTTCTTTTTTGGTCTATTCATGTGACTTGCAGTGGCAGGGTTTTCAGTCTGTTCATATATTGTGCATATGAGTATTCATGGCTCAGGACTGCTAAGATTGATTTTTTGCAATATTGACCCCTCCCAAGATAGGGTAACCTACCAAAGACCTTTTTGACTCATATGTTTGTAAAAATGGATGTTTTTATCAATTTTGAGTCAGTTAAACTTGGAGATTGTCTTACTGTCAGTGTCTACTGACACTAAGAAAAAAAATGAATACTGAACAGTATATTACAAAATAATATTTACCTAAAATTATTTTTCTACTCCTTTCCAATTTATTCTAATATAAACTATGAAAATGTTCAATTTTCCAGAATCAGAACTGCCAGAAGGAGTGAACAGTTCCAGCGTCCCAGCGGTGACAACTCAGGATTCCACGGGAAAAGTGGAAACAGCGGAGAAAATACAAAGTCTACTGACGGAGATCGGTTCCAGCAACCTGGTGACTTCCGCGACCGACACCAACATCAACTTCCACCCGTGTCCATGGTGCTCAGGTCGGCTCATCACGGTGTGAGCGACCGCCTTTTGCGGGCAACGTGCCTTTCGCAGCGTCCCAACGCGGCGCTGGATAAGTTACCTCACCTCCCAGTAAAAGACATCTTTGCGCCCTCAGAGATCCTCGTTGCGTGGTCAGAGATCTGTTATTATTTTTTATGGGGATTATTTGTTAATCAGAAATCACAGGATTGTTGGGCTGACAAGTGTTTGTTTAGGGAGATTTTTAAAACGAGATTGGCCTTTGAAATAATGGAATGCTTATCCATTCCACGCAATAATGGCTTTCTGCTGTATTTTAATGATTTGAAAATCTAAGGGAAAGCAAAAGGAAGTTAAAATTTAAAAAAGAATCTAGAATGGTTATTTTTCATGATTTGTTATGTTTTAATGAGCTCTCTGCCTTAAAAAGACAGTGGTGTTTTTTATTTATTTAATTTATTTTTCTCATTTTAACTTCAAAATACACTTTTGGTGTTGCTGTTGCTTTTACTTAATACAGCTTATGATTCGGGATTATTAACAGAATATTTTGTTTCACAAGGTATTTTACATGTTATTTTTAGTTGCACTAATTAGTTACGGAAGTAACTTTAAATTTTTGTGCTCAATGAAATTTGTTGCATGTTTTTGGTTTAAGACTTGGACTGTAGGTAAAATATTTTGAGGTAATTTCCAAATTATTTGACTATTTTGTTATTTACACATTTAAAATTGGTCATTAGGATCAAAAATATCATTAATATGAGGGAAGAAGTTAGGATTAATGGAAACCAATGTAAAAATATTTAATATGTTAGATTTCAAAACTAATCTGAAAAATCCTCTTATAGCTTAATGAATACATTCCATAACTAAATTTAATTTATATTTACCGATTCTGTCTTGTAAGATTATAATACAAAACATAAGAGTGATTTAATTATTGAATTGATCTTTCATCCTTTGTACATTTGTTTCAGCGTAAGTGGCTTTATCATATTATATATTTGTAAATATTTTATTGTATATTTGTATATTCATGAGATAAGCAATGTGAGATATCGTGGCTACTGAAGTTTTAAGCTTACTTGCCTTAAATAAATTTTTCACAGTTTAAATGTTGTTTTTTTTTCCTCCTAATTACACAATGAGATCTGTTAGGACACTAACAAATACTGGAGCATGTTCAGTACGGAAATCGCTTCATGGAAACATCCCAGCACACATTTGGATTTTTGTTTTTTAAAACCTCGTTATTGATTACCGCAAATCTCTGTATCTGGAAGGCCTTTATTTTTTCTGAGAGCTAATGTCTGCCGGTAATTTACCATGTGCCATCACAATAATATTGAAATATGTAAAAAAAAATTATGATGCTGATACTGTAATTTTAATTTCTTTTCTGTGGATTGGATCACGTGATCTACTCATTAAATTTTTATTATTTTAAAACTTAAAAATTGTTTACCTTTGAAAACCAAGTTATTTTTCTTTCGTTCTATAAAACTTCTATAAAACTTTTGTGTAGGTTACCAACTCAGTGATGAGCAATTGGATGACCACCTGACAATGATCTGTGCTCAATCATCTATTTCACATCTTGGACTGAATTGGTAGAAAACCATTTGATAAATTGCCATTTTTGCAAGTTGCGTTTTTGTGTTTGATGAATTCTGTGCCAGTCCTTGTAGTTAGGAGTAAAAATAATAGAGGTATTTGCTTCAAATTGCAAAACCATTTTCACTTTTATCAGAAACTTTGTGTAAACCTTCTTGCACAATCTGGTTTCACCAATGGGGGTTTTGATACTTTTTTTTTTGCAATTTATCCAATGAACTAGACATTGGGAAATAAAAAGGGATTATTTTTATATACATACCAAATGTATTTAAAACATATACATGGAATAACAGTCAATGAATTACATTATTAGCTAAATTATACCATACACATTACCATTTACATGTTAATATACACATTATGATACATCTATCAGTAAATCACTTGGACTTTTTTTATTACTATGAGTATATTGAATTTGAAATGTTGCCATAACTATTTTAAAACTATCTGTGTTTTAATAGGCAGTGAAATCTAGCATAAATAAACATTTAGCAATTTATTCTTCCGGTTCTTAAAACTGAGTGAACATACTCATAATAACACTTTTTTATTACTTTCTAACCCAAAACATCAAGTACTAATAATTCATCAATCATTTAAAAAAATGTATTTAAAACAGTTGTGAAGTTACACTTCAAAAACATACAACTTTGTGGCACAAAATATTAATACATTAATTGCAAATTTTGTCTCATCTCTAATCTGTCTGACAATACAATTAAGTTTTCTTGCAGCATATGTCCTATTTAAAACTCATCAGTCTTATACTTTACAAGAGTGATTTACTTTATGATAAAAGATTTTACAACAAATTTCGCTAATGGCAACTCACAGAATTTTGATTATGTTTACCACAACCTCTTTAATAAATTGCAAAAATGCATGCAGTGTGTGGATTGGAAATTCCTTTTATGTTTATGTTCCCTACATCGAAGAGTGGTGTTATATTATAGATTACAAGAAATAATCCAGAGAAATCAGTTATGCACAAAGTACAGTAATGAGTGATCAAAATGTCACACTAATCTGAGTTGTTAATAGTTAATGCTATGTAACCATATGGACAAATGTTAAAATTTTCAAACTAACTACCACATTATGTACAAAGTTACAATCTACTATGGAGTGCTTAATATTTACACGTGTAAAAAATGTGCTTTGTCGAACGAGTCATCCTTCCAAATAAATTTGTAGATTATGGCGTTGTGCTTACTCTTATATTCTCTGGCTCTGAAGATAGTTATAACTGTATCGTCTAGATTTATTGAGCATTAAAAATTTGTAAAATGTAAAAACATTAAAATACTATTTGATTTTTTTAAAACTTTAAAAAATGGTAATTTGGGAAAGCATACAATCAAGGTTAATAGTAACCATTAATGAATTTTTCAAACGATTAAACACAAACAAATTTCAATGAAGCAACCACTGACTAAATTTTAAAAACTTTTACATCGACCAAATATAACACCATCAAGGTGGTTGAAATAATTGACATAATTTAGTGAAATCGTGGATAGTTTGACCATCAAACGTTACCTGACTCCTACAGACTAGACGATAATAACACTCATGAGCTCGGAAAGGCACGTACAAGTGGTAATCTCGATAATATATTCTACAAGATCTTCCTTCGCTGATGTTCCCTTTGGTATTTTTGACTAGGCCTATAATAAATATATCCTTAGTACCATGTATAATTTTAGTGCTTATAGTATACATTTAACACACAGCTGCCTCAAACTCCGTACAAACCACCTCCAAACACACAAGGAATAGAAAATGGCCAGCTTTTGAGCATAACTCGACAACCTTGAAAGTCGTTTTGAAATTCTTAAATTACATCACAAACTTGGCGTCATCTCTTACAGACTGTATATCACAACCTAGCTTAAATATATACTCTAATGTGGAATAATATTTGAGGAAGTCAATTTCACAAGAAATATTGTTACTGCGGAGAAATAAGATCCGAACCATCAGGTACAACCATCGATTACATTTTCTGAAACGCGAGGAGAGTTCTCTTTCTCATCTACTGATCTTTACCAGTTTCTATTTGCAAAACACAGAAGCAGAAATAAGTAAACATTATTGCTAGCTGAACTGTGACAAATTAAATATGTTAGCGATATTAGCATATAGATTACAATAATAAAAAGAATATACCAGGCAATAAAAAAATACAGTGTCTAAATAGCACCGAAGGTCAGGGAAGCACATGATAGGAACAGTACTGAAAATGCACAGACCTTCCGCCGAGCCTTTATACATCTATGTACAATGGAGATATCAGTCTGCAGTATACCTGCCTTAGTACCTCTCTTCATTATGTTTTCATCTGCTACTGAATCCAACCAAAGCTAAAAACACTGAACAAACTACAGTTTCATAGGAATATTTGTTATATTTAGGTATTAACATGAATTGGACGTTAAATGATTGTTGTCAATTTGTGCTGTTTTCAACCAGCACTCTACTATTATAGATTGGGGCTCCCTGATTTTGGAAGTGATACATATGTTACATAGGCTACTTTCTATTTTTATTTTCTAATGAGAGTGAATAAACCCTCACCTTATTTACGGACATTAATTGTTTATGCACTGAAAAATTTACAACTTTCAGTCTTTTATAGCCTATCACACATCCAAATAATTTAATGATTATTGGCATTCCTCATTCAATATGATGATCTATTTTCAACATTATTTACAGGAAATCAGTAATTATATACTTGCTTGTTTTGTTCTATTTTTTAATCACAAATCAAATAATTTTTGGGCAAAAAATAATACAAAGAACAGTCTAAACGGTCTCAAAAAATACTTATTTTACAAGATTACAAAGAAAATTGAAGCAAGATGAAAAATCTACTTTTAGGCCAAGCAATGAATTAGGTCTCTCGTCAAAATGCAAACCATATTTTAAAAAGTTACAAGTAGGCCTGACACCTTAAGTCCTCAACACAATATTATCATAAAATTATCAAGGACATGAAAAATCATGGGGATACCAAATCCTTAACTAATAAGGAAAAATTATTAGCCTATTTTAGTTTCTCACCACATCTCTAACTCGGAAGTACCTTTTGTTATTAATTTATCTTTTTGACACATCTCTAGATCCGAAGTACTTTATTAATACTATTAAAAGTTCATAATTATTAAAAATTCAAGTCAATTATAATAATGCGCTAGTTATTTTAATTTCTCAATCAAAAACGACAAATCATCCACATTTTGCTAACCGAATTTTGTGAAGAGAACAAATGCCCAACAACGAATCGGTACCCACAACACAAACCAATCCAACAATGTAGGGGGACGGTGGCGCCAGCGTACTAAGACAGAATAGCGATGCTCCTCCTAGGTATCGCGGCGGGATTATTGACATTATCCAGACTCGACCATTTCTTCAGCCCGGCCTTCAGCGCCTCCTCACAGATGCGCGACATGGCCTCCAGCTTGGTCGCTCGTTCCTTGCTGAGCGGCTCGCCGGGGAACGCGAGGTCGTTGGCCTCTGCGAGCGTCCGCAGGTCGAAGTAGTACTTGGCGTACACGGACGACGGAACGTTAATGTTGAACTGCAGCATCTCCAGGAACTGCCGTTCCAGTTCGTTCCTGGAACAGAAGTTTCAGATTTGAAATGATTTTATTTTCAATTAATGAAACTTGCCTTGAGTTTCATTTTTGCGGGTGTTTGCCATCACTTTAAACCAGTAAACACAAGTTTCAAGACGATTCACGTCCTGGAATCTAATCTTATCTTCAGGAGGAAAAGATCCTAGAACACATGTAGTGATGTCAGATATATAATTAATTATAATTAAAAAAATAATTAAATAATTGAACGTTTATAACTGTGTTAAATAAATATCTATTATACTAATTTGCTAAGGAATTTCTTGTGTACAGCAAAACTCCTTTATTTATGAACCGATTTTGATGATTGAGGTGTCAAATTAAAGGGAATTTTCTGTAGAGGTTATGGAATAATTTTTGTAATCCTAAGTTCAATGTGCTTTGCCCCACTGGACTTTAAAGTTCCAATGTATTTTAAATGGAAGTATATTTTACCAAACATATGGTTTATATAAACTCTTTTTATTTTAATTAACAGCTGTCTTGAGAAAAACCTTAATGTCTACCTTCTGTCACTTTGATATTTATTTACATTTTTTGGTTATTTTTTTAGTTTACAACTACTTTGTGAAAGCATTCATATCTTGGTGGATTATTAATATTGAAATATAATATTCAAATAAAATTTAAATCTGTTATAGAAAATAAATCTGTTGCAGAGAATCACTCACATAAAATAATTTTTAAAAGTGGGTGTAAAAAAAAGTAATAAAGTAAACCAATAAATTTCATTTCACCAATCGCAAACAAATATTTCTTCAAACTGTCTGTCTAAAAGAAATTCCTGATCAGTTCTTTAAAGACGGAGACAAACGAATAAGAAGTTCTATTTAAAAAAGTGTTCCAACTTCCAAGTGGTACTTCAAGAAGGGTTTTACACTCCAACAAGAAATGTGAAGGATTAGGAATAAGGAGGATGGCTTGGGAGATATGATTACTGGTTCGCTTAAAAAGGAAATATACCTTAGGATAGAAGGAATTAGTTATCCATAACCAATTATTCAAGATTTGAAGGAGACAGAGTGTTTTAACTATGGGCCTCCCAGCCACAAAAAGAGAAAACAATATTTTTATGTACAAGCAAGTACTAAATGTCAAGTGTTGAAGAAGTATGGACTAAATCCAGGAAATGGCGGGATTGCGTGAAGACGACCTGTAATGGTGAAGGTTGCCAGAGGGCCTAATAAAATTGTTGCAGACATTATAATGCGTATGTGAACAAATTAAAGAAAGAAAACTGTGAACCATATGAATAGGAAAAGTATGCATTTAGGATATTGAGAGTTCGAGGAAAAATTGATGATAAAGCGAAAATCAAAAGGAACAAATAAAGGCTTAATACGAGTAGTTAATCTCACATTCAGGTTCGAGACCACTTCTATACAGCCCGAAGAAATTCACACATGGAAAATCTATAAACACAACAACTATGCTGTACCTCAGTGGAGAGCAAATATTGATTATTATACTTCTAGAAATCATCAGAAAAAATATGAAAATTAAAGAGAAAACCAAACTGAAATCATAATAACGCTTAGCTAACATAAACTTATATAAGAATTAAACTAATAATGATATCCAATATTTTGCAAACTGTATAATATATGCCTGCTCAAAGTTGTCAAAATTTTCTCTCATCATTTAAATAGTTGATTTCATTAACTGGAAACGACTAGTAATAACTATAATTAAACTAAACAGATAATCAAACATTTAAATTTGATAGAAGAAGCCACTAGAACAATTGAATAGGAAAAAAGCAAATTTTGATCAAAATGAATTCGGTTCAAATAATGTAAGATTTATGTTCCGCCATTTTTGTAGCGTTGGTTTTGCAAGATAGAAAACCTGAACACCATCAAAACGAAAAAGAATTGAAAATTACAATTCCGTGAGAAGGGAATACCCAACACCACCAAAACGAAAAAGAACTGAATCCTCGCCTCTGATTGGAGACAGTTCAGTTCCGTTGCTATAAGCACGCGTTGAGACAGTGCTTCAAAATTGCAACTGCGCCATCTTCACTTCCATTCGGACAGTCGCCACAGCCAATTGTGTACACGTGATGTAAAGTTTTTTCACGGGCTACTCTTTTCATATATTCCTGGAAATATTCTTCAATAATATGTAAATTATATCCGCCAAATGTAAATCGAACGGACGATGAATTAGCTAAAATAGTTCGCCAGGTAGGCATGGGCCTATGACAGTGGAGGTGTTCGCCGCCATGTGCGTGTGATTGGAATTGGACATTAACTTATTTAAATTTGATGTAGCCTAGACTAATTTCCGAAATCTCTAAATTTATATTCATCCATTGACTCCGGCACCACCAACACATCTGTCCATCGTCCGAGAAAGCTGTGGGGATCCTGGAGCCCGGGGGTTTCTCCTGGGAGGCCTGACACCATCCAGATCATCGCAACACCATCTCATTAAGCTAAGTTTTTCTTTATACAGTACACCTCTGATTATCCGGACCCCACATTATCCGGATCCCTATTTAGGCGATAGGGATCGCTATTTAGGCGATATTGTAACGACCTCGGATTATCCGGATTTTTTGTTATCCGGATCAGTGTTCCGCCACATTGATCCGGATAATCCGAGGTGTACTGTATCAATTAGGTTAACTTTTCTCAAAATATTTTAAATTTCAGGGGGACTGCTTTGTAAATCAAGAACCTGCATCAATTTTGAATTTATGTATTTTTTATATTTGGCTTCTTAAATTTATAACAAACTAACTAAATTGAATATTTTTTAATAAATGTAGTTTTTTCTCAATTAATTGGTAAATTTATTTTTATTTTAAAGAAGTAAGCCCCACCGATCCGCACGATTAACCTGAGTTAAAGAACACTAACCATTGAGCTAGCCGGACAATGATTTTATAATCTAATGGTGTGACAATTGACTAATTTTAGGCCTATTAATACAATAAAAATGTACATACCGTTACACACGACAGAATTAGGCCTAGTAGCAGTCAGCCAAGGTAATCTGGCCAAAAATATAGTTAACTGTAAAAGCAGTCAAACAACAAGTTTGACTGTTTTACAGTTCTGGTCTGTGTTTTAGCTAAGTGTTTTGCACAGGTTCTTCTGGCTGTATTACTAATCTTGTTATGTTTTGTGTTCTTTTCCACCTGAAGACAGGATCAGATTCCAGATCCCGAAACGTCTAATCACTTTTGGCAAATGTCAGCAAAAATCAAAATCAACATTAACTCACCATCACCAACAATTGATTGCAAACAAAGAAATAAAACTTCTTACTAACGTTTGACAAGAAATTAACTTTAAACAAAAAGTACTAGTTATTAGCTTTATTAGGTGGGAAATTAGGCTTACCACTGAAAATGTAGGCATCCCAGATAGAACACCTAATTAGGCAAAAAGCCCTTTCCAAACAAGACTAGTTATAAGCTTTATAATAAGTACTAAAGTTATTAGCTTTATACACTTTCAAAAAGAAGTTTTGCTCATATGAGCATGTGAGAGAGTACGAGTCACATATTATTACATATTTTGCAACACACCTAAAGCCTGATTATTCCAAAAGATGAAAATACCACTTCTTGACAAAGTGAGGCACCTACCAAGTTAAAATATAACTGGGTGAATTGTAACAGTTGAATCTTATGTTTGGATAAGATTAAAACCATGGGAAATGATTAGTATTAGGATTCAGAAAATTATGATTAGTCCTATTTTTTCAAACGTTCTGTTCTATAAACAATATGTTGCCAATTTGTACTCTCAAAATCCGTGGCATTTCAAACCTGTGTTAATTTTGATCATTAAAAAAACTGTATATTATGATGAACTGGTAAGAATATGAAATGCCACGATGAATATGAAATGCCACTCTGCAGAAAAATCAGAGCAACACAGCCCTTACAAGTTTTGTACAACTGACAACCAAACAAAGTAAAGCTTTAACTTCACCTCATTTTTAATAAGTAAGAAAAAGCACTTCCATCTTGAACCCATTACCTAGATCAAGCGACTGCGTATAACACGTTTTAGTCCAAATCAATTAACTTTGTCCAATTCAAATAACTGGCCTTATTGGACAGCCTCCAATAAGGCTAAACTTCGCCCAATTTTAGCCTTAGGTTTACGGACAGCCTCGGCCACATTATCTGAATCTTACTATAACCACCGAGAACTCCCCAGCAGGTACTGGCTTTTGCTAGTTTTGGTACCAATACCGTGTACAGTAACGGAAGCTGTCACGATTGAAGGCAGTGTTGTAGCTGTCTATGAACAATTTTAGTTCCCCACCAGGGGAGGCTGGGCTTGACGGCAGGGTGGGTGGGGGTGTACTGATGACCAAGATGAGGGCCAATAGGAGGGCCACCTGAACCCTTGAGGCCCTGTTCCAGCATTCACTGGATAAAGGTATACCTTTGCCCACCCAGTCTAAGCTTGGCCGAACCTATTCCATCAACTTACTCCGTTTTCCTTTTGCTTCCCTTTTATTAATCTACTAAAGGCTGTGAGTTTAAGGGGTAATCGAAGGGAAGCTTCCTTCTTTTTTTGGTACCCGTACAAAAAGACAAAATAATGGCTGAAGTACCCTCACAGGATTTTCCTGTGGGGTGGGGAAACCTAGACTACCAAATCAAATAACAATAACTACCGATTATTAGAAAATTGTTGGGCTCCTACCCACCTTGAGGTATATGGTGTTTGTCCAGTTTTGGCGAAGACTTGAAACAGGATCCTCTTGTTTTACACATAAAAAACCTATTTGAACACACGAATAACACACAGTACATTAACATCACAATTTTACAACCGACGTTTCGGGAAACAAAAAATGTTTCCCGTTTTCTAAGGAGGTCCTTGAAAAACTTTTAGACCGCGCAACCGAGCCAACCACCTGACGACGATTGTGGTGTTAATGTACTGTGTGCTATTCGTGTGTTCTTATGTGTTTTTAATATGTAAAACAAGAGGATTCTGTTTCAAATCTTCACCAAAATTGGACAAACACCACATACCTCAAGGTGGGTAGGAGCTCAATAATTTTTAAATAATAATAACCCCACCTAAAAGACGTCTTTTAAAGAAAGGATAACCAGCGAGCGTGGCCGACTCACATGTCCTCGACGGTGATGTCCTTGAGTATCTGGCAGTAGTCGACGTTCCACACAGCCTGGTCGTCCCACACCTTGCTGGCCAGCAGGATGGCCCCGAGCACGATCCGCTTCCACGTCGCCGGCGTGATGTCCACCTCCGCGTACGTCAGCAACCTGCGCCGCAAATGTGCTTTAACACTTTCAATTGAAATGGCAACCTACAAGGTATTTTAATTAAATGATCCTTAGACTGAACTGTTAAAACCCTTTGCAGGAGGGCCAGCAGGAGTGACGACAACGCAGTCTGCCAGTCCATGACTTGGTTCCAACACTCATAGAGCCAGCTGTGATGGCCACACCCCTCTCCGAAGCGTCACCTCAGCATTCATCGTGGCAGCTCAATCCCAGTAGCTCGGAATTGTTTGCAATGTTAGCATAGAGGATTTTAAAATACCATGTTGCAAGCCTGATGATCATTTAGTTAAATAACTCCTTATTAGGTTGCAGAACTCTATAGGCACCATACAAAATATAAAAAAATAATAAAATAAAACAAAAACATACTTTATGTTATTGGCCAGTTCTGTTGGACACCCAAGGATACGTTGGGTTTCATGTTGGCCAGCATAGATGACCGTAGGATCGCATACCTGTGGAAAAAATCTGACCAATAGAGCTGGCCACACCATCGATGAGGAAACAATCAATCAATCTTTTATTTTCCTCATAATTGAATACAATGACTTTACAACTAAAATGAGTGAAAAATGGGTCCCTGCTACCAGACTACCAAGATAGCACTAAAAGTCACTTAAAGTATCAGAGTTCAATCACTTCACCATTAAAACTAAGACTAAAAAATACTAATAAGGTTTACCTTTAGGGGTGTGCGAGTATTCGACCGGTCGAGCTTTTTGGTCGAGCTTTTCAGTATTCGGCTCGGCTCGACTTTTTTCCAAAAAGCTCGACACTTGAGCCGAGCTTTTGATAAGAGAGTTCTTATCAGAAAGATAATTATTGCGATCTATTTTTGGACACGTTAAGCCGGAAGAGCGTTTCCCTCGCACGAAAAACAAACAAAAAAAATTCCTTGGTGATAAGGAAAGGACATTGACAGGTAACAAGAAATATTATCTCCATTTATAATGAAATCGGATTTATATTTAGTTGACCTTGGAGAACACGAAACACGGCATTTAAGTCTATTGTTTTATCAAGGCTTATCTTTTAAATGGTATATAGTACAAGTTTCATTTTGGTCTCATTTCATTTATAAAAATAAGACAAAAAATATGAGCCTTCATTTATAGTTGTATGACAAGTACTTTGTATTTTTGCATTTTGTAATTAGGACTCCTTATCTGAACTCACACTCTCTGGCATATGCACGCACGCACTGAGTCCAATGACAAAAAACAGGGACAGGGGCTTGGAGTAAACAACCTCCACCCCCCCCCTCCTGGCCACTGATAAGGAGAGTGAGAGAGGTAGCTGTTTCTTTCTTTCTCTCTATTCCGTCCTTATTTATGATCTTTCTCTTCTTCCTAATTTTATTAAACTGAGCATTATTTTCTTCACAAAAGTTTTGAAAGCAACTAATTTTTGGATTACAATAAATTATTGTTGTTATTTCATTTGTATATTATACTCTGAAATAATAAGTTTAGCCATGAATATTATGCCACAATTGGGACTGCAATTTAATTTTTAATCATCTTTACTTTGTGAACATAAAAAATCAATCTTGTGTTTGAATAAGTGTAAATATGTCATTTTTTTACTAGATATAACACCTAGAGATAATTTTAAAACCTTTCCATCTACTCCTTTCACCTCTTGAAATTAATGTTGTAGTACCTATATATAACTAGTCTAATTATGTAATTTTAACTATTTATTTTAAAGTAAAGTATTGTGGGATTGGGGAATCAAATAATAAATGTAGATTTTAAATTTGGTATTTTTCTCCATGTTTTTTTAAACAGTTTTATTAATTTTATGTGACTTAATACAAAACATTGATGAACCTATCAGATCATTAACTTGTTTTGGAGATAAGCTTTCTACTTTTGAGCTGGTGTTCACTTAAGGTATGCAAACATTAGTCTATTGTATCTTTTAAAATTAAAATCAAGCTTCATAATTCCTTTTAATGATTTGGTGATTGTAAAAAAGCTCGGCTCGGCTCGAGTTCAAAAATCACTATTCACACACCCCTATTTACCTTATTAGTATTTTAAACTTTTAAAATACTAATAAGGTATTAGTATTTTTTATATTTTAAAATTTTAAACTTATTGTTCTTTTAAGAACAATAAGTTTAAAATTTTATCTTTTTTTAAACAAAACATAAAATTAACTTGTAAAAGCGTTAACAAAACGCAGCCAAGAACAAAAGGAATAGCGGCAAATATCCAATCCGATGGTAAAGGGTTAATTGACAGCCCAACAGCCAATGGAAACTAAGGGACTTACGGTTTAACATAGGATCGGACACACAATTTTGCCAACTTTACTTACGAGCTGGTCTAATTATGAGGATTCTGTCATGGATGATTCACCGGTGCGGACGTTAATCATCACCAGGGAATATTGCAACCACAAGCCATCACTTAAAACTATCCACAATTTGTGATTTCCAAGTAGCTGGATTACAGGACACACCACCTTCCCAGTCACACTGTGTTTATAGGGTGTCTGGTTTGAATCCCCCAAAAAATTCAAGACCAATCCAAGACTTTTCACAACTTTTTCAAAACTTTCTCATCAGCTATTAAAAGAATAATTGTAACGATTTTCGCTAAAAACTAACTAAATTATCCAAACCCCATTATTTTCAAAATACATATAGGTTGTTCAACAATGTAAAAAACCATCAATGATATTTACCGATGTCTCATCATGAAGAATTCTCATTTTCAAGCCCAAGATAAAGAATGTTATTCTGTTTTTACCAAATTGATGATACCAATCAATTAAAATCTTTATTGACGAGTTGTTAGGCTAAATATTAATTTTTTTTGGTTAATTAATAAAAACTGCTTCACGTTTTACAATGATCCACCATAAGATGTTACTGAAGTCTGCCATGGAGTTTGTTGTGATAAACTTTCCATTGTTGCTGAAGTGTATGGTACTTATTACTAACGGCTGATCGGGAGTTAAATGAAAACACTATACTTTATACATTTGAGCCTACGGCTGACGGACCGGGGTGTTTGGAGGTTCATGATGGACTGACTGGTGGTCGGAGGAAGGGATGAGGTCTGCACAGGCATCATGTGATCTCGGCAGCCAATTTTATTAAAATCGCATGATGCACATGATGTCACATCGTACGATATGTGGCCTGATACATGGCGTGATACAGTACTGAATTGATTTCTGGAGATTTTACAATTTTTCACAAATCTGACTTAATTTATAAAACATTATTAAATTGGAAATTATAATTATTTAAATCAGTAGTGAAATACATTACAGTTGCATGTGCTTGTTATATAACAATTGGCTACTTGTAATGTTTTCTGCATCGTTCTAAAAAATCATTTTTTTTAATATGGCATAATCTATCTATATACTTAATACAATAAGGTTTTTATCTGTTAGATCCCTTTTTCAGGCGTCATACTGAACCGATTTTTACGACTGAGGTGTCATTTTAAAGCTTATAATGAAGCGCACCTGCGACAGATAGTTTAAAAGAGGCATTTCTTTTTCGGCTTCGACCCCCAAGGCTTTAATTTATTTATAGAGGACGCTTTCAACGCTCCTGTGCTGACCAACTTGCGTTATAACGGTTTTAAAATGTGATTGTAATTTAACAGCTAATTACCTTCAGATGGATTTTTAACCTAATTCAGGTTGTAAACAAAATTGATAGTCTATATTTCATGAATAATAATTCTTGAATATTTTTTTAAATTGTGGCTTAATTGAGAAAGGAATATCATTCTTTACGGTAGGGGTGTGCGAGTAGTGATTTTTTAAGTCGAGTCGAGTCGAGCCGAGTTTTGAAAAATACCCGCAAGTTTCGAGCTTTTTTCGAGTCGAGTTTTTTTAAGTTTATAATATAATAGTCATCATGTTTCTACATAATGGTAAAAAATTATTATCATTACTCAAATACAAATTACAATTTTGAGATGATTTAACTCAAAAGAGTTATTGAACTAAGAGAAGATATGCAAATAAATGATACCAAAACAAAAGAAAGAAAACCTTTTACTTAAACTCACAATAATTCTTGTATTGATTTGATATATTTTTCAAGCCTAACTTGTGTTTAAGGCTTACCTGGGGTTTGAAATGAAATGAAAACACTAATTATAAGCCAAGACCAATTACATGACTCAATTCATGATTAAAATATTTCCTTTGAGTTATTCACACAGGTGCATTTTTATTGATGTGACTGTCAACAAAAAAACTAAGTTTTTATTTATTTGGAATGGTTTCTAAAATATAACAAAAATAATTTTTTACGAGATGTAATAATAAATAACCTCAAACTAAAAAAGATAGAGTGATATAAAAATTTATGTGTCTTTAATAACTAAAAAGAACTTTTTACTTCAAGTTTATAACAAACGAGGTTTCAGTTATATTCGTTAAAGATGGATTGACATTGTGAAAAATGGCCGTAATATTCTTTCGCACGTGCCGATTTCGGGTAAACGGCGGGAGTAACTACTCGACTCGAACTTTCGAGTAATTTGCAATAAGTCGAGTCGAGCCGAGTAGTGTATACTCGGTTCGAAAAAAGCTCGATTCTCGAGTACTCGCACACCCCTACTTTACGGTACAGAAGGAAGTAGAAGGCAAAGAGAAAACCGAGTCGATGAGATTAGGGAAAAACATACGTACCATAACGTTCAACAAGATCAGAGAACTTCCGAGGGACACTGCACCACCTATCTACTTGCCACGACTAAAAGATGATGTGAGGGCAAGAGTAGGCGAAGAAATACTTCCTGTATACTACTGCCAGAAGACAAATTAAAATACATAGTGATGGGGTGATAAACAATGGTTGTGTTTATTTATTCAGGCGAGACCTTTAAATTTCAATTAACTTGATTAATAATGGCGAGTTTAAAGCCTTCAATTTCTTCTAATCGTAGGCGAGTTTTTCACAAACGGAAATAATATTAAAATGCGCAGTTTGCGCAGGGGCCCACTAGTCAAAACATATTGTAGCGACAAAATGAAATAAACTGGTTCAAAATAAATATATAAAACCAAAACATTTGCAAATTGCCAGCCAATTAAAAAAATTATTCCGAGACTTTGGGAGCACAAAATAAGGCGCACAGTAAAAACTGTTGACTCATCAAACCATCTGCTAAACCTCAGCTGAAATGACTAAATGAAATGTTTTTATTTAGCTGACAAAACTTAGTGTTTTTCAGGGTCTTTTACATGTAAATTTGTATTTACTTCAACATATGATCTTACCAATGATTAACTATCAAAACAAGTAGGCTAATGAACAAAAATTTCACCAGCGGCACACTCTCACCCACCTTATGTGGCGCCCCCAGGAATTAAAATAACTAAGAAGTGCCAGAAATTGGAATATTTTCATATGATAGCCCACAGATATGCGTGTGTGCCTTGTTTTTCTTTGTATGAAAACAAATTCTTACCTCAAAGGATCAAAATTATATATCCAGACATTTAAACAAAACAATACATACCGGTACCTAATAAAAATAATAATCACTCGAAATAGGACTCATGTAATTTCAAAACAATACTATGGTAGCCTTCTCTGGTTTTTGCATCAGATAACCTTGCATTGTTAATAATTTGATTAATCAACCCATTTAGGTCAATTATTTTTTAATCTATTTAGCTGAATAGATTTGCAAGTAGACCTATATGTACATTTCATAACCAAACAAACAAACTAAAAAAAAAATAATTGTGCTGGCAGTAGCAGTGGAAGGGGAGGGGGCGCCAAAGTTTCATTTGCATAGGGGCGGCAGACACCCTAAATCCGGCCATATTGTTAAATAAGTATAAACAAATACGAAAGCGTACCTCTCCAGGTAGACCAGAGTGATGATGGCGCACTCTGCGGTGAGTTGCGCCGCGTTGAACAGCGTCCGGACGAACTTGTAGATCTGCCGGTGCTCGGGGTTGTGCTTGTCGTAATCATCGGGCACTCCGTCCCTCTGGGCATACATAAAAAATCATAAATAATACAATTTTCTTTATTTAGGGTACCCATAAATTATTGGTTATAGGCTGATTTCTTAAGAGTCCTCCCTACCCAGCCAAAAATGTCCAAAAACAGCTCTCTTGCAAACCCATATAGACGCCCCATGAGGTAAGGGAAAATTTTAAATGAAATCTAGTTGAAACAGTAAATGTCCCAACTACTATAATTGCTCTTTGGAATTTCAATAACTTAAATAGTTTTTTTTTTCTATAATCAATTTAAAATAGTCAACTTTGGACGTTAATATAACGTGTTTAATGACCTTCTTCAAAAAATAAAAAAGCAATTCCAGAAGTTTAGAGTACTATTTAAATAATATCATGTAGTATGGATATGTTGAAAAATATAGGTGCTAAACGGGTCCGCGCAAAACCTTACATCGCAAAATGTGCACTGATTTAGCATGGGCTCTTATGGAGCCGAAGTTCCAAAAGTCGCCGCTAGTGTCGCAGAAAAAAGAAAACTGCCGTGGGTAGGGAGGACTCTTAAATAACTTTTATCAAAGCTTTTTGTACCCGTATTAAAAATTTAAACACTACTTTCTCACTGCTGACCCAAACACTGTTAAGTTTCAATAACATACCATAAAGAACTCTTTCAATAGTCGGGCTAAAAAAATTAAATATAAAATCAGCTAGGATGAAAAAATGTTATATTTGTCCTAAGAACAAAGTTTACTTTTAGAAAGTCTTCTAAGACTAATCACCAACCAAGTAATAAAAACTTTAAAGTTACCACACTACGCAAATCTTCCATTGCAAATATTTACAATAGGAAGTGTGGTATTTCTAAATGTATGCTGTTTTACTGCCTACTAACAAATCAAAGTTCCTTATAAACAAACTTATACTGAGAAGTCTTTTAAAAATGCACTGAACTCGAATAAACAATTCCATTTAGCACTGTGATGAATAAATTAACAGAGTCTAAAATCAGATTCTGCAATTCTCTATGCACAACTTGGACCCAGCTGCCGTCCATTTCACCGTTTTATTTATTCTCTAGACCATTTTTAATAGGTATTAAAAAGTTTGAAATTGTCTGTGTTTTGAGCAATCAAATAATACTAACATTTTTGTTTATAATTGGGCTGTATTAATAATCCCATCAAATAATTCAGCTAGCCTTTTTTTAGTTTACAATTACCTTGTATTTGCCTATGTTCTTGCAAGGATGAATGTAGATCTCCGATGCATTTCGCCACAATTGTGGCATCGTCGGGGAGAAAAAAACACTACTACACTAATCACATTTTCACTATTTACATGTCACTTTTCACTATTTACAGTTCTAGTATACTTGTTCATTGTTGGGTTGGCCAACACGACGACCGCCCGAAGGCATCGCGTTCGCGGGCACGGGTGCGGGCGCGCGTCCAAACTGTTGTCGCACTTGGTTCGTTGTCATTCACTGTACTGTGAGGGATGGTCGGTGTCGGCGTCTGCCGGAGGCTGGGGTTTTCCGGGTTTTGTTGGGGCGGGGATGTTTTACAACCACTATGTTGCCAGTTTTGTCTAGAGTTTGCAATGTTGCCAATTTGCCTTAGATTTTCAATGTCATGTATAGTTTTGAATATTACTGAATTGTTGTAGTCTTCTTTGATGTTTAATAAGTTGTCTGGTCCTTCGTTATTGATGTGTTTGTAAATTTGGTAGCTCTCTTGAACTTTGGCTATTGATTTTGATTGTGTGAGGTTTAGGATAGTAAGAGAATCGGGAAATGAAATGGCGTGGGATGGGTTTTGTTTCAGGTGTTTGGCTACTATTGAGGTCAGATTACTGTGGTGGCTGGAATTATGTTCTTTGAATCGTTGCTTAAAGGTTCTGTTAGTGTATCCGATATACTGTTTGTTGCAGGGATTGCATGTGATTTTATATACACCTTTTTGGTTTTCGGTCGATTGGTCTTTTGTGGTAACTAATTTATGGTTAGATAATGGATTTGTTTTAACTTTGTATGCAGGAGTGTAGCCTGATTTCTTGAATATTCTGCCGATTTTTTCGGATGTCCTGTCTACGTATTGGAATGATATGTATTTCGGTGTAATGCTGTTTTGGTTAGGCTGATCTGTTTCATTAACTGGGGTAGCTTGTTGTTTATTAATTTTCTTTTTCATTTTGCTAATTATTGCGTTAATTATTGTTGGGTTGTAGCCGTTGTTTCTGGCAATATCTTCGATTATTCCTTTTTCCTTTTTGTATTCTGTTGCGTTTAAGTTATAGTTGAGGAGTCTGTACACCAATGAGCGGAAGGCTGCCATTTTTTGGTTGTACGGATGGTTGGAGTCAGCTGGTATTACAAGGTCTGTTTGTGTGGGTTTTCTATAGATTCCAAACTGTAGTTCTGATTTGTTTTTTGTGATCGTAAGGTCAAGGAAATTTATTGATTTGTTGTTTTCTGTTTCCATTTTGAACTGTATCTTGTTGTGGATTCCATTAAGATAGTTTAAAATGAGAGAGGTCTGTCTTAGGTTGCAATTTAATATCATGAAGGCATCATCCACATATCGTGTGTAGAACTTAATTTTGTTTACATGGGGATTGGTATCTGACAGGATGAATTTCTCTTCAAAATGTTGTATATAGAGCTCAGCTAATGTAGCCGAAAGTGGACCACCCATTGGTAAGCCTTGTGGATCATAATATATAATGCCGTTATATGTGAAATAATTTTGTTCAGTAATTATGGTAGTGATTTTTATTATGTCGTTAATTTCTTCTTCCGAAAATTGTTCTGATAATTTTAGTCTATTTCTGAGGACCTCTATTGCTTCTTTTCTTGGAATATTCCCATACATATTTTCAACATCTATTGAGGCTAGGATGTATCTGTCATTAATCTCTTGTGATTGGACTTTATTAATAAATTCTTTGGTGTTTCTGCATGTGAGAGTTGATGTGTTGGGAATGCCATTTTTTATTAGTATGTTAATGTATTTGGCTATCTTGTATGATGGGGATGGGATGGCGTTTATAACAGGTCTGATGGGATGTCCTTCTTTGTGAGTTTTTATAAGTGGTTTGAAGACTGGGGGGGACGGACTATGGTTGTATACAACCATAGTCCGTCCCCCCCAGTCTTCAAACCACTTATAAAAACTCACAAAGAAGGACATCCCATCAGACCTGTTATAAACGCCATCCCATCCCCATCATACAAGATAGCCAAATACATTAACATACTAATAAAAAATGGCATTCCCAACACATCAACTCTCACATGCAGAAACACCAAAGAATTTATTAATAAAGTCCAATCACAAGAGATTAATGACAGATACATCCTAGCCTCAATAGATGTTGAAAATATGTATGGGAATATTCCAAGAAAAGAAGCAATAGAGGTCCTCAGAAATAGACTAAAATTATCAGAACAATTTTCGGAAGAAGAAATTAACGACATAATAAAAATCACTACCATAATTACTGAACAAAATTATTTCACATATAACGGCATTATATATTATGATCCACAAGGCTTACCAATGGGTGGTCCACTTTCGGCTACATTAGCTGAGCTCTATATACAACATTTTGAAGAGAAATTCATCCTGTCAGATACCAATCCCCATGTAAACAAAATTAAGTTCTACACACGATATGTGGATGATGCCTTCATGATATTAAATTGCAACCTAAGACAGACCTCTCTCATTTTAAACTATCTTAATGGAATCCACAACAAGATACAGTTCAAAATGGAAACAGAAAACAACAAATCAATAAATTTCCTTGACCTTACGATCACAAAAAACAAATCAGAACTACAGTTTGGAATCTATAGAAAACCCACACAAACAGACCTTGTAATACCAGCTGACTCCAACCATCCGTACAACCAAAAAATGGCAGCCTTCCGCTCATTGGTGTACAGACTCCTCAACTATAACTTAAACGCAACAGAATACAAAAAGGAAAAAGGAATAATCGAAGATATTGCCAGAAACAACGGCTACAACCCAACAATAATTAACGCAATAATTAGCAAAATGAAAAAGAAAATTAATAAACAACAAGCTACCCCAGTTAATGAAACAGATCAGCCTAACCAAAACAGCATTACACCGAAATACATATCAATCCAATACGTAGACAGGACATCCGAAAAAATCGGCAGAATATTCAAGAAATCAGGCTACACTCCTGCATACAAAGTTAAAACAAATCCATTATCTAACCATAAATTAGTTACCACAAAAGACCAATCGACCGAAAACCAAAAAGGTGTATATAAAATCACATGCAATCCCTGCAACAAACAGTATATCGGATACACTAACAGAACCTTTAAGCAACGATTCAAAGAACATAATTCCAGCCACCACAGTAATCCGACCTCAATAGTAGCCAAACACCTGAAACAAAACCCATCCCACGCCATTTCATTTCCCGATTCTCTTACTATCCTAAACCTCACACAATCAAAATCAATAGCCAAAGTTCAAGAGAGCTACCAAATTTACAAACACATCAATAACGAAGGACCAGACAACTTATTAAACATCAAAGAAGACTACAACAATTCAGTAATATTCAAAACTATACATGACATTGAAAATCTAAGGCAAATTGGCAACATTGCAAACTCTAGACAAAACTGGCAACATAGTGGTTGTAAAACATCCCCGCCCCAACAAAACCCGGAAAACCCCAGCCTCCGGCAGACGCCGACACCGACCATCCCTCACAGTACAGTGAATGACAACGAACCAAGTGCGACAACAGTTTGGACGCGCACCCGCACCCGTGCCCGCGAACGCGATGCCTTCGGGCGGTCGTCGTGTTGGCCAACCCAACAATGAACAAGTATACTAGAACTGTAAATAGTGAAAAGTGACATGTAAATAGTGAAAATGTGATTAGTGTAGTAGTGTTTTTTTCTCCCCGACGATGCCACAATTGTGGCGAAATGCATCGGAGATCTACATTCATCCTTGCAAGAACATAGGCAAATACAAGGTAATTGTAAACTAAATTATGATTTAAAGTTCTTGCCACTGGGTAAATAATAAGCTAGCCTTTGTCAGTTACAAGGCTATCATCTCACCTACCCTCTTCATTCATTCATTCACCTTAAAATTCACATAAATAGTGTCTTACAGTTCGTCCATTTTATCTTGAGCTATGGGAATTGTTTACACTTGAAGCAGTTGGAGTGGAGTGAAAGTCAACAAAACATCACAGCTGATGTTTGAGGTTGTACTAACCTGATATGTTAACATTTTCTAACAGCTGTCTTTTGAAATCTTACTGAAATATTTAAACGAACACAGTTGATGTTTGTTGAAATTAATTTTTACATTGATTATTGTCCTTGATAATTGAGAATAAACAATGTTTGACAGCCCCAACAACGGAGTATGCCGTAGCTCAAGATAGAATGGACAAACTGTAAGATGGTTAGAGATTTACTAAAACTCATATGAATACAAACAAATTAAAAAAAATAACTTGATAGCTATTCATCCATCAGACAAAAATTCTCATTTAACCTCAAAAAAGGTTTAAAACACAAACAATAACTATTTTTAACACTAACCGTTAACGGATGCATTTTTTCATCAAAGATTTCCATGTGTCGTTCTGAAGTTCTGTTTTTTATGTGGTAATATATGGCCAGTGAAACACACTTGACGGTGTTCTTGAGGTTAGGTTGTGAGACCGTGCTGTCGTCAAGGTAGATAGTCGAACACGAACTACTCTTTTTCAGACCTCCTCTCGAATCAATCTGAGAGTGAATCAAAAGAAATAAATTAAACTAAGCTTTAGAGAGTTCATCAAGTTAACTTAAACTGCCAAATGTAGATCAGAGAATTACTCTATATCCATGTTACCTGTGGTAAAAATCTTAAGACATGATGTCCTCAGAGGAAAGCTTTACTCTGACTTCTGACCAAAATTATGAAATTAGGCTACCACAAACCTAAAGTAAAATTTACAGTGGAAAATTGCCCAAATTTATTCATAGCCTTATTTTTAATCAATTTGTTTAGTTTTTTTATTTATTAAAAAACTAAACTAAATTACCAATATGAAAAGTTAAGATTTAAATATTTATTAACTCCAACTATTATTTAAAAAGTTTAACTAGGTCTATTAGAAGCGATAAAACTAACATAAACTTCAAATTTATATTTTAAGATTTTTTTGCCTAACAGCAACGTGTTGATATTTAATTTGGATATTCCTTGGATATGGTACTTACATGATTTTGACTTTTCTTCCTTATGAGACCATCTGAAAAAATCACAATTTACTTTATGAAACAGTAGAATAAGAGGAAATCACTTTTAAACTAAAATACCTACATAAATGGTTACAGGCTTCCGCCTGATCTCATCACACCATGCCAAACCTTTCACGGCAAAATTTATACCAATGGCATTACAGCCTTACGATCCAGTGACGGAGATATATTTAAATCAATGGTGTAACAGCTTTATTATCGAGCGAAATTTTTTGTTCAGTGACAGCAACTTTAATTAATCAACTGTATTACAGCTAACACACACATTACAATGCCATGTTTTTGATTGCCAGGGCAAGCGTAACGATTAATATTGACTAACAAGTAACAATCAAAACAGCAATAGGATTAGCAAGGCCAATCAGGAAGGTCAACAACTGTCAATAATAATCTTGCCCCAGCACCAGCAGTCCTGGAGCAAATACGGTATTCAGCAAAAACTGCAATCACTTACAACAATTTCAGTAGGCCTAACACGCATGTATACTAGCCTACATAATTGAGCCATTAAGTGAAATACCAGTAGACCTAGGTACAGTGTCAAATTATGTCTCTGGCTATGGATACTACGCTACGAAGCGTCACATATACTGGTAAACACGACGTTTGACAAACAGCGGGGCTGTAGAACAAAGTTTTCAGGAAAATTCCTCCTCTCCCCTCCGCATCTTGCAACCAGCTGACTCTGCCATGGCCAGAAGATATAATAGGCGAACTGTACTTAATTATTAAGTTGTTGTTACTAGGCCTATTAACAATATCCTTGTTTGTTTAACAATAGACAGTGTCCTTAGGGGTTTGATAAAAATTTATTGATATTTAATTTAAGTGCTTATTACTCTAAGTTAGTTAATTTTGGAGAAATTAGATTCTGAAAATATTTTAAAAAAAGTCACAGCTGGAATTTTATCTTGAGACACCATTGCAATCAGAGTAAGCTTCAATAGGCTACTTGTTTTTTCAACCAACAACTTCATATAGGCTGAGTGAAGTAAATTGATCTTATGGTACCTACAAAAATCAATACTTAAAACTAAACATTTATATGCAACTATTTAATACTAGTGACAAAGTCTCCAGTAGGTCTACCAACAATATTGACCATCTCTAACTTAGTACTTTCTCAAGTGACTAGCTACCAGTACTGATTGTAGGCTAAGCAATATTCATGCCATTTCAAACAAACTACTAAACATTACTATCGTGAAAACGTGTAACTTGGACTGAAAGGATTGTGAACGCCAACAAAATCTAACTTAAACTTCAAGAAGTATCCTACTCACTTTCAACTGTGGCCTTGGACCTCTCCAGGAAAATTGTTCCTGCCATTGGGTGTAGGGAAGGGTCTGTATCACAATCTTCAGGCTCTCTCTCACTAATATGTTGAAGATTTCCAACACTTTCTTCACCTTCTTGTACTGCTTCTTCAAAATCATGTTTCCTGTTTGTAGGAGGACTGGAGTATGCACAACAGCTATTTTTATTACCCATGATTTTAGTTATCCTAATTGTCAATCATGAAAGTTATATTGTGAATCTGATAAGGACAACCATTTCTGGTGGTTAACAAAATAAATAAGGAAATCAGGCTATAATAATTTGTTAACTTACTGTAATTTTTAGGCCCTTTATCAACCCCACTTACTCTTCAAGCTTTTCTCAGCCAATGTAGAATTATATTGCAATTTTAATCCAAAACTAAAATTTTGTGCAATAAATACACTGACACTAGGTATTTCTCATGAGACTTCTAAGTAAACCCTACACTCATTTTGTAATTTATAAAATTTTTCACCAAGAATGATAAGGGTTAGGGTCTAACATCCGATGAATGGTGACAATTTATCACTTGCTAGTAAATCTTTTGCTCCGCTTTTAAAATGTACTTATATAGAAGTATTGTAGCAGATTCTTGACGAAAGAGTGAATTAATTTGATAAAGCCAGATTAAATTCTTGACGGCATATCGCATCTTGTACAATAAATTCGGTTCCACTTTACATCAAACATCATCCACAACTTCAACTTCTTCTGCTTCTGGTTTCGGTTTCTGTCTTCTTCTTCTGATAATCTTCTCCCTTCACGCGACATCCAGACCCTGTTCCACATTTTACACTCCCACACATTTTTTTACATTTCGTATCAGTATCTGCGACAACGCTTGGACAACGGCACTATAAACAGGACTAAATTGTATCATAGATAAAAGGATAATAATACTTGACTTGTATCTTGTATCCCTTAATAAGCCTTAATAATACTTGTATCCCTTCAGGATAGAAGGGATACAATCCTGTATATCCCTTTCTATAATTAATTGTATAATCACGGCAAGGCCACACTGAAAAAATGTTTGGTATAAAAATATTTTGTATGCTTAATATTTATACTAAAAATATTTTTATACTACTATAACTGACGCCAGTTCTTGGGGCCCAGTGCACCCGAGTGCGTGAATGCGTGGACGCGCGGTAGCAAAAACGGCTAGTTCGCATGCGCGACAACGCTTCGCTAGAGCGCAGCACTGTCATTCTGCTCTCAGCCGTAAACCAGGACTACAGAATAGAAGGGCTGCACCGCGCGGAGTCAAAAAGTGATGCCAGCTGGCAGTGGTTGTGACGTCACAGCGATACAGACCAGCGAGCACAGAAAAGAAATAATAATTTCTTTAATAATTAATTTTAATAATTTCTTTAGGTATTTTTGATTAATAAAAGCAAAATAGAATATATACTAAATTTTTAACCTTACTATCTGTGAGAAGCACTAAAAAACACTATAATATGTTCCAAGTTTGGTAATTTTAGGACCACTTTAAGTGCTTCTAACCATCATGTATTTGAAAAAGGTTTTCTAACGCTGTTTGTCTCATTTAGCGCGAGTTGTCCGCATAAGGAGTGGGGGAACATGGCTACAATGTCCGTAATGACCGTAATATTGGCTGAATACGTGTAGCCCCTCTATTTATTTTCTGTGCTCGCTGATACAGACTCACTACGCCCCGGCGAACGCGCCGCGCCAGTGTATGTCTTGCCTCGTTTACACACTCCTCTATGCTTCTAAAAAATTATGTCTACGTCGAACCTGATATATTCATAATCTGCATAAATCGAGGAATCTAACAGTGTAAATATGTTTCATATAAGACTGAAAAATAATTATTTAAGAAGAAAAACTTAACTGTATTGTCATAATTGTGACTTTAAAAAGTTAGTCGGCTGCTACTTTTTTATTTTTTGGTCAGGTGAGTTTCGTCCACACGAAAGTTGTAGCTAATGAGATGAACTTTACACTTTGTATTTAAACTTTTTTTCTAGCACGTCTAGTTTTCCCAGAAACTCAGGTTGAACAAAGGAGACTACTTCGGCCGCGAGCCCGCGACGCGCCTGCCGCCACACCCGACCCGTCATTGGGTTTGGCATAATTAATTACATGTACATCATAATTATTTACGATTGTCCATTATGTCTTATAAATAATTACCATCAAACAATTTTAAACCTTTGATGTATAAAAAAACAAACATGAGTTAATTTGAGTTATATAGCAATTTCAATACATAAGTACACATGTAAATCTTTCTTACAAATTGACTAAAAACAATAACTTTCAACAGTTTGAAATTATTTTTTTCGTGATTTAGCCCACTTTTCATTCTTTTGGGCGATTTTCCTCTTGTTCCAGGACAACAACTGACATTTGTTGTTTAGATGTCTATAATTCTAATAAATAGTTAAATAGTAATAAATAGTATTCTAAGTTCGGGAGTCGTTTCTGCAAGAAGCTACACTACAGGCCACCATTATTCAAACACATTTTAAACTAATAAACAGCTTATCAAACAAAACTAAACCTAAATAGGCAAATAATACAGTTATATCGACACGAACAACAATTATTAATTGTTTACTAGAGTGTAGGCGCGCGAAACAGCGTGTACGAGCAAAACAGTGTGTCCAATTTACGGAAGATAATATCCCACGAAAAAACAAAAATTCCCAAGTTATCCCTCATTTTTCTCCAAGTATTGTCTCATATCCCATCTTTGGGATAAATCTCTAAAGTGGAAAAACTGGAGCAGTAGCTCGAGTTAAGACGCGGCCGCCTGGGTTTTTCGCGCGCTCCACTAATCAGCTCGCTCTCCGGTCTGTTCAACCTGCGATTCTGGGAAAACTAGACGCGCTAGAAAAAAAGTTTAAATACAAAGTGTATAGTTCATTTTATCACCTACAACTTTCGTGCAGACGAAACTTACCTGACCCAAAAATAAAAAAAGTAGTAGCCGACTAACTTTTTCAAGTCACAATTTATACAATACGTTAAGTTATCTAAAATTCTACAAATTACGTACGTTGTAGAAAATTATTCATAAGTCTTATTTGGAAAATATTTACACCATAAGATTCGCCAATTTATATAGATTACAAATATATAAGGTTCCACCCAAATATCTCACTTATGGACATGAAAAACAGCGATAGAAAAGCCACGCGTATCAGTCAGACAAGTAGCAGCCGCCAACACCTGTGTATCGCCGCCACGTCTCTACGGGGGGGGGGAGGGAGGAGAGTTTGGGCACTGTCGGCTTTTAGCTCCAGATGAAAGGAGTGGCGCAGCCCTTCCATAGAATAATAATGAACTTCTTAAAGAGTTGGCACTCTCATGTTAACTCGGTGGTAAGGGAACAGTAGCGCTCTCTGTTAAAAGTGCTACGAACTAAAAAGATCGATGCGATATATCGATGGTCGTCGATGCGATATATCGATCGTCGTCGTCTGCTTTGTTTATATTTTAGTTTTCTTGTTTTGTTTGCTAGACTTTCAATGTTAGTGTCTTTACCGATTTGTTTAGATTAAATTAAGTACATTTGCCGCTAGTGCAAGTTGTTTCGCGAAATACCGTACTGTACTGAGTGATTCATATTGTGCTTAAAGCGACTGATAGAAAATAAATACGTAGGCCTAGATGTTTACATAAAAGCACTTAATTTTTATTAAGTGCTTTTATGTAAACATCTACGTATTTATTTTCTATCAATAGCTTTAAGCACAAATGAATCACGCAGTACAGTATTTCGCGAAACAACTTACACTAGTGGCAAACGTACTTTAAGTATTTTCCCACACTCAAATTAATTCCAACTCGTTTTGGTTGTGTACACGTCGCGTCGTGACAGAAAATCAGGGGAAACGGAATAGGAAGTTAGCAGATCATTATCGTGGTTTTGATTGGCTGATTCAGTGAAGAAGAAGAAAACCATGTTTTTACAACGACATCTTACTAAAGTGTTTCTAACTAACCCGCTCCAATAAGCTTACCACTTGGCTTCATTTAAGTGTCAGAACGGTGGCCCTTCTATTCTGTAGTCCTGGCCGTCAACAATAGCGTGTCACTACATGTCGTCCTAAAAACATTGACCGACGGAACATTGACTCTTACTGACGATTAATGATCTGTTTTAATTCTATTCAATAACATAAAATATTTCATTAGTATTTAATGAAGCGACTTGTTACTCTGAACAACGATCTATTGACAGAGAAGCAGTTACTATGTGCGAGCTGCCGAACGTACGCAGCCACTGTCGGCTAGTACACTGTCGGCCGCCCCTGCCGCTACTACTCCCCTCTCCTCCCAGCCTACTCACTCCCCGCCCCATGCGCGGACTGGGCCCAAGAATTGGCGCCAGTTATACATTATTTTGTATACTAAAAAATAAAATTAAATACTATAAAAATACTAAAGAGTATTTTTAGTGCGGCCTTGATATTCAAAGATTCGAAGAATTCAAATGTAGAAATAAATAGCTTAAAAACCTTCTCAATGATAGTTTTACATAATGAGTTTTACATAAGTACCCAGTTCCATGCCAAACGGTCCACCGGTGTCCTACAGTTCGCGCACGTCAATCCCGACCAGCGCGACAATTTTGACGTATCGGGGTGTGGGGGAGGAGGGTAAGTCTACTCCCCTACCAAGGCCACACCTACTCAAGCCCCATTTAGGTACCACTGCTGCGCAGCTGTAAATAAGTGAACTAATATTCTAAACAAAAGTAAATTTCTTAGTTGTCTAAATATATTTAATGTTATGGTTTGAGTGTTTTATGTAAGTTTTATCTTTGTAATTTCAGCTATAAAATTGGAAATATACATTGTATTCACCGAATTTTTATTTAATTGTCATTAATTGAGAGTTTAAACTCATAATAGTTATGTTTCCTTGAGTTTGAATTAAAAAATCATTTTCCCACAAGTAAACGAATATTTGTTTGCTCGTTGGAATAAATTTTCTTTGATTGGTGATAGCTTATCAACTCAGTTCAAGAGTCGCTATCCAGCACATATAATAAAAACACTTCAAGAACAATAAAGGCAAAACAAAGTGATCGCCCAATAGGAAACCAAATAGATACAAAATAACCCTCTTTGCTGCAGCCAATGAACATACGCATAATTTTAGGAATCGTCTATTTCTCTCTAAACATTCATTATCCATCTCTTTCGCACATGTTCTTTAAAATGGTCGAGATATTCATGCGCGAACTATATAGTACCGTACTTTAAATTTCATGTACTTAAAAACCACAATCCTCTTTTGTAAATATGAATTCAATTAGATAAGATTTATAACATCAGGTTCTATTTACTCAGGAAGCACTGCTATACTGACGGGGAGGTCCGTCGTTTTGCAAGGAAAGCGTTCTCAAATGATGGTATCTTGGGTGTCTAATGATGGTTTTAATAATGTGTATTCTTTTTTATCCATGCAAGTGCGTCACAAACTAGCGAGCGCGAGATCTCTTCAAAATAAAACTGACAAATTATACATTCGATAAAGAATTTTAAAAATGTCATCTCAAAATTGTTACATTACAGCATCATTTAATATGGGTTCTAAAATGCCGTTTCAGCCACGCTTTTCTGGCCTTTAATAGTCCGTTTTCCTTTGCAAGCTCCCCCTTCGCATGTCATGAACATAGGCGGCTCTAGACTGGATTTTCTGGGGGGGCTAGCGCATTATATGGTTGAAAAAAATATAGGCGTAACCAGGATGACCCAAGGGGGGTTTCCATTGGGGAGGTCTGGGTCTCGGAAACAGTTGGAAAATAAGAACCATTAACTCGCTTTTTAGGTAGCCTAGACGCAAAAAAGTTTAGGATGGTGTTATGGTCGCGCGTGTTTTGATTACCGGATTTAATAAATACACTAGTATTAAATTTCTAAAAATGTCATTATTTAATACATTTTTAGTATATTTGTAATGGTTATACAAATGGGTGTAATTAAAGATTTTTGATTGGGTAGCAAGATTTTCAGACCTTTGCTCTATAGCTCAATAATTTAAACGTACCCCACCCTTTTAAATATGTACAAAAATCTGAGTTTTTATCGAAAATCTTTGGCAAATTATGGCTGCGAAATGTCTGACAGATTTACCGACAGCGATGCAGCTGTGAGATTTAACAAACAACAGCTTTATTGACGACCACGGAGTTCGTCCGCCATGTTACAACCGAGATTATCGGCCACGGGAACAACCGCGAAATTTCATTACCGCGAGTTACTTGCTGATCGTTGAAAATCTTAAAGACTTTTATTGTTTTGAAATACAACCAAAATGTTTCGGTTGCTAATAATCTATCGTGGTATTCGCCTCAAAATACAATCGAGATTTTCCACACGCAATTTTACATTGCAACCGACAGACGGCCGCTTCAGAACCGACACGGCCACTGTGCGACCATGAACTTTGTTTGCCGTAATACAACTGATGTTCGCAGCCCAACCAAGAGCTCTTAAGGCCATAATACGACCGAGAAATTTACTAGCCGCTGTAAAACCCGAATTAGGGGTTCACCAGATGTCATCTATTGAATTTCAAACTTTTTTCTAATGTTTCCTGACTAAAAAAAATCCGAAAAATTTAAATACTTTCCCATGCTGCCTCCTAAAACGAATATAATTGAGCACGATCTTTGTAAAATGCAATATTATTTTACAGCCTCAATGTGACTGAGAGATTTAACGGCCGCGGAAACACTGAGCGATTTTTCGATCGCAATATGGCCGTCAAAGATATTTGACGGCCGCGTTATAAACGACAGCAATTTGAAAGCCGCAATACGACCAAAAGATGTAATTGCCACAAAAAATACAAGCGGTTTTCCAGACACACACAATGCGACTGATTGATTAACCGGCCATGCACTATCTGTATAAATGAAAAACGACAGATTTTACGGTCGCAATAGAGATGACGATCTGGAAAAGTGCGGGAGAGTAGCCGGCCGCGAAACGAACGAGAGATTTTCCGAACGCAAGGGGACGGAGAGATTTTCCGGCCGTGATATCACCAAAATATTAGTTTGTTGCGATTCAATCGAGGGATTTGCCGGTCGCCGGTCCTGACGACGAGAACAACAAAATAACGATGAAGCGGTTATTTTGTTCTGCTCGACTTTCCTATGACCAAAGGTTTAAATTAATTTCTTTTCCCGAATGGATTTAGGCTTACAGGGAAGCCAAAATCGGCCCCCTGTAATCCGATCCATTAATTTTGGTTGTATCGTGGATATAGTTGAAATAGCCACGATCCAACCAACTCTCGGCTACGAAACGGTGGAGATAAAATATAGACGATATAGGAGCTTTGGCTGCTATGAAATTTGGATCTAGCGGGCTTAGACTGAAGTACGTCCGCCCGCCATTCCCGGAGTGCAATACGCGCTAAACGTGTCGTGTGCTCGCGTCGCTTTTTAGTCGGCGGCACTAATTTTGTCACAACTGTGTCCACTCAAAAACCTGTCTTCCATCTTATTTGAATTTTAGCGTCAAGGGGGGGAGGGGTTCAAACCCCTAAACTCCCCCTGGTTACGCCACTGGAAACAAATACCTATAAGATAACTAAGACTCTTCTTCTCCTCTGGAATTCCCAGGAAGCCTGCTAATTTTACTAGGTCTCTGTCAAACTAAACTTTAGAAACGGATAATAATGGTTACAACATTGGTTAATATGAAAATGAAAATTCCCCCCAAAATTAGTTTAATTTCGGAGGATCTGGGGGGGCTTAGCCCCCCCCTTCGGCCGCCTTTGATCATGAACTGTTTAAATTAACGCCCATTTTAACAATGCTTGTCAAATATGCATTTTAATGCTTTTAAATTTTACTCTATCTTTCCTACTGGCTCTATACTAAACCAAAATATACCCAGCAAGTATATACTGCTGGGCATATTTGATCTATGATTAAACATATAGGGGTGCGTAGCTTGAGGCTAGCTCTAGTTGTAGAAATTCGAGGGATATTTAGTATTTTAATAACTCCACGTGGGACAATTACAATAAACACCCACTTAACCTTGTGGCAACACTGCTTACCCGTTTGAGCGATCATGGAATTTACCACATCGTGAAGTTATTGACGCATCGACATAACCTCGACCATATTTTGTACCACTTCCGTGACCGTGTAAGTGTGTTTTCTACAAAATCAATAATAAGGATTTTTGACTAAAACCAAGAAATAATGGTTAGATCAAGTATCGTATAACACGTGTGAAAACATAAATTATTCTAACCATTGATAAGTTTTCTTCACTCGTTGCAGATAATAATATACCATTCACACGTTGGTGTATGAAAAAGGAACATAAATTAAGCTAATAGTTGATATTTTTGAAATAGCCAATATGCAAGAACCAATTAGTTTAGTTGAAACACTTGCAGCAAACAACTATTATTTGATGACAAACGAAGAAGGAAACGAAGTCTATGATGATGAGGGCAATTTACTTCTCTATCAAGATGAAGGTAAGTTTAGAAAAAGCTAGGTTAACTTTGAGGTAGCTTTATTTTCTTTGCAGGCATTCACTCTGAAGTCAGTGTTACAAGGGTTCAACCCTAGATTTTAAAAATATTTTAAGTGTGCTCTCGGATTTCTGAGCTAAACTCTCCAAACAGGGTTGGATGGGTGTTGCGGCATTACCGAAGCCTAGATTTGTAGTGTTCCCCCAACAACCTTGTCAGAAGTGGTATTCCCTCTAATTTACCCACAATTCCTTTTTTTGAGTGGCTCTCAAATGAGCGCATGGTCCTAAGCCCCAGCTTGATGGGCCTAGTAGTAAATCTGGCACTGTCTACAAACCGAATTGAGTCACAACAATTTTGGAGTTCAACTCTTTTATTAAATTCGATGCTGGTGTTAACCCTTTTAGTGCTACAGCGTCGCTCACAGCGACGACGTAGTTTTCGCCCTCAGTGCAATGCTGACAGCGACTAACTTATTCGTATTTCGTATAGTACGCTTTAAATCCGATAACTTATTGGCTGGTTAATGCGTCAGTCTGTTCCAGGGCTTGTAACAGGTTATTTTTTTTAAGTTTTTTTTTGTTATTTTTTTGCTCTTGGTTATTTTTTGTTTTTTTTGGAATTTGGTTATTTTTGTTATTTTTTGAAATTTAGGTTTTTTTTATTTTTTTCAACCTCAAGAACTGCTACAAGCCCTGTTCACACTATACGTCTGTCAGACAATCTCGTAGCAGCATCGCGCCCGACAAAACTCGTCATCCTACATTGCGTGAAAACCAAGTCTCGTGTGTGTGAAAACCAAGTCTCGCCGTCAAATCTAGGCAGATTTGTGATTAGTCTGTCGAGATTTTCTTTTTTACCAAGGTTAAGAATGTATTATCCCCAATTTAACGCCGGTTTACTAATTTTTATGATATTTTTTGTTTATAAAAGGTTATTTTTTGGTTATTTTTTTCTCATTTTAGTTATTTTTTAATTTTTTTCAACCTCAAGAACTGTTACAAGCCCTGCTGTTCCAAAGGCTTTGTATTATCGATCGGCGAAGTATTTTGCTCCCCTACTGTCACTAAGGATAATCTGTTTACGTTTCAATTATTTGTTTTTCTTTTCATGGCGTCCGAAGGCTAGACAGAGTTGCGTAGTTGCGTCCGTATTTCGCGCTGTTCTTGATTTTTAAGAGTTGTTTATAATAATCCGACCTTTTAGTAATTAGTTTATAGTTGTAAATTTGTTATTTCGTACGGTTATTCGTTTATAGTTGTTCGTGTAATGTAAATAATATCCATAGAAGACGCAGTGTACGTACGTGAATGTTTCTAAGACAATGGATCGGGAAAACTTTGCCGGTGATGATGAAAGACTTCGTGCTTTGATAAGTGACATTTCTTCAAATGAGACTGCTTCATTACTAAATGATCACTCTTTTATAAGTGATCAGTTGACCCAAAATTTTTCCGACTTTGAAGAGGAAAATGATGACGGGCCGACAACGGATGATGATGAAGAACCTGTGCCAAGTGAACCCGACGATACATACGAAGACAAGGACTATGTACCATCTTCTGAGGGTGAAAGCTCCAATGATTCCTTCGCACAAGGTAGGCCTAGGCCTAATGAAAAAATCGTAACATCAACACCTCTAAAGAGGAAATTGGCAAACAATCCGTCTGGGACAGAAAAAATAAATTCTAAGCGAAGCAGAAAACTTAGCCTAAGTCCTCAAGTAAGTCCAATTAGACATATTCTTACCAATAATATTGAGGAGGAAATGATTGACGACCCGGATGAAATTGTTATCCCAACCAGACAGCAGGACCCTATAGTAGGCCTACAACAAGAAACTATTGCCCCGGAAGACCCCACAGCCGTTGATGACCCAGGTGAAATTGTTAACCCGACCAGACAGCAGGATCCTGTGTTTTTAGACCAGCAACCACAAGCTATTGCCCCGGAAGCCCCCACAGCCCAAGAAGATGTACCTGGGTGAATCTCACAAAATGTAATAACTTAAGTCCCAGCCAATTTTAAGTGAATATAAATAAATTATTTTCAATAAAACTATGTTAATTCATTCAACCTCAACCCTTTTCATTCATCCCATAACTATTTAAGACTATAAGTTGTTTAATTTATTTAATTAATCAAGTTTACTTCAAGAAAATACAATTCGGTAACGTGTCACTGTACCATCGTCTGCTAGTTCACTTCAAAACTGAACTCACAATATCGAATAAAAAGTTTAATAACTTCATCGATATAACAGCTCGAGACAGCAACTCAGCAAAACCAAAGACCTACAAATGAAATAGAATTCGTTTTGGGAGTAATATCGGCTTTTCTAATGGTCCCCAGCCTGCCCAATGAATGGGCAACTAAAAATAAAATGCCGCCGAAACCCAACTCGTAGACTTTTAGCGGGAACGAAACAGTGGCAGTCCAGTTTTAGATAGTGCAGTATAGATTGGGTGACAGCAATTTTTATCAATATACATCGATTTTTATTTTAAAATAAATATTTTCTGCTCAGAAACATTTAGTAACTTAATTCTTTAACATTCAGGTAACGCAATTTTTAACGAAATTATAAGAGTGTCATTGTTTAAAACTTAGTTTGACTCAAGTTTGTTGTTACGCAAACATAACCTCAATTTCCCAAGTTCTCATTATGCCGTGTTCCGATGATATAACGTATAACATCTGGAAATTACCATCCTGTAACGATCATTTCAGTAACGTTACAGGAGAGGTAAAGTGTGATAAATAAGTAATAACAGTAATAGTAATGGCAAAAAATAATAGTATTTATCAAAACAAATTAAAAATATTATCTCATAAATCTCGATAGCCTTATTTTTATTCAATTTTCAACAAAATGGTAACACCTTTACCTCTCCAGTAATGTTACTGAAATGAGCGCTACTGGATGGTAATATTGTTATTATATTATTATCACTATAAATTTGTTATTTCACTATATTTAATTAATGATTAATTAATCTTTGTCTTCTTTACATTAAACATTTGATTATTTACATATTTTATTGTTGTTTTTGTTCATTTTAAAAGCGTTACCTGATTGTATCTGCTCCATTTAACCCTTTTAGTGCCAGGATCTCGTAACGAGACGCGCACACTAACTACCGCTAGTGCCAGGATCTCTTACCGAGATCCTGTCTCTAACTGCATAGTATGCCAGGATCTCGTAGCGAGACGTTTACATTTTTATACATATAAAATATATTTTTTCGTTTTTAGTGGCCAGTAATTTGGCATTTACTGGCCAGCTGGAATTCGTGCCAAATGCCTTTCTATAGTCAAATCTTTCGTTTCATGTGACTTTTCTCCTGAAGTGTCTTTATGGTTTGCTGAAATGACATACTGAAATGCAAACAGCTGTTGGCAGACAAATAACCATGCATTTCATATGGCGGTGATGCAACTTCGATTGTGTGATTTTTAGGCTATGTTTTTGTTTTACCTATAGGGTTATAATTGAAATAAAGTTTGTATTTTGTTATTGTGGATCTTTTTAAATGTTAAATGATGTTTCTAGTGTAAATATGGAATACGAATACTGTTTTAAGTAGGTTGCTTAGTGACGTTGTTCAACTCTGCATTGTTGCAAGGTTATCGTTTTATTTTGTTAATTCATAACCTATTACAGTAAATTTATGTTTTATACATGGTTTTTACTTGTTTTTTAACGTAGTTTCACATAAAACTAATAAAAATTGCATCAGAGTAAAATCTAAATTTTTTTTAGTGTAAACATAAAAAATTAGTATGATGCAAAAATTTTTTTAAATTTATTAACATTTATTTTTACCAGAAACTTTAAATTTGTCTTTCTTCTTGTCATTTATAAATATTAGAGGTATTTAGAAACAAATAAAAAAATTGTTAAAAAATGTTAATAAATAAATTTTTAGTGATTTTTTTCCCAAACCTTTACATTTTTGCTAAAAAAGGTGTGGCACTTCTTGCAGGTAACAATGAAAAAATGTCCGGCACTTCTTGCACCTACATTAATTTTTTTTCCGGCACTAAAAGGGTTAAAAAAAGGAAAAAAATAGTAAATGAAAAAATTTAGCTCTGCTGGTGTAAAAATTAATCTACTACAGTATCATATATTTAATTTCGTAAGGCGATTCTTTGCGTCAAAATTGTGAACGTCTGGTAAGTCGTAGAAAGATGGGAGAGGGCTCAAATTAAAGGTCTCTATTCCGAGATGGCGGGAAAAATACTGAAATTGCTTGAAATTCACCAGAAAACGAGAAATAACGTAAAATATCTGCCATTTAAAAAGCATTGGGATCTAAAAACGTCTGTTTTGTTGACATTCAAACATGTGGTGCTGATGCTTGATTCAAAGCCATATGATAGATGTTGACTATGGGGTTTTTTTCAAAAGGCAGCTAACTATGTTCAATGTAGGCCTACTATAACAAATAAATATTTTAATTTTAAGATTTCAGACTTTATAATTACGCGTTTGAGTATATATTTACAATATAAAATTATAAAGAGTTAAGTGTTTCTTTTACGTTATAACGATGCCGATTTAATGTCAAATGATCGATATAAATATATTATGTAAGCGAAATTTTTGCGCCGAAATTATGGGCATTTGGCAAGTCACAGGCCTTGCACTTGCAAGATAATGGGAAAGGGCTCAAATAGAAGGTCTTGGTGCCAGGGACTGAGGAAAAATACAAAAATGTCTTTAATTTTATCAAGAAATAAGATATTACGTTAAATATCTGCCATTTAAAATCATTGTAATCTAAAAACGTCTATTAGTGTAGATCAGCTGAGTGTAACATCAGCTTTAAATTTGATTCCACCAAAAAGGTTCACCTTTAAATTTGGCCAATCAAAAGTATATTCAATCTTGAATCTACCAAGACAAAGCAGTATTTATTCACGGGCAACCATAAAAAAGTGTTGAACGCAGGGTACCAGAGGTGGAGTGTGGAGTCGTTAACGGGAGGCCATTTTCGGATTCAATCCTTATTTATTTATTTATTTGCTTAGTGTGTACAATGTAGCCTCAAACGGAGAATTCCATAACAAGTACCCTTTAACTGTCCAATATAATATTCTTTTGAACTAGGTGGAGGCTATAGACATTTGTTTACATTTTTGAGTTAACTTAAATGTCACGACTTTCTTTGGCAAATAAATTAAGTTTCACAGTCTGTGGTTAACCTTAAGAATTGTTTTAAACCATGTCCATATTTTTAATAATTGTAAACGATGTGAACTGAGTTGTTTTGAGAACGACATCCATAGCGCCATTGTTTCAAAAATTTAGCCGTTTACTACTGAAGTACGCTAACGCCCTTTCTTAAAATTCTGATACGCACTAGCAAATGTCAAAGTATAATTAACATTTCACTTTACACATTTAATTCCGCCAAACAGTTACCGAGTTGTGAGTGTGAAGGAAACATTAAATATATATTTTATTAAGCATTTGTATTTTATTTATAGGGGCTTTTGCCCCTACAAGCCACTAGTAAAGTTTAATTTGGTCATTAAAAAAATTATTTATAATTTTTTTTATTTTTCAATTTTTTTCACTTCAAATTAGTACATTTTGTGAGATCTACCCACCTACTCAGGAAGACCTCAATGTTCCACGTAATGTCGAGGAAGAAGAGGAGGAGGACATTTGGGAAGAAATTGGTCCTGATGATGATTTCCCTCTCCGCCCAGTCACATACCACGAAATTCCTGGACCAAAACACATGCCTCCACCGGATTCCCCCCCTGTCTCGTACTTCAATTCATTTTTCACCGCTTTACTTCTAAGAAGCCTTGTTCGTGAAACCAACAGGTATGCTACTCAGTGTTTGGAGCGTTCGGAGTTTAGCGACCACTCTAGGACCAAAAATGGCTTCCAACATGTATACCAGAGATGAAAGGTTTTCTTGCTTGAATCATAAACATGGGGCTCATTAGGAAGCCAACAATCTTTTCCTACTGGTCCACTATTCCCGGAATGTCAACACCATGGTTTTCACAAATGTTCACCAGGGACAGATTCCTACTTTTGTTGCGTTTTTTTCATTTAGTGAACAATGAAGTGGTGGCACAGAGACGGTTTGATCCGTGTGCAAAGTTTCAACCCATAGTTGACCGTGCCAACATCTTGTTTCGACATTATTACAGTCCTCATGAGCAACTTTCAGTGGATGAATCTCTTATCTTCCGAAATCTCATACAGTTCTGCAGCAATACTTACCAAAAAAACAACACCACAGATGGGGTATCAAAGTTTGGATGCTTTGTGATTCTGTGACAACTTATGTGTTGGGGTTTTTTGTATGCAAAGGTGCTCGTGTCCCATCAGAGGAAAAACAAGAGCAAAAGGAATTCGGCCAAGGATTTGTTGTGGTAAAGAAACTCCTTACTTTAGGTAACTACCTGAACAAAGGTTTTCATGTTTTTACAGACAACTTTTTTGCCTCTATTCCCCTTGCAACTCGACTATATGAGCTTGACACGTACTACACAGCAACAATCAGAGCCAATCGGAAAGGCCTCCCTGAAGCCATAAAACCAAAGTTCGATGTCGGTATGACAAAATTTTTTAAGAAAGGATTTCTACTTTTGTGTGGCTTTAGAGATAAGAAGTCCCAAAAGAAACAAGTCATGTTGATCTCTACAGCATCCCAAGCCACAACTAGTGAAATAAGGCGTAGAGTCAGAAGGCAAGCAGGAGAGGAAACCGTAAGGAAGCCAGACGTGATTTTAGAGTACAATAAATATATGGGGGGTATCGACATCTCTGATATGATGGTGTACGCTTACTTAGACGAGAGACGAACTGTCAAATTTTGGAAGAAAGTGGTTTTTAGTATTTTTTCCCGGATGATACTAAACTCCTACATCCTCTACAGAGAAAACGTAAAAAATTCCCACAAACCGATGCCGAGACTGAAATTTATGGAAGCCCTTGTTCATGACCTCGGTAAAGAATGGATTTTGGCTAAAAAACAATCTCTGGCAGCTCCACCACCTCAAGCTGGTCCATCGAACCTCTTTGGCGTGAAGAAACTTCTTGGGAGAAAATTGAGGGTGTGCAAGGAATGCAGTAATGAAAATGCAAGACACCGATCGGCATTTGTGTGTGTACGCTGTGACAAAGGACTACATCCTGAATGCATACAAAATCACACGTGTAAGTAGACTAGCAATAAAAGAAGTGGACTCATGTTTATAGTGAATGGACTATATAGTGATAGGAGACTTTTGGACTGTGTTACGGGTAATATTAGTTACCATGGAAACAAACTTTATAGCCGAAATGGTAAGAAACTTTTATTTTTTTTTAGAACTAGCTTTTTTTTGTTTTATAGGCCTAAGCAATTTTTTCACAGCGTTCAATTGTTTCTTACTTTGAAATAATTTACATCTACTCTCACAAATTACAGACAGGTATTTGAAAAAACAAACCAAGTTCCATTTTGTACATTTTATTTTATAAATCACTTCATTACAAACATTGAATGATAATTTTTTCAACAAAATCTTCAGAAAATAATTGTCTTTAGCATTATAAAATTAGTTTTACTGTGTAAAATATACCAGTAATTTTTATATTATGTAAAAATAGAAAAATATACTTTTGTAAATAAAATATTGTATTTTTGTCATTTTGTTTTATTCTTATTCCATACTATATATCAAAAATATCTTCAAATATTCTAGCACAAACATAAATGTGATATATAAAACTAATCTGGTACATATATTTTGAAAAAAAAAAAAAAACAGATAATGAATATTTTATCAATGCTTGGGATTTTGGAAAAAGTGTCATAAAATTTGTTTTTTGCCTAAAAAATTTAGTTTATGGGTAATGACAAATTTTTTTCACCAGTTTGCTCATAATTGCATATACTTTACAGTAAAATCATTGGTTATTACATAATAAATAGTTCTGAAGCTTTTATTTCATGTCAAATTATAAAAATAAAATTTTGTAAAAATAAATTTCAAACTTTTTGCAAATTTTTTTTGGGTTTGAAAATTGAACTAAGAGTATTATTGTTATTAGTAGATTTATTAATGTACAAAACAAAAAAAGTTTTGTAAAAATCTTTTGACAAATAAGGGAGATATGATTTTTTTCCTAGAACCATGCATAAATGGTCAGATTCCCTATCACTTTTCAGCATGGAACTGGGGAAAAGCAATAGCACTAAAAGGGTTAATTGTTGGTTGTCAGTTTTATTAAAACAGTGTGAGAGGTAAACACAGTAGATTGTCTCAAAACTTATGGCAGGCTAAATAGGCCTAAGTAAAATTTGATACAGCCCACATTTTATTTTTAGGGTTGCCATAATTTTGTAAGTGAAATCAAGACATTCCTTCTCAAGGAATTTAAATCCCCACTCTTCCTCCCCAAAATATGTCTATGCAAAATATTAAAAATCATTCTTTGTGGTCTATTACTAGGGCCGGGACACCGGTATTTTGCTCTTGTTCCGGATGTCCCGGCTGGTTTTTCTGATGTCCCAGTCAGTTTTTAAATTGCGTATTGGTGTTAATAAATAATTAACTAAACCTGTAGTATTAAATTGCGTCATCGTGTTAATAAATAATTAACTAAACTTGTAGTTTAATAAGTTTGCTGCGGCAAACGAAGAAAGAAGAAAAAATTCTTATATAATATATGTACTTTTGTTTTTAAATTGTGTTTCATTCGCATACATTATATTTGTATTTTTCATTGAAGTAGGCTAAAATAAAGTAGCCTAGCCTAATTGTAAGTTTGATTTCAGGTAATACCATGGTAAAAATTGCATCGTTACAACACAAAAAATAAAAAAAAAACTTTTCTCGAATCATTAAAATTTACAATTTTTCTTTAAAACTTTAATAAATTTTTACCAGATTTAGGGGCGCTTTCCCCAAATCTGGTTTAAGTTAAACGCGTTTAAACTAAACTAAGTTTAATTGGACGTTTAAACTACTAATGACTTTCCCCAATGCATAGTTTAGATGGTTTAGTTTAACTACGATTTGTCTCAGCTGATTTAACAAATTGGGGTTTTCCTCTTGTTTTTCCTCATTTCTGCCAACTTGATATTGTATGTTTGGCAGTTATCGATACTATAACAGAAACGATTTTGAATCATGGAACCTTGTTACTCTTCCCTTACAATCGTGGAGGAAACTATGTTTTCTGTAATGGCATCTAGGACCAAATTAGCTGTTCTTTTATGCTTTCTGAAACGATTGGAAAATTTGAATTCATCCCTGTTTGTAAATTGGTCGGCCCGATCTCTTATTTTCGTGGGACCTCTGGTTCTGGGAAGCTCTCTGTCAAAATCCTCTTCAACTACTTCATTCAGTAGTGAAATTATATCATCCATATTTAATTAAGGTTAAAAACTGAAAGATCGTTGTATCTGTTGTTGTATCTGAACCCTCCAGATCTTGAAAGATATATTTGTTTCTTGAAAACATCTTAAATTTTAAGTTGCCCGGGGTAATTAATTTTAGCGAATTTAATTAAACGAATAAGCTATTACGGTAGTACTCATGGTAAGACCTAAGTCCAAGACCATGTTAACTTTTCATTTTGTGGTCCCCAGAAACAAAAACCACCATTCGTTTGAATTTTTATATATATATCTATATATATGTCTGTTAACACAATAGCGGCCATAAATATGGTCTGATCTTAATGAAATTTGGTACAGACGTGTAAAGTGGTAATCACTCGGACGAGTTCGTGATCCAGCCCAATCGGACCACCGTAAGGAGGGGTAAAGGGGGATAAACCCCCCCAAAAATGGGTTTTTTGAGTTTTTCGCACAGAAAAATAAAATTTATCAAATTTTTGTTAGCACCATTGAATTCAGCTAAAAAAAATTAGTATTTTGAATCTTTGCTCTGTGTCCATTGGTTACCGAGATATTGAAAGTGGTAAACACAGTACGTTGTCCCAATGTTAACCTTATGGGAAATAAGTCAAATTCTACATCTCGGTTATTTCTCAACATATCTTGATATAACTTGGTAAATAGCTTCTTCTAGTTCAGATCTATTAAATATTAAATTAAAACCACCCAGTTTTAATATACCTGTGGCAGCAAACCTGCATACTCATTCCCCATGTTATTCTTATGGAGCTTACCAAAGCATGTCAAATCTCGCTATGTTGGATTGAAATATTTTGTTTTGCATTTGAAATTCCCTGAGTGTGCAGGTCTGCTGCAACGGGGTATTTTTGTTCAAACCTCGTCGCGACCCACCTAAAGCCTTTCCGCGTCCCACTGGTGGGTCGCGACCCTCACTTTGGGAACCGCTGCCCTAGATGGTAGCCTAGCTAATTTATTTTGCATGTTCTATCACTATTTTTTTTTTTAGTTGTCAGGTTCAATCAATTGTGAATTAGCATACATAGTACACTATTGCCCTTATACGTACATTGCATGGAAGGGCATCCTTAGACTATGTAAAATAAATAAATAAATGACATTGGAAAAATCAAAAATCTTCTGCAAGCCCAGTGCAATGTTAGTTGTTTGTCATATGAGCTTTGATCGTGCTCTAGTTCAAAGGAATAATATTCGGAAACAGCAACAAAAACTATAAAAGATTAGTTAAAGCTGGTCCTACTAAATTGTGTCAGTACTTTTAATTCAATCCAATGGGGTTATAATATTCATAATCGGTTCAATTGAAATATTTTCAATAAGACATCAAAAAATATATCCTTCCTTTAAATAACTTATGACTTTAAAGTAGGCTATTAAATTTTGTTTCAGCCATGATTAATTGTTTAATGCAGGCTCATCATTTTAAAACCTTTTTCCTTTGTTTTCGCTTGTTGACGATTTGTATTAAATGGCAATGCCAGATGGTTTATCAAGTCATGTGTTTCCCAAGTCAAATTTAACTTTCTTGTAAAATAGCATCGAATCAACGTAGGAAACTGCATTTATAGATGATGTCACTGATTAGACTACAGACAATAGGTTGAGATTAGGTAAATAAAAACCAGATGGCGCAAGTACATTTTCACTAGGACAGGGCGAACCTTGGCGAGCATCTATGATAGTGTAGTGATAGTGTATGTGGCCTTGTAGGATCTATGTGTGGCTTGATAATGTGTATGGGGTGCCTCATTTTACATCACACTCATAAGGCTTTAAAGTTTTCACCCATTGTTTTTTAGTTGTGTTCTTATCTTGTCCTGGCGATAGTTTATTTGAGATGTGAACGATGATGGTACACTCGAGTTTGCATTCTGAGTTGATTATGTGATTTATTTTGTACTCAGTTTAATAGTTTATTAATAATAATATTTTTTCTCAAGGTGGAAGTTGTTTGTCGGTGCCCAATACTGAGGATGTGAGGAGATTGTATGACCTCCCCTTGGTCACTCCTGATCACAAAGAAATGGTAAAAATGGAAGATGTTAGCAAACCTGGCAACTTATTACGCATTCAAAGTAAGTTTTATTAGGTACTAACAACCTGAAGTTAAGATATCAAATAAAAGTTTTTTTAATTCAACGAAATATTAGCAGAAAACTGGAAACATATGTTGTCATTCGATTAGCATTGGAACTATTTTTCATAAATTAACTTAAAATTTTATTTCTTAAATTTGTTTTTATTTCAAAATATTTACCTTCAGTTAGTTTAGGTTCTAGATGAGATGCAAAGTTTATTTTGGTCTGAAATCACTTAGTAAATAATTGGCCTTTATAGGAGCAATAGATAATTGAAATCAGACAAGCTTCAGGTGAATTGTGATCCTTCTTTCAATGTGTTGTTTATTTAATTTTCCATCTTCTTTTTTAGTCAGCGAATTCTTCCATTCTAAAAGAAGCCTGAAATTTGTCAAGGTCTTAAATCACTCACAATATTATAGACTTTAATTTTAAAAGAACTATTGATAGTTTAAATCAGTTGAGTGTGAGGCTAGTTACAGGTCTTTAACCAAACAAGAATTACTTAAATAAATTTTACATTGAAGGGAGGATCATACATAACCCACCTGAATCCTGTCTGATTTCAATTACCAATATTTGTTATGAAGGCCATTGGAATAATGATCAACCACGTGGAGAAATTTTTTTTAATACATATTAATAACAATTTTCTTTTGTAGCTGATACAAACCAAGTTGTGTGGGTCGGACAAAAAAGCCAACACAGCATGAAAGCTACCAAAATGCTCATTGAACTATTTGATTCTGAAAAATATCAAAGGCAAATGAAAAACCCAAACACTATTAAATTGAAAATTTGGGAGAAAATAGCCAGTGAATTAGAAGCGAATGGGTTCAAAATAGCATCCAATCCCAGAGAAGCAGGGTTACGAACTTTCCAAAAATGGAGGAACATGGAGCGGACATATTGGAAATTCTTGAGGATGAACCCTGACGAATGTGGCGAGGATAAGAGACGGAAGAAACCTTATTTTTTTGACGATTTGCACGCTGTCATATCCAAGCGGGGCAAAGGATCTTCATTGCCTGAACCTAATGGTGAGTAACTTAGTGTTTTTGATGTATTTTTTTAAAATTAAAATTATTTATTCCAGACAAAATTATCAGCTTAATTGAATAAATTCGTAGAACGCTTCCGCTCTATTATAAGTTTTGTTTTTTCCCACTTGTAACAATTATAAAATCTTTTTCAAATCAATTGAGAAATTGTTAACCAAACAGCTTGCCATGTACTTTTTTTGTAATATTTAACTGTCACTCTTTTTATTGGTAGTCTCCTCTGAATTAGAAATAATTTCATTTATATCCCATAGTTCAATAAAAATCAGTTTTAGTTTTGCTGCAGTGTTAATTTAATGGAGTTTTTCTTTTAATTTAAAAATCAAATTGGTAAAAAACGATTTAGGGGATTTGATTCAGTGTTAAATTTTTGGTGATATATTAAAAGTTTGTGCAAAATTTGGATATGGTCAGTGCTACCGTTTAAGAGTTACAGACAGCGGGCTTACAGACATCTGGGTTCACGTATTTTGAAACGTAAACGAATAAATAAAATCATTCTTATCATTCGTCCTCATTTTGCTATTTTTCCTGCCTGCCACTTTCCAGCTGTCAATCCCTGTAGGCCTAACCCGTTGAAGTGCAATGTATATTTTTAACAGTAAAAGAGACTGTGTTAACATCACAATGTAATTTTATGATAAACTAGTAGATATACCTGCGGCTTCGCTCGCTGAAAGGATACAAAATTAATGTTTGGTTCAATTGCGTCATTTGTAATGCGCAACTTTTACAAATTTCCAAATAGATTGATGATTTCAGTAATTTTATCTGAACTATACATTTTTAAGCGCTTAATATCTCCATCCCAGAAGGACATGAGAAGATGGAAGGCTTCCTTGATGAATTTTACTTTTTCGCTCAAATGTTATGAATTGGCTTCCATGTGCTAACATAATCAAATTTTTCAGTTAGCCTTAAGAATCCTGAAGAGTCCTAGTTAATCTATTATTTAACCAATAAAATTGGGTTTCTAATAGTTTGAATAAAAAAGTATCAACTTCAGGGGTTTGAACTCAGAACTTTCATTGCACCGCCCTTTTCCCCAAAACCTGTCGGCCAATTTGACATAAAAGAATAAGAGGCATGTGTGTAGATTAATATGTATAGCTGATGTAAATACCACAAATTTAAAGGCCTCAAATTTCATTACTGCAAAAGGCAGACTCTATAGACCTAACATCTGAATTTATTATGTTTACTAATATACCAAAAACTGTTAGAAAGGATATAAAACTATTCTGTAGGCCAAAAAATGAGGACACCTAATTCTCTAATTTTTTCAATCATTGGAGATTAGATTACGGGTTTAGCAGTTTAAGGCGAAAAATTTCGGTAGAAACAGTATATTTGATTGAACACAGCCTAAATCGCTCTCGACCAATATGCAAACCCTCCTAAAATTTAGTTCAGAAAAACCCCGATTCTATAAAAAATAACGGAATGATATGTCCATGCAGTCTCATGACTTAAGTTCGATTACTTCGGGTGATCCGTGAAAAGCGAGGAGCATAGGTATGTGGTATCTGAAAAATATTTAATATAAGATAAGCGTGTTGTACAATTTATTATTTTAGGAAATGGAATTCATATTTTTGTCTCTTTAAAATATTCTAGAGAACTTCTATTGATATTTGTTAATCATAGCTCTAAAACTAAAAAGGCCGCCATTTTTAAGTTTTGAATATATCTTATTTTAGCCTTTCCAGATGTAGCATTTTAAAATCATTCATTAAGGCATCCAGAGCCTAAAAAGAATATTTGAGCCAAAATTGATGGCCCAAAGCCCTACATTGTTTTAGAAAATAAGCTTTAAAAAATAAAAATGGCCGCCATTTTGAATTTTATAATATACCCTATTTTAGCCTTTTGAGATAAAATATCTTAAAATCCTTCCTTTGTATGCATCTAGAGCCTTTATAGAATATTTGTGCCAAGTTTCATAGCCCAAAGCTTTATAGTTTTTGAGAAACTGTAATCAGTGAGTCAGTCAGTCAACCATTTTTGGCTTTTATATATATAGATAAAGATTTAGGATTAAAATTGCAGTGGTAAAGAAAATTCGCATCTGTTATCGTTGCAAATTAATTTTCATTGCCACAATGAAATCAATTAACGATATCTTAAGAAAATTGACAATACCTTCTTCCTTTCTTGTGCAACAGAGACCCAAATCGCCGCAAAGAACCAAAATTTTTTTTACTTGTTTGCAGCATTATGCAGCAATGGAGGAAATTATAAACGTGAAATTGACGATGAAGATGAAGATAATGAATTTATCCGTGGATCTGAAGGTGGACTGAAACGCAAAAGAATATCTGGTTTGTATTTCTACTTGTACTCAGTTTAAGTAAAAGCAATAAAATACAGCAATCAACTTTTTATCTTACATGTTTTGCCATTCTTTGGCCATATTTAAAGTCTTAGCTTTATTCCTTAAAAATATCTTTCCCTCTAAAAATTAAACAAAATCCATGTGTCCAGTCATTGAAGGTCAACCTCTAAGCTGGAAAAACTTTTTCCTAGGTTTTATCCATTTGATATTTTTGCAGATTTGTACAGTACTGATAGTGAAGCTTTCCCTCGGCAAGCCCTGAGTCTGTTAACGTCTTTGGTGACATCGCCAAAGTACGATGAATGTTTGAAAGATCCTTCTCAGCCTAACAAAATCAAAATTTGGGAAAATATTTATATAGACATGATGAAAGGAGGTTGGAAATTTGGTTCAGACATCAGAGAAGGGGCTTTGATACTTTCTGAAAAATGGCGAATGGTGGAGAAAACCATTTTGAGGAAGAAACTTTGCGGCCCAAGAACGATGTACACTCCATTGCTGCGGAAAGCTGTGCTTCTGGAAGTTGAGCGGAGGAAAGACCCAAACTACATTAGTAAGTATTATATTACAGTTGGGGTGGGAGTACTGACCAACCCCCCAGTGAATGACTGTGCTAATGAAAACCCTGTATTAAGCATTAACTTTAGGCCTTCTAATTATAAATAAGCGTAGAACCAGCCGTGGAACATTATTCCACATTTATCTTTCATTGTTTGAAAATGGTGTAGTTGAAATACTTTTTAACATTTAATATCGAGTGTCAAACTATCCTAATTTTTTATGTTTCCTGCTAAAGTAACTATCCCTGCAAGGCTTAGCTGGATTTACATTCATTCTGAGTTTGATAAATACTTAAAATATTTGGTACAGTCAAATAATAGTTAACATACTATCCATCAATTTAAAATCAGTTCTATTAATCTACATGTTATAGTTAATTATTACTGAGGGCGGTCATAAATTGGAACGTATCCAGGGTAAAAACCAGTGAATGACCGAGGAAATCCTTTGGGGTCATTCACTGGAACAAGATAGGTCATTTACTAGCTATGATCTATGCTCTCAACTGTTTGTATTCTTTTAATTTTTGTTAGATTTTTTTATAACTTTTTTGACAATTATTCAGCCAGAAGAGACCAGTCATTCATTGGTACAAGATTGGTCATTCACTGGTACAAGATTGGTCATTCACTGGTACAAGATTGGTCATTCACTGGTGCAGTCTATGACATTCATTGGAGCATTTACATAGCTAGTTGTCTTTTAATTAATATTACGCACAATCAGTAATAACCAATTTAACTAATATTTATTAATCCTTCAAGGACTTTGTATAGTAAAATGTATAGATTTGGCTATAAAATAAGGAAGTAATGTGAAATTACTGTGAGACATCGTCCCTAACCAATCATTCACTGGTGCACCCATTATCAATATGTTCAAATAAACTTTCTTTGTATTTTCATACCCAAGTATTTTGATTTGTGCACAGTTAAATTTTCATGGGGGCATTTTTGTGCCAAGAACAATTTTCCTCATTGCATTTTAGATGTGTACATTGTATGTTGCATGATCAGTGAGTCTGTCTGTCTATAAGACCAAAATGTTAAATTGAGCATTTTGGGCTTACACATGTTTGGGTTCACACAATTTGTAACTTAAATGAATGAATAAAATCGACTTTATTATTCAAGTGGATTTCAACATAAAATAGTTGGTTTACAAAACAACTCAAATGTACTACCTGAGATTTTTAAGAAGATGAAAGAACCTTTTACCACAGTGTAAAGTATTTAATAAAAAATGTAATATTCCTGGAATAGACCACACAGTAACCTCTACTTGTGGAAAGTTGTTTTGTGATTTAATTCAACTTCATATGTAAAATGAAAAAAAATTGTTTGTGGCAATTTTTATAATTATTATGTTTATTTCAGGTGATTCTCCAACCATAGAATATATAAACCCGAGCATTCGAAGGTTAAAAAATGGAGAAATCGATCCAGAGGCGATTGAAGCGCTGTTGAAAGTGGTCGGCTCCGGATATTACCAGAACCTCTTCGCCACTTCTGGAGGAAAAAGAGCCAAAATATGGGAAAGAATCTTCGATGAGATCCAGTCTCAAGGTTTTGAAATCGCCGGCGCAACAAAACGGGAAAAAGTCACAAGACTGTTTCAGAAGTGGAGGAACATGAAGCGAGCTTTTGTCAAGTACCTGATCACAAAGTTCAAAGGGATGGAAGTTAAGAAGCCCGCTTTCTACGAGTTGATGTTTAATATTATTTACAAAGACGTTTTGGACAAGGACATCGATGATGATGACTCGGATGAGGAGGGCAGGATGGAGTGGGACGATGACTCGGATTGTGAGTATCCGACGGACTTCCTGGAGTGTACTCAAGGCGACCACGACTACGGGCAGCCCAGCGATGTGAAGGAAGTCCCCCTCCCAGTCAGTTCGGACGCGGACGGTAGACCTACTGAGCCTGCGGGTCAGGCGCTACATAAACCGAAGCCATTGGCAAGTCGGCCGTCCAGATCCCACCAGATCCTCAAACAGATCAAATCCCTCCATGAAACATCTCTGGCCATGCTACAGCAGAATTTTCAAAGAATAATTTCTCTGTTGGAGACCCAAATCAGTGAACAGAACAGGCTCACTAACGTGATCTCGGATTATATTATGAGTCAGACTGCTAGATCGAAAGCGAAGAATGGTCACAGGACAGATCGTTTAAAAAGTGGTAATGCTAATAATGAAACGAGAAATAACACTTTGAAAGGTGAAAGTTCTCTTAGCTGATATGAATATTTCTTTTTATCAAACAATAGTGAATTTTCTGGTACAAATTTATAATACTCCGTTATTTATTTCTCAAACTGGTGTTGATTGTTGGTTGTGGCTATTAGCAATGTCATTTTGTCAAGCGAATAGCTACTGTGTCAATTGTTTGTTTGTGTTTGTTTTATTTAATACATAAAAGTTCTTTTAACAACTATGTATTCATAGTGTCGATGAAGATGTAATCAAAGAAAATCTTATTTGGCACTATCTATTTTTTTGTGAATTTTACAAAAAAAACTCATATAGCACGTTTGTTTTATACAAGATTTTGTCTACTTACAGCAAAAAAAATAATTTGTAGTGTTCTTAATGTAGCTTTAGGATTGAGCCCAAGTTATCTTTTGCATGTCTCTAAGAAATCAAAGAAAAAATAAAAGTTAGTAATCGTAAACATCACATTGTAAGATACCTTAGTTTGGTTTATGATGATGGGTTTTATTCTGTTACTCAGATTCAGCAAAAAACAATCCCATTCTCTCTCTTAAACTTAATTTTCAAATTGGTGTAAGGTAAAATCACACAATTTTAATTTTTAAGTAAAAATAAGCAAGTTGTATGTTTTAGATGTCCTCAGCATTTATCGGGGTTGATGCCTTTTATAATTCCACAGTTCTCATTTGTAAAACATTGTACGTCTTAAGCAACATGGTTCTTTGTTCAAGGAGAGATAATAACTCCAATTGAATCGTGTAAAATCAGCAGCATTCACGAATCAATCCTAAAACTGAGGTGCAGAACAAACTGTTAACTTTTTAATTTGTTTTTGTTTTGTTATGAATTTTTAAACACAACAGCCTCTAGATGTTGGTCTAAATAATGTTTGAATTAATTAAAAATTTTTGAGACACATAAATGAATTTCAACTTTATGTAATTTTGATTTATACCCACAGTGTATTGCTCTTTACTGTTGAACTCATTGTAAAGTCGAATGCCTGCTTATAATGTTGACGATTGCTGGATGAAGAATCAGAAAAAGGTGTAGCTTTAGCTTTTTAATATTGTTTCTGGGCCCAGCTTTCATTGATAATTCTGCCATTTATTAACTATCCCGGGAACGATGACTCAGATGCTCTTTTCCAGTAACCAGTCTGGCTAAATTTAATGTATTCTACATTCATCCTTCATGACATTGGTTTTAAAATTAAGCAGCCATCACTGTGTTTAATGATCTACACAGTCTAATTAGTATGTCTAACTGGTTCTTTATAGAGGGTGGTGCAAAAAAGTAACCAAAAAGTAAAAATAAAGTTCTATTTTAGCACATTGCGACATATCTGCTTGCGGACGTCTAGGTGGTGCCAACGAGTGGGGGAGTCTGTTGGAGGGGGAGCATGTAATACTTTACAGTGCCGGATTTACAGTCGGTGGGCCCTGGGTCCTAGGTTTGTATGCGGCTCCTGTTGCCACGCAAAAAAGTGGTGACCTTTTTTTAGTCGCCGTATTACATTTTTAAGCCCTCTGACTCACTCTGCCTTCTCTTGTTTCTCCTTCTCTTTATACAATATATAACACTGTTTAGAAGGTTGTGCACGATCATAGTGTAAATTGGCACCACTGCAGTTGCAATGGGTTTCGCTCACAACCTTAAGTTTTGGAAGTGGATTTTAGTAAATTTCCTACAGTTTATAAAATAAGAAGAGTTTTTATCTATAAAATTTATTTAGAATTTAGGTTATTGCTATACATAATTTTTTAAGCTGCAAATGTGCTATGAATGGCCTTAAATTTGCATTTACAAAGTCTTCTGGAGTCAAATAAATGAAAGACTGCCAAACAGTTTAAAGTAAGTAGATAAAATTCATTGAAATTTATAAAACTTCACTTCGATTACAACCTTACTTTTAGAATCAAATCTTCATGAAAGCCTCAGATTTTGGGCATAACAGTTGCAATAATTACTCTAGGAACTGCTTTCAGACAGAATTTTTTCAAAATGATTGAAATGAATGACCTTTTTTTCCTTCCTCTCAAAAGGTCTAAATATCACAGTTAGTACTTTTGTCCGTAAAACCCAGGAGTAGGGATAAAATTCAATACCAAGTCGAGAAAAGAAGAAAGAGTAAGATAAAAGCAGAAAGAAACTTTTATTTTTCATCACTGGTGTGCAATAAATTTGGTTAGTAATCAAAACGATAAGCATAAGTTGCAGCCGATGAAGGAGGACTTAAAAATACATTCCAATTAATCATTTTTCATCATACTGTCCGGAAAACAGCCTTTTTTAGTTCTCTAAATCGTACGCAAAATGATCATTTTTGGATCGCTTCGAATAGGAGTACTGAAAAAACGTGGTAAATTCTGCCGTATTCTAATGTCAAAATTTGTTTTTGTTACATTTGAAAGGTTGAACGATTTCTTAACTTGTGTTTGTAAACAACTAACAGAATGACGATGACTATTTGGGATAACCTCAAAATTATGTAGTCTAATTTTTTACGATTAAATGGCTATTTATACAATGATGAAAATAGTTGTTCATCACACGGAGGAAAAGTGTCTCCTTGGTACTCGATCGCATTTCTAAGCTCGGCTGCGCCTCGCCTGTAAATTACGATCTCGTACCAAAAAGAGCCACTTTTTCTCCTAGTGATGAAAACTACTATTTAAATACAGCTCATATTATTACTTTTTGGTTACTTTTACTGCCCTGCATAATTGTCAACAGAAATAAAATTAATGTTTTGAGGTTTCCACAAACAATTAATATTTTGCTATATCCATTTGTCATGTTTACAAGAAAGATGATGTTAACTACAATTGAAGAATTTAAGGCTTGGTAGTTAGTGTCATTTGGTGGTTTATGATAACCTTTAAATCTGGAAGCTATATCAGGCATCGACTTTTGTAATCAGGCCAGAGTCAAGTGATGGCAGACTGGGATTATTATGAAAGATAAGTTTTTATTATGTGTCAGAGCAGAGTTTAATAAATAGCCTTTATTTTAAATTTGAAGCATTCTATGCTTCTCGACATACTGTTAATAAACAGTTCAAGTTGTAGAAGTCAAGTAATACAGTTAATATGACTGTGTAGTGTTAATTTCTTTAATGAGGCCTTTTTGTGCTTGGTCTATTTTATGTTCTTCATTCGAGCTCCAGTTTTTTTTTTAAGAAATTTGCAGATTGATAATTTCAAGTTTGTGGAATTACTTCCTGAAGTAGATTTTGAGTCCTTGTTTGGGGAACGAGTTAAATCAGTGCCCTGAGTAACGATTTAACACTCTGAGCAACACTGTAAAATCTATCTTAAGAAAATTTATGGTTTGACAGCGCTAAACCTTAGTAATATCTGTATGGCTCTAATTAATACAATAGTTGCTGTAAAACTCTGAAATGTTCAGTTTTTCTTTGAGTGTATACATGTTATTATTGTGTTATGTCATCATTTCAGAAACTATATAAGGAATAATTGGAATTTCATCTAAGCATTTTATAATGCAACACTTATTAATGAAATGAGTATTAAATTTATCTTTTACCTGTTCAACTGAGTCAAAACTGGACCATTTTCCCTTTGGAGTGGTTGGCATCCAGTAAATAATGTTTCATTTGTAAAGCTTGGTGAGGGTGTGAAGTTAAGGATTAAGATACTGAACAAAATATTTAATTATTAAATAATGGAATGATAACTTTAACTCGCTTGGCTGTGGAGGTTAGGATCGAGATCAAATCAACACAGTAACATGATAGTAACCCAATTTTTATTTATGGGTTAAAATAAAGAACCCTTAAAATGGTCTAAGAATAGTGGTAATTAACAATATCTTGATATTATACATACAGTTGTAACCAGTGTCTCTAGTTGGGTGGCATTGTTTCTAGCAAATAAAACTTTTACTAAACAAATCAAAATCTCTAATTTACCATATATGCAAATCTAAAGATGAGGATTAAACTATATATATATGATTGCAAGGGGTAAGCTAATCTATTTTTATTTAATACTGTGAATTTTTAAATCATATAAAACTATAACAATATCAATATCTATACATTCTGTTGGCTAAGCTATTATTTAAACCTTTATTTTAAACCTTCAGTTGTTCAGGTCTTCTCATTTACTTGTTCCACCTCTTAAATTATTATTATGACTAATTAGTCAGTTTCAGTTATTAGTTTTAATCTGATTAATAAAGTATTATTCCATAATGTTATTTTTCAATCAATTAAAATGTTTTGGATTTTTGACAAAATCATTTATAGTTTAAATATTTGATCTAAATCCTATCCCCTTATTTTGACATATGAATTGTATTTTTAAAATCGGGAGAACACATACCCTCCCGAGCCGACTGAAAAGCTTCTCTTGACGATCCTCTGCGGGGTGTCCTCTCGTCAGGGTCCTCTGCGGGGTGTCCTCTCGTCAGGGTCCTCTGCGGGGTATCCTCTCGTCAGGGTGTCTTCTTCTCCACCGGGGCCTTAACGCTCTCCGGGGTGATGTATGACGACCCTGTTCGTGGGCTTCTTCGGAGGTACTCCATCGATGGTGCGGGGCTGCTTGGCGGTCGTTGTCCAGGGGTCCTCTCTCTCCGTGGTTGTACCGTGAGTGGAGGCATTACTTACTCTTCCACCCAATAGTTGAACTGTCTCGGTGCCCAAGGGCTTCTTTTCCCCGAACTACTTGACTACCTTCCTCTTCCCCTAATCCATGGTGACTGTCCTAAACTTCTCTTCCCAAGATTTCCAAAACTTCCCTCTACCAATCTAGTATCCCCCCCAATTTGGCTTGACTCCGCCTCTTGACCAATTACAAAAGCTTTCTATCAAGACAAACAATGCCACTCGCTGATCACCGAAATCGGCGTTTGTCAACATGCAGAGGCTGCTTCATTGCCGTCGGCTTAAATTTTGTCCACAGCAACTAATTCCCAGCGTATGTCTTCGACTGTCACAACAGGATGTTAAAATCCAATATATCCTGTTGTGAATCCGGCCGGCTGGTGGTTGACTGGAAATGATTCTAAATCTTTTGTTTGAACTAATTTCAAATAAAGTTAAATTATTAAATTTTGTTTCAGAACAAATTTAAAATAAAAAAATATATAAATAGGTTACATGTTAAACATGTTTAATGTAGTTTTAAAGATGTAAAATTTAAATGTTTAAAACTATACTTAAAGTACTATAAGAATTTTAATATTTAAGAATTATTTCTTTAATCACGGACGAGAATTGGAACTTATTGTTGTTGGTCTTAAACAATGGTACAATCGGTTAATTTTACACTGAAAAGTTTCTTGAATGTAAAGAATAGTGCGCTTGTAAAATAAAAAAAAAAGTTTTATTTGCTTAAAAGAGAATTACTTTTTTAAATTAAAGATGATCTTAAGTTTTTTTACTGAAAACTAGAAGCAAAAGGTCTAAATGAGAAAAGTTGTTAGAGTAAAAATACCTTTCACAGTGCTAGTTGCTATCATTTAACTTTGTGGTTTGAAGTATTTCCAAAAAAAGTAAAAAGAAAAAAGTGGAAAATTGAGTGACCCAAGGCAGTATATTGGAGCAAGATAATAATTTCAAGCAATAAAAACATTACATCAGAACAAAAATAATCTATAAAATGTGTATTCATGAAATCGCATAGAAGATTGAGGTACTCCTGTAACAATCAGAACTTTCCTAAACAACTACCTCATTTCAAGAACAGGAGTAAAGTTGATGATGATATAAAATCAGTCTTCTTTAAAGAATTCAAAACTGAAAAGTATTTAACATTATTTTCTTTGAACAAATTTCAAATTAATTAGAACAAAAATAATATTTAAATTGCCCAATGCAGAGACACTTATTTGAATATTTCGATTTAAGATTTGAGACACATTTAATAAACTGGAAGTTGCGCCGCGGGACTGTGAGAGTGTAAACAGCAGATAACGGTCGACCGGCTGTAGGGAGTTGGCACTCGAGTTAGCTTGGCCTCAGTTCACCGCAGACTTTGACACTGACACCATCTCAGGTTTGTTTACCATATCTATCTTTTACTTCTCTGCTAATGAATTTTTATTAATTTTTTCTTCATATCGACTTTTTTATTTCTTAAAATCACAAGAAATTACTAAAAATATGTAAATATTTTTTGTTTTGTATTAAGAATCTTTTTTTGTTAAGAGCACTAACCAATTTGTCTAGGATTATATACTTAACTTGGTAATTTGTAATAGTAACTTATTTTAAGAGGTAGTCAAAAAGGTTGAGTGTTTTCGATGACCACTTGATTACTGCATACTCAATACTAAAACAACATACTGTATTTTACAAATTATTAAATCACATTGTATCCTAAATTCTTAAAACTTTTCGCTTATGGCCCCCAAGAAAAGGAGTTATTCATGTTTGAACATTTTTTGTGCACATGAATAATTTTGTCATATTCCACAAGGTAGCACTGCCGTTAAGACTTATCAATGGACAATAGATAAAGGGAAGAAATAAAAGAATAATTAACTGGGGATAAGTTCAGTCATAAGATTCACGCTTAACACAAAGTAGAATAATTCTAAATAAGTAAACACTTCTAAAATGCACTTCTAATGTTGTTTGTGTAAAGATTAACAAAGCAATACTCATTTAATATTCATATGTGCATTATTCAAACTTAAAAATGGGTTGTGTTAAAAAAAAAACCAATGTGTACGTTTTGCTAAGTGAAATCAAAGAACATTATTTTGTTTATTCTTTGCTCACATTCAAATGCTAAGTATATGAATGGAATAAATCAAAATTGCTATGGATGAATAAGGAATAGATATAAAAAAGTTTCAGCATATATTTTTTTACCAAAATACAAAAAGTACTGTTGTATAGAGCAACATAAGAACAAAAACAAGTAATAAAATAATATCAGTAGGACACCAAATAATGAACCATCAGTTTAATATTCACTCCAAGTTACATTATTTAGAAGCCTTTTATATTTGTCATGCAAAGCATGTGTGAGGAATGTTTTTGTCTAAAACTATCCTGGGTACAAACAAGTTGGCCAAGTTCAGAGGCCTGACTCAAGGCTATCCACCTGAGTCTTTGCCAAGCTGTGTATACTCAGCCAGCCATCACGTGACCAGATCTGAAATTTCACTTTCTTAAACTGTAAACTACCGTTTTTGTGTTTTGTTTTTGTTATCCCTAAATATTTTTACTTTCTCCCCCCTATACATAGTATATAGAGAAAGTATTGTTTTCGTCAAAATTTTCGAATTTGAGTTGTTAGTGGATATATTCATTTTAGTGCTCCCTGAATCCAAAAAAGTGGTTTTCGGCCTGGTGTCTGTCTGTCTGTCTGTCTGTCTGTCTGTGTGTGTGTGTGTGTGTGTGTGTGCGTGCGTGTGTGCGAGCGAGCGTGCGTGCGTGCGTGCGTGCGGATGTATGTGTGGATGTAAACAAAGCTAGAGACGACACTAGTGGTCCGATTTTCATGAAATTTGGCATGTAGGTATAAAGCCGTGGTATCTTCAGGCCTATTTTTCATTTTTTTGAATTTTTGATTTTTAAGGGTATTTACCCCATAAAAACCCATAAAAAATGACAAAAATCCAAATTTCTTCAAAATGGCTTTAACGATTTTGATAAAAATTTCACGGTTTTTAGTGCTTAAGATGACAAATAAAATGACACCACTCGCATCTCTGTAAAAATTCAGGTTCAGAAGTTATGGGGGTTTAAGTGTTAAAAAATACACATTTTCAAAATTTCACAAAATTTATAACTTTTAAAGAAAATAATTGCACTGTTAAATTAGGCTTAAAAATAAAAATAAATAATCTAGTATTTTGAATTATCAGGCTACGTCAACTGGTTACGGAGATAATTGATATTTTAGTTTGGCGGTAAACGCAGTACGTTGTCCAATGTTATTCTTATGGGAAATATTTAAAAACCGATATCTCCGTTATTTACTAACCAATTTTGATAAAATTTGGCACATATTTGTGTGATAAGTAATTGTTACTTTTTTTTATTTCACTATATATATGTTTTCTGGTTTTCAATGACTTGAAGGGAGAAAGTATGTGTCAGTTTCCTGATACCGTTTATTTATATTGTTTTTTGTGAACTACATAATAAGTAACGATTTGAAATTGATAATTTTACTGATCACACTTTTTGAATTAACAGTATCCACTGCAGTTCTCCCTTCAGGTTTTTATTTATCTATTCATATATGAGATTTGTCCTTATATGAGATTTAAACCTTGACCATGGGCCAAGGGGGAACAGCCAACCAGTTGACCTGGATATGCCTCTAATTACAATAATACATGGTGTTTTTTTAATGCAACCCAAAACTTTATTTTGTCAGTTAAGGATTATTCCTCCCCAAGATCCCTGAATTTGACCCCACTATATAATTTTCATTAGGGATACATAAAAAGTAAGGCCCAATTCACAGGATATTGAGCACCTCGAAACAAACATAACAGATTTAATCAAGAAATTCAAAGACATACCTTGCAACATGTGTTCAGAAATTTGATAGAGAGAGCACAACTTTGCATGGGCGGGATTTGGCGGGATTCATTGGGGGGGCAAATACCGGGGGGTCTGGGGGGGTATGGAATACCCCCCAGCATAAGGGGGGGGGTCCGGGAGCCCCCCGGAAAATTTTGAGATTTTTATTGCCTTTTACTCAATTTTAGGGCTGTTTTTAGGCTAAATTAAAAGTAAATTTTGTTGGGATTTTAACGTAAAAACCTTGTTTTAACTTCCAATTGATTTAAAACTAAAATTGATCTAAAATGGTTCAAGAACATTGTTTTTAATTGCTAAAAAATAGTATCAACATATTTTAACCATTAAAATATTTTTATTCGACCATTTGATTAATTAATTTTAAGTTTAAATTACTACATCCCCAATGAGAACAGCTTAAGAAGAATATCTGAATTGACGCTTAAAAAACCACTTTATAGTTAGTGTGTAATTCAAGTGTATTTAGTCGTAGCATAAGTAAATCGTAATTACGATTTTTGCTTTCAACGTTTAATTACAGGATATTGTATCAAAACATCACTTCAAATTCACATACGAAAAAAGTGAGCGTGAACCACGCATTCTCCATTCCCTCTCAATACTCATCAAATCAGAAGGAATCAGCGTGCAGGTTCGCCAACTGACCCTCCACAAATTTCCCTCCGCTTACGCACACCCTACCTGGTTAAATGCTTTATTGCACATACAAAATTGATTGTGAAATTTTCTTTGAGACGCCATAATATCAACTGCGAAATATTTCCATGAGAGCTAGACTAAAATTATTTTTAGATACACTAACTTGGTTAAAGGAATGGGAGGAATACAAATGTATACTAGAAGAATATTGGGGGGGCAAGTGCCCCCCCTTGCCCCCCCCCCCCCCCAGATCCCGCCAATGCAACTTTGTACAAATGCCAATGGCAGATTGTTTGAACACGTAATGTAAACTAAAAATGTGGTCAAACTTAAATAGTAGGTTGTATAAAATGTATAGATTAACAAAGCAATACTCATTTAATATTCATATGTGCATTATTCAAACTTAAAAATGGGTTATGTTTAAAAAAAACCAATGTACTAGTTTAGACATTCACACCTCAGTCAAAGCCAATTAGTTAAATACTCACCAATAGTTTTAAACATTCTAAGTCTATGAATATGAACAAGATAATTCGACTCTCTTTGCACTTTACAGAGGTTATATTAGCATACACAGATAAAACTTATTTGCGAAAAAAGTCACAAATATCTCTTGAAAGATAATTGTAGGATAAAACATGATAAAACTTCTTTCTTAATACGAGATAAAAAATATGATCTAATCACATTCAGGTTATAGATATGCCATGTCGCTTAACACTTAACCTTTACTGAGCTTCTGAGATTTTGAAAGGAATCGTGACTGAGAAATAAAAATAAAAATTTGTTGATTAATCAAAAATACTTGGCTTTTATTTTTTAATATGTATTTAGTGTCGGATAAAAATAAATAATTCAATATTTCATCCCCATCTTGTAGCTTCTTTCTAAACTCAATGGTAATTAACAATTTCACTCATGTTAATTTTATATTGGCGATATAAATTTTACCTTGGATTAGCAATTTATTTTCAACCATTATTCTAATATAATAAAACTCAATGGTAAAACAAACAAATACCTACGTACTTTTGTTTTCTGTACAATCTTTTACAAAAATATTAGGAGTGCTGAACACTAAAAGGAGTATCAAAGAATGTCAAAGAATTTTTGTTGAAATTATACCGTAGTTGTTTACTTCATTTCAAAGTTATTAAAAGAACATTAGTTGCACAATTTACTTAAAGCTCTGCTGGAAGCTCTCAGTTTTTAAATCGCTTTATATTAGTATGTGTAGATTAAACTGTGGGAACTACAATTAATTAGGTACCGGTTTTGTGTAAGAAGGTGTTATTTTCCATGAGTTTTCCATGTTAGAACTTTGTAAGACTGATAAGAAAATAAATTTGATTGAGATTAATTATGTATGTAACTTCTTGATGAAAACCTTTGTTTGTCTTACTAGAATGGATAATATTTATCTACTTTGTAGTGTTTCTAATTTAATACTTTGTAAACACTTAACAAACAAAATTAACATCTATAACAATGTCATGTACCAGCCAAAAAAAATTAATGTTGTATTTTGTAACAAGTCATTTTTAGAAGCAAGTAAAAGTCCAATACGTGCCAAAAATGAATAAGTCATTGAAAAACATAGAAATCCTAGCATTAGCAACTAAATTTGTTTGAATTTTGATTTGGTAATTTTGTAGCCAGCAACAATAATAAATATAATTGTATATAATATATCATTATTGTATACTTACATATTATACAAATATACAATATGTGCAACTACTGCTGTCAGTCTATGAACCATTTCAACAACAATGAATTTCATCCAGCTAAGGGAAAATGTTCAATCCAACTTATTTTACATGCCAAACAAAATAGCCTATAAAGTTTCTAATCCTACAGATTTCACTTCTAAGGCTGTGAAAGGTATAGAATTTTCCTTTGTTTGTTTTGTTAATTCTACAATGCTAAATGATAAGGAGGGAAACATAAGAGAGATAATATGAACTCTGATAGCATTGCCTCGGAACACGAAACAAAACAAAGCTTCATGGCCTGTTGGGTTCAGTCATCAACACAGTCTGTTCCCAATGCCAAATCTATTGAGTTAAAAATAGATAGGCACAACGAACCACACAAATAACACACATACGCACAAGTGTTTTCGACTGCTTAACGTGAAATAAGGTATGGTATTTGCCTCCCAGACTGATCTTGAGTCAATGGATTCTAACCAAAAGATTCTAGGGGGGAGGGGTCACTCGATTTTCCCAACTGTCGATCTTGAATTTCCCAACTCTTGGATCTGAATTTCCAAACTGAAATCATTCAATTTGAACTCGCAATAAATCTGAAAAATTATTTTTGATCACACCCCCTTAAAGACCTTAATAGTTGGAAAATTTGGTACAGAAGACTCTCGTTAGTTCGACACTTAGTGGACTTCAGGGGTGTCGAAGTATCAAAATGTTGAATTATGGTGAGTATTTGGAATTTCACATAGATAAAAGCATTAAAAACACAGGTTGTACATGTACATCTCATAAATTATTAAATACCATAAACCTAAACCATTGCACAGCTATTTTACTAACTTTTATCATAATATAGGTCCCAGTAAATATCACTGGACCAAATACTTGGGAGTCTTAGATTGTTTGTTCAGTGTCAGCAGGTGTCGAACTATACAGAGTGTCGAAGTATCGAGTGTTGAACTATTGAGAGTCTACGTATTCCAAAATTTCCATGCATAATTACTGGATGCTTAAAGTGTAGCAAGAGCCATGCGGTTGATCTTCATTTAATGTTGAATTAATTGAAGTTTAACCAAAAATTGAATAATAGGACACGATATTACAGCAATTGAATGTTATTTATTTACAATAAAATTATATTTACTTTGACCAGTTTTACTGTAGGTTGATTTACTAAAAAGAACGTTGGGAATTCAAGGGCTAGGATCAGTATAATAATAAGGAAATTTGATTATTGTTGAAGTAGGATTATAGTATTACAGTAACATAAATTTGGTTTTACAATTACTGCAAAATAGACAAAGTTTTAGTTTAAACTGAATTATTGTGCAATTTACATTAAATTGCAGTTTAATTTTTCAACTAGCTGGCTAGAAATTCCCAACTTGATTTTCAAATTATAGGGGGGGAGGCTCCCCCTCACCCCTCCCAGTGCGACGCCCCTGACTGGAGTTCAGTTTGAATACAATGCTTTCATCCATGATTAGGTGTTTTAGTGTTCTATTAATTAGTGCAATAATTGTAGAAGAGGAAGAAAACACTGCTATTTTTCCATAAGTATCTGTGTAAATTATTTCAAGTTACACATGGTACTGGGGATCAAAAATAATTCAAGAATTGAAGATTTTTAGTTATTGAGGTTTGAGTTATCGAGAGTCGACTTTTTTTGTCGCAGGACCACCCACATTATGGAGCCGGTGATGCTGCTAGACGGCGGGTTCTCCACCCAGCTGGCCAAGTATGTGGGCGACTGCGTGGACGGAGATCCGCTCTGGAGCGCCAAGTTCCTCGAGACCAACAAGGAGGCCTGCGTCCGCGCCCACCGCGACTTCATCAAAGGTATCAGTCCGTGAGGTCCAGTCCAGCTGTGAGAGTAATGTTAGGCTTGGGCCTCATGACTTATATGACTCAGACTATATTGATTATAAACCTTTTTCATCATACTAACACAGAAACATCTGTTTTCAGTTCCTTTTTGTTGGCTCGAAAGTTATCCATTGCCGGCCTAGGCCGGATAAACTCTTATCTGACCTAGGCCGGAAAGAACGGAAGTAAACAATCAGCTGATTTGCAGCAAACCAACGTTTAATGCTTGTTTATTGGTTTATTTTTAGAGGAATGTAGTGGCAGCACTGCATCCGTAGCAAATGTTTGTTCTGTTTGTTAGAGGTTAGGTTTGAAGGTTCGAGAAATGTATGTTTATGCAAGGACTACGTTATAATTGTATGTTTTTTTCTGTGTAAAATGATGAAAAATATCGTACGTTACACGGAGGGGAAGTTTTGCTGTACTTGCATTAAAATCCCACACTCGCTTTCGCTCGCGCGGGAACTATCATGCTCGTTTAGTTGTCATTTGTCAAAGGTCAAAGGGGGGTATCACCATCAGTGAGTTTGGGGTAAGGATTACCCCCCCCCCCCCCCCCCGTGAAAGTGGGGTCTAAAAGTACACCCTTCGGGATTTTTTAAATATAACTAACATTTTGATTTGTTTGGCTGTCTAGAGGAATAACTACATTTAGTTGAAGAACTCGAGAGGAACTCTATATAAATACAAACTAAACAAAGCTGATAAGTGACTGGATTTAAAAAAAAAAACCGTATCTAGCATTATTCACCCATTGTCGGTAAATTGATCCGATTGTTTTTACCTTGTAGGTTTTTTGTTATTAACGTCACTTGCGTTACTTCCATTGTTTATCCACATTTCGTATATATAAGGTGTAAAATGTCTCTCACGATTGTTAGCTTTATTAGCCGATCAGTATACATGCGGTTGTGTTTTATGGCCTTTTACAAATACACCATTAAACTTATGTTAGTTTTTTTTACTTCTTAACCAAAAGACAACATGATTTCAAAAACTATATTTTAGTTTCTGTCAATTTGCTTTAAAATATTAAAAATTGATAATTGTTTGCAAATAAGTGGTTTTAAAATTAAAATTTTTCGAGGAAGATCAAAGACACCAATAAAAAATGTTACCAGCCCTTTATTTTTTAAATTTTATTTCAATTTATGTAGTCAAATGTTATATATCAAAACAAAACAAATTTATGCTTTAAGACTGCATTTGTTCCATTATTATAATCAAATTCATACAAAGAATAAAAAACAATATTTCTTTCAGTTGGGGTACTATCACTATTGGCAGGACGTTGCCCCCATATGCGATAGCTATGCTCATGACCTCCTCAGATATGACTGCAGACATTCGAGTTGGTATGCGTGTGTGCCACACGTTTAGGTCACACAAGGCCACACTGGACATGCCTCCAGTTTAAACATCCTTATCACTTGAGTAAATATATGAGGGGTTGAAGATAGTGTGTGAAATTGCTTAGTAAATAATAGTTTAAGAATAATAATTTAAGTGATAAGTTTAAATAAATAATAATAAGAAGAATCTAAATAATAATAAGTGTAATTTGGTTTTCAAATATAAAAATAAAATATAGCTTAATGAAATAATTTGATAAATATATTTTTAATTATCTTTCAGGTGTAAAAAGTGTGGATGATTCTAAAGTAACATTCTAAAGTACTATGTTCTGCTTTCAAGCCGGTGCTGATATACTAATCACAAACACATATCAAGCAAGTATTGAAGGATTCAAGGACTATCTGAATTTGGACAAAGAGGAAAGTATAGAACTGATTAAGGAATCTGTCTCATTCGTCAGGAAAGCCATCAATGCCGAACTTGGAGATGAAATGTGTGGTAAGTCCATTTTCCCTCCAAGAGAAAAAAATTCATTCTTACAACTTGTGATGCGAATAGTGAAAGGGGCCTATTGTTGCCAAAGTGAAAAGGAAATTTTAGTTGAATTGGGTCAAAAATATTGATTTTTATAAATAAAATTCAATTGAAAGTACAAACAACAATCATAGAATTGTAAATTAAATATCAAATTGTTGTTGAATTTCACTGCTAAACTTCACTTGCTAAAAAAACAAAACCGGAAAATTCTGAGGAGAGGTCTCTTTTCACTCAGATGGTATCACATTTAAAATAAAAATCAGGTCTTTTAAATATTATATTTTGTATGAGAAAGCATTAATTTACTTGCACACTGCTGTAAAAGTTCAAAGATGAGACATCAATTAATTAATTGTTCAGCTTAGCCCATGTTCAATTTAAGATAGGTACAACAATCTAAAGGTATCGTTTTTTACACAAATTGCCAGGAATTAACTGAAAACAATTAAAAAATATGTTTCAGAGGTTTATGAATAATCATGGCAAATATTTTCTAGTCAGTATCACAGACAATAATAGATAGTTTGATTATGATTAACAGCGCACAAGAACTAAAGTTGTGTATTGACCAACAAAATCATTCCTATCTGGATCTAAACAGTACCTTAAAACAGTTTTTATCTCTTGAGACCTATTACTGGTGTTTATTAAAGGCCCAGTAGAGTGCAAACACACCACTCAACCTTGCACTCTGTTGATAACTGAGTCGACACTCAGGGTCACGATAGCTTGGGATAGCTCGGTCGCAGGCCAGGAAACCATCCAGATAACAAATTTATTCCGGCCTCTTCTCTAATTTAAATTTATATACTTTTACTGTATATAATATAGTACTTTTTATATACTCTACTCTAGTATACTTTTTTAAGTTGTTTACAAATTTTTATATGAATGATTATCATTGATACTTTGGCAATAATTTTATGTGATAACAAAAAACTGTTCTGTTTGCTAAAATTTGGAATCCTTATTCCAAAAGTTAGTTTATATGAAATTTTGTGACGATTTAAAAGTTGTCTTGTAGTTTCACAATACAAATTTATGGGATAAACTGAATGTTTTTATTGGATGTTTGCAATTGTAAGAGGAATTGACTTTTATGTTGATTCCTATGTGCCTCCCGACATGCAGAGGTTTCTCTCTTCCAAAGGATTTGTCACAAAAATAAAATTTTACAGTATTCTGAGAATAGAATACCATAGCTTTACAGCCCTGATTTAGTCGTTGATAGGAACCACCCATACCCAGAATAATGAACAGATATTTTTCCTTCATTATGATTAAGCCTCCAAATCACAGATATTTTTATGTGAATCGAGTTTTAAAATAATACTGTATTTTTTTAGGAATAGGTGACTTCTGCTTCCATCCTTTTTCACACAATTACCTTACTCTGTATAGATTCCTCTTTATTTAACCAAAAGTAATTTTTTTTACCTTCCTTTTCATGCACTGCGGTTTTTTTATTATTCTGAGAGTATTAAAGTGTTTCTCTTTCTCAACTTTAAGTATTTTCTTCTTCCCTTCTCAAAATAAAGGTCAAAACCCGAAGCCACAATAGTTAAAAATAGTTTTAACTGCAGATAGATTTGGGAAAATATTGCAGTATTAACTTGCAAAATGTACAACCCTAAAAAACCACAAAGTTTTGCCAATTCAAGAAAATCATGTAACTTCCTCTTTTCAGCTGAGTTTTAGTACAGTAGACGCCCTCTAGTTTGGCTTCGGTTGGATCGGCCGCCGGAGGGTCTGGCCGGTCCTAAGAAGGTGACTCAAATCCGTCATATCGCCACGCCGCACCGCGGGGGAATGACCTGCGACAGGGTTTATCCTGAAAGTTTAGTTTCTGGCCGTAGAAGCATTGAATATATACCCTAGGGTATATATTCAATGGTAGAAGTAAACTATTCATGTCAGTTTAAGTTTACAGGCAAGCTTGTAAAATTGATGGACACTCTTGACCTCAACTAACAAACGATTGTTATTATTTCAATATTAGGACTGTACTAAGATTTGATTTGGGATTTTGTTTACATAACAAAAGAAAATAACAGATTTCTATAGATTTGTATAGGTTATGATTCAAGTAGTACATGTAAATTAATTAGATCAAATTAATTTCTGGTGTGTCTTTAAAGTAGGCTATATAATGAGTTTTTCTGCTCACTTTATATCCTCAGTACAGTATCGGTTAAAACGTACCTAACGAGTGACGCAATATAAGAGTTCAACAAAGAGACGTCAAAATATTTTCTTTCGCAATTATGCACTGTAAACATGTTTAAATAAAATGTTTAGTTGATTTTTAAGCATAGGTAATGAATTTAATAGGGTTATTTTATAGGGTAGTCCGGCCATTTAGTAATCCGGCCGGTGGTCCGGTCCCTAGGTGGCCGAACTAGAGGGCGTCTACTGTACTGTACATGATTTCAAGTTTAATATATCTAACACCAACCTAATTTTGTGCCCCGCATTTATAGATAAAGATATGCTAATGTTACCATGGTGTCTAACCAAGTGTCTCCCGCAGGGCGGCCACGCAGGAAGGTGCTGATCGCCGGGTCGGTCGGGCCGTACGGCGCGGGGCTCCACGACGGCTCCGAGTATCGCGGGGAGTACGTGGAGACCACCAGCCGGGACACGATGGTAGCGTGGCACACCCCGCGGATAGAGGCGCTGCTGGATGCCGGTGTGGATATCCTCGCGATAGAAACTATCCCCGCGTACGCCGAGGCCGAGATCCTGCTCAACCTGATCAAGAAGTGGCCCAAGGCGAGGGCGTGGCTGGCGTTCTCGTGTAAGGTGGGTCGGGTGGTTGATATATGTTGGGCAGTACTTTAAACATTTACCCAGTAATATTAAAGATGAAGAAAACTTAAAAAAGTTCAAATCTAAACTTAAAAGCTTTTTGATAGAAAAATCCTTGTATTCTTGGGATGAGTTTTTTACCACCTCCTCTTGGATATATTATTAGCTTATGGTTAAAAAATAGGTACTTTCATTTTATTAGACTCTTTTTTATACACCTGACCTGTAATTATATTTGCTTTACTAATCAACTTCATGTGGCCTTTTATTTAGCAACTATTAAATAAACCTTTCTGATGGAATAAGACACTATATATGTATATTTGATGTAAACTGAATGGATAGAGAAATTAATTTATTGATTGATTGTGTGTAGACATATACAGTTAATCCACACAGTAGTGGACCTCTGTTAACCGTTACCCTTGGGACCGAGAGTGTGGCGGTTAAAAGAATAGATGGATAACAGAAATTTCATTATAAGTGTATATTTATAAAATTATTTTATAAATTTACAAAAATATATATATATAAAATAAAAATAAATAAATATATATATATATATAATATATAAAATTATTTAGAAAGTTCAATAAGTGTATATTTATAAAATTTTGGATGATATTATATCCTGTTTAAGTGTTAAACAGAACTGCTATACTGTAAGTTATGTATGTTCAGTTTTTACAATGCCTAATTTCAACACATTAAAAGTACAGTAGCGGTGACAGATAACAGAGAGTGACGGTTGATTGAGGTCCTACTGTACTAGATTTTTTATCATCTCTGATCCCCAGTTTACTTGGAAAATGATTTAAGAAGAAATTGAACACTGAAAACTAGACAAAATGTTTTCTTCTATTTAAAATGTCATCAGGCCTAAGCTAAACTGGAAAAATTCTAATAATTTGCATCAATGATGTAAAAAATCTCTGCAGGGCCGAACTCAGCTTTGACGGGCCCCGGTAAAGATATTAGGCCGGGGCCCTCATGTCCTAGTACTGCCAATATCTGTATTCATTGGTACTGCACCCGTTCCCGACCGCCTTACCGCTGCGAACCCCTCCCTCCGTGATGGTATTCCAGACACATTTTACTTTCTTTTATTTTATCTTTTTTAAGATGTATCTATGTTTTGCTTAAGTAAATTAGAATACTAGCATTTATTGGACTATTTAAGGTTTGTTTTAAATCAAATTCATAAACTCTACAGACTATTTAGGTTTGTTAATAGTGCAATCTGTAAACACTTAACAATCTATAATTAACGTAACAATATCAGAACTCGAGCAAAAGCCCATACCAATCATTGGTCTTCATTTTGGTTGATAAGGACCCCTAAACAAAAACTATGCAATTTAAAAAATCTTTAAAAATTCCTGAGAGATAGTTTGCAAAATTTTAGTGACAAGCATTCTCAACCAAACTGTGCGAATTCTGAAAAATCATCTGTACAATCTTAATTCATTTCAAAATATATTTTACTCATTTTACACTCATCCTCATTGAAATAGTTAATTTTATTAACCTGAAACAACTTAAAGTTTCTAAATAAAATTAAAAAAAAACATTGACAGCTAAGAAGTTTAGCAATGAATTATTCTGATTGTAATTACTATTCGTGACTTAGGCTTACTTAACTTAAATCGAGAACAATGCAGCATTTAATTTATTGTTAAAATTACAATTATAAAAATTTGGATGTCGTCATGATTTAACATCCAAAACTTCTTGAAGTTTCTTGAAAAAAACTTAACTTTCACTTTTACAATATGTTTTGGAAACCCACATAATAATTTTGGACAAACAAAAGGATTGCTTAGTTTGAAAAAAAATTATTTATATTTAGGTTTTTAATGTTTTTGTAAAAAATCTCTGCAAAACGTGCCCTTTTAATTTGAGTTTTACAGTCAAAAACCAGTAATCAGAAATGCATTTAGAAAGGATAATATTCCCAAATCCTGAGTAAAAACAGGTTAAACTTTGCTTAAGCTGTAGATTGCCTTAAATTTGATTGCGCGAAAACTGCGGGTGTAATTATGCGAACGACGATCTCACGTGTTTAGATGAAACGTTTAGATTAGATGATACCAACCGCGGATAGATGAAATATATAGATCTCCAGTAACGATAGGAATAGGCTCCTAACTTTGCAAAAAAGTTAACAGCCATGAAATTTACCGTCATAGAAAATACTTTGTAAAATAAGAAAATAACCATTTGATTCGATCGCGCGAATTTACCGTTCGCGGGTATTCGGCGTGGCAGTGGCGGCAATAGATTTGACGATCGCATAGTCTTTATCAATCCCGGAAAAACTACGGAGTTGGCTAACTCTGTGAACATTTACCTCAGCCGAGCAAAGTAAACAATCGGGCGTATTATTAAATAGCAATAGCAGGTAAAGAGTGGGAATAAATTGAACACTATATTTTGTCTTTTACCATGTTGTTAAAGTAAATCTTTCGTCATAAATTATTCGTAATTAATTTATCATTATAGATATCAGACTTAGTAGCTCCGTCCGTCCAGGCCAACTCTTGAAGTAGATGTTAGGCGGGGCCCGGCCCGGGTCCCGATAAAATTGTCCGGAAAAACCGGTCTGAGTACGGCCCTAAATCTGTGCACGGTCTCTCTTCATTGCAGTACACCATTTGTTCAGTTGCTTTGCATTTTATTTAATCAAATAACAGTGTAAAATTGTTGAACTCAAAGGCAAAATAGTTTTGTTCTTGCCACATTAAAAGACAGAAGGGTGTATACTTTCAACCAGAAGATATAGTCTCTAGGGTTAAGATTTGGGGGGAAAAGCGTTTGGACTGTTGTATAATATTAAAGGCACTAAATTTCCAGTGAGGTATGTGCAATTTTGTATATCTTATAAAACAAAAGATTATTCAGATATTTTTTACCAGATCAGTACTCCCTCTAAAGTCTATTAATAAACTTGACTTCCTTGTTCCATAGATTCATATATAATTATTTATTACCATATCAGACAACTACTTCGAATATGAGTGAAAGATGTTGTAGAATATGGAAGTTTTGTTAGTGGCAAGACCAGCCGATTCATTTACCATTTACCCCAACTGTCTATTCAAATCTTATTTACACTCTCTCTCTCTCTCTCTCAGGATGACCAACACAACAGTTACGGGGAGAAGCTGAGTGAGGTGGCGGCCAAGTGTTGGTCTGTGAACCCGAACCAGCTGATAGCCATTGGGGTGAACTGCCTCCACCCCAGCTACGTGACTCCGCTGCTCAAGTCCATCCACAAGCAGACGCCCCGCATCCCCCTCATAGCCTACCCCAACAGTGGGGAGCGCTACAACGCCCAGCTGGGACAGTGAGTGATGTTTGACCACTGCTTTAGTTTTTTATTCGTTGATCATTTAACAAGGCGGGCATTCACTGCCAATTTTGTTGTTGCTAAGACTGGTGACTTGGAAGTGCAAATCTAACAAAAGTTAACTTTGACAAATTGATAAATTCACTGCAGATTGCTTTTAGACTGATATCCCAGAGTAGACCAATGGCACGTACTGTACCCTAACTGTAGACTGACAGTTCATTTAAAAGCCACTGCTTGTGTTCAATGTTTCGGTTGAAATTTATAATCAGCCTACATTTTCAATGTCAGTTTAACATGTTACTGAGACTGGGGTAAGAAATAATAATACTGTGGAATATAATACCGTACCAAGAATAACTAAAAAGAAAACCTAAAGCTGGCAGCGCTATTTATAGTCTCTACTAGTATCTTCACATCGTATTATTATTTATGAAACAGTATATTACGTTACTAGGCCGGAAAGTATTGTTTTGCTGGATGAGCATGATAGCTCCTGCGCAAGCGGAATTTTCCTGCAAATACGGTTTAACTTACCAGTCGTGTGCACACTACTCAGAAAAACATACTTTCAATCATAACGTATTCCTTGCATAAACCAGTAAGTTCCCAACCTATAACAAACTAAACAAACATTTGCTCCTGCTGCCACTACATTCCTCTAAAAAGAAACCAATTAACACACATTAAATATTGGTTTGCTGCAAATAAGCTGATTGTTTACTTCCGTTTCCCGCAATCACAGTTTGGAAAACCTCCCAGTCCGGAAAAAAACTGTACAAAAATTGGTAACTTTCGAGCCAACAAACAGGAACAGAAAACAGATGTTTCTGTGTCAGTATGATGAAAAGTCATAACAGTGAAAACTTATGACTAAATAAAGAATTTAATTTAATTCCTTGGACCCAATTCATGTCAAGTTAGATTAACTTTGCAAACAACCTTTATAGAGGCTCTGCAAACAAGTATTCAAAATGTACTAACTCCAAAACAATGAATAGTTTCCATCAAGTACTGTTTTATTTAAATTTAAATTCTGCTGATAACACCCGACAGAAGAAGCTCAAAAGAAAATTTAATTCTTGACGGAAAAACATCACAAACTGCACACTATTCCTAAATTTTCTCCTCGGCAGGTGGGAGGACAAGGACAAGTGCGTCCCCGTAGTGAACTACCTGCGGTCGTGGCTGGAGCTGGGCGTCCAGTTCATCGGCGGCTGCTGCAGAACGGACGCGGACGACATCCGACAGTTCCGCCGCCACGTCGACTACTGGCTGCGGCACGAGAAGAAACCCTCCAGGTCGCCGTCAGACGACAGGATACCACCTCTCTCCGACACTAACTTGTAGTGTTTATTCGTTGTTGTAAACTGTGATTTTATAAGATTTGTACAGATTGTTGCTTTCGCTAATAAATTTTGATTTTTGTGTACTGCTGGTGACGTTTTGTTACAATACTGGAATGCATTTTTGGATGGCTTGGAACCTAAAAGTAATAGATCGGAAATAGATAGTATGTGTTATGAAACAAATTAAGAATTAATCCCTAATACTCATTTTTACAGACCTTTTCAAGTTATTTATCCTTTTTCAAATTTACTATTATGTCATGTCGCACACATTTTTTCAAGATGCAATTTAACTTACAATGCATGAATGAAGCCAAATTTCAAACCCATTCCCAGAATGAATACTATACAATTACAGTACTTTTTATCACTGGGGCTGAAAGTGATGGTTTTTGTACAAGGTCAAGACATCAAGCTAAGTGATATCAAACTAATTAATACACAAAACAAAGATTTTACAAGTTGTTTACCTTTAAAAATTAGGCTTCACTTCGTTCTTGATTCTAAATTTTGTATGTTACGTTTGTGTTAGTAATACAACCATGTCACCACCTATCTCTTTTCCTCCTTTAGGCAGGAGAGACCTTATCTCGACCCACAGCGCATGTAAACAGTTGTTCTTTTAGCGGTATGACAAAAATTAATTCTACAATGGCCCATATCTAAAACCACTAAGGAATGTGGACAGTAATCAACTTCTCAAATATTTAACAGCTATTTATTCTGACCTATTTACAATAAAAATTCTGTGCGAACAGTACACACTAAACACATAAAATAATATACACTTCTTTGTCTGCAGATATGAAATAAAAAACATAGAACAGCCAGTGATATGGTATGTACAGTTTACATATTTATCCTTGTGGGAGCGAGGAGGGTCATTGCTCCGATGGTGTCCGGGAACAGACTGTGGTAGTTGACGAGAGGGACGTAAGCTGCCGTGATCACTCTCCCTGCAAACACGACAAACAGGTTACACATTATCACAGAGCAAGGCCAAAAAGGGGTCTCGAAAATCATAAAACCAATTATTTTACCCACAAAGCCTTTTAAGTCAATTAAAGTAATGAACAACCTAAAAAATTACTAAGATTGGGTTCTCCATCCAACATGCAACTTATTAATAAAAGAAGGGTGGGGAGGGTTCACAGGCTTCTACAGACTTCTTCATTTCACAATTCCAGTATATTTCCGGTACATTTTTGAATGAAATCCCAGTGTCTCAATAACATGGAAACTATTAATGATCTGGATGTAAATAAAAAACGTCTTACAGCACTTAAAAAGTGTTCAAGTATTTTAAGTGTTGTAAGACATATTTTATTTACATCCAGTGATTACAACACGCATCATGCTAATCAAGAAATTATTAATTAATGTTATAAGGGAGTGCCGTTGATGACCTTTGATGATTTAAATCATTCATATCTTTTATATCAAGATAAAAACTATTCTTTTACAACACACTTAAAAAATATGATTGACATTTTCCAGCATTAATAACATTTAACATTTATTTTTATTAATTTTATTAATATTTAAGTTCCTCACACAGCTGCTAACTCGCCTAATAGTCCTCTTTTCCTATTTTTTCATACTAAACTTCTCTAGAGTAAAGTGAAGATAATGTTATAAATACATATGATTGATGTCTTCAGCGAAATAATCATTATACTGACTGAAATTATTTATTTCATCTGAGTTAGGATTTTAAATCCAGTATTTCAATTATTTCCACTATCAGTAGAACGCTCTGGATCAGGAAAATAATAGATACAGACTACAAAAAAAGGCAGGGACCGTCAGTTTAAATCAACTTAACAATAGTTAAAATTTTTTTAGGTTGTATTTTTTTAGCGTTCGATCGAAAAAAGAAAGAAAAAGAGTACAATCCAAACATTTACGTAGGTTCTTCTAAAAAAATCCTCAAACAACACAAGAGAACTCACCCGCAAACCAGCGGCCGTGCAGTGAGTTCACGGCGGCGACGGCAGTGTTGATGTTGGGACACTTGACGTAGACATTTCCCTGCGGCGAAGCTCGGTCCACGTACACGTGCAGCACTCCCCCGTGCTTGTTGCATTCCTGCCAAACATCACATGTTTAGTATCACAATAAACTAGTTCCCTATAGTTAATGACTCATTATTTCAAATTAGTACCAAAAAATGTATTCTCATCGTCTGTAGAGGTAGTGAGGTCTGAGAAGAAGCTTGGGTGTTTACAAACAAAACCAGATGAATTTGGATTTTTAGGGAGGGGAAAGAAATAATAACTGATGATCAACTGAATTTGTTGTGTTAATCATCTGTTACATACTAAACTAAAAACATTTCACCTGTTTATTGATTGTTATTCAAAGAGCAAAATATTGATTTTAAATTTAACCCAAGCTTTGTTTTGATTTATAAAATCCATTTCCATTATTTGTATTATTTACGGAAAATGAAATGTGTGGTTTATATCTAATTTAGTTTGTGTGTTATTTCTTCAATGAAAAGTTTAATTGCAAACGGATGTTTATCAATCTATTAACCCTTTTACCGCCAAGAGCCGATTAGACCGGCCCTACGTTATGTCATGAAGCCCGCCACGAGCCGGTTTCATCGGCTCGAACATGCGACTCGAAGTCCGCCACGGGCCGATGTCACCGCCATAGCGATGTCGAGTGAAAAACGCCACGCGCCGATCTGGTCGGCTTCGCGTATTTTTTTGATTGCGCTGTTGTTTTCGGTGATATAATCATAAACTACATATTTATATAAAGGTCAAGAACCAATATAAATGGTTTTAATGTACAAAGTTATTTAATATCGTTATTATAGTACTCTTACTGCAAAACAAATCACGATCAAGTTAGCTGTGGCGGCGGCTGGCGCCACGCTGTCTGGCCGCACCAACAATTGGCGCCAAGCAGTCTAGTGGCGGGATAAGCGTCAGTGTAGCGTTGTTTACATTCGTGAGTCGTTGTGAATTCGCTAAGACTTGTGTGAAAAGTAGTGAAAAGTGTTCCTGTTGTTTTTACCATGTGCGCGTGTTAAAAATGAGTAAAAGAAAATGTCCATCCCCTCTCAGTGAAAACACTTTAGTGAATGAAATAATTGCCAGTGGCTATGATGTGATTGATAATGACGTCGAAGACGAAGATTCGCTTCAGGATTCGGATTCCTCATCATCTGAAGACGTCGTCGATGACACGGATGAAGATCCGACTTACGACCCGAATCCACAACCGCCTAATCGTTTTCGGTTCCTCTGCTCAAATCGCAGATCATTATTTAGCATAAATGAACCTGGTCCCTCAAACGCAACAGATTCTCTGCAATATGAGGAAGATCCTGACGATCCCCCCACACCCCCCAATTTACAAAATGATGAGGACGAGCCCCCCATATCTCCCAATATGCTACAAACACGCACTGAAATGGAGTCAGGTCGAGGAAGGGGCAGCGGTCGTGGGGGGAGGGGACGCGGACGTGGTCGAGAGGGAGGCGGCAGGCAGGGTAGGGGAAACAATACAGAAGACTCAGATAGCAGTGAATGGGAGGAGGTGGACGACGAGAATGACCCCGGATTCCCAGAAAACTTTCAGTTTTCAGAGATTAGTGGTCCAAAACATTGCCCCCCAAGGAATTCGAGCCCCATTGCATATTTACGCCTGTTTTTTACAGCAACTCTCCTAAATACATTTGCAACGGAAACTAATAAATATGCTAGGAAATTCTTAGGCTCCCGTGAGGGCAATTTGTCACCGAAAAGCCGACTACGAAACTGGATAAATACATCAGCTGAGGAGATGAAAGGTTTTTTAGCAGTTATTCTAAATATGGGGATAAACAAAAAGCCTAGCGTAGAAAGCTACTGGTCAACTGCCTCTTCTCAAAATCAACCCTGGTTCAGTAAAATCTTTTCTAGAAACAGATTCGAACTGTTGCTCAAATTTTTTCATATTGTGGATTCGGACAGCCTGCCTAAGCAAAATGATCCTAACTACGACCCATGTGGACGTTTTCAACCACTCATCGATCATTGCAATAGATTATTTCGTCATTTCTTCACCCCTTATGAAAAACTTTCAGTGGATGAATCATTGGTCGGGACAAAAAAAAGGGTGGCATTAACACAATACATACCGAAAAAAAAAACATCACCGCTGGGGAATTAAATTATGGGTTTTGTGCGATGCGGACACTAAATATTGTTCACAGTTTTACTGTTACAAGGGAGCAAAGTACGAAACTGACCGAGACAAAATCAACAAGTATGGTTTGGGCCCTACAGTGGTGGTCAAACTTTTGGAAATGGCAAACCTGTTAAATAAAGGGTACCACATTTTTTTGGACAATTTCTTTGTTACCAAAAATCTAGCAAGATATTTATACACCAAACAAACTTACCTAACTGGTACTGTTAGGGTAGACCGGAAAGGTGTTCCTCGCCAGTTAAAAGGAAAATATGAAGTCGGCAAAAAGGTTTATGTCAGAAAGGGGGCCATTTTACAAATGGCTTTTAGAGAAAAGGCCACAAACAAAACCCAATTCATAGTACTATCATCCAAGTCCAGGACAGGAAATGTAAGATATTCAATAAGGAGAAGTGGGAAGATTGTCATTAAAAACAAGCCCAGAATAGTCTATCAATACAACCATGGAATGGGTGGAATTGATGGTACGGACCAAATGCTTTATACATATCTGGATGAGAGAAGATGTATGAAACATTGGAAGAAAGTCATATTTAACATCTTTGGCCGGATGGTCCTAAATTCTTACGTGCTGTACAAACTGAACACTGATAAACCTATTTCCCGCCTTGACTTCCAGGTTTCAGCTATAGAGGCATTAGCTAATGAATGGATGACAGTGAAAAATGCTGCACATGAAGTCGGCAATGGTGGTGATGGCCCTGTCAATAAAAAAAATTTTGGAGTAGAGAAGCTGGAAGGCAATAAGGAGAAAAATTGCACCGTTTGCAGTGGAAAGAATGACCCGGACGGCAAGAGAAGACGGAGCAGAACCGTTTGCGTTTCCTGCAAGGCCGGTTGTCACTTGGACTGTCTTCCGCGTCACAAGTGCAAGTAATTGTGTCCAGCAAATAAATGTAAATATCTATGTGTAAATATGATTCTTGACTGTGTGTTTTTTTTTATTTTATACATTATTTGCCTAGCCTGAAACTGGCAGTCTACACTTTTCAATTCATCGGAATAACAAATACAAAGGTATGTTGTAACTTTAATTTTTAATTTTTTTAATTTCCATGGTTACAATATTTATTGTTCCTTTGTCTGTTAATAGTAATATTTTTCTCAAAAAAGTATTGTAATTACATAAATGATGTTATTACTAAGCAACTGTAAGCAATTACTTATGTTATGCAAAAAATTAGTTTTGGTCAAAATACACATTTTCACTTTTACTACAATTTATTTATTTATCAATATTTTCATCTAAAATTATTACCGTATACTCATAAGATAATTCTGTTTACAAAAATATATAGTTTATCCATTAAAATAATAAAAAAAATTACGTTTTAGAACTTTAAAATCAAAATTTATTTTAAAATTTAATAACAAATAATATTTATCTAATAGTAATAATATTTAAAAAAATTTTAAAGTTTTTAAATTATATATCAAAATGTAGAATAGTTCAAGACAAACAAAACAAAAAAAAAAATTAAAGATCTAGCTACAGTCTGAGTGGAGTTATGATCGTCTGAACATATGACACCAAATTAGTGGATTTCGGCGTGGCGTTTTTCGAACATCCCGCCAGCCGGCGGGTCGGCGACCTTCAGGCGGTCAGCTGATTTGGCGCTCGGCGGCCATCGCGCACCATCTCCCATACGCCGGTGGCGGTAAAAGGGTTAAAAGTACATTGGTTGGTTAACTAAAAAGATGAACGTCAATGTGAATAGGAAGGCAAAAGTTGGAGGAAAAGGGAAGGTCCTACACAGCCAGAGTAGAGAAATAATCTCCAATATTTTCAATTTCATGAAAAGAGAAGCAAGAGAAGGCCCTATTTTAATCAACAAAATCCAAGAAAGAGTTGCGGAAGCAACGGGAGTATCGAGGAGCAGTATTCAAAGAATATTAAAGGAAAGCAGAACTCCGAAACCCCCTGGAAAGCCTGCCTTTTCTTTGCCGCGAAAGAAGGGTTCGAGGAAAAAAAGTAAAACATCTTTGGATGATTTTGATAAGGCCGTGTTGCGAAGGACTGTTTATGACTTTCACATAAACCACGGGCAGCGACCGACCATCAAAACATTACTACCTGTTTTGAAGGAAAAAATTGGGTTCAATGGTGGTTCGTGGAGCCTCAGAAAAGTTCTAAAAGAGTTGAAATTTAGGTGGCGGAAATCCCAAGATAACAGGAAAGTTTTAATTGAAAAAGATGAAGTACGGAATGAGAGGGTCAGATTTACAAGGAAGATTCGTGAGTATAGGAAAGAGGGACGCCCTATAATATACACTGACGAAACCTACATTCATGCGTCACATTCAAAACCCTATTCATGGTCAGACGATAGCAACAAAGGTCTGAAAACACCGATATCTAAGGGACAATACGCAATTATTGTGCATGCCGGGGGGGGAGGGGGGTTTTGTAGACGGCGCGCTTCTGATGTACAAATCTGGGCAAAAATCAGGCGATTACCATGAAGCGATGAATTTCAAAAACTATAGCAAGTGGCTGACAGACAAACTGATACCAAACCTACCCCCGAGAAGTGTGGTGATAGTGGACAATGCTTCGTACCACAATAATCAAATCAACCCAGCACCAAACAGCAACTCAAAAAAAGGAGACATGATCAAATGGCTCTCTGATCAAAACATTCAGTTCAGTGAATCAATGCTAAAGCCCGAACTGTATAAACTTGTTCTGATGAACAAAAGTCCCAACAAGAAGTATTGTATAGACGCCATTTTAGCCAAGCACTATCACTCTGTCCTCCGACTCCCACCTTATCATCCCGACCTCAACCCAATCGAAATGATTTGGTCTGTTGTAAAAAACCACATTGCCCTGAAAAACACATCTTTCAAACTTAGGGTACCAGCACATAGAAACACAAAAGGAGACACATTTAACACTAATATTTCGTCCTTCTGGAGGACTTCTTCAGAGTGAAGAGAAAATGGCTGTTGAGTTCAAATTTCAACTGTATGCTGTCACTGTTGCCAACTGTGATCACTTAAATACTCAAAATAATGTCTTAATCACTGTATATACATGTAAAATCACCAAAGTTTGTGGTTAATACTATTGATGTAAACTCACCAGTTTGTTTTTTATACTATTACTAAGAATTAAGCTAGCTGAAGGGTTAGGTAGGGGTGGGGTTAGGTTATCTGATGGTTAGGTTGGGGGGGTTTCTGGAAATAGTCACATACTGATAGGCTAGTTCCCACCTCCTTAGTAAGGAACTATTGCATTGGTTTTTGGGGAAGGATTTTAGAGCTTTGGTAGAAAAGCATGTGTCAAAGTCCAACTTGTGTTTATTAGCATGGATGGCTATGGGTTTGTCCTTGCTGGTTTTAGCATCCTGTCTGTGACCGTTCATTCTCTTTCTTAGGGTTTGTGTGGTGAGGCCTATGTACTGGGCTTGGCAGAGGTTACATTGTAGTTGATAGATGAGGTTCTCACTATTGCAGGTTAGGTGACCATTGATATTGTAATCTTTGTTGTGGAAGGTGCTTGTGAAAGTTTTTGAAGGAATGTACATACCACAGGTTTTGCATTTATTTTCATTGCAGGGGTAAGGTTGCCTTTTGAATGAAAATCCGACCGAACGTTTTAACACTGAACTAAGGAATCTAATCGTCCAAAATGCCCCATACAATCAGCTACCACAAGAAACAGTCTCTCTGTTAATCCCCAACAATCCCTCCACCCCCAAAATTTATATTCTGCCCAAAATACACAAAGGCATCAACCCACCCCCCGGTAGGCCTATTGTTGCTGGATGTGGGTCGCCTACTGAACGAGTCTCAGCCTACGTTGATTCCTACCTCCAACCTCTTGTACAAAATCTTCCATCCTACATCAAAGACATTAATGATTTTCTATCGAAACTTCATGCTACCCAACAGCCGCTCCCAGAAGACACCATCCTAGCTACGGTAGACGTCACATCACTTTACACAAACATCCCTCATGCCCATGGCCTCTCCGCTGCAGAACACTTTCTCCGCAATAGACCTAAAGACAACCTCCCAAAAACTCCATTCCTCATCAGCTTGATCAAATTCATCCTTGAGAAAAACAACTTCCAATTTCTTGACCGGCACTACCTTCAACTGAAAGGAACGGCCATGGGTACCATGATGGCTCCGTCGTACGCTAACTTATATATGGGCAAGCTGGAAGAAGACTTCCTCAAAAGACAATCCCCTCTCCCTCTTTGCTGGTTCCGTTACATTGATGACATTTTTTTAATCTGGACTCATGGTCAGGACAGCCTCCAACAGTTTCTAAACAACCTAAACAACCTGAAAGTCTATCCCTTTCCTCACTCAAAACCTACTAAGCCCTTGGCTCTTCCTTAGAAAAATATTTTTCAAACTTAATGATTGCATCCAACTAGCTAATGAAAAAATTGCACAGATAACGCCAGAAGAATGAAAGAAGAGGTGCGAACACGCTGTGAAGGTTGAGGACAATTACATGACAAACGAAGTAGCTATTGATCAGTTAACAGAATCGTTTGTAATCAGAGTAGAGGATAGTGATAGTGATAGTGATAGTGATCTAAGCGATGAAGAACTAGTGGATGATCCAGATTTCTTTTATAACGAATCTGATGTCATAATCGAACCTGAATCATTCTTGTTTCATAACCAAACTGATTCTGCAATCCACGATGCAGATCTATCACAGCCTACCTTTCAAGGTTAGTAGTTTATTTAATAATCTATATACTTATAATAATTATTATTGTATCATCATACCTATCAGTTGCTATTAACTACGGGTAAGTGAGTTTTCGATTATCGAGCTTTTTTCGAGCCGAATTTACCCTACTCGAGTCGACTCGAGCTTTGAAAAAAAATCAGAAGGTTGAGCCGAGTAACTACTCCAGCTGTTTACCCGGAATAGGTAAGCGCAATCGCATTTGTACGGGTTTTCAGACAGTCGACACCAAACATGAAGAGCCATTTATCGTGAGCCATTTCGCAACGCATTTAATCATAGAAGGCATGGAAAAGGGTTTAGATAATGCGAGTATTGCGCTATCGTCGGTAATTTTAAAAAATCGCTCATAGAGGCGGGTATGGACGAATTGGCCTTTACCAGGGCTTTCAAATAACATTTTGGTTTAAAATTTTAATTTTTAAACGTTTTTAAAGCTTAGATTTCTAAATTGGAGTCAAGAGATTTGAAAATATTTTGAACTTTTGGGTGGGGGCGACCGCACATATCCCCCTCCCCTGGATCCGCCATAAGACTGGGACGGTGGCGTCCTCATATATAGATCAGTTCGTAAATTGTTAACCGGAAAAATGGTGGTTTGGATCCCACGTTAAAATGTAGGTCCCTTAGTTTCCATTGGCTTTTGGGCTATTAATTAACAGTCCTGTCTAAGGAACATGTCAGCCTTAGTCAGTAATAAGACTACAAGATCGTGTCACTATCATCTTTCACTCATCTATCATTCATACTTGTCCTAAAATGCCTACCTGCGTAGGTCGCCACTTTAAACAATGTAATGTAATTAATTTAATGTAAGGCCTAGTGTTGGTATTCTTAAATTTTATTTATTTATGCTGTCATAAAATGAACTAAATTAAAGATAACGGCTCAAGGATTCAAGTTGAAAATAGTGGTATTTAATGACGGTAGGAACAGGTTTAGGTGTAAAATATGACTTCATTACAATGACCTCTTTTTTGCAGATCCCTTTTCCCCTCTTGGCTGTACCACTCCTTCCCTGTCTGATTTAATTGCTGTTCCTCCCTTATCTCCTCTTGGCTGTACCACCTCTTCCTGGTCTGATGACATCGATGTTCCTCTCTTATGGTAAGTATTACGACGGTAGAGACAGGTTTAGGTACCGGTAGGTGTTTGTAAAATATGATCTCAATACAACGAACCTTGATTTTGCAGATCGTTTTCTCCTCTTGGCTGTACCACTCCTTCCCTGTCTGATTTCATTGCTGTTCCTCCCTTATCTCCTCTTGGCTGTACCACCTCTTCCTGGTCTGATGACATCGATGTTCCTCTCTTATGGTAAGTATTACGACGATAGAGACAGGTTTAGGTACCGGTAGGTGTTTGTAAAATATGATCTCAATACAACGAACCTTGATTTTGCAGATCGTTTTCTCTTCTTGGCTGTACCACTCCTTCCCTATCTGACTACATTGCTGTTCCTCCCGTATCTCCTCTTGGCTGCACCACCTCTTTCCTAGTCTGATACCACTAATGCTCCTCTCTCGTGGTAAGTTTAACGACGGTAGGGGTAGCAGGTAGCTTCTTAGGTGGGTGCTGCGGTTAGGTATTGTAGGTTCTTGTAAATTATAATCTCAATACAACGATCTCTTTTTTGCAGATCCCTTTTCCCCTATTGGCTGTACCACTAGGGCACGTGTGTTTACCTTGGGTGAGCCCTGTCTGATGTCATTGATGTTCCTCTTTTCTTCTCATGACTGTACCACTTCTTCCCCATTTGTAGAAGATATCATAGCGGGAGTGACAAGGTTAAAAACTGATTAGTATTCATTAGTACTAATTAATTGAATTAGTATTCTTTATACAACATCTTAAGTATAACTTCAAGGGGTTAGTTGCATACTCCGAAAAACTGTTTGAGATAATATTTTAGATATCTTTACATAGTATAATTTATTTAGATCAGACTGTCTTATAACTGGATCAACAGCGTTAAAATAAATAAATATAAATGGTAGAAATTGCATACATGACATAATAAATACATTGAATGGGGGTTTGCAGTTAGAAAATATGCTTACAGATTAGTAAATGAGTAATGGCGATTTTTTTGTTTCAGATCAACGATTTTCTTGCCCTACTTCTCCTTTTGTGCTATGTAACCTGGCCGACAAACGCAGTAACGAACTGAATTTAGTTTCTATTTTGATCATTATGTATCTTCTGATTTGCATAGGGGCCTCTAACTATGGTGACTCTTTTTTTAATGTAAGGATTGTATCCTTACTTTAAAAAGCTTGTTACTGGAGGGGCTAATGCAGGACATTTATCACTGTGTATTTAAAATACATTGATAAGTGTCAAGGTCCCAACTCCTTTTATATTATAATGTATGCCTATCTCATTTATAGGCTACATTACCTATTTACTTAATATGCTTCATAATTAATCTATTCACTTGGAATCAGGAGAAATACACGTGTTCACATTTTCATGGTTCAACATAGAAGGAGGTCTTTATTTCGTCAATCACCATTACAGTAGTGGTGGTGACCACAGTCCCATCAATATAGCAAATTCCAAAGAGTATAAAACTGACATATATATAACTTGATATATTACATATATAATATTATGTTTCATGATACCAATAAAGTTGAAAGAATAAAAGAAATGTTTTCACTGATAACGCACTGGTAAAATATATGTGTTTTGAGTTTGCTTAGCTAAATATTTAGTTGGCGAGGCCAAATATCACCTTGGGTAGTAAGAGTAAGTAAGAGTAAGTAAATATTGTATTTATAACTATCATATCAGAATAAACAAGGGAATAAAATACAACAAAAATTAAGATATTGGAGGCCTAAAATTAAGTCTTTAATCTAACTAAACGATATTTTGAGTTAATTACATATTTATTATGAATTAGTTATTTTTTTTATTAATTGTTTCAAACTGAAAATTGTTTCGAAGTTATAAACGTAAGTATAACAATGTCATATATGGAAGCTTTTTGGTGGTAAATTTTTCATGGCAGTTTTTCATAGTTATATAATCTATAAGTGAAGGAACCGGTGCAATAGAGATAATCGTTATTATAGGCTAAGGGAAGGAGTGTTCTTTTTCTCAGATGCTTCTCTCGCATTTCGTCTTTGCTCTCCTTTGTGCGATGTCAAGACGGTGACTGTTAACAAAAATCCTTCATTTGACGTTTAAAGGTCGACAATGGCAACGAATGAATGTAGTATTTTGGGTTTCAGCTGTTCGATACACGTCAATATAACCTTTTCATCTAGGTGCCGAGTACACTGTAGATGTATAATTTTTTCTACCAGACTAGTAGCGTAATCATATGGCTCTGTTTACTTCCACGTCATCGATGATTTCCTCCCCTCCTCTGCCGAAACGTCAAACTCGAGCGTCAACTCATACCTCACTAGGTCTAACATTTGTATATTTCCGAACAAATGTTGCAATGTTGCAATGATAGGCCTAACGATTACTATCTCTAACAGACATTAGCTATTGGTTATAAAAATAACCAAATCATAAAAATGTGTACCTACTTCAGTCTGGTATCATATAAATTATTTATATGTAACCCTAGTCTCATTTAAAATATGTGACATAACACAGTAATAACTGACTTTCCAAATGGAAAGGGTTCTAATTTGTAGACTGGTAATTTTTCTTCCTCTGGCAATAACTTCCATTTAAACTTGAGAGAGAACACAGCAATAGTTGGCTTTCCAAATGGAGAAGCAACGGGTTATAATTTTTAGGCTGGTAATTTTTCTTCCACTAGCAATAACTTCCATTTCAACTTAAGAGAGAACACAGCAATTGTTGGCTTTCCAAATGGAGAAGAAACAGTTTTAATGTAGGTTGCTAATTTTTCTTCCTCTAGCAATGACTACCGTTCAAAATTAAAAAAGAACTCAAGCCATCACTGGCTTTCCACATGGAAATGTAACGACTCTTTGCTAAGCTTGTAATTTACCTTCCTCTAGCAAGAAAGTTTTCCTAAACAAGAACCTCGTGTTTAGAACAAGTTAATTCTATCTCAATTCATGATTCATAATTTTTACTACTTTAAATTAAAAACAATATCAAGAGATTTTTAATCGAATAACAAACCAGAATCAGTAAACTTCAATAAAAAAATAAAAAAAAACCCCTACAAGATGGAAACGTAAAAAAACACATAAAAGAATAACATTAAAAAACCGCTGGAACACATACCGTGATGACGTCGTCGCGTATTTCCTGGTCCCAGTTGGGCTGGTTCTCGGCGAGCGGGTCGAACATGTTGCTGAGCATGAAGCACTGCGTGGCGATCGGCGGCGTCGGCTGCGCCACCACGGGCAGCGGCATCCCCGACACGTTGAGCGCCGATGCGGCTGCCGGCGGGATCTGCATACCTGTGCCTGCGACAGCGGAGAAGTGAGTTACAACAGTGACATGAAGGTTACGTGATTTTTATATTTTTGCTCCCAAATGTTGCAACAATTATAGTGTTATTATTCTTGGGGTCAAGACAAATATTTTTAACTACAGGACATGAGTCCCTTTTTCATATTTTTTCATCTTATCTGTCTGTAAAACTTTTTACAGCGGTACTTTTATACTCAAAATTTGAAGTACCGTCTTCAAATTTCATGAATAAATGATGACTGACATTACTTATTTAAGTATATTAAGTTTATACTTTATATTAATTCATTCAAAATGGTGGCCAATGTTTCAAACCTTAATATCAGAAAAAAATTTAAATAAAAAAATAATATATTTGACAAAAAAGATCCAAACTCTTATTGAAAAATACATGGTAACACCATAAATAACTAAGAAAGGCCTACATCAAATTTCCTTTATGTAGCAAATTTCTTTTCTGCTAGGCAATAACACTAAAGATATGGTTTGGCTTAATTGGGGGAGGATAGAAAAAGCAAGATTAACACCTAAACCGAACGGTCTTGCAGCCAGCAGGGAAATTTCACTTGATGGATATTAGCAACACTGCTGGAGCGCTGATACTAACCCTCCCTATACCTTCTTCCCTTTTGCGTTGACCTACGCAGTCGCACAGTTTTTGTTCAGTTTGAATGGTTCTTCTGTATATGACTTATGAAGTTTCACTTGTATGCCTTTTTCAGAGACAGCAGGCTTCGGGTCCTGTTAGGTCTGCCATGTGTTATTTATTATACAGGAGTCTTACAGACCGAGGGTTTCGGTGATTGATTATTCATTAGCCGTTCACTATTTTACATGGGAGTCTCACAGATCGAGGGTTTCGGTTAACGTCCCCTCAGTGAGATTAAGATGATCTGCACATGTGAGAAGGCCAGAGGAGAGAATTCCTACCAAGTTGGAGGAACTGTACCAGGGTGTCTACCAGATTTCACAAATTAAAGTTCAAACTTACCATTTTTTTAAAATTAGAAACATAGCTAACATTTCTTATCAATTAGAAACATACCATTAGAAACATGGCTATTGTCTCCTAAAACAAATACTTTAATATAATCTTATAGTATATTAATTGATGGCTGCAATGCAAAAAAAGAGATTAGCCAACCTCAATATAACCGAGATTTGTGGGCTGCGGAAAGACAAAGTGACACTTCAGCCGCAATATGACCGAATTAATGGCCATGAAAAGAGCGAACAATTTCCCAGATGCAATTCAATCAAGAGGTAATCGACCACACAACAATCTAGAATTTTTTGACCGGGAACATGAGATTTTTTGGCCTCAATGTGACTGAAAGCTATAACGGGTACTACAAGAACGACCGAGATTTTATGATCGCGATGTGACCAAATGGTTTAACAGCCATAAAAAAGAGTTTTACAGTTTTAAACGAAACAATTTACAGCTGCAATACAATGAAGATCTGATCGGCCACAAAAATGGCTGATATTCAATGGCCACGTTGCGGCCGGGAGAGTTGCCGTTCGCTATGTGACCGAGCGATATTCTAGCCGCAATAATAGTCCAAGTTGAAGTCTGCTGCGATTCAATCGAGAGATCAGCCAGCCAAGATGACGATAATAACAATGAAAATGGTTATTTCGAATCGTTAAACAGCCAAACTCAAATTTCCCGATCAAAATTGATATTCATTACTTTTCCCCGACAACTCCAAACCAAGCAAAATCCCCGACATATTCCCGGTTATCCTCGACTGGTAGACGCCCTGTGAACAAAAGATCTAGAAGGTGGATTGATGAGGTACCTTCGGCCAGTTTGAACATGAGGTGCAGGCGACCGGTGGCGCCCAGGTCGATGCCGCTGCGGTCCAGCTCGTCGTTGTCCAGCATGCTCGGGCCCTGCGACAGGTCCGTACGCTCCGTCACCGTCCCCACCTTCATCGGCCGGCCCGCTAGCTCGAAGCCGTTCAGCTGCTCCAGCGCGCGCTTGGCGTCGTCGCAGTTGTGGAACTGCAAACAAAACAGCATGTGTAAATATGGAAGTGAATTTTTGGAAAATATGTTATCCCTATTGTACAGGATATTTTTGAGTTGCAAAAAGAGTCTTGCAGATAACTAAGATGAGAGTTCACAACTGAGTATCACTGACATTTGTTTCACAAGTATTAATTATCAGGCATAGTATAACCACAAAAAGCAAAAATCTTGATTGTAACGTACTCTGTAACAAGGCAAGCCAACCAAGTTTCAACTAGACAGGAATGGTAAATTAAATATCCTTATTTTTGATTATGAATAAATTATATAATTTTTAATGGTATGAAGTGATTAAGATTTTGGGACCAACTCTTGTCCCGGGCAGCCTCGTAATTTTCCCCATTTATTTTCCCTCAACATGTTATTCTGTCAGCATTCTTTTGTTGAATGCAGGTTGTGTAATCGAATTATGCAGGCAAAAGTTCAATTTGTTGATGACTCTTTCCGGGAAAAAGTGTGAAAGATTAAAACTGACTCTTCTGATTAAATAGTCTTCTAGGAAATAATGTAATATTGAAATAACATAATTTTCCAGGATAAAACACTTCATACAAGGCAGAAAAATATAATTTTTCACCAACAGTAAAAATTAATTTTATTTCCTGATAATCATTAGTTATAAATAATTCCTAAATATAGGCTCTGTAGGTTTCCCCATGATTAATGCACAAAAATGGGATTTTTTCCCAATTTTCGCAAAGTGTACATCAAAATATTTTATTTATCAATCCCTCGGCACTATCTTATCATAATTTATACAAAGGAACAAGATTCATAGAAATTATTGACTGAACCAACTTAACCAGGTTTCGAAAAAAACAAAACTCACTGTGATAAACCCGTAGCCCTTGGACCGTCCGTCCCCATCCGTCATCAACTGGATACTATCGATCTTGCCGAACGGCTCGAAGATGCCGCGCAGCATGTCCTCGGTGATGTTGAAGTGCAGCGAGCCGACGTACAGCCTCATCGGCCCCGGCATCCCGCGCGGCATCACGTTCGGCATCGAGTTGCCCGCGCGGTTCTTCTCCGCCTGTGTCTGCTGCACGATGATCGGCACGCCAAGCAGCTTCTGGCCGTTCAGCCCCAGCGCCTGCGGACCCAACGTCAATTTAAGACAGTATAAAAACTCAACAGATAGCATAGTTGAAAGAATTTACGGCAGTCAAAGAGCATAAGGTAAAAGAATTTATGGCGGTCAAAGAGCAAAGGTGAAAAAATTCACAATGGTATAATTTATAACTTGAAGGATAAAGAATCATTCTTAATTATTATCTTAATCATTTTTATTAAGACAGGTACCTCATGGAGGATGTTACCCTGAATATGAGTGAAGGATGAGTGTGATGATCGTGATGGTAGTGGCGCGATCTTGTAGCCTTGTTACTGACTAAGGTTGGCACGTTCCTTAGACAGGACTATTAATTAATAGCCCAACAACCAATGGCAGCTGGCTCCAGGAACAACCCTTCAAAAAGCTACTAACTATTCTCGGGATCGATCCGGCCACCTACAAGTTTGTAGGCGGGCACTATAACCATTGCACCAAACAGCCATATAATTTTGATTTGAATCTAATTTGATAAAATTTAAATTTGATCAAAGAGGGTAGAAGAAAGAATTTATGGTGGTAAACTTTTTAGCTTGTGTTGTCGTCTTTTTAAATCCTGTCTAAATTTCTTTAAATATTAGCAAGTGGTTTATGAGGTAAAGAATCCATGAGTAGTCTAAGCACAAATTAGGAAAAAATCTAAAGATAAACATGAGGTTATTAAATAAATACATAAATATATAGTGATTTTTCTTGAATGAAGCTTTTTAGCTACGTTTAGAGAATAAAAAACAGAAAGATTAATACCCTTAAATATATTAATTTTGAGTACCTAAATACTAGATTTTATCAAAATCTTATATTAAATGAGAGAGAAATATATTTTATTTTTGTTTCGTTGTAGCCAATGGGTTATAGGGAAATACTTATAGTGGTTTACAGACCTGCTTTCATGTGAGTAACGATTTGGATTACATGAAAGCAGGTTATTGAACCACTTTTAGAAAATGCATTTTAAATATTCCCCACAAGAGTAACATTATTCAACATACTCCGATCACTGCCATATGAAAAAAAATTCTTCGTAACCAAAATCTATCAACCCAAGCATCCGAAACCTGAGCCTTTCAACTAGGGAACTAGTAATATAAGGTGGGACCTAGGAAAAACTTTAACTTGAAAACTAACTAAATAAAACACGTTCTTTATATACATACATAACATATCAAAATTCAAATGTTTGTTATTCATACAATACACATATAATTTACACAAACAGCTTCAAAACATTTAAAAAAGCTCACCAGATTGACTGACTCGGGGTCTTTGAACTCGATGTAGGCGATGCCTTTGAACCGCCGTGTCTTGTTACAGGTGATCATCCGCACGTCCCGCACTTTGCCGACGGACGAGAAGAACTCCTCCAGGTCGCGCGCACGGATCCGTTGCGACAGCTGCATGCAGAACACGGTGCGGGCGTCACGTTCCTCTGGGGACAGGTCGTCCAGCGGCGGGCCGTTCCTCCTGCAACAACATTTGGTTACAGTCCGAATCACATTACACGGCCCAGAACACAGCTGCATGCAGAACACAGTGCGGGCGTCGCGTTCCTCTGGGGACAGGTCGTCCAGCAGCGGGCCGGGCCGTTCCTCCTGCAACAACACTCGGTTATAGTCCGAATCACATTACACGGCCCAGAACACAGCTGCAAGAACACAGTGTGGGCGTCGTGTTCCTCCAGGGACAGGTCGTCCAGCGGCTGGTCGTTCCTCCTGCAACAACACTCGGTTATAGTTCGAATCAAATTACACAGCCCTGGTGATGACCAGGGCCGTGTAATTTGATTCGAACTATAACCGAGTGTTGTTGCAGGAGGAACGACCAGCCCACATGTTGCTCAGTCCGTCCATGACACACACGTTGATTTCGGCATCGAGTTTATAGATGTATAAACTCGATGCCGAAATCAACGTGTGTGTCATGGACGGACTAGCAACATGATTTGACTTGATGTGTATAACATTTTGTTCTAAAAGCCCGAAGCACATGTGAATAGTGATGGCCACAAGTCAAGTAGCAAGTATTAGGGTTGGTTTTTTAGTGGAGAAAAAAATACAGGGTGTCTACCACATCAAACGCAGCAAAAAGAAGGGCTCTACAGAATTTTGGAATTCAAACTTAAGAGTGTTATTTTCAGGATGATTATCGAAATGTTTATCAAAATTAAATTATATAAGCGAAAAATTTTTACTTTAATTTCAGACCAGTTCTCTTTCAGAGTACAATTTTCAACTAGATAACTCAACTGAGTAATATATATTTCATAATAAAAACAAGAATTTTAAACAATGAAATTTTGGTACATTTTGTCAAACTGCGAACCTTACGACACCATTCCAGCAAACATACATATGCAATAAATATAGACATTTCAAATTGGATTTCAATATGACACAAAGTGGACTTTGGACTTACAGCCCGATGGGAGGAGAGGACTTCTTGAAGCGGGGGTAGGGCTCGCGCCGGCCGGGCAGCAGTATTGGCGTGAGGGAACGCTTGCGACGGCGGTCACGGCTACGACTGCGCCGCCTGTCTCGCGAGCGACTGCGCTTCTTGTCCCTGCAACACGACACATTGCATCACCTGCACTAGATAATATAACAAATGTAAACTAAGATCACAATAAGTATAATAACAGAAAAAGGCCTGATCCTTTCATAAATATGGTAACAAGAGAAAAGGTGGCTAAGTATAATAACAGAAAAAGGCCTGATCCTGTCATAAATATGGTATCAAGAGAAAAGGTGGCAATTATTTGTAAATTAGTAAACTAATTCATGTTTATGACTCCTTTTATTTATTTTTTTATAATTCCCATTTTATCATCACACTACAACCACTTTAGAGTACCAAAAGACTAGAGAAAATTAAAAGATAAGTTCATTTGAGTATTGATAAAATAAAGTCACTTACCAAAGCCAATAAATTATCAGTGATCATAGTGGTGTCAAAAATAAAAATGTATAAACTATTTTGTTTCTTTGTGGGCATTGTGCCTTGAATCCAAAAATAAATCTTCACATCACTAGATTGAAGTACTAGATTGGAAAATAGTCTAATACAGAAAATTAAAATATTTTCATAGCTTTTGACAAACGACGCCCACCTGCTCTTGCTACGCCTCCTATCCCTGCTCCTGCTGCGTTTTCTGTCGCGGCTGCGGCTGCGCTTCCTCTCCCGACTGCGACTGCGTTTCCTGTCTTTGCTGCGGCTCCTCTTCCTGTCCCTACTCCTGCTCCTTTTGCGATCTTTCTTGTCATCTCTGCGGCCCTTATCGTCACTGCTAGAAAATTGTTTCTATATTAGCGATTTGTGCCAAATATTTACACTAATACTTACGAATTAAAGATTTAAAAGTAAGAGTGACAAATTTTATTCCTAAATGAAGATTACCTTTGTATAAATGTATTTCAAGAACTTAAAAGTGAAGAAATGCAAAAATGTAGATAGAGTTCCATCACCGTAACCTGAATGAATTTTCAGTTATTTTTAAATGTTTAACAAAGAAAGTGACTTTTGTGTTAATGACAAAATAAAAACCCATTTATTTTAATTTTAAATGAGAAAATCAACTAAAAGTGCAGCTTCTATTATTAGAGTTAAAGCAGTTTGATTTTTTCCGGCATTAACGCCTCATAGCGATAATCACAACTCGGTTCTTGCCTTCAAAACAATGATGTCTCATTCATCAATGACAGTTGAGCCTGACATTTTCAATGTTGAATAATTTTGCTGGACCAATACCAACTGACCAAATTTTCGTAAGACCTGAAAATAAAATTGATTTAAAGAGCATTTTCATGGGGAAGAAGGGGGGTTAATTTATGCCGAAGAGGAGTTATGGCACCTGAAGATTTATGTCATTTAACACTGAGTTACTAAAATTACTTTTAAAAAGCAAGTGGGTCTACCAGATACTACAGTAGACAAATAATTATAAAACAATTCTGGAAACCAAAAACTAATAAATGAAATAAAAAAGCTAAAAAATAAATGTTGTCAGAATCGTAACTATTGTTAAGTGACGAAGAACTCTTAGCTGCTCTATGGGTTCCACAGACAATCTGAAAGTTAAAACAGCAATTAAAATTATGATACTTGAAAAAAACATCAAGATACCTATAAGATCAGAAACTTCCATCTTTCAACAAGATCATAATCAAAAGCTCTGTATGTTATTGCTTTTTTTAAAGATTTTGAATAGTTTATTAACAAAACTTTGATACAACTCTACTGATTTTGAAAGAAATATATAGATTGGAAGTTTAACAATTTCCTCTCAACTTAAGAATCCTGTAGTAGCATATCACTTGGGATGTGATTAACAAACTACATATTTTCTGTAGCTTTTTAAAAAAGTAAAAAAAGCTTTCAGAGCACAAATTCTGATTGTATATTTATATTTAAACTAAATATTTAATTCTATTAACCCCTTGTTTAGGCTTTAATAATTATTTGACTTATTTTTAGATGTATATACTAAGTATATATTATTTTTCATCATCCCTTTGGGTTTTCTTCTGAGAGACATCACTTTGGATGTCAAGAAAACTGGCACCTTTAGTTTTATAAGTAATGTAATTTTACAAAACGCTGATGTATGATATTGAGAAGAGGTGACCTAACGGAATGTGTATATTCACAAATGTACATAAAACACAAAAACAACAAATGTGACTTGTGAATCCGGTTACAAATTGCAGTAGCACAAAAGCGATACTTACCAATAATTGGCTCACGGGCCATGACAACCACAGCAATCAACATAGGCTACAGAATTAATATCTTATCCAACCTACAAGAACAAGAGAATAACACTATTTATTTCATTGGCAGTTGAATGATCTTTAAAACTTTTAAATTTGTACCTTTGATGCGCTTTTCAATAAACCGGTTACAATTTGAGTTGTCCTTAAACAGAAATATTAAATTAACCGCAGCAAAGTTATTAAATTTGATTACAAGCGGAAAATATTATCCATGCAGTTTTCCGAAATAGAAATTAAAAACAATGATATTGTTTAAATATTAATAAAGTACCGAAACTCTGTGATAAATTATTATAGCCAAATTTAAATTGCTTTAATTTCCGTTCAAAATATTAGGATGAATCCTAGAGCCTTTACAAGCAACACACGAAGTGATTGAACCCAATATGTGAAGTGCCACATTTACCTAAGTGTTCAAGTGAAATAATGAGACTTGTGTGTGAAAACCATCCACCACCAATTTTTTTTACTTAACATTAAACTGAGAAGAGTAAATTCAACTTACCCATGTGATTTAGTGTTGTGCGAAGTTCCGTTCTCCTTGTTCCTACCGCCATTGCTCTCGTCCTATGAAACAGCACAAAGTTGGTAATCCACGCCAACGATGACAGGCAACAGCGAAACAGAACACAATAAAATTACATTAATAATATTTAGTGGTTCCACAATAAATGACACTGTGGCGAGGCAGGGGAAGGGGTGGAGGGGATGGGAGACGGGGAAACTAGCCGAGACCTTCACTTACCTTCCTCCGATTTTCTCTTGAACAGGAACACGATTAACGCTTTACACATCTTTAAGTCTGCAAAGATACACTCCAGTTACTCTCGGTCAAACAATTCTATACAAAGTACAACACTAGCACCACTTGTCCGTGACTGGTTTATGGATTCATCTCATCATCTTTTAGTTTAATGTTTTTGTGCATTTTAAATGCTGCTAAGGCCCTTTGAAAATTAAATCTGTCGAAAAAAGCCCTTAATATTTTTAACGCTTTTCATAATGAAACTACCTCGGGCTGACAAATGCAAAATTTGAGTTTACTCAATGATGTTACTGCTAGAACCGTTTTAGAGGGTAAAATATAAATCTATATTTTGGCAAAAAGATAGAAATTTTGATTTTGTGCCATAATAAGATATATGAGTCGACAGTTGAAAAAGCCCTGATACTCTGATTTGGGCTTAGTAGAGTAGTATTACTCTCAGTTAAACGCTTTCTATTCTGAATTAATGGGAGTGAAATTATCTAATTATAAAATTCTGCTTCGATCATAATAAATTATCAGTTACAAATGAGGCAACAACATGAAATTGAACCGAGGAGGAAAGATTGCACAATTAATGTTTTTGACTGTCCTCCTTTATTTTAGGTCCAGGCTTGAAAAGCATTTGCTCTAAATAGAGTAAATAGGGTTTTCTGTTCAGGGCCAAGACTGACTGACTAAGGCAGGTGGGCCAGATATGACTTTGTATATACTAGTACTACTAGTAAAATATTAAGGCAACAATAGTTAAAAGCTGCTTAGTTTGTTTTAATTTTCTTGACAATATCAGGTTTTTGCCACTGGTTCTGTTGATTTGCAGCGCCAATCTATCTATTAGTATTTACATGAACTAAGTCAAACATGTCCAAAATGGTCGCCCATCACAGTTTTTCTACGCTTGGCAATGGAGCAGGCAACCAGAGACGTCACGTCTAGCCCTACTCCTTCGTCTTAGTTCAGGACAACCAAGTACTGATATGCTGATCTTGATTCTCATTTTATTTAGTTCTTGTGTAGGCCTATAGAACTAAATAAAAATATGATCTCATATAGCAACATGTAGATCATACGTGTTTGAACACAACTGGTATGAGAGTAAAATGCTATCAACTAAATTACTTAATCTAAAGTAGAACATGTGATACAACACCATGATTTCCAAACCACAAAAAGGACAAATTTCATGATGAAAAGTTGTGGATTGAAAGAAAAAGTTGGAGGAGGAAATCCTGTATCTTCAGCCGAATTCTTCTCACGGTTAACAATCACCTAGGATGACAAATGGGTACTTTAAGCCACACTCAACAAGGATGTTCAATGTATCCTATTACTATATGCCTTATTTTTAACTCTGGAATTATCATGCTGATGAAAAACAGTAAATTCAATTAAACTACTGCTTACCAGAGAATTTATCAGATGAAGAAAATTAGTCTATAACTTAAACTATATTTAAATGGATAGTTTATTTACATTGATTTGAAAAAAAGTTTTGATTTTGTGCCCATTTTTAAAAAACTTTTATATAGGCCTATAAGGGTATTAAATTATAGGATAAGATTGACTGACACACATATGAACATTTAAGGTAATTCAGATAAACTGATAGGGCCTTAATTGAATTTTAACTGATTATGAAGCTTTAATTGTCTTGGACATGATTGCCTTTATTTCAGGTACAGTAGGTATAGATCCAAATGCAGTAGATCCTTGGTAGTCCTTTAGATTCTGATAGATTGAATGAGGTCCGATGCTAGATTGTTATGGATTGAATTTAAATAAAAACTTCTTTGCGACAATTACAGAATGTATTGTTAGGTTTCTATGTATTAAAGCAGATAATATATGAAAGTATTTAAAATATCACTTGAATTTGTGAATGAAATTAAAAATTAGATAAATAATATTTAGAAGAAAAAAGTTTTAGAGGCATGCATCACTGCCTTATTTTTATATATTTTATGTGATGTACTTTAGTTTCTGAACTACCCAAACAATCAGAGTTTAAAAGTTCAAGATTGTATCGATTGTAAATGTACCAGTACATTACTTCTTAAGAACTAAAAATAATATAAAACAGCAAATTTAAGACTAAGAGAATTCTTCATAGTGATGTTTAATATTATGTTCAAATTTATTGATCAAATTTAATAACAAACGCCCCTCATAATTTAGTTGATGTTGTTTGAAACTAGTGTGTAATCAACAAGCTAAGACATGAAAGGGTAGTCTACAATAGAGAAAATAAATTTATTGAAAAAAGCCAAACCAAAATTAACGTAACAATTATTAAACTAGTGATTTATGATTGTTAGAAGGTTAATGTACATATTTTGAAATTTAAACAGGTAGGCCTACTTAAAGATACATTATGTTGATGCCTTTCTTAAATTAGCCTAAATGAAGTGCACTAGGCCCTAGGTGAATTAAAGTAGAACTAAAGTTTAAAATCACATTCCATCTTAACTGTATTCCGTAGTAGGATTCTATCAAGCCACTCAACAATCATAACATTTAAAAAATCACCTGAGGCTTATTGTACAACCAATTACTAGATAATAATATCAGCAAATCATCCAATAAAAGTTGGTAGCCTAGACCACTAATATTATCAGCTTAATTTATTGTGCAATAGACCCCTGTAAAATATTACTAGCCACAAAGCATTGTCAGAGCTAAATCCTGGGGTATGGGACGATTATCTATTTATTTAAACCAGATCACATATTAAGATTTATTTAATCTTGTCACAAATCAATAATTTTGTAGGACTAATAATAAAAAACCACAGATTGAAATTATTACAAGAGCAAGCTGGTTTTACACAAAATTATTTAGGCCCTTAAAATATTTGAACACCTTACTGTAATGAACACCTGAACCTGAACACCTAATAATTAGATGTTAGCATTATTATAAAAAAAACACAAGTAGGCTTGTAAAAATATACTAAGGAAAAAGAAGTTTGGTGGCTAAAATGAAGCAGATTCGAAATAAGTACCGTACCATAATCACAATGTAATTTGTTAAAACCAAATAGCTGTTAGATTCAGTTTTAGCTATTAGCTAAAAGATTTAGATCATGATTTTTAAGGTGCCAGTTAACATGAGTTACTGTATGCTCAAATTCAAAATTTTGACTAATATTTAAATGGTCTATTTTAGAAAGCTATTTTTTATTTAAAGACTTCTTAATACTTGTTAATAATACTTGTTCTTAATACTTGTAAAGACTGTAATACCCGTCTTAAAACTTGTTTTCATTTAAATTACAAAAAATTCCATTCAATTTGTTAGATTAATATGTACAGCTAGACCAAACATCAATTAACATTTTGAGAATCTAAAAAATGCATCTTTTTGTCCACAAAAGAGATTTCTTGGGAAACATATTTGAACTTATCGATTGTTTTGATACAATGGTTGGAGAAGAACTAAGGATTTTAAAATGGAGGTGACAAATTCAACTAATAATACATTATTTTAATCCTAATGACAGCATAAGATAAAAACCAAGTAGGTAAAACAAACCAAAAACCAAATAAAATTTCAGAAAAGTATTGAAAAAATAATAAAAACTTAGTGGCCTATGCAAGAGAACATTATTTCCCTCCAACCGAAAAATCCATAAAAAATCAGGAAGTGACAGGTGAGCACCCCCAAAGATTTGCTCATGATTAGCTGAGAAAATAAATGTTAACCATACAACTGTACAAGGTTTGTTTCAATATAAATTGTTCTAGAGAACATAACTCATTTATGCTCCTACTGTTTTATAAGGCATATCAATGGCTGAGTAATAATTCGATCGACGAGGCATTCTAGAAAAAATGTCTAAACTTACCCCTTTATTGTAAGGAGCTTCTAGCAGAGCTTCAATATCGAAATCTTCAGCCATGTCCTGTAAAACACATTTATTAGTTGTTATTTTTTTGTATCTATTATTTGGATTTTTAGTAGAAAAAAGCATATTAAATTAGCCTACCTAAAAATTATAGAAGATGTTACTTTGTAAGCAAGCAGAGTTTCCAAAAGAGAAGACATAGGTTCAAAAAATGAGTCATTGAAACATTTTTCATATCAAAAAAGGTTCCTTAGTTAAATATCATATATTTTTGTCATTAAAATTTCATAAAACTTAATTCCAAAACACAACCTGTCATACCTATTAGTGCGTTTTGTTCTATCACTTTCAAGGCTTGGTCATAATAAATTAAAAATACATTTCCCCTGACTTTCGCTGACTTTTCAAGTCAGTGTTAGGGGACTGACCCTGCTAAGTTTGAGCAATACTGATAGTTTCTTGTTATTTATAAAAATAGTTAAAATCTCGTGATATTATCATATATAGTACATTAGTGAAGAAGGCTATAGACCTCTTTAAGCAACAGGCAGGCAAGAGGGTGGTTGGATTGAAGAATTCCAAATAATGTGCTAATTATCTATTATACTAATCTATTATACTAATTCGCTAAGGAATTTCTTGTGTACAGCAAAACTCCTTTATTTATGAACCGATTATGATGATTGGGGTGTCAAATTAAAGGAAATTTTCTGCAGAGGTTATGGAATAATTTTTGTAATCCTATGTTCAATGTGCTTTGCCCCACTGGTCTTTAAAGTTCCCATGTATTTTAAATGGAAGTATATTTTACCAAACATATGGTTTATATAAATTATTTTTATTTGAGTTAACAGCTGTCTTGAGAAAAACCTTAATGTCTACCTTCTGTCACTTTGATATTTATTTACATTTTTTGGTTATTTTTTTAGTTTACAACAACTACTTTATAAAAGCAATCATATCTTGATGGATTATTAATATTAAAATATAATATTGAAATAAAGTTTAAATCTGTTGTTGAGAATCAGTCACATAAAATAATTTTTTAAAGTGGGTGTAAAGAACGTAATAAAGTAAACCAATATATTTCATTTCACCAATATCAAACAAATATATTCACTTCAAACTGCCTGTCTAAAAGAAATTCCTGATCAATTCTCTAAAGACGGAGACAAGCGAATTAGAAGTTCTATTTAAAAAAGTGTTTCAACTTCCAAGCGGTACTTCAAGAAGGGTTTTATACTTCAACAAGAAATATGAAGGATTAGGAATAAGGAGGATAGCTTGGGAGATATGATTACGGGTACGCTTGAAAAGGAAGTATACCTCATGAAAGAGTCCATATTCATAACCAATTATTCAAGTTTTGAAGGAGAATGAGTTTTAACTATGGGCCTCCCAGCCATAAAAAGAGAAAACAATATTTTTATGTACAAGCAAGTCCTAAATGCCAAGTGTTGAAGTTGTATGGACTAAATCCAGGGAATGGCGGGATTGCCTGAAGACGACCTGTAACGGTGAAGGTTGCCAGAGGCCCTAATAAAATTGTTGCAGACATTAGAATGCATATGTGAACAAATTAAAGAGAGAAAACTGTGAACCATATGAAGATAAGAAGTATGCATTTTGGATGTTGAGAGTTCAAGGAAAAATTGATGATAAAGCGAAAATCAAAAGGAAGAAATAAAGGCTTAATACGCGTAGTTAATCTCACATTCATGTTTGAGACCACTTCTATAAAGCCCGAAGAAATTCACACATGGAAAATCTATAAACACAACAACTATGCTGTACCTCAATGGAGAGCAAATATTGATTATTATACTTCATTTTAGCCCAAAACAAATCTTAAACAATAATTATATTCCATTTAGAAAAAAAATATAAAATTCGTAAGTCAACAGGAAAAACTTCAAAATATTAGAAATCATCAGAAAAAAATATGAAAATTACAGAGAAAATCAAACTAAAATCATAATAACACTAAGATAACATAAACTTATAAGAGTTAAACTAATAATGATATCAAATTTTTTGCAAGCTATATAAAGTTGACAAAATTTTCTCTCATCATTTAAAAAGTTAATTTTATTAACTGGAAACGACTAGTCATACTATTAAATTGGCTTCGAATGAAAAACACAAATCGAACATTAAAACTCCATAAACCTGGGTATTTAAAAAGGCTGATATTAAAAATAAATAAGGTTAGGCCTAATCAAGATTTATTATGTGTACCTATCCTAATGAATAGTTATAACATTTTTTAAGGTGATAAATTTTTTTTAATGCATCTGAACAATGATAGTTATTTTCACTTAAGGTCTACAGAATCATTTCAAAAGATCATTTCAAAAGGTGACATTAATATTTTGCTAATAGCATACTCCCTAACTAGCTTGCTCTCCTTGTGAAACAAGTTGGCCTGTCCAATCCCTTTGTCTCAAAGGATACCAACCAAATAGACAATCAAAATACCATAAACAATTGGTATTCAAGAGAAAATCTAAGGCCCGTTTTATAAAGTCACAAATTATAAGCGATAAGTATCAACCTCATACATAGGCAATTTTTAAAATTTCTCTAAAAATATATATAAAGAAAGTAGACTAACTTATTGGTAGCTAGCTGTTCACTCAAACTTGTGTCCGCTGTAAGATTATTAAAATAGTTAAGATCTAAGGTTAATAAGTTTGTTTGCTATGGTATAAAATATGTTTCCATTTTTAATTGAGCCTACCAAGACAAAAGAATATTAAATGAAAATGAGACTTTAAAAAATCCTAGGGTGTTCCCTTTGATTGATAATGCTGGAAACCTAAGCAGATGGTTGATGGACTATAACGTTCGCAGCCAACATCATGTTGTGACACCTTGAAAGGTAACTTAGAAGAAGTCTCCGAAAAATCTGTCTTGTTTGTTTCTCGTAAACACAATATATAAATTAATCTGTTAATTTATTTTAATTCTGATTAATGGTTTTTAAGCCCTGGTTTAGTTTTAATCGTTGTTTAGAAACTTTCTGAGCTATTTTCCAACCCACAGGCTTATGTCCAGATATGGAGAAATAACTTTCGGTGTTTTATTAGCCTATTTCTTAAATTGTAATCATATGAAACTATTAAACTGCAGCTTTGACTTTGCTGAAATAAATAAATAATTGTCAATTTCAAATCACATGCAACGATGGAACCCCTAGACATTTTATTTGGAAGATATTGCAATGCTAATAATTGTTTATTTAACCTTATAATTATAACGCTTTTGATCTTAATAATACTTAGAAAACATCAGAATTCAAGAATGTCTAAGGTAATTTTAAAACAGGCCTAGTTCAACTTGATTATCCCTTCATCAAGAACACTAATCTTAAATTTATCATCAGGCAATCAAAAGGGGTTTGTATTTGAACAATTTTGTAGGCTATGTCCCCAAAATCCCCCATTTTTGGGAGACACTCTAGATTTTAAATATTACCAAAAGAGACCACTTTTTCATCTAATAACATTTTCTCAAGGGTCGTTTCATTTTTAAATCACCAAAGGTAAATTAAAATTCCATAAGACTTAGACGCCAGGTTCCAAGAGTGTGTTGTACTGAAAACTTTCACAAGCTGCCAATTTGGATAGAAAAACGTTTAAGAGACCCCCAACCTCCTCCATTCACCTAATATTTTTAAAGCTCTTTATGCTAAAATCAGGGGTCACTCAAAAGGGATTTGCATTTGAAAATGTTGATTTGCCCCCGAAATCCCCCATTTTTAGAGGACGCTCACAATTTCAGATAACGTCAAAAAATAATTTAGGTTAAGTTAGAGTAATTCCCCAAAAGGTGAATTGTTTCCCTTAACATAGAAAAAAATTAAAGAAGGGGTAGAGACCATTAAGATGCCGACCAACAATAAGGGGTTTAATTTTAACACATTCACTGGTGAACTGGTAAAAAATGGTGAACCTACCCCAGGTGATGAAAATTTTTTCCCCATAAAATCTTGCTTTTATATAAGGTGAGTTAAAAACTGTTGTGCAAAAATTCCCCGGAAGTATTTATGACGTCCAAAAATTGAAAAATCCACTAATCACACAAAAAATCTTTAAATTATTTAATTAAACTTTTTATTAAAGATATAATTTAATATATAATAATAATATAATATAACTAACACACACGTGTCATGACGATAGTACCGAGGAATGGGTTAGTACTGACCCAGCCGCGTGAGCAAAAGCGCGACGCAGGAACTGAACTACCCCAAGTTGCACTGTTTCATACACAGTGCGGCAACGCAGTACAGGTCTGTCTCCGCCACACGCGCGGTGCACACGGAGCCATTGACTAGGCCTGGGCACTGTGGGTCAGTACTGACCCACCCGCATCTCAGCAAAGTCCATCATGGGTCAGTACTGACCCACCCGCAGCGAATGTGTTAAGGTGAATATGAGTGTAGGATGAATGTAGGACGATTGGGGAGCACATGTTTACATTATAAAACAGCATTCAATAATTTTATATCAATTAACTTAGGCCTCCGTTATATAGGCCTAGCCTAAACTCAAAAATTGGGTACGAGTTTCATATCTGATCTTCAGTCGTTTGTTTCTACAGCAGACGACACATCATCTGATTTTGGAGAAAACAAAATAGAAGGATCTAATGGAAGACAAACTTCGATATTATATACATTTTGTTGCGTATATTTCGACAACCGATTCCATTGTATTTATTGTCGATTGCTTTTTCACTCAACAGAAATTTACATATCGATAGTATCTGGACAAGATGGCGGATGATAAAAAATAAGGTAAATGGTTCGATAAAAAATAAGATAAATGGTTCAGTCGGTTTATTTTATTAACATTTTAATTTTGTTTTTGGCTAGCTTTATAATCTTAAATCTAGTGTTATAAAAGTTTTATTACATTTAGGTTGGGTATGTTTTGTTAAGTATAAGATAATCGAAAACTATATTTAACTAGGTTATGGTTTAGGTTAGGTTATGGATCTATGGTTAGGTTATGGTTAACTAGGTTATGGTTTCCGTTATTGGTTGTTAGGCTATCAATGTTTCTTTCAATACTTATGGTTGTCGGAAAAGTACATTAGTAAAATTGAGTTAAACAAAGTTGATATAGAATTACCAAAACCTAGACATAAATCTCTCAACTTGCACAAAGACGAAAGTGATCTTCGCCTATGTTAAATTATATTGAGATGTTCAGTTACTAAACCTGAACAAAACATGTATAAGTTAAACAATAATTTGTAGGCCTAGCCTATAAACATAACCTGTAAAGGCAAACGATCAGCTATGAAACTCGTACCAAAAATTGCTTCTAAGTTAATATAGTTTAAAGGCTAATAGACCTAAACAACTCAGTCTCCACACGACTTAAAAATGAACTATTAAAAAACTTGCAAGGAATAAATGAAATAATTATGGTTGGTCTAGGTAGAGAGGTTGTACGTAGAAACGTAGGCCTAGAAGAAAAGTAAATAAGATGGCACTCATGCAAGACAACTCAGCATTGAGAAATGTGCAGCTAGGCACATTGCACACTCTACCTCCACACTCGCGCGCGCGCACACACACACACACACACACACTGGCAAATATCAACTTTGAGATTGGAACTGGGTGAAATGAGCAATTCACATTTTTTCAAATGAAGGTCACCTTTCTAGGTCACGCTGCAAAACGGTTGCTTCCTACATTACCACAAATGTAGGCCTAGGCCTACTTTAACAAGTGGTGGTAGGCTGATGGCCCATTAGCATAGGCTATGTTTCGTATCTATTACAAATCAAGTGTTGGGTTGACACAGTCCGATTAATCTCGGACCATGCTTGATTTTAACTCAATCAGCTTGATTTTGACTCTGCTCGGTTTTAATCGGACCGGGCCTCGCTAGGTCGGAGTCTACTCGGGCCAAGTTTGTTAGCCAGCTAGTTGCACTCAGATTTAGGCTAATTGTTAAACGTATGCAATTTGAAATCCTTTCAAATCATGTGTCCCAGGAAATATCTCCATCCAGCTAACTCGGAGCGAGTTGTTTACATCCGAGCTACTCGGATGCATTTTTATCGCAATCCGAGTAGCGTCCGGGTGGTGAGCGTGCATCGTCCGAGTTCACTCGATTCGAAAATAATCAGACCGTGTCAACCTGCCTAGATATCTCATCACATGACATCTTAAGTGGGTTTAGAAATAGAAAAAAACAAAAGCTGTCATGACAGCCAAGGTCGGCCTAGCCTATCGTTTTCAAGGTCTTTTCTAATACAGTACAGGGAGGGGTTTAGAGCCTGACACAAATGATGTCATAACAGAAACTAGAATGACCTAAATGATGCAAATAAGATCCAAACACAGGCATTACCTAAGCTTAATTTAATCCCACTTCAAGCCAAGATATTTTCTTGGAGAAGAAGCTGAATAGGTCGTCCAGGTCACCACCTACGAAACATAAACCATTTCACAACACACGAATTGTGTCGAAAAGAAACGAAAACAAACCAAAATATTTCAGTAGAGTTTAATGGTGAAAAGTTGATGGGAAAACCCGTCTTAATAAACTACACGAGATAATTTTTCACTCCCAAGTCACAAATTACAGATCTATACAAAATGGCGATGTGGTATTGCTGGGGCAAAGTTGCTATTTTACAGCTCAATTTCGATCGGTCGTACAGTTGTGCCAACAAGCGTGAAAACTAAACTCTGAAAATGTCCCAAACTTGAACTCAGTTAATGGGAAGTAGGAATGTTAAAATTACCCACAATTTAAAAATTCAAACTAAAATTTTTTCAAGGTTTTTAATAATTAAAATGTTTTAGATGAATATTGTATTAAATCACTGACACTCGATTTCTGATTGGAAATCCCGTGGTTATTTTTTCACAACAAACTATTGTGTCTCGTCACGTGCAAAACCAATATTTATTTTAATATGAAATAAATGTGTTAAGATAATGATTTAACATGTAAGCCTCTTTTTCAAACATAAATTTATAAATGAATGGTTCAAAAATGTAATATACTGGCATTGAATAGTTGTTTAACTTAAAATCGATTTAGATTAAAAACTTCCATCACTTAGGCCTATGTAATAATAACCAAAACAGTTTATGTAAATAAATAATCACTTTAATTGTTTGCTAAAAATAATAATTAAATATTTTGCCAAATTTAGGCACAAAATCTAAAAATTTAAAAATAATTACTTGGCGAATATTCAATTTCAGTAAGAAGAAAGAGAATTTCAAATCTTTAGCGGCTTTAAAAGGATCTATCAAAAGAAGCCAACATCCATAAAAAATCATAATTTTTTAAACGACATATTTAAAAATAAAAATTTCAGCATAAAAATTAAGCTTAAGAAAATAAAAATTATTTCTATTTATAATTATACTGCTTTTAACATTTGCTCATTTGATAACTAATTATTTGTTAACATTATATTTAAACGATGATTACAGTATTAAAATTTTTATTTAACTTATCCTAATGAACTCGTTTACCTTCAACACGGCAAAATTACCCTAAAAAGACGGAGAATTACCCTCCGTCTTTTTAAAGTTGGTTGCCCTGTTTCTTCTTATGCCTTCTGGATATTCCGCTATGGGGTTCTCAAAACTCAAAAGCATGCAACCTGTGTGTTGAGTGTATACGTGTCATTTTAAAACCAGTAAAATATTGTTTTGTTTCGCTATATATCATGTAGAATCTGCTCGTAATACCACTAAATATCACCAAAGTTGATATAGAAAGTACATCCAGTAGTAGATAGTACACCTAGTTGATATAGCCTTAAGGAGTCATGGTTAAACCTTATCTTATTAATAAGGGTTATTCTTAATAAGAACGATATACAGTTCGCCCATTATATCTCCGGCTATGACTGAGTCAGCTGATTGTAAGGTGCGGGGGGGAGAGGGGGTACTTTTCTGAATACATTTCCTAAATCACCGCTGCTTGTTAAATGTTGTGTTTACAAAATATCATATGTCAAAAATATCATTTGACACGGTTAGTAGCGTAGTGGTCATAGCCGGAGATATAATGCGCGAACTGTACATAGGTAAACTCACAGTAACTTGAACATCTATACGGTAAGTATCATAAACAATATGCGCAGTAGACCAGCCAATCAGCAACCGTTCTGCTGGTCGGTGGTGCGCACCAGCGACGGGACTACTTTTACACTTGTTATTGCGCAAGTCGACGCACCAGCAAGTCTCACTGCAAGCCAAATTAGTACCAACCACAGACAGCTGATTAATTATTATAACATGTTTCTTAAGCTTCTAACTCATCTTTTATTTCAAGGTTAAATATTTATTTGTCAACAAATGAAGGCTATGTTTCATTCTAGTAATAAAAATCTCACGAGATTTGGCGTAGTTTCACGAGATTTGCACGTGAACTTGCTGAACCTTCTTTCAAGTGTTAGACTACCATGACGTCACATCTTTTTCTTACTCTCACCTGCGCAAGATACCTACCGTATAAGATATTCTAGGTACTGTATCATTTGACCGAATTGATAGTTGTTCGCCGCGACACTTGCCCACTTTTAAAATATAAAATAAAATAAATAAATAAAAGCCTGAATCCACTTGGTCGTATTGATAATTGGCCGTTGTGACATTTCCCCAACTTTTTAAATATTAATATTAATAATTAAAGAAAATACTGAAACCACTTGTTCGAATTGATACTTGTTCGCTGTGACAGTTGTCCGACTTTATAAAAACATTATGTATTAAATAATTTAAAGTTGACCGAATTAATAGTTGCCCTCCGTGACACTTGCATACTTTTAAAAATGAAATTAATATAAATTAATAAAAGCCTGAATCCATGTGGTAGAATTGATAATTGGTCAATGTGACAGTTGCCCGACTTTTTGAAATTAAATAAGAATAATTTAGTAATTGTGTCATTTGACCGAATTGATACTTGCTCGCAGTGACAGTTGTTAGAAGAGAGGAGGGGGCAGCGCGGGGAGGGAGAGGGCGGGGCGTAATGCCCCTATTCTCTGCTATTGGACGGCCCATGTGGGCATGTTCCCACTGGGCGAATAGGAGCTGGGCGCTCGGCCCACTCCCTCTCCTTGCTGCCCCCTCCACTCTTCTGCCAACTGTCACTACGAGCAAATATCAATTCGGTCAAATGCCACAAATATTTAATTATTATTATTTAATTTAATAAAGTCAAGCAACTGTCACATCGACCAACTATCAATTCGACCAAGTGGATTCAGGCCTTTAATTTTTTATTTCTATTTAATTTTAAAAAGTGGGCATGAGACACGGCGAGCAGCTATAAATTCGGTCAATCGTCAATTATTTAATACCTAATATTTTTATAAAGTCGGACAACTGTCACAGCGAACAAGTATCAATTCGAACTTCGAACAATTAGTTTCAGTATTTTATTTAATTATTAGTATTAATATTTAAAAAGCTGGGGAAATGGCACAACGACCAATTATCAATTCGACCAAGTGGATTCAAGCTTTTATCTATTTATTTAATTTAATTTTTATAAAGTGGGCAAGTGTCACGACGAACAAATATCAATTCGGTCAATTGGTGGGCTCCCGGGAAGTCATATTTTTCGTTGTTTCCGGCAATTACTTTCAAACTTGATAATTTATCTATCTTAAAGCTTCTGATGGGTGTCGAAACTACCCAGGTTCACGTTCTCGTATGGAATTTAAATAAGTCACTTAAATTACATTATCAGAAATTGCATTACATTATCTTCGAATTATAAGAAATGTATTACAATTACAATACACTCTTTTTTAAAGAAATGTTTCAAGCAAGGGAGGTAAATGAAAAATACATACATCTTTATGAAATATTTACGAACTACTTCAACATACATTATACATTGTTTTAAATGTCTGCCCTGTAAAGGAAATTATGTAAGTGAGATTAACCATGGATATAAACATCCTAAGGATATTTTTATCTATGAAGATATATGTCATAAGAAGGAGAATGCCTCAGCATCTCAATGCTATAGGGCTGGAAGATAGATGAAACAGAACAAAATAAGCTGCAGTGTGATCAGGCTTTAGTAGAATAGAGACGCAGTATGAACCAAGAAAGCAGAATGGTGCAACCACTGATTCTAATTCCAACAATAAAGCGAGAGAAGCCTGGAGAATAATAAATGAGTGGAGAGGAATAAGCAGCAAATGAAGCACAAAGAATTTAACTTGACAATAAATAAGAATGAAAATTGTTTTTAAGAATCCGGCAGCCGTCAGCGAAGTATTTAATGAATACTTTTATAATACTATAGCAAATTATATCCATCAGAGTATAGAGCAGTCAGTACAGTAAAATAAAAAATGTATAGGGGCACACCTTGATAAAGAACTTGGCACATAAACAAATTGATGAGGAGAATTGGCTAAGGCAAGGCCAAACAAAAGTGTGATAGTGTGGCCTTGGCTATAAGGAAAATATTTTGTAAATTTAAATCAAAAACATCAACGGGAATGTATGACCTAAGAATGAAGGTCCTTAAATATTGTGCTGAAGGGGTATTGAAACCCCTCGTGCATATCAACATCTGCGTGCACCCTCCCGAACGGCTGCAAGGTCTCCAAGGTCTTGCCATAGAGTAATAATGAACTTCGTAAAGAGATGGCACTTCCATGTTAACTCGGTGGTAAGGAGACAGCAGGGCTATCTGAATAATGTGCAACGAACTAAAAAGATCGATGCGATATATCGATGGTCATCGATGCGACATATCGATCGACGTCGATGCGATATATCGATCGTCGTCGTCTGCTTTGCTTATATTTTCGTTTTCTTGTTTTGTTTGCTAGACTTTCAATTTTAATGACTTTACCGGTTTGTTTAGATTAAGTGCGTTTGCCGCTAGTGCAAGTTGTTTCGCAAAATACTGTACTGAGTGATTCTTATTGTGCTTAAAGCGATTGATAGAAAATAAATACGTAGATCTTTACATAAAAGCACTTAATAAAAATTAACTTAGTTGATTTTTATTAAGTGCTTTTATGTAAACATCTACGTATTTATTTTCCATCAATAGCTTCAAGCACAACATGAATCACGCAGTACAGTATTTCACGAAACGACTTACACTAGAACAACTTTCTGCAAACGTACTTTAGGTATTTTCCCACACTCAAATTAATTCCAACTCGTTATGGTTGTGTACACGTCGCGTCGTGACAGAAAATCAGGGGAAACGGAACGGGAAGCAGATCGTTATCGTCGTTCTGATTGGCTGAATCAGTGAAGAAGAAGAAAGTCATGTTTTTACAACGCCATCTGAATAAATTGCATCGAACTAACCCGCTCCAATCAAGCTTACCACTTAGCTCCATTTAAGTGTCAGACCGGTGGTCTTGCCTCTGAGGGAGATGTGCAACTACTGTCCAGAATTCCGGAAATCATGGGGCCGCAGAAATACTTAATTTCTGCGGTCCCATGATTTTGTCACGTTGGTTGTATGAGGGGGAGTAATTTCGTTCTTTGCATTACACTATGAACCAAAAACAAATAAGGGGTTGTCCATAAATTACGTCGTCGTTTTATGGCTCCCTACAATCATCCGTCACAACCCGTCTGACTCCCATCATTGAAAAATGACGTCATAGGGTACAAAGCTTTTTTTATTGGGTTGTTAAACCTTAAAATTAAGTAAAAACCCATTTTGGGCTAACCAGAAATTTTTTAACTTTGTAATCCTACATTTGCCATAGTGATGGACGCTGACTCTACCTGGAAATCTAAAAACATTGATACAGTAATTAAAATCTGCATTTACTGTTGCTTTGTTTTTATCTAAAGCTAAAATTACCATATTGTCAAAATCGAGTATATACATAGTTTCTAATGAATTTTCTAAGCTGTTTAACTTTGGTGTAATGAGTTTGTATTGTAAGTTTACAGTTTTCGTTGAAAATGACGTCATCTTATCGTTTACCCCCTCCCGATGCACATCATCTTACGTCATTTCCTTTCTGGACCCCTCCCCCTATTTTCAGATGACGTAATTTATGGATGGCCCATAAACTCAGTAATGGGAGTCAAACTATTTGATTGATCGAACACAAAATTGATTTACAAAGATTCTAAGTAATTAAATTGGTTTAATCGCTTGTTCTCGTATGTAAATTTTCCAGAATACGCAAAACATTGAGGTTAATAAATATACTGGAATTTTTTACATATTTTTAAGATCTGATTCGAACCTTTGATCATTCTTCCAGGAGTTGAATCATCTTACAATTAATTGTCGTTCAAAGAACTTTATTTCATGACTTAATTACTGATCAATCCCCCTTGGTTGCCTGAAAAAATTAAAGGGCCGCTTTTTCATAAAGTAACCTATTATTCTATTATTGTCGTGGTTCCTGGTTCCTCCAGTTTAGATTCTATTCTCCTTATGTTTCAGGTTTCATTCTATGGAATTCGATAGTTTATTATTTCAAATTTAATGGTCCTTGAATATGGCCAGACAACAAAGGCAGAATTACGTTCATTTAGGACTACTTTGTTGTTTGAGGTGGTGAATTTCAGACTCAATACGAGTGACTACCTGACCGATTCAACCTTCCACGAATGGGATTTAGACTCAAGAAGCGCGGAACAGTTTACGGATGAATTATAGCTTTGAACTAATCTGTTTAGACTCACTTCATTGCCTTCTCTAGGACACAAGGAAACGACAAAGTAGCCATTGATATTGGTAATTGCTGTCGGTTCTCAGCGTTTGTTAGCTGTGAAAAATCCCAAGAACAAAATGTTTGCGTCCACTAAAGAATTTTAAAGGAAGGGAATATTTTAAGTGATAACGTTTAGTGAATTGAGACTAGTCAGTTTTCAGAATAATTAATGATGAAGCTAGTAGACCAAGTTGTTCGAAGTTTCAAAGTAGCCAAGGTATTCCGTGAAAACACGGATAAAATTAACAGCATAGACTTTTCTCAAAGCGGTGATACCCTAATATCATGCAGTGAAGACGATCAGATTGTCATCTATGATTGTGAGAAAGGTACGCTTATGAAAACTGTGAACAGCAAGAAATACGGTGTAGATCTAATTCATTTTACACATGCCAAGAACACAGCCATTCACAGTTCCACCAAGGTTGATGACACAATTAGGTACTTATCTTTACATGATAACAAATACATTCGATACTTCCCAGGTCACACAAAGAAAGTGGTGTCTCTTTGCATCTCTCCTGTTGAAGATTCATTTTTATCTGGTTCACTGGATAAAACACTCAGATTGTGGGATCTAAGGTCTCCAAACTGTCAAGGGTTAATGCATGTATCCGGTCGGCCAATTGCCGCTTATGATCCCGAAGGACTGATATTTGCTGCTGGTGTGAATTCAGAAGCTATCAAGTTATATGACCTAAGATCTTTTGATAAAGGTCCCTTTGTCACATTCAAAGTCGCACAAGAAAGAGAATGTGATTGGACTGGACTGAAATTCAGCAGAGATGGCAAAACTATTCTCATTTCTACAAATGGCTCAATTATAAGGCTCATTGATGCTTTCCATGGCACACCTCTTCAGTCGTTCACTGGGCATCTCAATAACAAGGGTATCCCAATAGAAGCTTCCTTCAGTCCAGATTCTCAGTTTATTTTTAGTGGGTCTACTGATGGCCGAGTCCATGTGTGGAATGCAGACACAGGGTACAAAGTATGTGTATTGAATGGTGATCATCCAGCTCCAGTGCAGTGTATCCAATTCAATCCCAAGTATATGATGTTGGCTTCAGCATGCACAAATATGGCATTTTGGCTACCATCCAATGTTGACGATTCAGCATAAAAACCTTCTGTTCATACCATTCGTAAGTATCTAATATTTAATTGTAGAATTGTACATTAGGCCTACCATCACCATGTTTATACTGTACCTGGTGAACAACTTGTCGTCACTTGAGTGTGAGGTCTTGGCAGAGGGAGAGGAAATCATTGATGACATGAAAGTTAGTTGAGCCATGTCTGGTAAAAAACACCACTATTCTTGTAGAAGGGTCAAAATCCGAAAAGGGTACAATTGCAAAGTAGGAAAAAACTAAAAAGTTATTACTTGGTATCTAAATGACAGTTACATTTTTTAATACTTTGAACCCTATAGAATATGAGAAAATATAAAGAAAGCACCATTACCCATGTATGTCAATGGGAGAGGCAGTTTTATATCGGAAACTCCCATTTTTCGTAATAGATGTCACACCCAGATAAATCAATATTACATAATGAAATAAAAGGGAAAACCCATTGTATTTCATATTTTTTGTTGCTCACATATACTGTTTTTAAATATATTACAGCCCTCTTACTTTTGATTGACCTATATCTTAATAATAGCTTAGAAAAGATATAATTCACCTACAAATACAAGTTTTGGTCAGGTTTTTTAACCTCACAATGTGTATACTCCATTCCATTGTCAAGAAAATTATTTTGTACCAACTTGAAACAGTACTTAATTGAAAAAATATAACCATTTATATAAATTTTGACCATACATATTTTTAAATAAAAATTTTAAATGTGACATTCTGCTACAACGCGTGACCTCAGTTACACGGATATGACTTCCATTACATGTTTATTGCTTAATTTTTTTAAAATATAAAATCTCCATCTGTTCCTTTCATAGTCTGAAATAGGAAGAATTTGTTTTCTAAAGCCGGCTCCACACATGCGTCATTCGGCATGCACCGAATGTTCGACGTTCGGCGAACTATTTGTCTCGCTATAGGACCTACAATGAACAAGTACCAATGTTTGCTGTTTGCCAAACATATAAACACCCATCCACACTACTCGTGATTCGGCGAATCGCTGCTCACTGCATGCCGAATGACGCATGTGTGGAGCCGGCTTAAGGCCTTTTCAGTAGTTACAAGACAATACAATAGTGTTAAAATAACCTTAACTGAATCATTAGGTGCATAATACAAAATATTTTTAATGACTTATGATGTAAAGGATGTTCTATTTCCAAAATCATTCATTGTTATTATTTAGTCATGAAAAATTATTTTGAAATTCTTCAAAATTACATTTAAATGATCACGGTATGTTTAATGTGGTTGTGTGTATCAAAACGTTTCAACGATTAAATGAAGGCTTCATGACAAATGTCTAAAAATAGGCTTAGGCCTTATAGTTTAGAGCATAAAAATAAAATTAAAAAAGAAAGAAACCCCGTTTAGCTATTCTTAGAGTAAGTTCAAACACATTAAAATCAGTATATTTTTCAAAATGTATTAAATTGCTTTTTAAACTGCAGCAAAAACAGATGACAAAACAGAATTAAAAATCTTTTCATTAAAAAATTATTTGTCATGATTAAAAAATGCTACTCACAAGTTAAATTTCAAAAAATATTATTAAGACATACTGTATTTTAATTGATCAAGTAACTTAATTAAAAAATGTTTAGGAGCATTTAAAAAAAATTGTTTCAATGTTGGACAAGTTACATTTTTTATGTATCAAACATTTCAAACAAAGGTTAGGTAACAAACATCAAAAAAGCTCTGGACTTAATAAATTAATCTAAAGCATATAGGCCTAATACAAACTTAAAAACAATCAATCAAAAACTTTCACCCAAATTTGATTTTAAATATACATTAAAATACCTTTATCATTATTTTAAAAATTTATACCGTAAAAACAGAAATAAGGGCAAATACTCCTAAAAAGAATAAGCTATGAAAAGAATACAAAGAATTTCTATCAGCTAATTTCATTTTCAGATTAAATAAAAGAATGTATAACAGTTGTAAAAAATTGCTTCTGGAACTAAAAATGGACTAAAAAATTGCTTCTGGCACAATTCGATTTTCCCTGTTGGTGGCAACCCTGCATCATTATTTTCATAATTAACACATTGTTTACTAATTCATTTTACTCTATTAAGTATTAAAATCGGCCGTAGGAAAAAAAATATACATCACCATTAAGAATATAAGGTATATCAGTCAAATGGAAAAACCGGTCACAAAATGTAGCAGATCTCACGTTAAATTAACCAAAATTCGCGACCGTCGCTTCCCAGACCGACGCTACAATTTCGCTTGTTGTGTCTGCTAACCTCAAAATGGCGAACGCTATCGCTAGTGACGAATCGGCATTTGGAACCGGGCCGTATTACGCACGAATTAAACTATTACGATGGATAGTGAATTACTTTTGATTAAGAATAAATCATGTACCGATGCTACATCAAAAAATGAGACACGGCAATTTTAATGAACAAAACTATTTTCCTCCACGTCCAAATTCATTTCACACGACGAACTCCGACATCCGTCGTTGCTTGCCGCCATGACACTCCTGAATTAAACTCGTTGTCGGCTGCTGCTAGCGCTAGTGTCGCTGTACGATGAGAAACAGACTACACTACCGACGCTACCGCTGAAGGTGGGGACACGACTTTTAACCTAGCTCGGCGTCGTAATAATATAGTTTCATCCGTAATAAGCGGTATTTGATTATCTCCCTGTGTCCGACAGTATAAACGTGGTTTGTGTAAAAGACATGCTAGTAGGCGGGGTGTAATATACTTTTGTTTTATTTATGAGCATCACCCACCTTAAGGTTTGTACGTGGCGTTGCCTCCAAATGCAGCGACAACAGTAGTTGTAGTCTTCGTCAGTTGTTAAAATTATTTACATAACACAACACATACACAAATAGCACACGCCACATATATCCCGACGTTTCGAGAAAACAAAAATAACGTTTCCCGTTATCGAGGGACTTGCCGATAATTATGACCGACCCGAGCCGAGCGCCGAACCACGACTCAAGCCGAGCGCCGAACCACCTGAGTCGTGGTTCGGCGCTCGGCTCGGGTCGGTCATAATTATCGACAAGTCCCTCGATAACGGGAAACGTTATTTTTGTTTTCTCGAAACGTCGGGATATATGTGGCGTGTGCTATTTGTGTATGTGTTGTGTTATGTAAATAATTTTAACAACTGACGAAGACTACAACTACTGTCGTCGCTGCATTTGGAGGCAACGCCATGTACAAACCTTAAGGTGGGTGATGCTCATAAATAAAATAAAAGTATAAATGTGGGTTTTATATTCACTTATTTGATGGGTGAACTTAGCGGTATCTTTAGCGGTAAAACTGGGATTGAGGACACGTGACCGTCACTACTTTGGCCATTTTTTTCTCAGTATTTTGCCCCAACCTCTTCTTAATTCATGATTTAAACAGTATAGACAATAAGATTAAGACCTAAACTTCCAAAATAAAACATTTTTAGCAATAATTACAGTAGGCTACATTATTTTTTTATGAAGGGACACTGATTGTACCCTTTTCAGATTTTGACCCAGAAAACATTACATTTACAGTGTACTCGGCGACTAGATGAAAATGTTACGTTGGGGTTGTTTTCTCTATGAAAAAAATCTGACCACTTCAGAAAATGATACCTTATTTTAACTTTAAGAAATGACTAAAGGTTAGAGTGTCAGGCCACGTATCATTGCGCTAAAACAGCAAACCTGAACTCTCTTAAGTTGTTCAGAAAAAATTTTCGTTAAGCCTGTGCCTAAGTTAATCAAAAAATTATAAGTTGTTGTTGCTAATTTAAATGCAAAGAAAAGCTTAAAAATACAAACATGACCTTACATAAAAATATGACATAACCTTAAAACTGTCATATTTACCGGCATGCTGGGCGCGGGCATAACATCGCACATTGTAGCGGCCGGTACCCATTGCTGTGCACTGTGTTTGTTTTTAATGCTAATTTATTCATTCCATGTTATGTGTTGTGACAGTTTAACTTTTTGACTACAAACTAAAAACTTAGTGTTCATGAAATCATACTTGATGGAAATGCACAAATTCCGAAACCATGGTAGTCCTACATTGATTGGATATTTGAAAGCTGAAGATGGAGGTAATACAACCTATTTTAATTAGTCTCTATCAGCTGTGGAGGCTTTTTTTTAAGAGGGCCATGGCTTCACTTGGCCATGGTGTTGCAACGCAGCAGAATTAGCTTATTGTGCACCCTCAGTCAACAGGGCTTCACTCTCCGTCAAATCCCAAGGTCCTTAACAAACCTTGAGGTCTTCTTGACGAAGGTACACTGTTCGTCACAGCGCTTCCGTATTTAAATTGCTTAGGACCGCGGTCGGGAGTTGAACCCGGGCCGGCTGAGTGAGAACTCAGAACGCTACCAACTAAGCTACGGCGCCGTCCTGTGGAGGCTTACAACATGAATTAATTTTAGGTTTATATTTAATATTATTTTTTGGTCGTTCCTGTAGAGATTTTTCCAGTTAGCCTATTCTAGCAATGAGTATCCGAGATATACTAAAAAATAATCGATTAAGCAGCCTGTATTACACACAAAAAAAGGATCTGAAGTCGCTTAAGTGGGAAGTAACATGGCTGGCAATTTCAGGACCCATTTCCCAAAAGCATAGGCCCACACTGTTTTCTGATGCCCCTTGAGTTTTTTCAGGCACCTGACATCTATTGGCAATTGAGTGAACTAGGCTTCTACAAGTTAATCGTGGCAGAAGAATATTGTCTTAAGTCCAAAAATCTCCGTCTCTAGACAGTGTATTTCTCTTCATTCCTCGTTATTCTGCATTCTGACTTAAGGCCTCTTTTGTAACTTCTCAATTAATTACTCATCGATTTTGTTTCTTACGTATTATACCAACCACACCTGAACTTATTAATTACCTTGTGGTAATGGGTAGTTTTAATATCAGAATGTGTATAGCTGTCTATTAACTGTAGTTAGTTATATAATTTATTAATTGTTGTGTAATCGCAACAATACAATTCGCCTCTGCCGCCAAGCCTTGTCACCATTCCCCTCCTCACCAGACGATATAATGGAGAATGCCTGACTGTACGAGTGTGTATCGTGTTGTACTCCGCTATCTTATTCACTGAGTATCCTACCCTATCCTAACCTAACACAACATACCCTAACCTAACCAGCACGGTCGGTGGTGGCGGCTGAAGGCGATGTTGGGTCCTACACACTACTCGGCAATATCATTAAGTTTTGGAAGGGACAGTAAACCATTCAACAATACAAATACATAGTAAGTCTATAAATTCATGATTAAAAAGTTGTGTTTTGATTCAATTATGTTAATTTTACTCATTCACAATTTTTTCGATGAACTACCTGGGTGTGGTTGGTATAATACGGAAGTACCGTGATTTTAATATTGAAATTATACTGTATTGCGTCGTTTGGCGAATTTCCTTAAAGAAAAGCTGTTACCACCGTAGTACTCTTGGTAAGACCTAAGTCTGAGACCATGTTAACTTTTCATTTTGGGGCCTCCAGAAGCAAAAAACATCATTTGTTCGAATTTATATACATAGGCTAGGCCTATGTCATAAGTAAATAAATAAGATTTTATTGTCATTAGGCTTAGCCTACAAAAAAAAGCAATAGACAAAGTCAAAGTTCACAATTATGTACAATAAGTATTTACATGTGTTTTATAACAATTCTCTAAAACAACTATTTTGTGATTGGCAAATGATAAGACTCCATGTAGTTTACAAAAGCAATTTAAAAAAAAATACAATTGAAAAATTGCAATAGGCTTAGGTAAATAAATTAAAGTACAATTTGATTATTACTTAATTCGAAGAATTCTTCTATAGAGTAAAAGGGATTATCAATCAACGAATCATGCAAACGTTTTCTTGAACTTTTCCAAAGAACAGTTTGATATGCAGGATAAAAATTTATTATAGCATTTAGTTCCAATTACATCATAGCTTTTTAATGTCTTGGTCAATATTTGAAAAGGTAGTCCTACTTTCATGTTTTTTTGGTTCCTTTTATTATATGACTGTATTTCTTCTCTAAGTTTCTGATGGTATGCAGAACAACAGTGTATTTGTAAAGATTAACAACAGTTATAACGTAAAGTTTCTTAAACAGTGGTTTGCAATGGTAAAGTCTGTGTGAATCGGTGATAATTATAACAACCTTTTTTTTTGAAGTAATAGTATATTTCATTACAAGGACCTAAAGTGACGCTTTTCGTACAAGGTCAAGTTTTACAACCGAGGCTGTAAGCCGAGGTTGAAAAATGACCGAGTAACGAAAAGCAGCTTTAGGTCCGTGTGATGAACTATATTTTTCGTTATATTGCTTAATACAATCCGTAAACTACTTAAGAAAACCAAAATGTTACAGCTTGTTTACCTTTAAAGATGCCTTCAAAATATGCCACCGTCTTGTTCTTGCTATTTGAAGCAATCAGCTGATTGTCTGTTTCATTTGTGTTGGGGTAGACTGACAACAATGAACAACTATCGACGTATCGAACGCATGTAATAATCGATTGGTGAAATGAGCGAGTTTCACAAATTGATTAAATTGACAACTATGGTTTCGATAATAACGATGAATGTTTCGATTATTTGTAATCGAATGAATATTGTTCGATTATTACGACGTACTCGGCACTTTTTGACTTTTATAGTCCTAGGACTATAAAGAGTCAGCTGGTATAGAGTACATCAGCTTTTAATTCCTAGGAATAAAAAGAGTGTATTTAGGTCCGGAAAACATGCATTAAAAACATCTGTTTTTGAAGCAGTATAACGAAAAAGTATATTATGGACATGGCTACTGTTACCCCAGAGTAATAAACCATAAGAAATTATGCCCTGGAAAAAAGCTAAAGATGCAGATCTAATGTACTTGTCTGAAACATAACTTTTTAAATTTCTTGGCAAACAAATTACTCTAGATAACCTACCAGATATATGTAATTAATGTGGGGCATCCATGAAAGTTTATTGTCTAGATAAATTCCCAAAAACTTTGCATTATCTGAGCTACTAGGCAAAAAAGTGTCTCTTAAGCTAAAAAACATGAAATGAGTTCTATTTTCATTCAGTAAGAAACCATTAGCTCTACCACTTGGATGCCTCAGTAAGAGTATTCTCTGTTATTTGTTTTAGAGAGTCTACTCAAGCTTTTGCTTATAAAAGTTGTATCATCAGCGTGTAGGATTGTGTGAGAATTTACATTGTCATTACTCATCATGATCACAAAGAGTAAGGGGCCGAGTACTGAACCTTAAGTACGGTACGTTTGCCACCAGTGCAAGTTGTTTTGCGAAATACTGTACTGGGTGATTCATATTGTATTTAAAGCGATTGATAGAAAAAAAATACATAGATGTTGACATAAAAGCACTTAGGCTAATAAAAATTAATTTATTGATTTTTATTAAGTGCTTTTTCTGTAAACATCTATGTATTTATTTTCCATCAATCGCTTATTTCGCAAACCAACTTGCACTAGTGGCAAACGACCCTTTAGGCACACCACAAAATACATCTGATTCAATAGATTTACTATTACTGATACAAACAATCTGTTCACGATGCTCTAGGAAAGACCTAATAATGAATGCTTAAACTATTGGGTTCAGAACCCAAAACACCTAAGTTATATACAAGTAACTTATGATCTACATAATCAAAAGTTTTGCTCAGGTCACAAAAGGTGACCTGAGCAAACTGCTTCTCCTCAAATACCTGTAGGACCTTTTCGAAAAAAGAATCAACGGCATTAGTGGTCGATTTATTTTTTCTAAAACCAAACTGCTCATCACAAAGAATATTTTCTTCCTAAAGATACTTGCACATTTGGTTATATAAAATAGTTTCTAACACTTAAGAAAAAACAGGAGTGATAGATATTGGGCAATAACTAGATGGGGAGTTTTTGTCTCCTTTCTTATATACAGGTACTACTCTAGATAATTTAAGTACATATGTGTCTTTGTGTTCATACATGTCTGATAACACGATAGCGGCCTTAAATATGGACCGAGCTTAATGAAATCTGGTATAGACATGTAAAGTGGTAATTACTCGGACGAGTTTGTAAACCAGCACGATCGGACCACCAGAAGAGGGGGTAAAGGGGATTAAACCCCCCCCCTAAAATGGGTTTTTTGAGTTGTTTACATAGAAAAATGTAAAAATCTCAAATTTTTGCTAGCTCTATGAATTCAGCTTAAAAAACAAACAATTTAGTATTGTGAATCATTGCTCTATGTCATTGGCATCACCTAGAAAAAATGTTTGTTATTCAGAAGAGGGCTATTTGTGCTATGTTGAAACTTAGACCACGTGACTCTTGTCGCCAACATTTCATAGATTTAAGTATTCTGACTGTTCCCTCTCTTTTTATGTTTGAAACCATTTGCTATATTAAAGAAAACAATCTTATCCAGCCTCACAATCATTCTTACCATACTAGAAACAGACACTTAATTCCCTCAATCCAACATCGTCTTAGATTGTTTGAAACCAAACCGGAATATGCTGGCTTAAAACTCTTTGCCAAATTGCCCCAAAGTATAAGAGACCTTAACGACATCAAAAAATTCAAAACTCAGTTGAAAAGTTATTTGTTAAATGAATGTTTTTATAGTGTCCCTATGTAGGCATCATCCTCTCAGTGGTTATCCTTGAAATTCCCTACCACCTACCTTTAACCATCCATTTCGAGACCTTGACAATGCTTCCTGCTGCATAAACATAGCCTAAGTTGACGGATCTTATGCCCCAGAAGAGGGGTCTTCAAGATTACTTCAAGGTACAGTAGGCTTACACTGTCCCAATTTGTCAACCTTATGGGAAATAGGTAAAATTTTATATCTTGCTTATTTCTCAACATATCTTAATAAAACTTGATTTGTAGCTTTATCTAGATAAGATCTAAAGTTTATTATCTAAAATCCCTGATATTTCTATTTTCATGGCAGTAAACCTGCATACTCATTCTCCATGTTATCCTTATGGTAAATAAAAAAATCTATATCTTCCTTATTTCTTAACATATCTTGATAAAACTTGGTAAATGGCTTCTTCTAGTTCAGCTCTCTAAATATTGATTTAAAAACACCCAGTTTTAATATACTTGTTGCAACAAACCTGCATACTCATTGCCCATGTTATTCTTATGGAGCTTACAAAATCATATCAAATCGCGCTATGTTGGATTGAACTGTGTTCTTTTGCATTTGAAATTCGCTGTGTATGCAGGTCTGCTGCAACAGGGGTATTTCAGTTTAGATTGAAAGATCCAGTTTTCAGCTTTATTTGAATACAGTAGAGCGCCGATTACCCGAACGTCGGTCATCCGAACCGTAGGTTAACCGAACGTCGTAAATTCATATTTTGAACATGATTCTCAAGTAATTCAAATTTGTGCGCCAAAAAAAAAGTGTCAGGGCTAAAGCAAACACAAATTTTGGACTTTTTTTCTAAATAAAAACTATACAGTGTATTGTATCTATGTATGATAAATTGTTCACAGAATACCCATGTATTCTGATCGATTTCATAATAAAATTAAATGAATGATTTTTGTTTGATCATTTTTTAGTGTTTCTACTAGGCCTAGTAAAAATTATATTAGGGCCTACATATATAATTTTTAAATTTTGTCTTTTCATGTTTGATTATCCGAATATTCAGTTATCCGAACACCCCTTGTCCCCAATTAGTTCGGATAATCGGCGCTCTACTGTACCTCATTCATTTATTAAATATTAATAATAAATATTCTGTGAACCTTTGTAGTTTGGGTATTAATTTTCCTAAAACTCCCGTTTTAACTAGAAGCCTAGATCAAATTAAAATGCCAGGAACTCAAAAAAATCATAGTATTCTAAATTATACATAAAATTGTTCACCATTTAAAGCTAAATTCCACAATGTTATTAACTCAAAAACGGAACATCACATTTGCTTATCATGATTAGGCCTAATTAAACCCAGTCAGGAAAGCTTACATTTTCTTTTGCAATTTATGCTGTTAAGATATCAGCATTATTAATACTTATTGTACACTACATCTTACATGTTTGGTTAGTTTAGGTGATAATATTAAAACAAGAACATCAAATTTTACAATGGTCGCAAAAAGTATTTGTGTTGTTTTGGAAATACTCTTCTCAAACTGAAATAAGACTATGCCTCACTATAATAATGATTTAAAAAAATTTAATTAGCCTATCAACAAAAAAAGAGGATATAAGCTCAAACTATATTTTCATTGGTCCATATAAATATCCTGTTTGCCAGCATGAGTCTTGATGACATTCATGTTTTGTGAGAGAGATATGTCCATGGAAACCATTGAAACTTGACACATTCGGTTTGGGGTGGATTGAATGATATGCTGGCGCCGTCAGCTGATGGGCTAAGATTTGCTCGTCCAACGTATTGGCAAAATGGCAAAAATAAAAACTATTTTGTGAACTAATTTATTTGGTTTATTGTCATTTAGGTCTTGGCTATATTGGTTTTTCTGACTCCAGCATTGGAGCAGATTATGTCTCATAACTAAGTTTATGGTACTCTGTGTTATATTCAGCCCAAATGTTTATGACAACATGTTTTTGTCTATTTCAGATATTGGCAGTCTATTACACCGACCAACTGGTGCTGATGGCTGATTGAAAATCATCATACTCAGTTAATTTGGAAATTCAAAGCCAGGACAAAGTTAAAGTACATTATATAATGTAATTTATTCCCAAAAGTTCTTTCAAATCAATTAATTTAATGATAGTGAATGACACAAGATCAGTAAACACATACAGTTTTTTCTTACCATAATATCCATAGTTTCATCATACTGTACTTTGTTTGAATAAATTAATAGAATGCAATACAGTAGAACCTTGGTTAGATGACACTCGGATAACACGACAATCTCGTTTGTACATCTGTTTTTCTTATCCCCTTAAATTGGCATGACACTGAATGTTAAATTAACCTCCATAACTCGAAAGATTTTGTCCAATCAACTTAAATAACTTACTTACTTACTACTTACTTATAATTTAAATAACTTACTTAGCTTTTCCCTGTTTCTTATCATAGCTCTTATCGATAATATTTGTTAACATGCGTTGCCTTAGGGTTACCTATTCAGAAAAATCTCTGAAAAGCCACTAGAGATTCCAGTAACTTAGACTGTTAGCCAATAGCGTATCACGATATTTAGCAAGAAGATCCCCCCAACAAGAAGTCTGTCCTCCGAACCCTTTTGTCAGTCGTATTATCAAGGTTCTACTGTAAAACCTTTACATATATAGAAATTCTACTGAATAGTTTGTAAATTACTTCACATCCACTCATTTTGGGCGAGGATGTGAAATTCTGGAGTAAATCTTTTAACTATCGTTTAATGGGCAGTGTATTTTGCATAGAAGGGGATATTAAGGGATGAAGTTGGAGTCAAAAAACCACCCTCTGTTTTTTCTGCTGTTTACAGTTTACATAAAGAACTGAAGTTTACTTCCCGATCTCTATTTTCCTGTTTCACTTTCCTACCTTTAACATAAACTTTTTTCAATTTTTGTTTTTTGTTTCTTTTCTAAGCATTAATTATCAATGACAAGTTTCAAAACAATTAAAGAATGGTAATAAGACTTAAAGGGTGGTTTTTAAGTGTTTGAATTTTTACGTAAGTTTGTATAATTTAACCTTTAAATGCTTTTTGGGCAATTATGTAGATAGATAAAAACATTTCTTCTTGTAAATATTTTTGATGAGGTTTTATAGTCTTATTGACTTCTAATTTTGTACCTGTTGGACTTAATGTAAATATTGTTAGCCTATCTGACATTTTAGTAATCACGATTTGTATTATTTAAATCATTATAGCATAAGCCCACCAGAAATATTTTATTGTTATATGTTCCTCCCTGATTTGTAATATTATTCTACGAAATAATTTTCTATCAGGATAGTGAATTATAGACTGGTAAACTTAAATCGTGTGATGACATGTAGTCAGTGTCAGGAGAGAGAAAATTCAGTTTTTGAACATTGTACCCTAGATTAGACTGAAAGTTAATCTTGCATAATATCAAACCGATCTTTGATTAAAAATAATACTCTGTGTCCTAAATTATAACACCGAGTTTATGGTGAGAAAAATGAACTGCATTTATTCATCCAGTGGGTGTCTGAAATTGTTTATAATTATCATTTTATGTGTTTTGTGGAATAATAATGTTTTATGTATCGCTGTATTGATGTTTCTCTGTGTTTAAAATTAAATCATCTTATTAAAAGTTGTTAACATTTTAAATAGCTGTCCGCCTAACACAGTTTGCTTATGACAGGGTTTACACTTTAAACTTTTTAATCCAACTTCCAAATCATTTAACAATTTTTATTCTCTTTTCAATTTAGTATTAATTTTTTATAAAGGGAAAGTTTGAGACCACAGACGTAATTTTGATAACATTTTTATCCAGGCACTCTTTGGATTTTATTTTACTAGTTGAGGTTAAATAACATTATTTACCCTTTTAAAACATAATTAATTCTTAAGTTTACTATTTATATTTACTTGTTTAAAGATTTTTCCAAACAAAAGAATATAGTTCTCCCTATAATTAGCAGAGAGAGTGCTTATTGCTACATGCTAGTGACAGATAATTTGTTGACTTTTAAAAGTTAATGTTGCCTATAGCTTTAATTTGTTCAGTTACATTGAAAAAAACTATTATGTATTCCTGTTCTCAATTTATGCAGCGACAAAATGAAACTACAGTGATATCTTGATAATCCAAAATGATAAGTTGTTCTGTGCTGCCTGCAAGGTAATCACATACCTCCAAGTACAAGGTCATCAGAAATAATAAGTTAAATTTGCAGTAATCATTCAATAGAACTTTGCCTTTTGAACCCTGAACTAAAAAACTTTGAAGACTTATTTTCTGTTTACATTTATTTTTTTGACTTCATTAATGATTGTTTAGTAAATTGATGAGTCCTTTGATTTATCAGCACTAAGCAATTATTGCAACCCTAAACTGACTAGAAATGACTAGGTTTAGGTTTTGGGTTGTGTTGGACTATGAAGACTTCACTGTAGTGTTCAGTACCTGAAATTGAGAATGTTAAGTAATTTTGCCCAATAGTTTTCACTCTTTTCCCAACCAATGATTACTAGACTTTGGCAGTGAAATGTTAGAATCTGTAGGGAGTTTTTAAATACAATAAATTAGTAAAACATACACAGTTTGGCTATCTTATTTTCAGGGAATTGCTATAAAAATACAAGCCGGTGTGTATAATCTATATTTAATCTTATTTGAGGACTCAAATTATTAGAGTTATTGGGCTGTCATTTAAACTGTAGGCCTAATTGTAGTGATAAAATGTGATCAGTCCAAATTTATATTTTTATCTCAACGTCACACACCCTGATAGCAATATATTCTACGAGGTTTGTGGCCTGTGATCCATAACTATTCTAAGTCTTATCGATTACACTGTTCTCATTACAATTTTTATTATTAGTGTTAGTGTAAGCTTTTTACAGTAGATATTTTTCAGAGTAGATTCATTCCGTTTACAGTATTTCTTTTTTGTGATAGGTAATTGTAAAATTAACTAGAATAAGATGTGATAATTAATAATAGTGTGTCTGTTTTATATTTACATCTTTGTACTGCACATTATTGTTGTTTTGATGTAAATTATACACTACTGTGTTCATATATTAGAATTAACACGTTATTTTAGTTTGAAAATTATCAAATTTCATTTTGTGTAGTTAAAAGTAAATAAATGTATGAATAAACGATATAATAATTGGGAATTAATTGTGTTTTACTTCATCTGAATTCCCTTAATTTTTCTATCTAGCCAATTTAAATAATTTATGTCTTGTATTAAAAGTATGCATACACAGATTTCTCATAAAATATCATACATTTTATGTTTCTTGAGTTACGTACCCAATCAAAATGTCTTCCATTCACTTACTAAAAGAGTTTTAAACCGTAAATATTTAAATATTTTTTATCCTACATACCTGGTTTGAACTAAGGTACGTAGTTCATTGTGTTCTTAAAGTACTCATTATATTGCAGGATTTCATTTTACATGTGTTGATAGTTTAAGTAGGACATGTTTAAGGCGAGATATGATAGTTATGATTGGGCAGGGTCTACCTTAAACATGGTCCTCTATATAACAATATATTTTATGACAACAGGACAATATAATTTAATTCTCATTAAGTTTTATTTTGAAATTAAGACCTATGTCATCAGTTATAATTATGTTCAGCTATGTATTATAGTTTAAAAACCTTGAGGGGATTGGCCTCTTTCATTTGAGCTCTATCCATTTATTAAAAATGAACAGCCAATGCAGTAAATGTAGTCAAAACAAAATGGTACACATTTTTTTTTAAAGTTTATAGCTCTTATGTGATACTGGAATTTTGTCAAAATTATACTGGAAATATACTGAAATTTAAAAATCTCAGGTCAGTAGGCATCCTGAAAAAGTTTAAATGTGATTGGTTAAATTGTCTTTAAGCCAATAGACTTCATACAGATCAAATCCCCGAGTATTCACCTGTTAATAAGGCCCCTAAATCAACACAAGCTGATTTTAAGCAAAATCACCTAAGCTGGATTTGGCATTACATTAAAGCCAATAAATTAGTCAGCTTTTCTGCACAATAGAAGGAAAACTGCCTGGGTAACAAATCAATAGTAGTTTTCATTACTAGTCTCGAAAGTGACCTATTGTGGGGCGAGATTGCCGAGCGTGGAAAAAGCTATCGAGCCCCGCAATAGCACTTTAGGGACAAGTAATGAACATTATTTTTTATTACGATAACAAAAAACTTGTAAACAACATGAATATTTTTGTTTATTCAACTTGGTATCAAGAAAAAACGAACTCATAACGCTGAGTTTCCGTGCTTATGTCGAGGTACAGTAATGCAACAGCTGATCGGTCTCCACCGCAAAGGTAATGTTATGTAATTTTGCCGTGCCGTAGCGGGAGGTACAGTAATGCAACAGCTGATCCTGCACCGAAAAATCCTATAACGGTTACTTGCCGTCCACCACATATGCACAGAAAGTTTACGTTATGTAATTTTGCCGTGCAGCAACGGGAATAACCTATTTTCTTAGCTCATTTTACGTTTAGAAAGTGTACTTTCGTGTGTAGAGTAATGAAAACAAATTTTAGCTGCCCATCTCTACTAGTGCTTTACTGGAAAATAGTAACCAAAGCTGGCACACTTCAATCACATTAACCAAATAAGACATAAGATTAATAATAAATATACCCTGATTATCGAAAGAAGGTGAGCGGCGTAGCGGCGGCGGAGCGAGCGTGCGGCAGTAAAAAAATTCTTATTCATAATGCTGTAGAAACGTAAAAAACGCTGTTAAAAATTTGCAGTCCACTTTATTCCAAAGACCAGATTATTACATTATCAGCACTGTTTTCAAATGATATTTAACGTTTATCGTTTAGTTTATACTGTGAGTTATATTACTAAAAACACGATTTACGAATTAAAAACGTCAATTCTTTGTGTTTGATTTATGACAACTCTGCTTAGAAGCATCGGGGAAAAATTCCTATAGAGAACCTTTAGTCGACTTTCTTGGGAACAATATATCAAAATTTGAGAGTCCTGTGATTAATATTCACGACATTATTAATTTATTTCTAAAGAACTGTTAACTCTTTAGTTAATTGACATTTTCATTTCATTTTTCCTTTAATGACATTAGATAGTTTCCACAATCAATATTCAGTTTATAAATTACTTCAATACTACTAGATAAATACGTAATCAGTTGATAATTGAGATTAATTATCAACATTGCTCGGGCAAGCGCGATTCAGACGAGGTACAGCACCTGACCAACAACAATGGAGCACATGCTTCCAACACACACTGCACATGCAGTTTGGAGGAAATGAAAGGTTCCTTATTGTTCAATGTTGGTAAATCGGCATTGTTTTTACTATGAATTCTACATCTGGAAGCAGGCATTGTTTATAAGAGAAAAACTGAGACATGCAGAGGCGCGCGAATAAAATGGGTCCACTAGGTCCAGACTGTACTTCAACAGGCGTTGTTGCGCTTTGCCTCACAGTGATACTATCGTTTATATATTGATCGATTATGAGAAATCATTCCAATAAAAACATAAAGCTGCGACGGAATTAACCTATATTTCATTCAGAGACATCGATTACTGAATTTCATTCATCAAAGTAGTTCAATGGCTGAGATAACAGTACTTTAGAAATAAATTAATAACGACGTAAATATTAATCACAAGACTCAAAAATTTTGATATATTGTTCCCAAGAAAGTCGACTAAAGGTTCTCTATAGGAATTTTTTTCCCTGATGCTTCTAAGCAGAGTTATCATAAATCAAACACAAAGAATTGACTTTTTTAATTCGCAAATCGTGTTTTTAGTAATATAACTCACAGTATAAACTAAACGATAAACGTTAAAAATCATTTGAAAACAGTGCTGATAACGTAATTAACTGGCCATTGGAGTAAAGTCGACTGCAAATTTTTAACAGCGTTGTTACGTTTCTACAGTGTTTTAAATAGGAATGTTTTTACTGCCGCGCACTCGCTCCGCCGCCACCGTGCCGCTCACCTTTCGATAATCAGGGTTATAGGAAAAATATAAGTTTCCAGGGGGGCCCATCTGTTTCGCCACTGCCTCCTGACAGGTTTTTGTCGAATCAGGGTGCCTAGCAACTGTAAAAACTGGGGAAATCTGGAAATCAGGGAATTTCGGATTGTATGGAAAAGTCAGGAAATTTGTATTTTGGTCAGGGAAAATCAATATAATCATATACCGATCAATTTAATTTTTACAGCAATGCCGGAGTCCATCAAAATTCATTGGGAGGTAACATTAGACATCTGTATTTGTATCATTTTTGGGTAGGCCTCCCTAGATATATTTTTTCTTCATACTTGGTTTTAGTTTTTGGCTTCAGTTTTTACTTATAAATTTTAATAAGTCTCGGTTTTAGTTGTTTTACCAAGATATTCCTCATTTTTGGCCAATTAAACTTGTTAGTGCAGTATGAAAAAGTCAAGGAAGTTCAGTAAGATGATTTGTTACTGTTAGACACCCTGAATTCTTGACTGATGTTAAGGAAATAAGTAAAACACCAAGTTGTTTTTTATCAATTAACAATATAATATGGTCACATTCTTTAGAAAAAAATATAACTATGTACAAAACAAAACAAAAAATGTAACTATCACAGTAAACGAGATAAATAAACCGAAAATGGTTTGTACGACAGGTAAAAGTATCAAGCACGAAAAACAAAAGTTCAATATCTTATCATCCTGCTGGTACACACACTTTGATACACTACACACACTTTTATATTATTTACATAGATACAAATAAATTATGTATATACAATGAAAATCCGAGCATCCTGATTTCTTTATATATCGTATTCTACACATATTTACATCAGGTACCGAAATCTGCATACAATTAATTGAGAATTGTGTTACTGCAAAGTTTAATATTTTTCGTACAATAAACGAGATCATGAAATAGAGCACAATTAATTGGTTATCAATGAGATATAATATTTACAACAAAATCAGATTTTTTATGGAGTACCATAGATTTTTCTGGCAAAAAAACATTCTACTAACTGACCTATCAAAAAAACAGAAAAATTAATTCCTTTGAATGCCATTTTGAGAAATAGGTAAATGAACTGATTTTGATTAGACTGTGTTTTTAATCTCAGGATTACTTAAAATTATTAATTAATTCCTTTGAACGCCATTTTGAGAAATAGGTAGCTGAAATAGGTGAACTGATTTTGGTTAGGCTGTGTTTTTAACCTTGGATTACTTAAAATTATTAGTTTCAACTGTAACATTGTTGGTTGTACAACACATAATGATTACAACTTTAAGTTGTTTTTATTTAGAAGACGCTTAAAGTTCTTGTGTTTAATGGGATTTCTTTTAGCTCATGTCAGATACTCTTGTGAACCCAAATAAAGAAAATTGCTCATAATATACTATTCTGAGTAGTGATACTAAAGTAAACAATTTTGTAGATGGCATTTAAAGGGCTCATAGGAAATGGTAAAGTAAATAGCTCATTCGAATGAACTAATTTGGATAAGCAATTTGTTATTTTATTTTACTAATAACAAGAAAATCTCAGGTGTTTGATTACTTTGAGAAATTAATTCATGTACCAATTAAATTGAAATACTAGGCTCTTTCCAATTAAATTGACAAAAATTGAGATAAAACGTCTTTATGAGATAAAGTACAATAAATATATCTTTAACTTTGTTGCAAATCAATTATTCATGTGATCATATTTTTTAAAATGGAAATGCAATACAATAAAATACAATGTAGTACTAGGGATTTAATAGGCTTAAATCAAAGCAATAGCATTTTTATGAAGTGCTAAAAATTGTATTATAAAGTTAAGTTTAGTGTCTGACGTAAATATAGGTGGGAATAGGCTTGGTACATCTAAATTAAAGAGGTTATTATCAAATGCATGAATTTGACTCTGTTGACAAATATTAAAAATTAGTATGAGTTAGGACCAAGTTACTAAAATAATTTAGAGTAGTTCTCACTTCAAATTACACAAATAAAAAACCTCAAAGAGAGAAAAAAATTATCCCCCATCTTGGGAATTGGGATGGAATGTAGCTGAATTGCAGGTTTTACAAATCCCTTTTTAAATTATGTTAAGATTACTTTGTTCCAAAGTTGAACAATAATGTAGATTTATAAACTTGTGAAAAATATTAGTAAGAGCTCCATTAGCAATGAAACCTATCAGTGGGTAAAGAGAGGGGCCGAAAAAGTTTGTTTTTAAAGTTTCATTCTTACTTTGAAGGGGTTTAAAATGGAAGAACTCGATAAATGACGGGATTGAATGAGCCAGGAACAAAGTAATTTAGGATAATCTTGGACAATAAAAAATTATTTGACAAAGAGTTATCATTCACATTCAAGTATGGGTGAATGTTATCAAAATGTCAGAAAATATTTTCAAGTACCTCAACTAACAAATAAATCTTAACACAGTCAAGTCCCGCAAACTCTACATAACATGGACTGGCAAGGTGCCAAATATGCCAGGTTTTCAATGATCAGAGTCAAAACTGAGAAATGCCTACTTTTAAAATCTCCAGACATATATATCAATCTCAATACTGATTAAAATCAAACTTCTGATAACAACTTGAAAGTTTACTCTACTTTTATGCACAGCCAAATAATCCAAACTGCCAAGTTAGCTAGTGACGAGATTGCAGGACTTTGCTGTAGCACTTCTTTCTGTGACTGTCCTAATACTCAATTAAATATTAGGTCAATCTCAGAATGTAATATTATCTTGAGGTTGACAAATAAAAAAAAATCACCCAAAACAATAAGCAAAGTTATGACTAAAAAATATATAAATAAATAAAAAATACCTAATAAGACTAGAAGAAGCATTTCATGGAATAGCTGTAACCACATTCACAACACTAAAAGTAATGGCGAACAGAAAGGTGACAAATTTATGAGGATAATTTACATTGGGTGTGTAATTTTCACAATTCATTTTCATGAGTTCAGTTATTTTTTGAAACACTAATTATCTAAGATAAATCTTATGGTAAGGGAATGCCATGATGAAGAGAACAAACAATAAGGACAGTCTAATCTTCCCTACTATTGGACAAGTATTTTAAGCAAACTCCTTATGGAATAATGAGCAATTGACATGACCTGCACAGTGGCAGGGACCATGATAACTTTTTGTTTTGGGATCTCCAGAGGCCAATAACGCCATTCTTTAAACAAAGTGATATGAATGTATGTTTTAACACTCTAGCAATTACAATTTTTGTCTGATTTTCTTAAAATTCGGTAGAAATAATCCTTTTTATGATATCTGGGGCAAGTACATTGGGCACAGAGCTAAGAGGTAATTGATTCATTGATGAAAATGTGAATTTACTTAATACAGTAATGTTAATGTTGTCTTAAGGAGATTTTGCACTTAAGCTTTGCAATTGCCATCCAACTTCCTTCAAATTTGGTAGAATTATCACTTTCTACAATCTAATCGTCATGATTGTAGTGGAAATGAATAAGAACGTTTCAGTCCCGATCCCAATTTTAATAAAGTCACAAGCCCAAAATTGTTTTTTTTTTAGCCTAAAATGGACTATGTAGTACCGCCCAAGGAGTAGCTCAATGACTAGATGCTGCTGCTCCATTTAAAGCAAGGTATGATCATCAATCCTTCATAAAATCAGGCCACATAAAAATTTCATCCCAAAATACTTAACAAACTAAAACTAATTTTTAATTTGTTAAGTATTTTTACAGATTAATAAATAAGCTACAGTTTATAAATCTGTCTTAAAGAATAAACAAATTAGGTCGGTTTAAATTTAATATTGGTTTCATGAGACAAAAACCATCTCCTACGTCCTCTAAAAAGTGTAATTAAAATAATGTTAGTTATAAATTCCAATATATTCAATTCATAATTTTAAGCTGAGGAATCATCAGTTGAGGAGTAAATTTTGTTCACCTATCATGAGGAATATAATATTTCCCATAAAATAGCAAATAGAGTTCAGACATACTATTTTTAAATTAACTACAATAACAATAATGTTTCATGAGGGAAAACAATAGGTTATTATATTAGGTGACATACTCTTAGTTAACTCTTAGCTACTCTTAGTTAATTTGGTTAAATCGACAAATATAAAAACTTTTATAGGATAGTCTATATCGTTATTGTTTAAGCACTAATATAAAATTAGACAGAATAATAGATTATAGTAAGGTGAATAACAGTATATATTCTTGATCAAATGGGAAATCAATTTAAAGTTCCTACTTTTCTTTAAAATTTATTAAATTACGGTCCCAGTATGATGATAATGATGATTGGTGTTGCCATTTTATACGGAAGATTTCTACTATAAATATTGGATGGACAGTAATTATTTAACAACTAAAATTATATGAGTCCAGAATTAAAATCTATTTGTATTAAAATAAAATAAATTTTCATCATACTAACACATAAACATCTGTTTCAGTTCCTTTTTGTTGACTCGAAAGTTACCCATTGCCGGCCTAGGCCGGATAAACTTATTCGGCATCCGGCCTCGGCCGGAAAGACCGGAAGTAAACAATCAGCTAGTTTGGAGCAGTCCGACGTTGAACGCTTGTTTATTGGTGGCTTATTGGTTTCTTTTTAGAAGAATGTAGTGGCAGCACTGCATGCGTAGCAAATGTTTTTCTGTTTGTTATAGGTTAGGTTTGAAGGTTTGAGAAACGTATGTTTATGCAAGGACTACGTTATGATTGAAGGTATGTTTTTTTTCTGCGTAATATGATGAAAAATATTGTATGGTACACGACCGGAAAGTTTTGCCATACTGCCATGAAAATCCCGCACTCGCTTTTGCTCGCGTGGGAACTATCATGCTCGTCCGGCAAAATAGTACTTCCCGGCCTAGTAACGTAATATACTATTCCAGGCAAGTAACTCATTTTATATCTCAATTTTATTATCATTATTACTATCTATTGATCATAAAAACTTAAACTTAATCATAAAATGTCATAAAAATCATAAAAACTTTAAAAACTTACTTGTTTTGTACAAAAATTAATAAATCATAAAGAAATCAAGTGAACAATATTTAAGTCTAAGTAAGAGAGGTAGCACATAGTGGTAATGCTTGCACCTTTCTTAGGACTTCCAAAACCCAATTCATTGTCAGAGCATTTTTGAACTGAGTTCCTTACCATAGCCAAGAAATATCAAAACATTCTTCCAAATAGACAATTTTTTTTGGAAAATGGAAGAAATTATTTCTATAATCAGGAGAACTAAATTAGATGGGACGATATTAGCGATTACTTCATTGAACAAAAACATTTGATTCACTCTATTGAGGTGAGTTTTAGATGACAAGTTGGAGAGTTGACAGTATTTGCCGCCCCAAACATTTGTGCACAGATTATAGCTCAATCTGCTGTCTTGTTCCATATCAAAAACATTCAGCCTCTATGAAAAAATCTAAACCAACACATATTTACTAGAAATTTTGGAGTACAGTAGAACCCCTTATAACCAGCCACCTCGGGGCCAGCATAGGCCAGATAACGACTTTGTCGGATAATCCATCCTATTATGAAAACGTTTATTAACTAATTTATGATATTTAGCTAATAAATTAAGCATTATGCAAGTTTTAGTGTTTTTTAGGGTTATTTTTTAAAAAATGTAAGGGTTAAGAAAACAACACATCACGTCTCTTGAACACTGATTGATCTAGTTTCACCCATGGTATTGGTTTAATTTTAAAATAAATCATTTCCCAGTTAGTATCCACTACCGCCACGTCTTTCATCGATGTCTGTATGTCTACCGTTCAAAGAAAATTGAAGAAAAAACAATTAAAACTGGTTAGTTAAAACTTTAGATACAGTTTGGATGTTACTGGCTTAACTGAGTAAAGTACAACTTATTGGATCAAGTTCACTATTGCCGAATCAGAGCGAATCCGACTTGCCCAAACATTCGGCAATCAATTTGTCGCATGTGGCCTTATGTAAGTGATGTAGAACGAGTCACATTCAACGCACCAGTATGTGCTTGCATTTCCATGGATTTGTCCTGATTGTCAGTAAAACCGAGGCCGGATATGAAAGGCTCTAATGTAGCTAATGTATAAGTGTGTAAACAAACTAAATTATAAAAACAGGTATTTCCATTAGGCAGATAAACTATTTACGGTAAAACCTCTTTCTAAAATTATTGAATCAAAAATATTGTTACTTTGTTAAAACCTATTTTCACTCAGACAGAACAATCAATCGTCTCCACTCACTCCCGTTTTAAATTTGCTCTTATAACTCTTTGATGCTGCATTAAAAAAAGGACTTGCCAGAAGCAGAAAAATGGACGATAAATCCTAGGTGAACTTAACCTACATCAATGGAGGTGTATTTATACAATACAAAAGGCAGTGTTGTCATGTCGTGTCATGATCGGTACAGGTGGCTGTCGCAGTCTGGGACAAGCCAGTTGCCCTGAAACACACAATCACATCGGTAAAGCCTGCTCAAATAACGTGGTAAAGAGATACTTAATCGAGTGGCACCCTGAGCCAGAAATTTAATACCTTATGATGTTGTAAAATCTGAATTACGTTTTTATAACTGTGGAAACAAACAAAAGTGAAACCCCTGTTGCAACAGACCTGCATATTTAGTGAATTTCAATAGCGTAAAAATATTTTCAATCGAACAAAGTGAGTTAGAACATGGGGAATGAGTATGAAGGTTTGCTGCACCAGATATGTTGAGATTGGGTAGTTTGAATTTAACCCTTTTAGTGCCGGAGCAAAAAATTAATGTAGGTACATGAAATGCGGACCTTTTTTCATTGTCACCTGCAAGAAGTTCCAGGCCTTTTTTTGGAAAAATGTAAGAGTTTGGGAAAAAATTTGCTAAAAATTTATTTATTAACAATTTTTAACAAACCTTTTTTTTCTTTGTTTTAAAATACTTGTATTATTTATAAATGACAAGAAGAAAGAAAAATTTCATGTTTCTGGTACAAATAAATAAATGTTAATAATAAATGAAAACAAATTGCATCATATTCATTTTTTATGTTTCACAAAAAAAATTTAGATTTTACTGTGATGCAATTTTTTGTAATAGTTTTGTCTGAAACTACGTAAAAAAAACAAGAAAAAACCGTGTGTAAAACATCAATTTACTGTAATAGGTTATGAATTGACAAAATAAAACGATGACCTTGCAACAATGCAGAGGTGAACAACGTCACTATGCAACCTACTTCAAACAGTATTCGTGTTCCATATTTACTCTAGAAACATCATGTAACATTTAAAAAGATCCTCAATATCAAAATACAAACTATGTTTCAATAATAACCACATAGGTAAAACAAAAACATAGCCTAAAAATTACAAAAACAAAGTTGCATCTCCGCCATACGAAATGCATGGTTTATTTATCTACCAGCAGCTGTTTGCATTTCAGTATTATGTCATTTCACTAACCCTTAAGACAGTTCAGGAGAAAAGTGACATGAAACGAAAGATTGTAGACAGTAGACAGTAAATAGAAGACTGTTTGTAGACAGGCATTTGGCACAAATTCCAGCCAGTAAAAGCGAAAAAATATAATTTATACATGTATAAAAATGTAAACGTCCCCCTCAGCGATCCTGGTATCCAATGCAGTTGGACCCATGTCGCTCTGAGTGATCCTCGATACTAGCGGTACCTAGTCATGCGCGTCACTCCGAGCGATCCTCGGCACTAAAAGGGTTAATATCTACTAAATCTGAACTAGAGGAAGATTCTTAAGAAGATCTTGATAGAACCAAGTTAATTAAGATTTGCAAAGAAATAAGGAAGATATATGGAGTATTTTTTATTTCCCATAGGGATAACATGGGCACAGATGAAGAAGTATACAGATTTACAACCTAATGCATTTTTTCGTGCTCATTTTTTCTAGCGGCGTCAAGTTTGTTGGGCTGTTTTGCCACCCAAATTGCACTGGTATCAAAGTTATTATAAGCTATATCTGTTCTTTGGGACCTAGAGATTTGATACTGAGGAAATCATCCTTGAGACCAATGCAATATGGGCGACAAAACAACCAAACAAACTTGACGCCGCCCGACCGAACGGGCGAGAAAAAGTGCATTAGGTTGCCAATTTGTATAGTTCTTCATTTGTGACATGGGGAATGAATATACAGGTTTGCTGCCAGAAAAATGGAAATATCAGCGATTTTAGACCAATTTACATTAGATCTCATCTAGATGAAGCCACAAATCAAGTAAAAATATTTTTGTTGTTAAAATATTTTGCCACAAATCAAGTGTTGTTAAAATATTTTGAAAGCGAAATATAGAATTTTACTTATTTCCCTAGGGTTAACATTGGGACAACGTACTGTGATTATCACTTTCAATATCTCGGTAACCAATGGACTTAGAGCAATGATTCCTTATTGTTTGTTTTTTCAAGCGCAATTCAATAATGCTGATAAAAATTGGATTCTTTTCATTTTTGTACATAAAAAAATCCAAAGACCCATTTTTGGGGGGTTTTTATCCCCATTCCTCCCCTTCCAATTGGAGTGATAAGACTGGTTTTCTTTCCCACTTATAAAAATAATTACTATTTTACACGACTGAGCCAAATTTTGTTGAGATCTGACCATTTTTGCGAGCACTGTCGTGCTCACAGACACATACGAATGGTCAAACGAATGGTTTTTTGCTTCGGCAAAACAAAAAGTCATCATGGCCCTCGGGCTTAGACCTACGATAATAGCGTCTCCCCTAGGAGGAAATTTACTAAAAAAAGACAACATCCATCATTCTAGCGAATTACCCTTGCAATTTAGCAGCGCCACTTCTAGTTTCCTCGACCTAAGTTCAACTTCCCTGATTCTTCATGACTGAACTATCTTTCCTTGTCTTTCCAAAAAGTGGTCACTCTGATTATACTACTGTAGGCTTCTTGTGATTAACTACTACTGACTTGTACTGGAGCATATCTGCCTCTTTATACTACTGTAGGCCTACTTGTGAGTCTTTCTCGCTGCACTGAAATAGTATTTGTCTCGTTATGCTACTGTGGGCCTACTTGAGAATACAATACACCTCGGATTATCCGGATCCCACATTATCCGGATCCTGGATGTCCTTCCGAGAAATTAAAAAATTAAAATCACGGCAAAAACAAGATTTTAGCAAGTTAACGGGTGAAATGCACCTTCTAAAAGTAAAATGCAAATGTAGCAAATGTCATACATTATTGTATGTATTTAGAATCACAATAATTTAAGGAATCATGTTGCCTTAACAGCTAGTACATTACAGCATTTTCGTGAACGTAGTTTTCTGGATTGCTACTTGGGGCGCTAGCAGTAATCAACTAAGTGGGTATGTGATCGCTATATAGGTAATATTGTAATGACCTCGGATTATCCAGATTTTTTGCTATCCAGATCGGTGTTCTGCCACATTAATCCAGATAATCCGAAGTGTACTGATGTATTTGTTTCATTATGCTGCAGTAGGCCTTCGACTGAACTACCACCCCAACCTGCAGTGAAGTTGTATTTGACTCGTTATGCTACTGTAGGCCTACTTGTTATTGAACTGCCACCACCCTGAACTGGAGGACAGGCCCGGACTGGCCATAAGGGCATCCGGGCAAATGCCCGGCAGGCCGCCACCTCTAGGGGCCGCTTGGGCCGCCCGGGGGCCGGTCTCAGAGTCAAAAAAAAAAGGTCACCACTTTTGCCGAGCCGGAAATTCTTTCCGGATTTTTCTCGGGTATCAAAATAAAGTGGGCCGGTACCCCATATGAATGCCCGGGCCAAAATTTCTTCCCAGTCCGGCCGTGCTGGAGGAGTGTCTGTTTTGCTGCAATGAAGTAGTATTTGTATCATTATGCTGCTGTAGGCATACTTGTGATTGAACTACCACCAACCTGCACTCAAGTAGTATATGTCTCGCTGCACTGAAGTAGTATTTGTCTCGTAATGCTACTGTAGGCCTACTTGTGATTGAACCGCCACCACCCTGCACTGGGGAAGTGTCTGTCTCGCTGCAATGAAGTAGTATTTGTCTCATTATGCCACTGTAGGCCTACTTGTGATTGAACTAGCACCAATCTGCACTTAAGTAGTGCCTGTCTCGTTGCACTGAAGTAGTATTTGTCTCATTATGCTACTGTAGGCCTACTTGTGATTGAACTAGCACCGACCTGCACTGAAGTAGTGTCTGACTCGCTGCAATGAGGTAGTATTTGTCTCATTATGCTACTTTAGGCCTACTTGTGATTGAACTAGCACCGACCTGCACTTAAGTAGTGCCTGTCTTGTTGCACTGAAGTAGTATTTGTCTCGTTATGCTACTGTAGGCCTACTAGAGATTGAACTACCACTCACCTGTACTGGAGAAGCGTCTGTCTCATCGGTGGGACCCTCTCCTGTGTTAGCCATCCAGCGGCGGACCCAGATATACCATGGACACTTCTGTGTTGCCATACACAGCTGAAACGGACGGGTACAGTCTCTTGTCTGGTAACCCTAAAACACACGACCAGTGGCGGCTGGTGGGTTAAATGAACAGGAGGACTCACTTACTACTAACTACTAAAAGAGCATTAAGGATTTTGTGTATTACACTTACCTTTGATTGCTATTCACAATTTCATGGTCTACCAATATCCGCTGAATTCACTATTAAAATAATAACAATCAATTATCACCAACCCTGGTTACCGACTCATTGGAGTAAAAGAGACACATGAAACACAGAATGTAAACAAATAACCTCACTTTAGCTCCCATCCCTCAACGTTTAGGTTACGAGGTTAGAGAGATTGGTAGGTTGTTATGGTTACTAAAACGAATAAACAACAGTTGCACCAACATGAATCGTGCAATCATAACGGCAGCAAAGGTTCAGCTTCTTAATGCCCTAAACAGATTGTGGTGGCTGCACTGATTACTGATGTGCGCGCGCATCTTCGGACGCTGCCCCAGGCTGCGTATAACACAACACGGCAATGACGTCAGAGCACCCTATCCACTGTCTGCTAGATTTGCCATAAGATAGCATGCGTTAGGATTGGGACGCTCCGGGCAGCGTCCGCGAGATAAACGCGCAACAGCAGTTGACTCCTAAATACTTTTGCAAAATATTTCGATGCTTATAGTTGAAATGAATTCATCATTAATGGTCAGTATAATGAAAATTAGTGGTTTTTCACTCTTTGTCGGATACATATGTAAATTAATTTAATTCAGTATATTTGAAAATCTTCTGGGGGGGCGGCGTCCGAGAGTCCTTATGGGCCGGCCGCCACTGCACACGATCTTTCCATCAATACAAAAATGATATCACGTACAGTGTAAACTCAACTAACCATTAATCTTTTAATCATCGACCTCTGTTATCTATCGTTGTTCAAATTTCTGCCTGGGATTATTCTTACATATTACATCCTGCAGGGTTCTGTTGACCACAAAGGAAACTTGCAAATTGCCTAACGAGGTTAGAGCAATCTTAGGCCTAGGTTTTGGAAAGGGGTGACCGATAGAGGTTTTGGGAGTTTGCATTTTGCTAAAGAGTGTTATTATTACCATACCTACTCCAGGTAGCAAACATCATAAAATCTGTTATGTACTAGGAATATTTACTTCTAAGTAGAATGGAAATTATCTGAATGACTTTTAGATCATCTGGCAGAGCTTCAAGCCTATATATTCGGGCTTTCTTTAAAAAATTGAGTTAGTTAAACTAAAAAAAATTGACTTGAACCTTTTTTTCTTGTTAGCTTACATTGAGGAATAACACATTTGTTAACTAGTGTATGGCATTCAATAAATCATCATCTATATTGTTTATTCAAATGTAAATTGGTATGTTGCCGTTGGAATGATAGGTAAACAGCAAGTTTAGGAAAATCACCCTGGAGACATGGGAAGTTTTTCATAGGTTCCACAAAATAATGTTCTGTAAATATAACTGTATGTTAAAAGTTTAAAAGGACTAATTGGAGACATAAGTGGCATTGGAATTTCAACAAAAATATTGACTGGTCTACACTGATTAAAAAATAAAAGGTAAGAGTGGCCAACAAATGATTGGAATTAGGAAATAAAACTATATCTTACATATCACATATCGTAGATGGGAAATATTTAGTTTAAAGTCAAAAACATTGTTTCTTCCTTAAAAATATTTAATCTTATAAAATCTTTCCCTGCAATACAGAGTTTACGTAGGTAGGTAACTTACAGAGTTACATAACAAGTTGAAATTTGGTAATTCTCTTTGCCTATTTAGGTGGTATATGAGTACACCTAATTTTATTGAAATCTAAGCTGATGGGTATTTCAGGTAAATTTGATAAAGTACCTGAATTTAAATACCTAGGAGTATCAGTTAATTGGAACAACGAAAGAGGAACAGAAATAGAAAAGCGACTAATTTTAGCGACCAAATGCTTCTGGAGCTTATCAAAATTATTAAATTCCAAAATATTATCAAAAAACACAAAAATAAGAATTTATAAAACTATTATTCAACCAGTTCTTTTATATGGCTCAGAAACATGGACAATGACAAAATATCATGAAAACAAACTCATTATTTTTGAAAACAAAATTTTAAGAAAGATTTTTGGACCTATAAATGAAGAAGGTGAGTGGCGAATAAGAAAAAATCGTGAGCTCCGAGAACTATACCAAGATCCAGACATTGTAGCCACAGTGAAGAGTAGACGACTGAGATGGGCAGGACACATAGAAAGGAGGGAAGAAGAGTGTGCTGAAGAAAATCAAGAATGGAAGGCCACGTGGTACTCGACCACGTGACCAAAGCTGCGGTGGAGGGACCAGGTCCAGAAAGATCTTCAGAGAATGGGAGCATCTCTTACGCAAGCAGCAGACCGGCAGCAGTGGAGGCAACTTGTTGGCGAGGCCAAAAACCTACTTAGGTTTGAGTGGCCAAGGAGGTAAGGTAGCTGATGGGTAAAATTACTGTACTGATTTGACAAGGAATGTAAAGACTCATGGCTCTTTTTAAGGACTAGCCTCCATCAATTCTCACTTTAGGAGTTTTACTGTATGTTGTTATGCCCCAAGAGTGCCTGTAGGTAGGTAACTTACAGAGTTACATAACAAGTTGAAATTTGGTAATTCTCTTTGCCTATTTAGGTGGTGTATGAGTACACCTAATTTTATTGAAATCTAAGCTGATTGGGTAAAATTACTGTACTGATTTGACAAGGAATGTAACGACTCATGGCTCTTTTTAAGGACTAGCCTCCATCAATTCTCACTTTTAGGAGTTTTACTGTATGTTGTTATGCCTCAAGAGTGCCTAAAATAGCCTAAATACATGTCTAATTCCAAAAATTTCTCCAGGGAAAGGCACTTGACCCCCTTTCCGCATATAACCTACTGCCCCAATAATGGTGACCCCACCCTTTAATGCTTCATAGTTATATTAGCCAACAATAGATTTATGGAGATTAAAAAGTGACCTCCATTAAGTAATTGGTAATCACTGTGTTAGCCATACTGACATGGACTACAAATTTAAATAACACTTCTAAACCAAACCCTTACCTCTGAACGCAACCCCTAGAAACTCATAGTTCTTCTCGAAAGACAGTGTATTGTCATCACAGTCTAATATCACTCTTATTCTTTCTCCAACCTGAAACAAAAGACATTTGAACATTTTTATTCCCGGCAAACATGTATCACGGAGTCGCACTAGGGAGCAGCCTCCAGGAAAGTTCTATAATGAAATGCAGTTATGCATCATCCTTACTGCTGGCCACAAATGGACTTGACCCGCTGGCCAAGCTAGTAAGAGCACCCGACAACTAATCAAAAAATTACAAATAACATTACCATTGAAAATAGGTAGGCCCATACTTTCATACTTACTTATCTTACTTCTTGCAGTTGCCCCGTAACCACGTCATGGCATGAGACCCGTCGTCTTAATTGACTAATTATTACTACCACTCCATGCTTTTTCAATACACAATGATGAGGATGTTACAGTGGAATCGTTTGTATGAAAATAAACTTGATAATAGGCCTTAAGGGATAGCCAAGTAGATACTGCTCACCTCTTAACCTGAGGGCCACAGGTTCGGATCCTGATTAGGTATTAAAATGGATAATTTATTTGGTGTTTTACCATGTAATGTTTGGTATGGTTTATGATAGTCAATAGTCAATATTCTTTATTGAAATTTCTTGGAGAAATACAATAGTGTCAGTTCTATAAGTTAAAAGAATCTACAAACATGGTTTGTATCTAAAAATTAAAATTAATTAAAAAAAGAATGCTGGTGTGATGTTATGCCTTGGTTGTTCTTCAGGTTTTCCAGTTGTAGAATTCCTCTAATGAGTAGAAGGAATGCTGCAGCAACCACTCTGTCATTGCTTTCTTGAAATGATTTGGTGTGTGGCTTCTTAGTTCTTCTGGAAGCAGGTTAAAAAACCTCGCTCCTCGATAAGAGGTTTTTTTTTCAAACAAACTGAGACAGTGTGTTTGTAGAGCAAAGTTCTGTCCGTATCTGGTGTTGTAGTGGTGATGGTCTGATAGTCTAGCATTGTCTGTGTTGAGTGTGTATAATGTTGTTTGCAAAATATAGAGGGATACTTCAGTGAGGATCTTGAGCTCCTTGAAGAGTTCCCTGCAGCTTTCTAATTGGGTTAACCCTTTTATGGCCCTGATGGCTCGTTTTTGCACAACTAGGACTCTTTGCATGTTGGTTACCGTGGTCCCTCCCCAAGTGATAAGCCCATACCTCAAGGTTGATTCAAATAGCGCAAAGTAGGCAACTTTGGCTGCTTTGATGGTACTGATTTGTTTGATCCTCCTGATTACATACACACTTGAGCTGAGTTTTGAGCACACTATGTCGACTTGTGGATTCCATGAAAGATTGCTAAGAACCTTGATACCTAGGTATTTGGCGGTATCTGTTGTCTTGAGTCCCGGGGTCCCTTCCAAATTTTCTGTTTTTGTTGTGAAAATTATTTGTTGTGTTTTTGCTTCATTCAAGATCAAATCATTATGTAGGCAGTACTCTTTTGCAATGTTTAATGCTGTGATTGTTCTGTCGGTTAATGTGTCAATTTGCTTTCCAGCCAGGATAAGAGTTGAATTATCCGCATACATGATAAGATCACATACGTTTCCCAAGGTGTTAGAGAGAAGTCATTTGTCAGTAGGATGAACAGCACTGGACCCAGTACCGACCCCTGGGGTACTCCTCTTGTAATTGGCATTAGCTGAGATTGTATCTTGACGTTTTTGCTTGTGTCTCTTACTGTTAGTTCCACTCATTGTTTCCTATCGTAAAGGTAGCTCTTGAACCATTCGGCTTCCTTCCCTTGTACGCCCAGGGTTTTTAGTTTCTTTATAATGAGATCTAGACCTAGACAGTCATAAGCTTTACTGAAATCTAGAAGGATGCCAGTAGCAATATTACCTTGTTCCAGTTTAACAATGATAGTTTCAATGAATTGTGCTAAAGCAGTTACTGTAGATTTCCCTCTGAAAAATCCATGTTGGTGAGCAGAGAGAAGGTTATTGCGGTGCAGGTGTTCTGTCAACCTTCTTTGCACTACCTTTTCAATAATTTTCGAAAAGGTTGATATGAGGGAGATTGGTCTATAGTTGCTAGCTTCAGCTGGTGATCCATTTTTAAATTTCGGGTAGACTTTTGATATTTTGAGGCAGGTTGAGAAGGTGCCTTGTTGTGCAAAAGATCTGTTCACTAGATGGACAATAGGTGTGATGACTTCTTCTTTGCAAGATTTTATAATTTTTGAGGAAACTTCATCAGGGCCAGCAGATGTTATTGCTTTCATGGCGTTGATTACCGATAAAGTTTCAGTGTGACTCGTTTCCGACAAAATAAATTTAGTTGAACAATTGTTGGTAACATCATGTTGTGTTGTTGTGTTTTTCAGACTATTTTGAGCCAAAGCCCTCTCTGCGTTGGATACAAAGATTTCATTTAAGTGGTTGGCTATTTTGATAGGGCAGGTGACTGTATTACCATTTATAACTAAGGAAGGGTTTGCCCAACCCGCACTGTGTTGCTTCCTTTCATTATTAATGATTTTCCACAGGGCTTTTGTTTTATTTTCTGCCTTAACTTATTTATACATTCTGCATTTTCTCGTCTCCTGATTTCTTTCAGGTATAGGTCATAGGTCGTCTTTCTTCTTGCCGTCTCTTGTTTGTCTTCTTGATTACCTGTTAGTTTTTGTTTGTTTAAAACCTCTTAAGTATTCTTCTTTAAGTTTTTTGCTTCGTCATAATAATGTTTAACTTAACATAACTGAAAACTGATAAACTAATAATTTAGCCTAATATCAACGAGGTAATTTAACTTCCGATACCTACCATGAGAACTAACTTACCATAACCAAACATTACATTATAGAGTTTGCTGTTTTTCATTAGTGCCATGTCCATGTTAAGGTCATAAACCAAAAACCAATACAAAATAGGGAACACTGAGAAATATGGTGTGTGGTGTTGAATTATGTTACGTTGATTTTTTTATTAGCCTATATTTTTAGTTTATTGTTGTAGGTACATATTTAGGTTGGATATGGAATCAAATAATCTTGATTTTTGTAATTGTTGAATATCGAAGCTTTGATATTTCTTATTTTAAACTGGAGACCAAATACGGAACTGCAGCCTAATTAAGAGGAACCGTATGTGGCTTTTAAAATTTTCTTACCGAGCATTTTATATAGGCTACATTTTTTAAGGCATAAGACATAAGACATTTATTGGTCATATTTTACATTATTACATGTATTGACAAGTCATGTAGGTAGGCTGATACATTAAGTCTTTTTTTAAATAGTTAAATTGTACTAGGCCAAGCACAAATAAATATTGGACTTAAACTCATGAATAAATTGCCTTGTACAGCTCGGAACCTACCAACCTCAAAATTCACACAATGTGGTGAGGGATCTCCTAATGGTCAATCATCTTTACACTGTCCATGAGTTTTTTTGAGTTTTTTGAGCTGGATGACAATGTAAGTAGTTATTTTTCTTAAAGTGTAGTTTGATTTTCTTTGTATGGTTTGTTGCAGAATACTGTATAATTTTTAGGTTAAGTTGACTCTCTCCAAACATGCAATGCATGTACGCGTAATAAATATTTCTCATTCATTAGGGATTTTTTGGTGTCAATGGAATAATCGGGTTCAGTTCCAATGAATTTGGTTTAGGTTAACCTTTTAAGGCCGGCAATAATTATGTTGCGATAGGCCAGCTCCCGTACTATGGTACTTGAGAATAAAGCCAAGCCATTTCTTATGTGTGGTGCAAAGTTTTAGTCGAAGAGCTATAATTTCCACAATTTTTATCAAATACTCAACATTTTAGCGAATTTCCCTTAGGCTATAGGGAAGAAGCTATTACCATAGGTCTCATGGTAAGACTTAAGCCCGAGACCATGATAACTTTTTGTTTTGGGTCCCCCAGAAGCAAAAAACACCATTCGTTTGAATTTTTAGATATATATATATATATATATATATATATATATATATCTATTGAAAAAAATTATTATTGTGATTAGGGCTACTAATATGTTATAATGATACATAATTTATTAACAGAGTACCCTTTTTTTAGTTTAAAAAACATTTATTTGACGACTAGTTTCAAATCATAAGATCATAGTCATGTCATAATAACCTCACTTTAAAATTCAATCTTTGAATTTTAAAGTGAGGTTATTATGACATGAATTTATATATATATATATATATATATATATAAATTCGAACGAATGGTGTTTTTTGCTTCTGGGGACCCCAAAATGAATAGTTAACATGGTCTCGGACTTAGGTCTTACCATGACTACTACCGTAACAGCTTATTCCTTTAAGGAAATCTCGCTATGTTGGATTGAAATATGTTGTTTTGCATTTGAAAATCGCTGAGTATGCAGGTCTGCTGCAACGGGGGTATTAAATTTTAAGATGAATCATATGTTTGGATTTAATTTGTTTATATGATTATTTTATTTGTTTTGATTTTGACTGATTTTAAATCATTGATTGTATGATTGCTTACATTTTTATACTATAACAAGGATACACTTACAAAAAAATACTAGACTGATAATTATAAGAATAACAAAAAGCGTATTACTGGAGTGGATACCGAAGTGATTGATTCCCATTGATTATTTCCTTTATATCGTAAGCTCTTCAATTATTATATAATATACTTTTTGCAATAATTACAAAAGGTGCTTGAAAAATGTTCTCTTACATAAATTAAATAAGCTCCCATATAAAAAATTCTTTGGAAATTCGCTGAGTACGCAGGTTTGCTGCGACGGGGGTATTTTTTATTGTTCCTGATTAAATGGGCTTTAAAATGCACTAAAATATGTTAGGCTATGTAGTTGTCAGAAAAAAAATTTGTTTTACATAATAGGCCTATAAGAAAATTTTAATTAGGCCAAGCTAATTTATATTTTTCCACTTTGACCACACATAAAAAGTGTAGGCTATAGGCTATAGCCTATATATATATTTGTTTTACAACCAAAAACCATTTATAAATATAAAGTAAAACTTATTTACAGCTAGCTAGTATGCCAATTTCGAAGTACCGGCACCTACCTTAATTTATGATAAACAGGGCTGCCGAGAGCCAAGTCGGGCCCCAAGTCTGCACACCGCACGGGCCCTCCGGGACCCCCCTCCCCAGTGAAAGGAGGGTCCGGGGGTGCTCCCCCCGGAAAATTGTTGAAAAATAGGTCTCTAAAAATAGGCGTTTTTTTGCAGCCTGGAGGTAGAACATCATACATTATCCGAACCCCCCCAAAAAAAACAAAAATTCGACCCAATTTAGGCTGAATGGTCGCTCGGACTCACAAAATAGTCTACTCTGATTAAAATAAAAAAGTTAAAATTATCAGCGATCCTGCTCTATTGGATTTTTCATTCATCCGTCTCTTTCCCATAACTTCTGCATTCGTTCCACTCTCAAAGTTATTACTCTTCCGTTTTTTCACGATCAATGCGCACGATTGTTTTTCCAGCCATCTGCATTAGTTGCAATTGGATTGTAGTCTATGTTGCAACATAGACTATCTTGCGCTCTTGTTGTTTACTATCGTGGATAATTAAAATCGTTGTAAATATATTTTAATGCAGAGGAATGAAGAGGGAGGTATGAGTCGCTCAAGCTCACTACTCGTTGGCCGCCACCACTGTAGCTAGTGTACAGTACAGTCAGCCGCAAATACAATAGTACAGACATTAAAACAATCGCTTTTGCCTTAACTAAATACTGTATTGTATTATCAAAGTAATTTGTCTGATAAAGTTAGACATTTTATTTTTTAACATGCAGGCCAAATTTTATTTCCAAGAAGTCAATGTCAATATTTTCTCAATCTAAAAAAACATCCGCTCATCCCGGGCCCCTCCAGAGCCCGGGCCCCAAGTTTCAGACTAGGCTGACATGGCCTCTCGGCGGCCCTGATGATAAATAGAACTATGACAGATTGTGTAAAAACTGACACAGCAGTTTTGGGCCCAAAAAGGCAGAAGCCATGTTGCTGCATACAGAAGGGTAATTTTGCTTTCAGGTAATGAGCAACTTCTTTTGCTCATTCCTCATTTAAAACACATATGACTGATTAATTAAATGATACTTGGTCGGTTGAAACAATAACCTCATCACATCACCAACAAAACTCGAAAATTAAATAACAACATTTGATGATTTTAAATCATCACATAGCCAGCTGACAATTATGGCATGAAAATCTATACAGACAACAAGGAAATTTGGGCTAAAACGGCAGTATTTGCATTTATTCATTAAGCCCATATGTCCCTCTACATGGGAATATCAAGTTTTGAGGCGTTAAAAAAACACAACCGGCCAGTAAATTGATAAAAGTGGACAGGTGCCTATAACGGCCATTGGCCGCGAACCTAGTTTTTCCTGAGGGGGCATATTACAACTGCTGGCCTTGAGCGTAGTTTTTGCCGCGGGGGCCTATTACAGTCGTCTGCCTTAAAAGGGTTAATCATTAGATTTAGGTTAGGCTATAATGTATAACTTAACATAGATATTAACTAATTGACGAATAAGTTAATACAGTAGGCCCTAACAATTTAACTTTCGATACTATGATAACTAACTTAACCATTGCACTAACCAAAATTTACATTGCAGAGACTATTAGCCATTTAGTGTCATGACAGTGTAAGGTAAACATTGAGAAGCCAAAATCCAGTATAAAGGCAGAGGATATAAAAAAAGGTGTTTGTTGTTGAGTTATGTAATGTTGGTGGCGTTTTAATAATGAGTGTTTCAAATATTGGGCTAGGCCCTATTAGTTATAATTATATTTATACAGTTTGTTCATACTTAGGTTAGACATTGATGTTTTCTTGTGTTTGGTTTTTGCTCTTGATAGAATCAAATAATAAACTTATTTTGATTATTAATGTAAGTTATCGAAGTTGCAGTTCGATATTCCCAATCATTATAATGTAAGCCTAGACCTTTTACGAAACTGCAGCCTCAAACTAATAAAAGAAACATTCCATTCTCAAAACTTTGTTTTAAATCTAGGCCTACATCCCATGCCTTCTAAAATTATTATAGACTAGCCTACGAAAACAATTTAACTATTGACAAATTGTCTGACATGCAACAGGATTTCAAATTGCCTAGTCTGCAATAAATGTTCTGACATAATAAAAATATCATCTTTTAATGATAAAATGGGTTTTTGAATAGAAAAGCAAACTATCTTTTTTTGAAAGTCCTACATTCCAAATTTATCACAGGCTATAAATAAAGGGCTACATTTGTAGACTCCCTTGATTTTTGTGGCTATAATTCAGTCCAAGTGAGTGTTTTACAAGATAATTTCAATATCAGGTTAAGAGACAGGCCAATAATACGCTTAGTAAGATCTTTAAAATTATGCACAGCCCAGCCTAGTCAGATAGGCCAAGGCCTACGTTTCACTTATCAAACTCTATAGGCCTACCTAAACGTATGCTAGGTAGAACTTAAGAGGCATAGGCCTAATATGTTTTATTGATTAGAAAGGAATCCAACAGAAAATCAAATAAATTAGTTTAAACGCCTAGGCCTACCTGGTATTTAGGCGCATTGTTGACAAGTGGGTAGTTTCCTTGGGAATCTCCATTGTGGAGCAAGTAGTTATCAACTAAGTTCCAACCCCAACTCTGATCATCTGATCCTAATAGAGCAACGTAGCCATGACACTGTAAGGGGGCTTCTTTGGTAGCAATCCCTATCACTGCAACTGTGCCTAGAGGCCCTTCCCATATCACTTCCCAAGCATGTCTCCCATGGCGAAACCCTATTTTCCCTCTAGAGGCGTCCGTACTTTGGGCGACAGGATTTCTGTGTAACGTGAAACCATTTGGCTTGATGTAGATATTTCTTGAACAGTCATTTGGATTCCAAGCATGATAAAATGCTCTTAATTTAGCCTTGTATGTTGGCACAGAGGAGAGCAAGTCCGACTTGAGAGCTTCTTCTGCCAATTTCCTAATGCAGTGTAAACGCCACACATCATTATTATCGTCATTTAAAAACCTATACCAATTTTTACACACTAAGGAACAATTTCGTAAATCGTGGAGGTCCAAATAAGAAAATATCACTTCCAAAACAATATCTGGCAGCGAAGCTGCAATCTCGTCAACCATTTTGCCGGCATTAAGAAAAATGACATTCGACAGAAGAAACTCAACTACCAATCAGACGAATCTTTGACTCCCAAATCACCTGTTTCCGGTTCGATTTACCCTTTCCCGTGTTCCGGAACTACAAAGCGGACCATATAACTCGATTTCCCAAATCAGCTGTTTCAATGTAGCTGCCGCCAAACCTTGCTTGCTGGTAGTGTTGGTCAAAATTTGCTTCAGGGAATTGTGAGGAGCGCTCTAACATAATAATTATATTAAATTCGCTTTTAGTAGTTTTATATTAGTTTAATAATGATACATTGATCTAAAATATATCCTATAATACTGTTAGTATTCACTTAATAATTCAAAAACTGTGAGTTTTATTGTGTTTTCGTCGCCATTTTGACTGACCGACTCGAGGTGGACTCATCTGTGATAGCTCTACATAATTTAAATTTTAACTAGGTTTAAAGGTGATAATTCAATGAGTGAGGTCGAATCCAGGTAGAACAAGATTTCATTATGGCTCAGCAAAGTAATACAATCGATTTAATCGTCCATGATGCAAATGGTAAGTGAGCAAAATATGACCACGAATGCTGAAGGGGTAGGAGTGGGTTGAAAGATCGGTCTTCTTATCGTGGTGGTGGGGGGTTCCTTTCAATTTGATTTTGGCGGGATGAGTGATTTTGTTGTTTATTTTAGTTAGAAGACTGATTATAATTTTGTGATTGTTTGTCACTTATAATCGTTCTACTTAATTTCGCTCTAATCATGGTTCAAGTAATACATGTTTTAAGTGCAATTTTTGGAAGTTTCTGCAAAACATAACCTCCAATTATTATTAATAGTTTAACCATTTCTGTATTACCACTAAGGTGAAGGTGGCATATGTAAAGCATTAAGTAAATTTAATTTTGTCGGTACCGCAGCATTAATATGTTTCGGTCACAAATATATCATTTTTTATGAGAAATATTGAGTGTCTTCAAAATAATTATTGTTGCTTAAACATTAACGCAACGGATAACCTACTTTGTGCCTGGTCTTTCTTTATACACAGTGGTTTTAGTTAGCAATTGTGTGAAGTTTATATCACTGAATTAATAATTTTTTGTGAGTTAATAGTTGGTTACTGTACCTGTTATTTCAGAAAGTTATGAGTCAAGCTTGACTTTCTGAGGGGTCGTAGGCACTAGTGTCGGGAGCACGAAATACGGCGGGCGGCAAAAACTGGAAACACACATAATCTTCTGTTAAAACTCAGCTGAAAAGAGAAAAATAGGCCTAAATGTTTATGTTGAGCTGTCAACATATTGTTTGTGTTTTTCGTGGTCTTTACCAGTGGTGTAGTGGCAAATGTTCCACCGTGGGAACGCTTAATATATTTGTCAAATTCCCTGCAAATTAAGATACTTTTTTTCCCTACATGTGTATAAGATGCGTATTAGGCTATGTATTTTAAGCTCACTCAATTTACTGAGGCTTCAACAAACTATTTAATAATTTGGATGATTTTTGGAAAAGCAAATATAAAAACATTAGTCTATCTTTTTATAATTTTTAACTAACTTTATTACTTCACAAAAGAAGTTATTTTAGAAAAGGTTATTAATTAAGTTCAAAACTACTTTTAAGTACGTTAACCCCCAAAATAACAAAATACATAACCTAATTTTTAAATGACATATTTTATACAAGTAAAAAAGCAGCGAACTAAAATAAATTAAATCCATAAAATAGAGAAAATCAGAGTAATTAATTACAATGACTTTTATGTACAATGTCGATAACCTCCAAAAAACACGATACATAACCTCATTTTAAATAGCATATTCTAGACAAGTAAAAGCAGAGAACTAAAATAAATTAAATGCATAAAACATAAAACATAGAAAAAACAGAGTGATTGCTTACAATGAAAGTTCATTGATAGATTGAAAAATCAGGTTTACAAGTAGTCGGCAAAATGCATTCTCTTCTACAGTGGGCTTATGTCACCGTCACCGCCACCGTCTACCGTACTCTGTGCACAATATAAAGTTCAAGCAAGAGTGAGGTTACATTTCGAAACAGATAGAGTAAAATCGTGTTTACAAGTATGTTTGCTAAGATTGCATTTTATTATAGGCATAAAAGTATATTTTTTTAATTTTAATACTCTTTAATTAATGTTTAAAAATATAGGTTTTTTAACTATATTCCCGGATTTTCCCTGAACGGGGCACTGGGATTTTCCCGGGTTTCTGAAAACCAGTGTGGGAACGCCGTTCCCACGAGTTCCCGTACCACTACACCACTGGTCTTTACACTATACAAAGTTTTTGATGCAATATTTCATTAAAAGTTGTCGTTGTCCGCCTGCGATCCAAAACAGCGTTGCCAACCGCAAGTGATTCTTTTACCCGGAAATCCGGGCCCAAAACATAAATTTTACCATGAATAAAAATCCCAATCACCTAGGCTCATCCACTGTGGCAAATATTTACTGTATACCCGATATTGTAATTGCAACTAATAATTTGGTTTGCTTTAGTAGTAAAACAACACACCCTAAATTTAGCAAGATATACTGTTTAGTATAGGAAAAAGGGATAAGCAAAGAGAAAGACAGACCTCAGTTTAGTTTGTTTACGATAGCGATTGGTAAAATGGTTTGGTTTTGTTAAAGGAGTTGGGAGCTTGACATTAGTATTTATAAAAGACTAAATTAAATTTATTAACATTAATTAATCAAAAACCACTTTAATTCAAGTAAAATAATAAAAGCATTATGGTGGCTGTTTTTGCTTGGTGTTGACTGTGTGAAAAACGGCCGTAAAATGTGATCGTGTGTACCAATTCCGAGTAAACGGCGGTAGTAACTTCTTTGCTCGAACTTCCAAGTATTTTTAAAACCTTTGAGTCGAGTCGAATATTAACTTGGCTAACTCGGCTTGAGAAAAGTTCGATAATCAAGTACTCGCATACCCCTGCTCGAGAGTATAGTTTTCTAGGAGGTTCACTACTTTGAACACTTGGGCACACCTTTGAACAGACTGGAGACTAATTCCACACATTTTCGATGTAAATTCTTGGCATTTATTAAAGTCAATAGCTTTACGAATATTTTCCTAGGCTAAACTTTTTACAAAACTAAGAACGTTTGCAACCACATTTTTGGTTTGTTGCGTAAGGTCACTTTGAAAAATGCCGTGTAACCGTAGTTTCTTGGGCGGCTCAAACTGGACTTCCCCTGACTCCATGATGGAAACAAAACAAACCTGGCAAAACAAGAGAGGATGCAAAAAATAGGCTTAATGTTCACAGACTGCATAGTAATTCAAAATCAAAATCCGTTATATGTTAAAATATACTTAATTAAGTAAATTAAGTTAAACAATTCATTACCATAAATTATAAAATAATTTCAAAACTCAATGAATTAACTTATGAAATCTCCAAACACAAATACAAACAAAACAAAATAATATGTCGTGTCGTCGTGTTGTTTCATTTTTATTTTTGTCTAAAGCTCACGGTTATTATTAATTCCTACTAGTCTGAATCTTGCAAGAATTTAGAGGAATCTTTCACAAGAGCTTGCAGCAAAACTTTCGGATGTAAACGTGTGTTTGTAAACTTACAATCATATGACTAATTGACAACCAAAACAACGCTGATTTCGCCAGCAACGCCCAGTACCCGCCCCGCCGCCCGGGCGTACCCGCCGTCGCTGTACTCACCCGTCGTATTTCGTGCTCGCAACACTAACTGTTGATCCTTAACAAATCATATATTCAGGGCTGTGACCATTATGCTGCACTTATTTATAATTATAGACACAGCAGATAAAAAGAACAGGCACAGAGTACCTCTAAGGTTATTTATTGAGTGATCATTTAAAAGCGAAATGCCCTCTAGCCTCTTAAAGTCCGGGTATTTTTACTACCATATACATGCCCGGTCCGGGTTATTTTGCAGATTTTTGGAGATTGTCAATCAGTAAAAATAGCATTTCATATTCATGATCACTTTCACTACACTCAGATTCATCACTAAATCTATCATTAGTTATAAATTCCGCTATTTCACAATCGCGAAGAAAACGCCGGTCACTTGAAGCCATTTCATTTTGTTTACGAACTGAGCAACAGCTGACGACGCAACTAAAAATGTGCAGTTCATTTCGTTTCCCAGTGTTCCCACCCGGGAAAATAACAAAACCAAATATACCATTAGAAAGCTCGTTTTGTGACAAAAAAATATATTTAACTTGTGACAGAAACTTTGTTAGTCTGTGAAGTCAAGGACCGCTGAAACCGAACGATGTCTGATCCCGCCTATAGGCGGGCGTGGACCAGGCGGGCTGGGGGTCATCCCGCATATGTGCGGGCGTGGACTTCAAGAGGCTAGGAACTCATCCTTATAAAACCATAACCCTTTATGTTATGGTTTTATAGTTAAGCATACCGTAGGTCTGTTATTGAAAATATACTCTGTTTTTGTAGTGGGTTTAACATGGGTGTTAGGAGTTCCTTAACCTTTCTTCAGTCTTTATAGTAATTGGTCTTCTTAATACAATTTAATATAGGTAGGTGAGGTTCATTTTCGTGTAAGTGTACTCTGCACAGTAATATTCAATAGGCCTACGGATCAGATAGTTAATATGACAAACCGAACTGATAACACTCTTCAACCTAATTTCCTTTTATTTCTCATTCCATATATATATTGTTCTGACATCTGTCAGTATTAAAGAAGAAACACTCTCAAAGCATGTCTGACCTCTCAGTTTTACTGGTCTTCAGTTTATCCAACCTTTTCTGAGAAGCCAAATTATCAAAACGTATTTCCCTCAGCTTACAGACATAGTCTCTGACAATCTGTCATGGTGACGCTGTGTTTGTTTACCTCATACTATGTACACTGCTCATTTGTAACCTCTTTAAAGTTGGGTAAATTTATTTTGTGCATCTTATATGTTTTGGCGAAACTTTGATATCCGACTCCATTGTATTTATGTTGATGTTATTGCTATAAGAAGGCTACCAAATACGAATACAATATATCCCGTGACGTAACACCAATACATATCAAAATCTAACCTTAATATATAATGAAACCTGTACTAGTCTAACTATATGCTATAATTATAGTCTTAGATGCCCTTGAGAGCAGAGCCATTGACTGCATTGATCACGGAAAATTGCGTAAGAAACTCAAACACTATATGATGTATGAATTGAACTTGTTTTCTGACTCTTATCTGCAAAACCGCTCTCAAATAGTTATCTCCAGTACCAGTACTTTAGATCTTCTGCTCTGACTGTTGACTTCGGAGTTCCGCAGGGCTCAGTATTGGGGCCTCTGCTGTTCTTAATTGTAGTAAATGACTTGCCTTTCAATAGTGTGGATTGCTTCATGTATGCAGACGACACAACCTTGTTAAATGTGAACTAAGAATTTGATGACTCTCATGACGACCAGCCCTGCTGACACCCAAAAAATATAATTTTAATCAAAAAAACTACTAACATGGTCTTGTAGACAGGTATGTCAGTCTCGCCGATTAACTAACATAACATACTTGAAACTTATTCCATACTGTCTAAGGAACATGTCAGCCATAGTCAGTAACAAGACTACAAGATCGCGCCACAATCATCCTTCCTCACCTGTCATTCATCCTTGGCTTAAATTAACTATCTGGTTAGGTCGCCATTTCAATCAGTGCATAATGTATAATATAATAATGCGTACGATACGTATGTTCACCATCTTCATTGTCAGTCGATGTCATTGTCGTCTGACCGGTCAACTAAGGATTGTTATGTAGTTATTGGTTTTGATTAAGTTTTAATTTTATAGTAAAGTCTTGATTGTTTGAATGTAAAAATAAGCGTTTGGTCATAATTATGATTAGAAACACGTAACATACATTAATGATCAAATCATTTAACATTAACTTAATCCTACCATGTGAGATCGTTTAAACAATTAATAGTTCCGATTGTTGGAATCGATTCTTCACTATTAGTATTCGATGGTGAGGAACGATTGCAAACATCGATAAATAAGTTACGATGGAGTCGGGTATCAAAGTTTTATACTTTATTCGCATGGTGTTTAAATGTTGGTTTTACCATAGCCATATGTATTTTTTTAATACTCATCAAAAATAGGTTATATTGGTCAGTGGTGGAAATATGTTTGACAGGTTGGGTTTAATTAGTCATTGTGGCCTTACCAGGGATGTCTTAGGCCAGATTACAGATGGACTCACCGTCTAGAGCAATTGTCTGTTCTGTAAATGTAAACAATATTAATTCACCTCCCCCCCTCCCCTAGTGATTACGTGCCTTAATCAGTAACAAGGCTACAAGATCGCGCCACTATCATCACGATCATGGGCGTAATTTCAGCATTTCGATTGGGGGGGCAAGATCTTCTAGGTCATTGCCTCATCCTGATTTGATTGCATACACCATACACCCCCCCCCCCCCCTTTGCACTAGCAGTTCGTACTGAAGAATATGGGTTGGTACTTTGGTATTACACGGAGGCCACCCTTATACAGCGCGCTGCGGCTGCTATGTTAGGTCAGGTTATCATAAATATGTTAATAGGACTTTCCTCGTTTCGTTACGAATCGAACGATACCAGATGAATCATACTTTTGCCCGCCAAATACCCTTGAAATAGGCCAAGGTCAGGTCGTTGATCGGAACGCACGCATCACCTGTCAAGGGATTTAGCAGGCAAAAGTATGACTCATCTGGTATCGTTCGTTTCATAACGAAACAAGGAAAGTCCTACTAACATATTTATGATAACCTAACTTAACATAACCGCCGCTGCGCGCTGAATAAGGGAGGCGATCGGGTGAAGTCGCTAGTGGCGGTGGCGACTCACCCGACAACTCAATCCTCACCAACATCGCTGTCTTCTGGGAAGCAGAAAACAAAGACCGCTCATCATAATTATGTCCAATTTGGACAGTAAGTCAATTAAAGTACGTTCTTACCAATTACAAAGTCATTTTTGGTAATCAATAAAAAAATCTCTAAAGATAGTGGCCTCCGTATAATACCAAAGTATCTATAGGGTATATACACTACCAATGCATATTATTTTCTTTATATCTAACTAGCTAAAGTTAATATCCAACCACGATATCACAACACAATGTGAACTTGTAATCACCACTCACTTCACTCAAAGCCGTAGCCAGAAAAAAAATTCCTCCGCAGTTACAGGAAGTGAAAAAAATAACTTTCTAACCTTTCATTTAAATGCAACTTCAACATTTACAGGGGGGTTTGACCCCCTGACCCCCCCCCCCCCCATTGGCTATGGCCTTGACTTCAGTCAGTAATTGTACTGTTTGTAAAACTGCCTCACTGCAGTCAAAGCAGGCACACCAACTGTGCTTTATACGACTGGCGATTGACTGTTGCTATACTCTTAACTCTAAGGTCTCTTAACTCATTACACAGGATTTGGCATTTTACCCGCCAACTCCATCGATAATCCTCACTTTTACCCGGTTTTTCGGCACTAATCCCTGCAAAATCCCCCCCAAGTACCAAAATCCGGATAGTTAGCCAAAAACCACCTAATGACTTTAAAAACACCAAATACCGGACTTTTTCTCACCTTACATGGACATTGAATATTTGCAAAGCAAATCACAATTCAAAAATCCCCGGCCCCCCCCGTTTACCCGTTTTTTTATGTATTTAGGATGCCGAGTAAATCCCCGTAGCTCAAGTCTAGAATCCCCGATTTTACTCGATTTTTCTTAATCATGTTAATTAAGTCCCCGAACGGCCAACAAAAAACCCACAAACTGGGCTATTACCCAGTTTCTGGTAACACTGCAACGAAATAACCAATACAACCAAACCAAATACATAACACCAACTTTCGTTTGAAAAATAAAATATCTAGAGTTCCAAAAAATCCTTGTACCTCGATCGTCAAAAATCCCCGATTTCACCCATTGTTTAGTATCGAAGTTGATGAGTAAATTTCCTCAACCCAAGTCTTAAATCCCCGGTTATACCCGGCTTTTTCTTAATCACTGCCAAAACTCCGCACGGCCTCCAAAATACCCGAAAACCGGGTAAATACCCGGTTTTGGTAACATTGCTAACGAACGGCTGTGTCAGACCGGGGCCACAGACCCAGTCTGACACTATGTCTTCTGGGCCCGATGTCAGACAGGGTTGCCAGTCCAGTCGACCCATTGTCAACCGCCCTTCAAAATAACTTAACACATGGATTGACTTGGAGATTCAATGGATGGTTTACCTAGCAAACTTGAATATATGACGAGTTAAGTGATGGCAATCCTGATGAAATGGTTAGATAAATAAACAGTACTTTTAACTGTTGCGTATGGCTATGATAATTTATTTTTTGTAATTTTCCCTTATTCGCTGGTTCAAAATTCCTCACAAAAACTATTTCCTGCCGAAAAAATCATGCCCCCCAACAATTTTGATGGCGCAAATTGCGCCATGCCTCCCCTTTTGGGCACCCCTGGTGAACAGTGTCTTATGACAGGCAACTTACACTGGCTCTGAGCAGCACTATAGGAGTTGGCCATCCTGGAGCGTTAGTTCATTGGTGGACGAGTCGTTTGGTGTGGGAGTGGGTTCTCGTCGACCGGCGTGCCATAGTGGATAGCGTTTATGTCTGTATTCGTTCGCTAAACGTATCCTTGCAAATTTGCAATCGGACTTCAAACAAAACTACGCCACCAGCGTACTTTTACGGCATATCGACAAGACTCATATTAATGAAAAATTTATATCAATAATAAAATAACTTTACAACTTGAAAAAACATGATTCTGGTCAATTTTTGTTATTTATACCTAAAAATTAATTTTAATTTTCAAATTTTTGGGGGGGCAACTGCCCCCCCTTGCCCCCCCCGAATTACGCCTATGATCACGATCATCACACTCATCCTTCACTCATATTCAGGGTAACGTCCTCCATGAGACGTTACCTATCTTATTAAGAATGAATTAAGAAAATTTAAGAAAAAATGAATATTCATTGTATGTTTTATATTTAAAGTGGAAATAGTATATTATGATGCTACCAGGGCAGTAAGTACTGCTTTAATGGAAGAGCATGATAGTTCCCATGCGAGCCAGAGGAGAGTGTGGGATTTTTATGTGATTACGGTAAAGCTTACCGGGTGTGTTATGTACGATACTTTACATCGTACTAACTTAACTAATCCGAAGAAATATATTTAGTTTATCATAATGTATTCCTTGTGTAAACTACTATGTTTCACAATCCTTCAAACCTAACCTTCAAATTAATAATCAATTACTGGCTAATGCTATCAGTGCTGCCACTACATTCCTCTAAAGTACCTAACCTATAAACAGCAAGCATGAAATGACAGTTTGTTGCAATCAGCTGATTGTTTAGGCTACCGTACTTCCGTTTCCTTGCAATTGCAGTCTGGAAAATGAGGTCAGAAAGTTGTCTAAAGTACCTAACCTTGTACCTACCTTGTACCTTGTACCTTGTACCTTGCAACCTATAAACAGCAAGCAAGAAATGTCAGTTTGTTGCAATCAGCTGACTGTTTACCTCCGTTTCCTAGCAACTGCAGTCCGGAAAATGAGGCCAGAAAGTTGTCTCAACTGGTAATGTCAAAGCATAACTTTCCTCCCAATAATAAGGAACAGAAAACAGATGTTTCTGTGTCAGCATGTTGTAGCCTAAATTATTTTTTTTAATTTGGACAGAAAAATATGTTTAATTAACCTCAAGGACCCCTTTTTTGAGTAGGCTAATAATTTGTTTGGATTTTTCCTATCATTAACTAAGTTTTAGCTTAGTGTGGTTTTGAAATGGGTTTAGTTCTACAAACATAGGAGACACTTGGGCCTTCCATTGCAATCAGTTAGTTGTCAAACAATGATAATTAAGGTGTTTACATTTTGATGGTGCTTGGTAGTCACTCTGTTAGAATTGATTTGATTAAGTTGGTCATCATGATTCGTAACTTTTGTATAAAATACTAATTTAACTTTTGCTACAAAACTGTAATAACTCATTCAACCATACTTAACAACACGTAGCTCTGTCTGCAGTGGCAGATCCAGAGAGGGGCTAAGGGGGGCTACAGCCCCAACCCCTTGTGTATCCACTTTACACTAGATAAATTGGTAATTTTGTTCAGATAAAATATATTTAAGGGAGAGTGAATCAAATTCAATATTAAGAGGGTTTTTTAAGTATGTTTGTTTACATGATTGCTGTCCTTTGAAATAGTCAACCTATTTCTTTGGTTTTAACTGATTTACCTTACATCCAGACTAGAATAATCTGGCTAAAATAGATAACAACATTCCTGCTTTTGACCTTTTTACAATAAGGAATGGAAATGTAATGCATTAGGCCTATACAAATTTACATAAAAATTTTACTAAAAATGTAGCTTACTTAAAATATTTCTTTTAAAAACTTAATCCTTTGGTAAATTGTTCATTAATCTTAAAAGAGCTTATCTCGTTCCACCCCAGCAAGAGTGTTGGGTTTTTTTTTAAGAGGGCCATGGCTTCACTTGACCATGGTGTTGCAACGTAGAAATTAGCTTATTGTGCACCCTCATACACAGGTTTTCACTGTCCATCAAATCCCAGGTCCTTCGAACCTTGAGATCTTCTTGACGATGGTTACCTGTTCTTCCCCTAGGTCACTCATTGGTAGGCCAAGGAGTCTAGTGCGCAGACCTTGTAGGGCTGGGCACAGAAATAGCTCGTGGAAGGCTGTTTCTTCCCTCCTCACGTACTGTGCTGTAGGCAACACCCACGTAGGCTCCGCACCAATGAGTGGGTGGTCAGCTCCCCTGTTTGCCCACATGTCAGCTCCCTCATTGCCCGCAATTCCTTTGTTACCTTGAATCCAACTAAGTATTTATTTATTTATTTATTTATTTATTTATTTATTTATTTATTTATTTATTCATTCATATCCACGGTGTACACCATTTTACATGCATATGTGCTTAAACTAGAATGATTACAAGAAAAAAATATAAAAATTTATAGTTGGATACATATAACGGTAGTGACTAGTGACAACAACAATAAGCTTACTATAGACATGTGACAATAAATATTGGTATACTATACAGTAAACTTATAATATATAATACAGTGAAATAATCATGAAACAATATCAGATATTTAGCTGAAGTGAAATGTTGGCTGGGGTTGAGTTAATGATCATTATCTTCACTGGTTTCAGCAAGCAGTGCCCTAACTTCCCTCTTAAATCGTGACTTGCTGCTTCCAAAGAGATCTGTCCTCCTTGTTACAATTATTATTACAATATTACCTTATTATTGCTCTCTCCCAGGGTTTTCATGGCCTGATGACATTTTTTTTCATTTCGTACTAGTCCTTTCCTCTGTTACCTACTTCTCAGCAAACACAGAGATGTTTCTTGTCCTTCTTTCTTTCTCTTTCCTTCTGTGTTTCTCATTCCTTCTATCTTTTGTTAATCATAATTATTAGATTTTTTTTTGTTAGGGTAGTACCGTTTTGTTTCCATTTCCGGATGTTATCTTCCGGGGACACACGGCTTGAAATCCACTGTGATGAAGATGTTGAATGCCCTATCGCACCGGCTACTTCCATTTCACTGGCGGCTCTCGAAGATGTTGGCTAGAGTCCAAAGATGGCCTGATGACAGCCCCAAACTGCCTTAGAGGTGAAGTCGTAGCTGTCAAGTGCCATCAGTGCAGCTCTGCTGTCTGAGTTCATGTATATGGTGTGGCCTTTGAGGCCACGATCCATACACAGTCTCGCACACTCAGACAACACAACAACCTCCGCTTGGAATACAGTAGCCAGTTTCCCTAGGCTTATGCAGCAATGCACCTTGGGTCTGACACCATATATCCCTGCCTCTGTTCCAGATGGCTTTTTCGAGCCATCCGTATACCGGGTGATGCCCCTCTTCACGGGAATCTAAAGGTCCACCTCCCCAGTGAGCTGATTAGAGAGGTAAGGAGTACATACGACTGGGTTCCTCCAGGTTCCCAGAAGAAACTGAATATTAGGCCCCCAGTGCCACGAGACTCTCAGCACGGATCGCATAATACCTTAGTCTAAGGCCCGCAGTGCTTAGGCAACTCCCCCTCGTGACAGATGCCCAGGCATCCGGCTTGAGTCTCCGGGTCCAGGTGCCACCCTCACCTAAGCACGGGCTCATCCTGAACTGGTTTTGGCTCATTCCGGTACTGGTAGTGCTGCTGCCCCCTACCAGGGAATCATTCAGGATTCTAGTCTAGATCCGCTGGGATCAGCGTATCAGGGCTACGAACGTGAACAGTGCAACCTTCGGTTACACAGGCCAGCACATTAACTTTTGTATTGCCTCTTCCTGGACGGTCTTGGGCACCAAACTGGCATCCCTGGGGGTGAAGATGTATCCTGGCTCCAACATCTACGCAGCTCCAGAATACACCACCCGCTCCCCCTTGGCCCCAGAGTGCAGGGTACTTGCACAAAAAGGAATGTCGGGTACAAATACATTTATTCAGCTGCAATATCATTCTGATGTCAACTGCTCAAATGAGGGTCGTGATGGGACTTAAGACGGAAAACAAGACACGGTTTTTCCTTTTTAAAGTTGTGTAATACAGTACACCTGGGAGTCATTAAACAAAATCATATTGTGTTTTCTTTTCAATTAAAGTTTTTTAATATGACCCAAAAGGTTATGCATTTGTACCTCTTATAGTCGAAGAATAAATAATAAACGTGATGAATTTGCTCTTCTCAACTTACTATTATGATTTGTATTATCCTATCTTATTATCATATAAGTTACTCTCTATCACATTATATTATGAGCAATGTTTGCTTTCTTGTTTGATTTTACAATTTTTTCAATGGCTCCTTTTCCTCCAGATTTTGAAATTAGCTAATTTCAGATTCGAAAATGTGTTCTATACAGGCCTAATAAAATCTAGACCTATTAATATTACAGTAAAATTAATTTTAAAATAAGAATATATATTAAATTTAGCATTGGGTCAAGTGGGTTGACATGTTAGGAACAAAATAAACAACAAACATTTAATCCTATCATCAAAGAATAATCATTCAGCTGTTCGCAAACTCAGCAACCTGTAAAGAGAACATGCAGAAAACGGTGTGCACGGTGTGTGAAATGACAAAGAGTAAGGCCTGGTACACTAGGTGCTTTACGGTAATCCGACACCCTCCTGGCTTAGTGTCAGATTATCGAGAGTCAACTGTATTCTTCAATTTTCCTGGCCTCATTTTGCTTGCGAGTTATTCACCAGACACCCCCCCCCCCCTCATCTTGCCCCTCCCCTTGTTCCTATCCTGGATCTGCTGCTGTCTGTCTGTTTTTTTTTTCAAAGTTGGAAAGTTTGGTAAAACATTAAATGAGCCGAAATGATTATTATATCTCACCTTAAGAGATTAAAATTAACATCAGCATATAGGCCTACTTTATGTTGCCCAGATACATTGCATGGCTGTTTCAGAGGATGTTATCATTATTTTCCTTTGCTTTTGTGTTAGCAATAAGAACTATAATCTGTATTAAAAGATTATAGTTCTATGTCTATACAACAATTTTGTTTTATTTTAAACTAATGACATGTCAAAACCGATTGGCCTACTCGCGTTTAGCCTAATTTTTTCCAAATTCTTGGAAATAGTTCTGTTGCGATTCTGAGTTTCCTCTCTATAACGTAAGGGCCCTATAATTAAGTACAGGCCTTACCTAAGGTTCAGCTGGTTCTAATTTCATATTTTCTTTCAGCAATGGCTGGCTAAGTGAAACCATCTGGCTCTAAAGTGTCAATAATGGAACTGTGTGATCCACTTTTCCAAGGCAACTTTGCTAGTTCTTTCGCCTCAGCCTTGTTATATGAAATTTATGGTCACCATCGTAAAACAATTACTTCTTTAGTTTTTTGAAATTTTATTTATAAACAGAATAGTTTTAATTCGTGTTATTTTTATAGGTCAGCCACAGATAATAAAAGTTCAAAATCCAAATGCCAAACAAGTGATTGCATCTGGACTAAGGCCAGGTACTGGTCAAACTATCAGAGTCATCAGAGCTGGAAATCAGGTAAATCTATTTTTCATGTAAAATATATTGATGAATCTCATCTTTCAGTCATATAAATTTATGTCTGCCTTTGCCTAATCTGCATAATATTTACTGATATTCTCAGAGTAACGCTCAAACCAACTGAATCCAAATGAACTAGATGAGACTGCCTTCATTGAAAATGTTTATATAGTTGAAAAGTAGGGTAAAACCTATGCTTTTCTCTCATATGGCTCAACGTCTCAGTTGCAACCACAATAATCGAATGGGGGGCACATTTTCAATCTTAATGATTTCAGTAAGGTTGTAAAAGTAATTCCCTTGCATTTAGTTATTAGTTGTTTTAAAAATTAAGCACAAAAAATAGGGATTGGAAAATAGTTGACACATACTACGGGGTTCAACATTTTCACTCTGGTTCTTACTAAACGTTCCTCTTCTGGACCATAAATTAGGTTATAATATGTTAATTTAGTGTAATATGAGTGCGTTTTTTATTAAAAGTTAATATTTAAAAGGTCTGGTGCTTCCTTTATGTCAAAAGTGGTCTTAATTTACAAAAAGAAAATTTGATGATGAATTAAAAACAGAAACGAAATGTGAGAACAATAAACTTTAAACTGGATAGTTTTAAAAAAATAGCTCTTGGGTTAGCAGATGTTACTTTAGGTACCTTAAAAATTACAAGTAAACGTTGATTTTTTTTATTGAAACATTTGGTTTTTGTTTTCCAGGGTGGCAACACGATGGTGATACAACAGCCGCAGATGATACGGCTGGCGAAACCCGCTCAGAGTAAGGGAACACCCAGCATTGGTACTCGTTAAATTTTATTTGATTTTTCTACTGAAAGTATATTTATCCTTTGTACTTATTTCAATAAAGTTCTTGAAACACTACTTACACTATGGTAAAAAGAATGCATCACGAATATTTAAACAAGTTTCCTTATTCATAAAGTTATATTATCACACCTCAGAGGAAATTAATCCTAAAACTCCAAACAATATTTGTCTTCTTATCTTGTAATTTATTTATTATAATTGAGTTCATACAAATATTTTTATATACAAATTTGTGCATTCTTATTATTGATATTTTATGGATAAAAACTCAATACCCATACCTTTGATGTAATTTATTACATTATGGATTTAAATACTTCTTATTTAAATTGAAAATTTTATCTGAAAATGTTCTGATAAGATATAAAGCTATTTCAAAATTCTGTTTGTTATTATAGGTCTTGTAAGGATATCATTGTTTGCTTCAGTTTGTTTTTATGTTATCCAGTATGTTACTGAGGGTGGCTTGTTAAAAATTTTTGTAACTTTAAATTATGTCACATGATATAATAATCATGTGTTTAGTTGTTATTGTTTTGTTTTTAATATTGTAAACAAGTTACTTAAGTTTTTGAATTAAATGGTATTTGTTCATAAAGGATTTTTATAATAATTTAGTAGTATAAAGATATCATGGCGCAGTCGAATGTATGCTGTTTAAATGATTATTAACAGTGTTAGATTTTACATTTTGAAATAAAAAAAAAAATAAAAATAAAAATAAAAAAATGGAGTACAATAAACCAGCAACATTAGATGTCACTGGGGACATAGCCAACAATTTTACCAACTTTAAAGAGGAAGTGAAGATATATTTAGTAGCCACAGAAACTGAAAAGAAATCACGTGAAGTGCAAGTTGCAAGACTAAAAAATTTATTAGGCTCTGATGGTTTAAAGCTATACAATAGTTTGAAAGATGGCTCTGAAGATAGAGAAACCATCAATTCAATCCTTGATATCCTGGAAAAACATTGCATACCGAAACGAAACCTTAATATGGATATTTATAAGCTGTTTTCAAGGAGACAGCATCCTGAAGAATCGTTCGAACAATTTTATGCTGATCTGAGGAGACTGATAAGACCGTGTGAATTTGGAGAGCAAGAGGAGAAAATTATGAAAGCGCTCATCGCTCTGGGGATAAACTCAAGAGAAATGCAACAAAAGCTTCTCCGTGAAGACACAAGTCTTGAGAAGGTAATAAATTTTTGTAAGTCGTTCGAGCTTGCAGACAAAAACATGGAACTTTTACGCAGAGGAATTGAAAAAAAGAATACCATCGATGTGATTAAGCAGAAGTCTTCTATCGTTACAGATAAGTTAAATAAAACTAGTTTTAATGAAAACCCTAAGAGACCACAACAGTTTGACAGTAAAAATAAATGTTTTAGGTGTGGTAGGGAACACTCAGGAGCTTGCCCAGCTATGGGTAAAACTTGCAACTATTGTTCAAAGCCTAATCATTTTTCCAACATGTGTAGGCTAAAACGTTATCATCAGACTAGTAACGTTAGCTGTCTAGAAGATCAAAATAAAGCTGAAGAGGATTATGGTACCTTTCGAGTATCTGATAAGTCTGGTGACTGTGATGATAATCAAATCAATAGTCTTTATATTGTGAACTCTCTTGGTAAGAAACCTATCTGGTGCAAAGAGCTTTCTGTAAATGGGCATAAAATAAAACTAAAGCTTGATAGCGGGGCTGATGTTAACATATTACCTCTTCATATGCTTCAAAAATGTGGTATCTCGCATAAGTCACTGGAGAAATGTAATATACAATTAGAAGCTTATGGTGGATTTAAGATTAGACCTGTAGGTTCTGTGACAGTACAGATTGAAACTGATTCCAAAATATCCCTTGCACAGTTCTTAGTTGTAAATAATCATACAGCTATTCCAATTTTAGGATTGCAATCATGTGTTGACCTGAATTTGATTAAACGATTAGATACTGTAGATCGTAGTGGTAGTGCCAGTAATAAGATAGAAAAAGATAAACAAGTTATCTTTGAGAATCACAAGGACGTTTTCAGTGGACTTGGTTGCTTTCCCGATATATGTAAAATTAAACTGAAAGAAAATGCAACTCCATCTGTAAGTCCTGCTAGGCGTATTCCATTTAAAATTAGAGAAAAGTTTCGGGAAACATTAGAGTCATTACAAATGAAAGGTATAATTGCTCCAGTTGAGGAGCCTGTAGATTGGATCAACAATGTTGTAGTTGTAGAAAAGCCAGACGGTTCGCTTAGAATTTGTATTGACCCTATAGAACTAAACAAATACATAGTTAGGGAACGATATGTAATTCCAACCATAGAAGAATTGTCCCAGAATCTATCTCACAAGAAAGTATTTACTGTATTAGACATTAAAGATGCTTTTTATCACATTGCCCTTGATGATGAGTCAAGTAAATTGTGCTCATTTAGTACAGTATTCGGTACATTTAGATTTTTGCGAGCTCCATTTGGTTTGTCATGTTTACCTGAACTATTTCAAAGGCTTGTGCACAAATACTTTGGGGACATAAAAGGTGTTTCCCTTTACTTTGATGACCTTTGTATTGCTAGCGACTCCAAGGAAGAAAATGATAACATTTTAAGAGAAGTATTAGAGAGAGCAAAACGTTTCAATGTGAAGTTTAACTTTGCAAAGTTTCAGTATTGTGTTCCTGAAATAAAATATGTAGGAGTCATTTTCTGTGAAAAAGGAATGCTCCCTGACCCAGAAAAAATTAAAACAATCAAAAATCTGGAAAGTCCTAAGAACAAACAAGACTTACAACGCATGTTAGGAATGGTTAACTACCTGAGACATTTCATACCAAACATGTCAGATCTAGTATCACCTTTACGAAAACTTTTGAGAAAAGATATTGCTTGGCAGTGGAACGATACACATGACCAAGTCTTCCAAAAACTAAAACAAATGTTGTGTAGTCCTCAAGTATTGGCTTCATTTGATCCACAATCTCCAATCGAAATTCAATGTGATGCATCTAGGGATTCAGTTGGGTTCTGCTTGCTTCAAAAAAGAAAGCCACTGTATTTCGGATCCAGGTCTATGACACCAACTGAAGAATCCTACGCTCAAGTCGAAAAGGAACTGTTAGCGATTTGTTTTGCTGTACAAAAACTACATAACTATTGTAACAGTATTCACTGATCATTTACCATTAGTTTCTCTGATGTCTAAACCAATGGACAAAATACTAAACAATCGATTGAAGAGACTCAAGCTTAAGCTCATTGACTACAACCTAAATGTAAAATATTTGCCTGGGAAATATATGTTTATTGCTGATTTTATGTCCCGTACTGGATTGAAAACTGAACCTAAAGAAGATAAAACGATGAAAGACTTCATTCATACACTAGGTTCCAATGATGTACATCTAAGTGAGCCAATACAAAAGAAATTTCAAGAGAAAACCAAGCTAGACGAAACTTTGAAAGAAGTTATTTCGTATTTACATAGTGGATGGCCTGACGTGGATCAAATGCAAGGTGAACTGAAAAACATGTACAGGATGAGAAATGATTTACAGCTCAGTGATGGCCTGGTATACTATGGAACAAGATTAGTTGTACCTCAATCACTAAGAAAAATGACACTAAATCTATTGCATGAGACTCATCTTGGAACCTCCAAGATAACTTCATTAGTTGATCAATTTTACTACTGGCCTGGAGTTTACTCTGATGTCCGCAACATGATTGCATCCTGTGCTGTCTGTCAAAAATACAATAGATCAAACACTAAAGAACCTTTAATCAATCATGAAATACCAGATACACCATTTACGAAAATCGCGGCTGATATTGCAGAGATTAATGGAATGTACTATCTAGTCATTATTGATTACTTTTCACGATGGCTTGAAGTATATCAAATTAACAATAAAAATAGTTCGACTATAATAAGGAAGTTGAAGGAAACATTTAGCAGATTCGGAATACCACAGACAATGATTGCAGACAATATGCCATTCAATAGCTTTGAAATGGGACAGTTCGCAAGAGAATGGAACTTTAAAATTGTTACTTCAAGTCCTTATCACCCTAAATCAAACGGTTTGGCTGAGAAGGCCGTCGGGATTTTTAAAACCATGTTTAAAAAAGCAAATGAAAACAAACAAGATATTGAATTGTATTTACTAAACTATCGCAATGCTCCCGTGGCTGGTTTGGGATATTCTCCTTCTCAACTTCTCAACAGTCGTCATATCAGAACAAAGCTCCCAATTAATGAACAATTTTTAAAACCAAGACCTGTGTCAGAAGATGTAATCAATAAAATGAAAGAAAATCAATATTTACAAAAGTTTTACTATGATCGAAATGCATCGGGAAATGGTGGTGAAGAATTCTATGTTGGTCAAGATGTCCTTGTACAGAATGTTTTTAACAAACAATGGGAACCAGCTAAGATTATAGAAAAACTGCCTCAACCAAGATCCTATTTAATTAAACATAATAATGGCAGCATACAAAGAAGAAATTCGATACACCTTCGGAAACATTACAAGCCTGCATTAAGAGGTCAGTGTGACGCCAAAGGGGAAGAAAAGAGGGATCCTCCAGTGAGATCAAGAATTATAAGTCGTAGAAGTGGTAGAACAATAAAACCTCCAAACAAGATGAACTTGTAAAAAAAAAAAAAAAAATTAAATTAAAGTCTCAAAAGGGGAGATGTCACATGATATAATAATCATGTGTTTAGTTGTTATTGTTTTGTTTTTAATATTAATTAAAGTCTCAAAAGGGGAGATGTCACATGATATAATAATCATGTGTTTAGTTGTTATTGTTTTGTTTTTAATATTGTAAACAAGTTACTTAAGTTTTTGAATTAAATGGTATTTGTTCATAAAGGATTTTTATAATAATTTAGTAGTATAAAGATATCAAATTATAATTTAGTAACTCCTACTACATGATTAAGAGATGGTGATTTGAAAGAAACAAATCCTCTTTTGAATCACAACAATCCAAATTTCTAGTTAATCAAACAAGGAAGTCTGAAATAGAATCTTCTATGTATAAAGCGGAAATTGCCCAAAGCTTTTGAGAAAACCGTAAGTCTGACACCCATCAAGCCCATACTTTATTAAAAGGTCTCTTTATGAAAATCTTAGGAAACATATTCGATTTTTGATAAAATTTCCTTTAAGGGCACAAATACAAAGAAAAGCCTGAACAGCAGTTGCATTTGTTTTTAATCATAGTTATTTGTTTACTTTTTCCCAGCAAAGCAGGATACCATCAGCTTGCATACAAAAAACAAAGAATTTGGTAAAAATTAAGATAGCCTTAATGATTGTTTTGCAATAGCAGACTTGAGATTTAAATAAAACTATGATAAAAGTTGATCATGAGAGATCAGTTGGAGTACCTTTGATGAAAAAAACAATTGTGTATAATCAGCTGAAGTGAGCATGAATGTTCCAATTGACAGTTAAGATTTTTTGGTTGAGTTTCAGGTGGAACTGAATATTTAAAAGCTTGACGGAAAAGTTCATTGATTAGAATACGACATGTACAGGGCTACTTTAGTTACTACCCAACCTGATGTATAAATTAGGTGTTTATATTTCTTCTTAAAAGCAACAACTGGGTTAATCCAAACACTTTATGAACCCAAATTTCTTTTAGGTTTGGTCTTGATTATTGAGGGCTTTTGTGTCGTTTTAAGACCTTTAACTACTGAGGTTACAGTTATTGGCAACATTAATCACCCGTTGTAGCTGATGAGCCATCGTCACTCTGTACAACTTTTGCAGGACAACTGGTGATCCAGACGAGCTCGCCGCTAGTGAAGGCTCAGCCTCAGCCGCAGCCGCAGCCGCAGCCGCAGCCTCAGCCTCAGGAGAGTCCCACCGTCGTCACCAAGCCGCAGACCACAGTGCAGGTCGCACCACAGCAGATAGTAAGTCTCGTACAATCCACGTAATCACAGCCTAACTACACTTAGGTCATACCGCATAAGATTGTCACTCACAATCCATGTGATCATAGCCTAACCAATGCAGCAGATTGTAAGTCACATGTAAACTGCATGACCATAGCCTAACACACTTCGGTCGCACCGCAGCAGGTCATAAAATAAATAAATCTTTATTCGTCGTAAGAATACATCAAATTTCATTGACAGTGTAAAATTTACTTTGTAAAAACTAATGGCCTCATGGAAGTACTAAGTCTGGGGCGAAAGACTCTTGACTTGTGAAAATCTTTGCAGCAGTTTATGAGTTACTTGTTACTTACTTAAGTTAGTTTTTTTCATGGTATAGCCTAGTAGTGAAGCAGACAAATCTTGCAGTTGTTTTGTGTATAATAAGCCTTATTTGAAACCATGAAACCTAATATCTTGAAGAAGTAAACTTCAGAATCCCATTGTATCGTTTTATTCATATCATGACTATTTTTTGACTAAGCCTCATGCCTTGAATTTTTACAAAATTTGATCTTTAAACACTGTTTTTGTTGTGAATTATCCCAAATGGTCCTACCCCTTCATTTTACTTAATGCTAGTTGTATAAGTGTGCTGAATTATTTATCAACCATCTTGGATTTTAAAAAGATTTTTACATGGCTCATTGGGTTTGCAAAGCAACTGCAGCTGATTCTCCAAAGTGAATAGTGCTGCTTCCAAAACTGTCAGGACTTGTCATGATTAGTTTAACTTTGTAGACCTTGATTTGCAAAGTATTAAAACAGTAAGCACTAAGACACAAACCATCCTCTTTGCTTGCTACTTAAAAGAAGAAAGAAATTGTAAAATTAAAAAGAAGAATGGCACGGTAAGTGAATTGATGTTTGTAAAACCCTTGTATTTCACAATTTGACAAAATCTTTTCAAAATGAAGTTTCAATTGTGTTTCTTTTCTCCAGCAAATGATCCAAAATACCAACACACAGAAAGCACCAAGTTACGTGGGACCAGTGATCTTAGATCGAAGCTTCAATAGGAAACGTCAAGAAATAGAGACTGACTACGTTCCAGAATAGTAAGTGTCAACCCTAAATATAACCTAGGTCATTATCTATATCCTCCCTAATTTATGTTTTTTTAAAGAGAAATAACTTTTTTAAATATAAAATAACATAACTCATTTAATGAACTAGTTTAATTGTTCATTAAATGAGATGAACAATTAAACTAGACCTAGACCTGTAGCAACTTTGTAATTTAATTTCTAATCAAGTTTATTCATCTTATCTTGCTAATGAGTACTTTTACTTTATTTAATTGCCTAAGTGTTAATTGATGGGTTTGGCTTACTGGAAATTGCCAACATAAATAAATTGGCTTCTCTATGTATTGAGCCGGTGCTTGTTATTATGAATTTTAAGAATGTAAACATACCTAAGGCAGGTTGTATCAGTTACAATTTTATACATTTAAAGACTTACAGTACTTATTTATTCTTTCAGTGGAAAACGTCGCAAGAGTGAAAAGGGTGGCAAAGGTTTAAGGCATTTCTCAATGAAAGTGTGCGAGAAGGTGAGAAAGAAAGGGGTGACGTCGTACAATGAAGTGGCAGACGAACTGGTGGCTGAGTTTACCAACCCTGCCCTCAACACTGCCGCAACTGATCAGGTACAATCGACATTTTATCCTTATTTTATTTAAAAACATTTCTAAACATTACGCAATATGAAAATTAATATCTCATTAGTGAGAATAAAAACAGGAAGAGAATTTTTGTGCTCCAATTACTAATTCAAGTTCAAGAAGAAATTTTAAGGGTTTGCACTTAGTCTGGAGGAGGTGGAGGTGGAGGTATTAACAAAATAGGTTAAACCTAGCTATGCTACATTAAAATTTCTTTTATCTTTCTTTTATAAGAAGCAGAGCTTAAGCTTTTTAAACCATCTTGGAGCTCATTGTACAACGGGGGGCCAAAGTAAGAATACCCCCGTTGCAGCAGACCTGCATACTCAGCGAATTTCAAGTGCAAAAGAACATACAGTAGAGTCCCGCAAACCCGGACTTCGATAACCCGGAATTCTGGATAACTCGGAAAGCCTGCCAGAGCAATAAAGTCTACTAAGATTCAAGGCCAGAGCACGGTGTGACACATATAAAACAGTTTTGGTTTTTCTTTAAGTTTTTCTTTTTTTTACCGTAACTGATAATGTATTTTTTGTATTTCTTACTATGCAATAAATGATTTCTTATAGAAATAACAGAAACTATTCTTATTTTTACTCATTTCCCGATAACTCGGAATTTTCACAAACCCGGACTCCGTCCGGTCCACATTAGTCCGGGTTTGTGGGACTCTACTGTATTTCAATCCAACATAGCGAGATTTGACATGTTTTTGTAAGCTCCATAAGAATAACATGGGAAATGAGTATGCAGGTTTGCTGCTACAGGTATGTTTAAACTGGTTGGTTTTAATTCAATAATTAGTAGATCTGAACTAGAAGAAGCCATTTACCAAGTTTTATCAAAATATGTTGACAAATAAGCGAAATATAGAATTTTACTTATTTCCCATAAGGTTAACATTGAAACAACGTACTGTGTTTACCACTTTCAATATCTCGGTAACCAATGGACATAGAGCAGTGATTCAAATTACAAAATTGTTTGTTTTTCTGAGCTGAATTCAATGGTGCCAACAAAAATTTGATAAATTTTATTTTTCTATGTGAAAAACTAAAAAAACCCATTTTTGGGGGGGTTTATCCCCCTTTACCCCCCCTTCCGGTGGTCCGATCGGGCTGGTTTTCGAACTCATCCGAATAATTACTACTTTACACGCCTATGCCAAATTTCATTCCGATCGGACCATTTTTGCGAGCGCTATCGTGCTTACAGACACATATATATATATACATATATAGATATATATATATAGATATATATATATATATATAGATATATATACAAATTTGAACGAATGGTGTTTTTGGTATCTGGGGGCACCAAAACGAAAAGTTATGATGGTCCCGCGCTTAGGTCTTACCATGAGACCTACGGTAATAGCTTCTTCCCTATAGGGGAAATTCGCTAAAAACTTTTCCGCCCGAGTTCAAGATTGATTTTGGGAAAGTGGAGTCTCCTACCATGGTGAGTTTTGTGTTGAGAGACCTCGTCGCGGAGGGCTCGTCGCGGAAGGTAGTCGGGCTCGCTTGTCATCAAATCATCAAAACCCTGTGTGTCATGCAACATGTGATAATGCTGCATACAGCTTCCACAGGCTGCAGCTTGACCGCTTCGCGGTATGGGGATGTATGGCCGTATTGTTTTAAGCAAAAAACGAACAGCAGAGTGTTGGAGCTTTTGGATCCGACCCAAATCATCTCTTGAAAGGCTGTTGCCATATTAGGGAAAGCATAAAATAATTAGCTGTTTACAAAATTTTGCAGCAATACGACCAGAAGAACATCAGACGGCGGGTGTACGACGCACTCAACGTGCTGATGGCGATGAACATCATCTCGAAGGAGAAGAAGCTGATCAAGTGGCTCGGGCTGCCGACCAACTCCATCCAGGAGTGTCTGGACCTGGTGAAGGAGAAGAATCAGCTGGTCGACCGCATCAAGGCCAAGACCCACCAGCTGCACGAGCTCATCATGCAGGTCTGTCTCGGTGGCAACGAGAAAGTTTTATTGATTCATTTATTTTATCAACCCGTGTGACATTACAACATATCCCGTCACAATGAATTCAATTAAATTTTCTAAATTATCTACAACCATTATTATACATTACTTACTAATGAGTTGTTTTTAATCTGGATAAACATAAACAATAACTTCATTTACAAATTTGACATTTCTAATTACAGTAGACCCCCTCTTAACCGACCTCATTTTAACCGACGATCGGATTATCTGCCCTCACTAATCAAGTATTAAAGCTCGTTTTAACCGACCCTGTTTTCAGAACAGTTCGGTTTAACCGCCCTTTTCTAGGAATTTCGGCTTTTCCGTTTCCATACGTGGTGATAAGAACGTTAACACTCAACTCTAAAGTTTGTTACGGGTAAAAATATTTTGAATATAGCATTTATTAATTTATGAAAACGTACGGGTAAAAATATTTTGAATATAGCATTTATTAATTTATGAAAAAGTACAGTAGATGCATTGACAATCAATACCACATTACAAAAGATTTGTTAAAAAATGTGGACACGCTATTAAAGGTGTTAACATAAGAACTTTTGAACACGTCTTAGTTTATAAAAAAGTTTCGTTTTAACTGTGTTTTGGAGTTATTTGTGACATTTCTACGGTAGTAATTATTTTGGAAAATAGGTTGATAATTACAGTGTATTTTCCTAAATAATCAACGATCGGCTTTAGAATGATGTTAATAGTACCCTAAATTAATAGAGCTTTCATTTTTGGGTGTTTCGAAGTTAACCCGTTTCATCCGACCTTCTAAGTTATCCGACCTAGGTCCGGTCCGGTGTGGGTCGGTTAAGGGGGGGTCTACTGTATATGTTTGAAACAATTTCTTCCTCACTTTGTCGCGGTATAGTACGAGGAGGAATGAGATGGTTTTTTAGATCATTGTATTGTGTATGGTCCGTACAAAGTCAAATGACCCCAGCATTTTGCAATATAAATCAAGGTAGAAGAACTCAGCAACAGCTGGTCTCTAAACCGAAAAGTAAGGACTCTCGGCTTAGCTGGACTTCTCTCTTCATACTTATTGATAATGGGCTGTCAAGCTGTTTCAGTAAGGATTCCATAAGGATGAGATTCGGTGATAATCGGCGACTAGCTGTTTCACTTGGTCTTATACGGAAATTAATTGATTTGAAAGTGATTTTATTTAAAAAAGGAAACGCGAATAAAGGCCCCTTTTTCCCCATTTCTATCATCTCATAAAATATTTGATTTTTTGTCAACTAGAATTACGAACGTTTAATAAACTCATCTTATTCAATAAACCATTTATTTTTATTGAGTTTAAATAAATACTAGGTAATTTAACATGCCGTTGGCAAAGAATGCCAGCCTGAGATCAAAGTTTTAAGATATAAACTAAAAGATTAAAGATTTTTTAAATATCGTAACTCTGACCACACTAGGTTCATTTTACTTGTTGGCCTTTCTTGACGAGTTGTTCTTGCTCGGCTGCTACAGAATACTCGATTAGATACTCTCGTTACACAAGAATGCCAGTAGTTTCGGCTTTTCCCGACAGCAACACATACTGGGTCACTTTAAGTTTCCATGGTAAACTGCTAGTTATACTACAATTTTGTTCTACCGGTTGGCAACCCTGATATTCAGAAAATAATGTATATTGTGAACAAACTAGTGCATGTTTTGAGGTTGTTTTTATATTGTGATGTCGCGTAGTTGTGGCTTTCAGTCGAGTAAAATTGACAGAGTTATTGTAACTTATCTTCCAATGAAGATGAATTTGTGGACTGAGTAACTTTTGAACAGTTTCGGGATGACTAAGAATCCGATCCTAAATGTGAAATTCATGACTCGAATGTGTTTTTTTTTTTTTTTTTTTACTCAGTCGTGTTTGTTGGTCATAGTAAAAACTCAGTAAAGTTATTTCTAATATACCGGGTGCGGCAAAAGTCAGCGTACCGCTGCAGGCCGGTGAGCGCCATTGTTTATCTCTCGTGCTAATACATTGTCACTCCTTATCTTATCTTATCATCTAGTTATGGTATATTTTGTCCTTCGTTTATTCTTTACCGATGAATGTTTGTTTTGTTAGTATCCCACTTGTGACAGTCAAGTTAAGTTGGCGAGTGCAGTGCTTGTTTTATTAACTTCTACTATGAATACTTTTAGTGTTCGCACCACATCCTTAATGTTCGAGCCTTTTTAAATGATAACTTCGATGAATGGATAGGAGGAAGAAGAACTATTGATTGGCCTGCTAGTTCGTCAGTCTTAACTCCGTGCGATTTTAGTATATGGGGTTTGTTAAAAGAACACGTGTTTTCCGAGAAACCTCAAAGTTTAGAACATTTAAAAGAATTTATAACGAAACATTTTGATGTTTTATTTACACCACAACTATGCAACAAAATCTGTAAATCAGTGTCAAAAAGGTGCTACAAGTGTATAGACAATGATGGTGGTCAGTTTGAGCAGCTTCTCTAACAGGTACACTAAAATAATACTGTTAATACTAGCTATAGTTTAACTGCATTTTCGGTACGCTGACTTTTGCCGCACCCTGTAGATACTATCGATGAAACTAGAAAGAGTATGTACAGGAAAAATTAATTTATAGCAGTTTTTTGTAAAAGTCTGGAGAAGTTCTAGAAAAAAAGGAATTCCTTAGAATTACTAAGCACTAGAAAAGAGGTAGGCCGACGGGTTAAAACAACCGTAACTGGTTGGTACCATGTGTGGTGATCTAAAGACACAAAGGTACTGTTCGTGCATTTTATCTCCGGCTATGGCTGAGTCGGCTGGTTGCAAGGTGCCGGGGGAAGAGAGGGTACTTTTCTGAAAACATTGTTCTAAAGCCCCGCTGCTTGTCAAACGTTGTGTTTACTAGTATCATATGTTTAATATGTCATATGATATGGTTAGTAGCGTTGAAGCCATAGCCGGAGATATAATGCGCGAACTGTACTATAGGGGCAAGAGTAACATAGGCTAGCCAGAGGTGGCCAAAGGTGGATGGAATAGGGTAGCTGGGATCGAACCAGCAACATTTGACTTTCTGGGTCAGCGCTCTACCTCTGAGTCACCGCCAGGGTAAACCCTCAGACACCCAGTCAGATTTAAGCCCTTTGGGGAGAAATGGATCCTCTTAGCTTGTTGAAATTGTGTCTTATGGATAAAAGGCCTTTGCAAGTCAGATGCCCAAGGTCTGCTGGTTTGGGGGGCGAATCATTCTGGGTGATACCTTTAATTTCAGATAGAGGGCTTCAGGGTAGTGACTACAGGGTCTGTAAAGCAATTATTGTATTTAAAGAGTTACAGTGGGGGGTTTTAGGTCAAGGTCTTAAAAACCACGTTAAGCCAAGCCAATAGAAATGGTTGTGAGGCGATTATTTATAGTTTGTCAAACGCTTTTGAAACACCCTGAATAAGAATGTTTACATTTAGCCAATAAATTTATGACCTGAACCATATTCTACCGAAAACCATATTCTGAAGTATTCTACCGAATAATCGGCTCTTTGAAAAAATATTGCCCTAAGAAATGTAGTGAAATCTTCCCAGAATAATACCTGCAAAAAATTAATGATAGCTCTGTTACTGACAGAAAACAACTTATTCATTTTCTACGATCATGAACTATAAACCCAATGATCAATGGCAGCTGGGTAAATTATTGTCTTTGTTATTTAGTGTTTTCACCTTTTTTTTACCTGGTTGGCAGCAAATCTCGTACAAGTGTCTGGTGGAGAGGAACAAGAAGCTGGAAGAGACGTCAGGGATGCCACTGCCAAACACTTCCATCCAGCTGCCGTTCATCGTCGTAAATACCAGCAAGAAGACAGTCATCGACTGCAGTATTTCCAATGACAAGTAGGTCGCCCGCCTTGACTCTCCATGCTTTGTTATTCTTTAGGGAGTCACCGGCTGATGTGTAAAACGGTGGTCACACCCTAAGGCATAATCAGCACTCAGTGGTTAGAGTATTAGCATTTTTTTGTCATAATTTGTTAAGTAACCGGTGTTAAACAATTAAGTTGTAGAATTATTTGGCTAGGGTTCAGAAAGCCTGTGTACCTTGTTGGTTCAGGTCCAGAAAGCCTGTTAACCCCTGCAGTGCATCAGTAGTTTCAGGATTACATTTTAAAGGGTGACTTTTATTGTTATTCGTTGAAAATTGTGTTAAATTTTATTTCAGATATAAATTTATGATTGGAAAACAATGATTATCATCAAAACAGTTTATTTATATATTCATCGTCTTTAAAAAAATGGTCTTGATCCTACAAGGTTTTTTGAAAAATTTTAACTGTCCTTAAATCTTCAATTGAACTAATATTTCAAATTAATTGTAGCGTTTTAAATTAAATTAAATACTGAGAGCTAAAAAACATCACTCAATAACACTTTCTGTTTTTACTGTTGCAGATCCGAGTACCTGTTTGTTTTTAATGATAAATTTGAAATCAATGACGATTTCGAAGTCCTGAAGAAAATGGGCTTAGTTTTAGGTAAGTTGCAATTGATTATAAGATTACAATTTTTTTATAATTTTGATTTGTACTACTTTGATTGATTTGATTACCCCAGCTTCGATTACCCCAAACTAAATTTTATTCTATTTTAGGTCTGGACAAGGGCCAATGTACAGAAGAAGATCTTGAAAAAGCCAAATCCCTGGTACCAAAATCACTGGAACGATATGTTACACGTAAGTGTTTCATTGTCGATAGGTTATAGGTTTCGGTTGTTAATAAATAAAATTGTTTCATTGATTATATTTAGCTTTAGCATGAAAATAACTGAATAAATAGTTTTCAAAGTGGAATCAGTTATTTTAGGATTTCATCAGTAGTTTTGGAAGCATTTAGTGGGCTAACCTCTCAAGCTACTAGCGAATAGAGGGTGATTGCCCAAACTTAATAAGATGATTTTTAGAAAAAATTAACTAGAAAGGTCATTATAAGGTTTTTGTATGTTTTTCCTTGTAACCAAACCGTTTCCTTCTTAGTGAGAACCCTGAGAGTCAAAAATTTCTTCCCTAAATTTCTTTTCACTCACATTGAACTAAAGTATCTACATTCTTGCCAGATGAGAGAAGTATGCACATTCTCTCATCTGGCCTAAACTTATCGAAACCAATCCAATGACCTCACCCATTTACGTTCTGTTTCCTCAATCTGCCAAGGGCTGCTAGCTACTGCCCAAGGGATGGTTTAGTGTGAACTTTCTTTCCTTTCTCTGGTAGCCATAGCAAAAATTATTAAAAGGCTGAAGTACTCCCAAAGGATTTTCCACTGAGGTAGGGTGTTATACTTTGGAGGAATTTAAGCTTTAGCACATCTCCCTCAAGGATGTCGTGCAGCTTATGGTGGGATGGAATTTTCTGGTTGGTAAAGGTATGGCATGGTCATACAGCTACACCCCTGAAGGAAGTGAGAAATATTTTCCACCTATCCTTTTGAGCTCCTCCAGGAACAATGCGCCCTCTAACAGATGTATACAGAACCTTTTAAGTATGGACACCTGATGGAAAAATGAATAGTTACCGCCGCCAAAAAAGAGATGGTGCCACATTTTTCAGTCCTATTGGAATTGTAGGAGTTTAAGGATCAAGCTGACTTTCCAAAGTCAAGCAGCTGGTTGTAATATATTGACCTTTGTTTTGTATTGTTGTATATTTTACCATAATGTTTACGTATTTTTGTTTATAAACATTCTCAGTTTGACATTTTGGGTAGTGAGTAGAAGCGCAGACTGTACAGAGCCAGCTTGAACTATTCCATGCATAAGCGGTAATTTCTCCTCTGCTTTTCGGCGGCGGAACTAAAAAAATTAACAATGGATGTCCCTACGTAAAAGGTTCTCTGTAGATTGCTCTAACCCAGACACCTCCTGACATAGATTGCTACCCAAGAGCCCTCCAAGTTGTGTAGAGTCTCACCTGGGTTGGTTTGCCCTCCTCACTGACTTTAGGTCAGAGACCCTCGCCCCTCTCCAGGTGGACTAGCAAGGACATCCAATACACCTTCCAGGGCTGAGACCTTGCAAGCTTAAGGGTAACCCAAGCTTCCCAATTCCCCCCCCCTAAAAAAAGCCTTAAGCTCTCCTTAAACACGTAAATGATACCATTGACTTTGTATACAGAAGGGGACCTCCCATTCTTATGGCCCAGATGTGTGATTTTTGTGTCAGCCAGTATTCGAAGTGGACGTAGTTTGACTATGTCACTGACAGATGGTGCTGTTATAAATAGTTTATTTCAGTTATTTATTTAGATTTTCAAAACTTTTTACACTGGGAAAAAGACTTCTTTCGCATTTGTTTGCTCCACGAATACCAAATTACCTAAGTAACACCAATTGAAAGCATAATTTATAATTGACAGCGGTATACCCTGTTGGAGAATTCTGCAATTACGTCCTCTTTCTAATCCAGGCTCATATAAAAGCTGACACTTATTACCATGGCAATGAGAAGTCTCCTACTCCATCTATAGTCATTGACAGTATTATTGACTAGGAATGTGCAGGTACCTTAAGTCGGTTCTCGGTGCCACCGGTTCTTTGGAAAAGAACCCTTACCGAAAACCGATAACAAAATTTCGGTACCAGTACTTCAATCCGGTACCCATAGTAATCAGCGGGAGTACCAGTTGCATAAGATGATCGATCGCATGGCGCATCGCCGCGGGGGCTGCGCCGATCGCAAATGTCACTGCGGACTATTATTGGAGGTCAATAATATTTCTAAAATTATTTTTGACTATAAATTTACTTTAAATTTTATTAACCCTTAATGACTCAAATTTTCAAAATTAATTGAGTGTTCTATTGGGAACTGTAAAATAATCAATGGACATGAATTAGGATTCTGTTCTTTTTTCACTCAGTGTAAATATTTTTTGTGTTTTTTACCTGTTGACAGAATATTAAATAATTAAGTTAAAAAGTGAGATATTATTTTATGACTTAGTGAATTGTATAGATGAAAATTAAAACATTTATAAAACAATAATATACAACCGATTTCCTGTAGGTCTGAAGGTAAATTACAACATTCAACACATTGTAACAAACAATAGGTACCGCGTTGGTACTGGTACCAAGAACCGAGAACTGATCTGGTCAAGTACCGATATTTATACCGACTTTGAAAAAGCAGTACTGACACATCCCTTTTAATGACGGTGGTGTTTGTCTACAGAGCTGGCGTCGGGACGGTGGGAGTACGACACGGAGGGCGCGGGGCCGAGCAGCTCGGACGCAGGCGCGGAAGTCTCGCAGCAGACGTCGCTCTCTGACCCTCTCTCCCCCGCCGGCGACTTCAGTGACGACGAGAGCGATCTCAGCAGCGACGTCGACATCAACTAACCGCCCGACAGCCGCGCCGCACTCGGTGGCCGCAGTTGTGTCTCTGTTGCTGGGGGTGACACTTTAGGGTAAATTTTGGGTGAACTCGATCGGGCTGGCAACCCTGCTGGGGGAGTGAATGAAGTTCCAGTTCGTAATCGAATTAGTCTTTTTTTATCTTTAAAAAATATTTTTTTTTTAAGGTTTTATCACATTACGTTGATTATGTAAATCCTACTATTGAAGAAAATATGTTCAGACTACTCTCGCTCGCTCAAAATAACACAGGAATATGATTTTTCTTCGAGTTATAGAGGTAATTATTTGTTAATTTCGACTTATAAAGGTGATTGAGGAGAATTCGAGAGGTACTGGTAAACCAAATGGAAATTCGAGTTACAAAAGGAAAGAATAGGACTGGATATGACTCATTGACATGTTACAACCCGTACACCAGTTTAATGACTTAAAGAGGACCTTTGAGTAAATTTTGAGATTTAGAGGTAAATTTCAATTATAGGGTTAAAGTGACAATTTTATTTGACTTACCTGTTAAACTTAGAGTTATATTGGTAATTTTCGCGTTGCTTTGACTAACAGAGATGAAATGTGGCTGTGAAATTCTCACATGTTTTTTTTTCTTGAAAATCAACTATAATTCAAGTAGGGGTGTGCGATTAGTGATTTTTGAACTCGAGCCGAGCTTTTTCAAAAGTTTTCGAGCTCGAGCTTTTTCGAGCCGAGCTTTTTAACAATCACCAAATTATTAAGGAATTATGAAGCTTGATTTTAATTTTAAAAGATGCAATAGACCAAATTTTGTATACCTTAAGTGAACGCCAGCTAAAACTTGAAAGCTTATCTCTAAAACAAGTTAATGACCTGATAGGTTCATCACTATTTTGTATTATGTTACATAAAATTAATCAAACTGGCTCAAAAAATAATTTATGAAGAAAAATAACAAATTTAAAATTTACATTATTATTTGACTCCCCAATTCCACAGTACTTTACTTAAATAAATACCGTAGTTAAAATTTCATAATAATTATACTAGTTACACATATGTACTACAACATTGATTTCAAGAGTTGAAAGGAGTAGATGGAAAGGTTTTAAAATGGTTAACTTATATCTATTAGAAAATAACATATTTACACAGTCAAACACAAGATTGATTTTTTGAATGTTCACAAAGTAAAGATGATTAAAATTAAATAGCAGTCCCAATTGTGGTGTAATATTCATGGCTAAACTTATTAATTTAAAATATAATATATGAACTAAACAAAATTTAATGCTGAAACAACAGTAATTTATTGCAATCATATTAAAATGAGTTGCATTTCTAAACGTTAGTGAAGAAAATAATGTATAATTTAAGAAAATAATAAGAAGAAAGATCAGAAATTAGGTTGGAATAAAGAGAAAGAAAGAAACAGCTTCCTTTTTCACTTTCCTTATCAGTGGCCAAATGGGGGGGGGGGTAGAGGTTGTTTACTTCAACTAAGCCTCTGTCCCTGTTTTTTGAAATTTTCTGACTCGTGCGTGCGTATGTCAGAGAGCTGAGTTAATTAGAAGATAAGGAATCCTTACTACAAAATGCAAAAATACAAACTACTTGTCATACAACTATAAATGAAGGCTCATATTTTTTATTTAATATTTAATCTTACCTTACGATCCAATATTTGTATAAAAGGGAAAAGGTTATGTTTGTTTGGAAGTGGAGAACAATTCATGATCATGAAAAATTTGTGTTGTATGTGTCTTTTATGTTATAAATGTTCAAGTGAAGAAATATATTTTAATAAAAATGACAAAATCTCACACCGAGAAGATGAAAAGTTGTAGCTTGCCAAAAAATATATAACAAATGGAACTGATGATGGCATTGCGGTGCTGAAACCTAGGTTTCCCTTTTATACAAATATTGGATCGTAAGGTAAGATTAAATATTAAATAATGTTGTTTAACGACCCAGAGGCTTCTAGTAATAATCATATTTTTTGTCTTATTTTTATAAATCAAATGAGACCGAAATGAAACTTGTACGATATACTGTTTAAGAGATAAGCCATGATAAAACAATAGACAAAAATGCTGTATTTCACGGTTCTCCAAGGTCAACTAAATATAGCTCCGATCTCCAAGGTCAACTAAATATAGCTCCGATTTCCGTCTAAATGGAGATAATATTTCTTGTTACCAGCCAATATCCTTCCTTATCACGAGGGAATATTTTTTGTTTGTTTTCGTGGAAGGGAACCGCTCTCCCGGTTTAATGTGTCCTAAAATAGATCGCAACAATTATCTTTCCGATAAGAACTCTCTTATCAAAAGCTTGGCTCGAGTGTCGAGCTTTTTTTGAAAAAAGTCGAGCTGAGCCGAATACTGGAAAGCTCGACCGTTCGAATACTCGCACACCCCTTAATTCAAGTTATTTCGAATTTTGAGTTATGAGGTTTGAGTTATCTATAGTTGACTGAATATTTAAAATCAACCGAAATCAACTTTTAACCTTATCAACTTTAAGGGGATGTAGACTTGGGGTCCAGACAGTTAAGTGTACAAACTTTCATCATTCAAACTAGTTTTTATGTACTCAGTAACTATTTTCAAGGACACTATTTTCAATTACAAAAGTTCTCTAACATATTTTTTTTAATGACTTACTTTTACTCCCTCCCAGGCTGCCAGCCTGATAAAATAAATGATCATTTTTTTTGTCACATTCCCTTCGCAGTGTTACCTCCAGTAATGTGAAAACAAAATCCTTGGCTATGTTATGGCAGTTAAAGTGAAGATGTGACATTTCAAGCCTCACTTAGCAGGTCCATCAGATATTTTTTCCAGGATGTTTGAGTGTGCAGTTAAGTTCGTTTCTGTTAAAGCTCTGTTTCTGTGAGCAAAATTTACAGAAATGTCGATTCTCAACTAAAGATAAGGGACAAAAATTGTTAACCTAGACTTATATTTTACTGATATACAATGAATAGGAGTGGGTTGTGACTGGAACTGACTCTTAGCCTTATTCTTAATGAATCACAGCTTATGAATGAGTCCAGCTTAGATGACTAAAAAACATATCGCGGTACAGTTGGCCCAAACTTTCTGTGTGCATGGCCAAAAGAATTAGTATATAAGCTAGTAAATGGAAAGGGTACTCTTTCCTTATAAAATCCCTAGTTACCGAACTTATCAAAAAAATCAAATCAACCACCAGCATAGGCGGGATTCTTTCTTTCCTTGGAATAAAAAATTATTCAGCTATTATTAGCTGATAATAATCATTTATTCATATTAGCCATCTCTTAAAATTATTCGCTTTTACGCCAGCGTTCAAAACGAATTTCTTATGTTCACCGCATAAAAGTTAACAGAAACTTTTAACCCAGAAACTTTTTGCCTACTGGACCCATGTTTGTCTATTGCACCACCTCCACCCGTTAGAAATCACCTCTTCCAACTGTCCTTCCTGAAACAGTATGAACAATTTTTTTCGCTTTTTAAAAATCAACAATTTGTTCAACAATACATAATTTTTATTTCTTGTTATTAATGATAATCTTTTAAAGACAAAGATAATGTCCCGTTTTAAACCAATTGTGATTGTTTTCAAGTGTAAGGGCTATACTAATGATTCTTTCACTCATATTCACCTTAAAATTACCCTTAACTGGTAGACGGTGTCTGAAATGGTAATCTAATCTTCAAAATTAGTTGTCAATGATATTAAGTTGTTCTTTTTCAGCTATACTTGAACAAAATTTTTTGTGGTTTCAGAAGCCCCAATTACTTCCAATAACCCCTAATATGAAAATAGTATATATTTCTCTTTCGCATTGATTTACTTTTTTCAAAACCTGTAATCTTTACCTTATTAGAAGAATTCTGTGTTGATTTAAATTCAATTGTAGCTCTGATTTCATTAAATTACAACCCTCCTACAGATTATTTGCTAAAAGTGGGAATTCAGCTAGTAAAAATCTTAAATTCTTTTCCTGTATTGATTCATGTGATAGTCAAGTTTCTGCAGTAGTGATTACAGGGCGTTTTTATCATCAATGAGAAACAAAATATTACTGCCTTCACAGTAGTCAATTTTAAATTTTCGGTTTAAAGTCTAAGGTTAAATTTGATTTATAAAAAATAATTTTAAATAATTTTCAGTACCTAGTTATGTTTTCCTTGTCTGCAACCTTGGATGTGTCTAAGTGGACCAACATACTGAATCGTCGTTTGTCACTTTGTCTGTATTCCAACTGTCAATTTTACGGAACTGTCAATATGAAATGTGGATGAAGATCGCGAGTTTCTTTGTGAATATTCCCAAAAAAATCACATTCCAACTTTTTTATACACACCCATGTTTAAAAAAGTTGAAATTTGATTTTTTGGGAACAGGGGAGATTGAACAACATTAATTTTGGGATTCATGTACATTTCTTGGTTCCCTACCCCAAAAACCCACGGATACTGCTTTTGTTTGTGGACACCCAAGCTTCACAAAGAAACTCTTGACCACATAATTAAAACCCTCTTCTCAAGAAATTGTTTTCTATAGGCGTCATTATGAAAAGTTTTCTATTTAATTTCTTAATGACTGAGTTCTGGAGTTAAATGCCTTAAAGTGTATTGGTATGTGACTTAAAATCTCCATTCCTTGGAAGACAGCGGACACTCATTAATTTACCAATTGGCATTAGCTTTTACTATGGTTTTGCTATGGTAATGTTTTTGGATAAGAAATTAGGCGATTTTTAGGAGTAACCCAAGTTTTCCAGAACTTATCAAATTTTCTCTTAAGAGTTTTTTTGGGTCACTGTGTAGTACTGAAGATTGACTGCCTTTCAACATAATTATTTACAACTCGTTATTGAGTTTTTGAAAGATTGTTAAAACCAAAGCTTTACAATATTCTTGATTTGTATGTATTTCTAACGTTCCTGAGGTTACGTTAGCAATTAACATTTTTTGTACATTTATTTAAACATTAAGATTCATGATTTTTATAGTACTAAGTTTACTGTAATTGTAATGGTCAGGTCAAATATGAATTTGAACTGACCGAAATGATTTTTTTATGATTTCTTAAATTTCTTTCGAGTGTTATGGTATTTAATGCCTTAATTTGTTGCGGAAAAGTTGGTAACATTGTTATTTAGCAGGTTTAGTTGCCCTAAGCGTTTTGTTTGTTGAGATGGTTTTGCCATTTTTGTGTTCCATTCAGAAAGACTATTGTAAATATCACTCCAAATTTCGTATTTTGTCTAATGTCGCAACATTTTTAAAGTACAAATTGTATCACAGAGCATTGATCTGACGATTAATGTTTTACGTATTATTTAAAACAAAGCTGTATACTTAAGGATCACTAACATTGATTACGCTTAATGGTAGTAATAGTAATAACTTAATTTTTTAACATGTCAAATGAGGATTGATTAGTACTGCCTAACGGACAGTGTTGCTAGCGACTGTTTGTGAATGAGTGTCTTGTCACATCAACTTTCTTAATTAATTGATGATCATTCATAGAGTTTTCCATTTTATGTTAGTTTTAATATCCCTAATATGTTTTCAAATAATAGGGGTTTGATTGTTTTGATTAGACAGTAATATAAATGACAGTCAAAATATAAAAAAATTAGATAAAATTCAATTGATATAATAACATTTTGCGAAAAAATTGCAACTGAAGCTAGTAATTGAAGGCTCTAATAGCATAAGATTCGCGTATTTCATGTAACCATAGATGGTCTCAGTAAGTAAATGTGTTTAAGGTATAATCATTAATCATTCTCCCTCCAAAGAGTTGCTTCATATTGCTTCTTCCTAAACAGAAGAATATTTTAAAACCAATCGACTTAATAAATGGGTCTTCAGTTTGTTAATCATTAAATTTGTTTTCGAAAAAGAAATCATTGATTAAAAATTAGTTGGTATTGGATTTCTTTGTTAAGTGTCCAACATTACATTCAATTTAAATAAATAAATTATAATCTGAATGACGTATACACAAAATGATGATTTTAAAAAAGGAGTAGGACAGCTTCCTGAAGATCTGGTGTTGGTTAGCATAGAAAACTAAAGGGGTGGCAAAACATAATATTTGACCTCCCAAAGACTTCCTCAAATTAGGGGGAGAGGGGCACTGACTCAATCAACAGGGACGAAGTAAGTGATTTGTCAACCTTTTTATGTTCTGTGCTACTCTAATTCTTCATTTAAGTTAGGTGATTACCCCTCCTTTTTAAACAAATAAATTACAGCCAAGAGCTTTTCTTTCACCAACATGTAACAGCAACTCATTTGCATTCTTTTTCTTATTAAAACCCAAAGTCAATGTACTATTTTATATTTTATGAAATTACTATGTTATTTAATTGGGGCCACCGATGGTTATCTAATCGTTGTAAAGAGGTAAATCATTTGGGAAGAATAATTATGAACAGAATAATAGCTTGTACATTAATCGAGAAGTCGAGTACATGTTTTTTTATGAGTTTTGATATTTTTTTCGAAGTGGTTATTAATCTTGTTTTGGTTTATAATATGAAAGACTGTTTGAATAATTGTTGAAGTTGTAGCCTTAAGATTCAACCATAAGAGAGGTACCATACCGTATTGAGTATAGCTGCTGTACAGTATTGTCATTCCCTCTAGTTTTAAGGAATTTGTACAGCATGTTACAACATGTTAATTGTGTGGCCTTAGACAAAACCAATATGTAATGTACCAATGTCTGTTTACTTTTGTTTCCTGGACAGAACCGTTCAGTAGTTTCTAAAAGTGTATGAATTTTTACTAATCTGTTTCAACCAGGAATAAAAATAGATGCAGTTAAAAACACAAAAACGTGTTTTATTACCGATTGCTTTAAAATTTAAAACTTGTAGATTTTTCACAAAAGACATTTAATGCTGGAGTAAACTTCTTGCTGGATTATTGATTTGCTTAATTTTGGTTACGTTAAAGAATTCCTTAAAAAACTGGGAGATGTTTCCCCAGATAAATTAATTTGGTACAAATCGTTTGCTCATTCTGGCCCATGGAGAGTTGTACATCAAAATAATGAAAGGAGAGGAGATCACAGAGCATACCATTCATACCGTTAGAGCATAACGTGAAGTCGGGCGTAGTTACATGATTCTTGAAATTGGGCAGTTTTTTGCCCAATACAATCACCAGCACTGGATTTACCATTTACGGGTCCCTTGGCTCATGAGGTGTGTGGGCTCTGCTGTTGCTAGGAACACCGGTGAATTTTTGTTTACTAACTCGGAGTTAGTAAACAAAAATTCACCTCGTAATGGTGCCGTCGTGAAGTGGGCCTTAGACACATGCTTATGGAGCTTATGCTTAAATCCGGCCCTGACAATCACTTAATTTTCTTCAGATTATCACAGTGTATAAAAAATATCCCTGCTGCAGCAGACCTGCATCATACTTAGCAAATTTCAAGTCATAAAAACATATTTCAATCCAACATAGTGAGATATGACATATTTCTGCGAGCTCCATAAGAATAACATGGGAATGAGTATGCAGGTTTGCTGCAACAGGGGTATGTTAAAACAGGGTTCAACATTTAGTAGATCTGAACAAGAACAAGGCTTGAATTCCAAGTTTTAACAAAATATGTTAAGAAATAAGGAGGATGTCTAATTTTTTTTGTATTTCCCATAAGGATAATATTCGGAATGATTATGCAGCTTTGCTGCCACAAAAATGGAAATATCGGGGGTTTTAGAGTAACATACATTAGATCTCATCTATATGAAGTCATAAATCAGGTTTTATAAAGATATGTTGAGAAATAAGGGGGATATAGAATTTTACTTAATTCCCACAAGGTTAACATTGGGACAACATACTTTGTTAACCACTTTCAATATCAGTTACCAGTGGACATAGAGCAATAATCCACAATACTAAATTGTTTGTTTTTTTTTTAGCTGAATTCAATGGTGTAAACTTAAATTAGATTACTTTAATTTTTCTTTATAAAAAACTTTAAAAAAATTTTTTTAGGGATTTATCCCCTTTACCCTCCTCTTACAGTGGGGCCGATCAGGCTGGTTTGCAAACTCATCTGAGTGATTACTACTTTACATGTCTGTACTAAATTTCATTGAGATCGGGCCATTTTTATGTCCGCTATCATGCTAACAGTCAATATATATATATATATTTATTTAGATGTATATCTAAAACATTACAACAAATGGCGTTTTTTGCTTCTGGGGGCCCCAAAACGAAAAGTTATCATGGTCTCAGGCTTAGGACCTACGGTATTAGCTTCTTCCCAATAGGGGAAATTCGCTAAAAGTTATTTTCTTTATTACATAACTTAAGTTTTCCGTCATTATGGTGCTGCATGCATCCGGCAAGATCTAAACTGCTATTGAATTCTTATGGAATCATATTGTTTCAATCCCATTATATTATCCTTCCATAATGTTTTCATCTTACTGATTTTATAAAGAGATTTAAATTATCAACTGTGGAAAGTAAATGGCTTTTGTATGTGAACCAAAGATTGACAGTCGCCTGTGATTGCTTTTGAAAGCAATTAGTGCTTGTAGCTAGCCAGAGTTGTGGCGAGTGAACAACTTCTCTCTCATAGTGAGAGAATAATTAATTGTAATTGTCTTTTAGCGAATTTCCCCTGAAGGGAAGAAGCTGTTACCGTAGTACGCATGGTTAAGACCTAAACCCGAGACCGTGATAAATTTTTGTTTTGGGGCCCCCAGAAGCAAAATACCCCCGTCGCAACATAAAAAAGTCCCTCTAATTTGACACCTCAAATCTTTTAAAGTCCGTCCAGCCATTATTGAGGTTTGACTGTGAATAGAAAACCGCTTGCATATTAATATACAGGGTGTCCAATTTAACTGTGCCCCCATTGGTGTCTCAGAAACTATTGGATTTAGAGAAAACTTTAAACGGAGAACTTCACCTACTTCTTTAAGACATTTAAAAATATGGATTCCATTTTCTTCTAAATGGCCGCCATTTTCCAATATAGCGGACAACTTTGATTTTTCTTATGAAACACTCTGTATAGATAAAATAAACATAGGCGTAATTCGGGGGGGGCAAGGGGGGGCAATTGCCCCCCCAAAAATTTGAAAATTAAAATTAATTTTTAGGTATAAATAACGAAAAGTGACTAGAATCATGTTTTTTTCAAGTTGTAAAATTATATTATTATTGACACAAATTTTTCATTGTACTTACGGTCTCTTCGATATGCCGTAAAAGTACGCTGGTGGCGTAGTTTTGTTTGAAGTCCGATTGCAAATTTGCAAGGATACGTTTAGCGAACGAATACACGCTATCCACTATGGCGTGCCGGTCGACGAGAACCGCCAATGACACGTCCACCAATGAACTAACGCTCCACGATGGCCAACCTCTAAACTCTGTATTGCTGCTCAGAGCCAGTGTAAGTTAGTTGCCTGTCATAAGACACTGTTCACAAGGGGTGCCCAGAAGGGGGGGCATGGCGCAATTTGCGCCATCAAAATTTTTGGGGGGGCATGATTTTTTGGGCGGGATATAGGTTTTGTGAGGAATTTTGAACCAGCGAATAAGGGAAAATTACAAAAAAATAAACTATCATAACCATACGCAACAGTTAATAGTACTGTTTATTTATCTAACCATTTCATCAGGATTACCATCACTGAACTCGTCATATATTCAAGTTTGCTATGTAAACCATCCATTGAATCTTCAAGACAATCCATGTGTTAAATTATTTTGAAGGGCGGTTGACAATGGGTCGACTGGACTGGCAACCCTGTCTGACATCGGGCCCAGAAGACATAGTGTCAGGCAGGGTCTGTGGCCCCGGTCTGACACAGCCGTTAGCAATGTTACCAAAACCGGGTATTTACCCGGTTTTCGGGTATTTTGGAGGCCGTGCGGAGTTTTGACAGTGATTAAGAAAAACCGGGTATAACCGGGGATTTAAGGCTTGGGTTGAGGAAATTTACTCATCAAACTGGATATTAAACAATGGGTGAAATAGGGATTTTTGACGATCGAGGTACAAGGATTTTTTGGAACTCTAGATATTTTATTTTTCAAACGAAAGTTTGTGTTATGCATTTGGTTTGGTTGTATTGGTTATTTCGTTGCAGTGTAACCAGAAACTGGGTAATAGCCCGGTTAGTGGGTTTTTTGTTGGCCGTTCGGGGACTTAATTAACATGATTAAGAAAAATCGAGTAGAATCGGGGATTTTAGACTTGAGCTGCGGGGATTTACTCGGCATCCTAAATACATAAAAAAACGGGTAAAGCCGGGGATTTTCGAATTGTGATTTGCTTTGCAAATATTCAATGTCCATGTAAGGTGAGAAAAAGTCCGGTATTTGGTGTTTTTAAAGTCTTAGGTGGTTTTTCGGCTAACTACCCGGATTTTGGTCCTTGGGGGGGATTTTGCAGGGATTAGTGCCGAAAAACCGGGTAAAAGTGAGGATTATCAATGGAGTTGGCGGGTAAATAATAAATGCCAAATCCTGTGTAATGCAACACTGGACGTTAGAGATAAGAGTATGGCAACAGTCAATCGCCAGTCGTATGAAGCACAGTTGGTGTGCTTGCTTTAAACTGCAGTGAGGCATTTTTACAAATAAATAGTACAATTACTGACTGAAGTTAAGGCCATAGCCAATGTTGAAAGGCCATACCCAATGTTGAAATTGCACTTAAATGAAAGGTTAGAAAGTTATTTTTTTCACTTCCTGTAACCGCGGAGCCCAAACCCCCCAAATTTTTTTTCTGGCTACGGCTTTGAGTGAAGTGAATGGTGATTACAAGTTCACATTGTGTTGTGATATCGTGGTTGGATATTAACTTTAGCTAGTTAGATATAAAGAAAATAATATGCATTGGCAGTGTATATACCTCATAGATACTTTGGTATTATACGGAGGCCACTATTTTTAGAGATTTTTTTATTGATTACCAGAAATGACTTTGTAATTGAAAAGAACATGCTTTATTTAACTTACTTTCCAAATTGGACATAATTATGATAGGCGGTCTTTGTTTTCTGCTTCCCAGAAGACAGCGATGTTGGTGAGGATTGAGTTGATCGAGTCGCCGCCGCCACTAGCGACTTTACCCGATCGCCACCCTTATTCAGCGCGCTGCGGCGGTTATGTTGAGTTAGGTTATCATAAATATGTTAGTAGGACTTTCCTTGTTTTGTTATGAAACGAACGATAGCAGATGAGTCATACTTTCACCTGCTAAATCCCTTGACAGGAGATGCGAGCGCTCCGATCAACGACCTGACCTTGGCCTATTTCAAGGATATTTGGTGGGCAAAAGTATGACTCATCTGGTATCGTTCGATTCGTAACGAAACGAGGAAAGTACTATTAACATATTTATGATAAACTGACCTAACATAACCGCCGCTGCGCGCTGTATAAGGGTGGCCTCCGTGTAATACCAAAGTACCAACCCGTATTCTTCAGTACGAACTGCTAGTGCAAAGGGGGGTATATGGTGTATGCATTCAAATCAGGATGAGGCAATGACCTAGAAGATCTTGCCCCCCCAATCGAAATGCTGAAATTACGCCCATGAAAATAAACATATCAAAATTAAAACTTGAGATTAAAAAAAAAATTTAGGTCAAAGGGTTAATAGAGTTAAAAAATGAAAACGTTCCTCATATGCACAATACGATAGTACTGTACTGTTGTACAGCGATAACAGTTCTGTTGTTCTGTGTGTTCTGTTGTACAGTTCTGTTGTATGCTTGATTTTGACAGAACTGGTTTTTACAATTTTTTTTTAGCTTACAAGAGTTATTATTATGTTACACAAAATCCTCTTTTTAAAACCCTTCAAAATTCATCAAAACAGCGTAGATTTAATGCTTTTGCTTTGATGCTGACTTGCAAAATTTATAACATATACAAAGTATAACTTTAACAGTGTTTTTACTGCTAAATCATTCACAATAAATATAATTTTGGGCTTTGAAATATGAAAAAACCCAATAAAAAACTAACTTCAAACAATCATTTATTATTTTATTTTTAAGGAGATATATTTTACTCAGAAAACAATTATTTACTGTGCAAATGGAGCAAGCAAAGCTCGAATGAGTGCTGGATTCTCATCTTTGGCAGGATTGTCGAACGGTGTCTGCGGTTTGGATCCATCTTGCTTATTTTGCCCAGTTTGTTCCATATTTGACACTATGATCTTGATTAACCAGGGAATGTCCTGGGAAGGATTCATTTGTCGCTGAGCAAAGTTATTACTGGAAGTCTTGTCGTGGGCTTCAGTGACTCTTTCAATACGGACCTTAGGTTCATTCTTACTTTCCGAATCAGTTTGCTGTTGTTGAAAAATTGGGATCCCATTGGAATTTTTGGTTGGAAAGTGTAGCGGCGGTGATGGCTTATTTTCCCATCTGATCACTGTTACCCTGGATGATGTTGGTGGGCTGTTGGGCTGTTGGGAGCTTTCGGTTGGAAAGTTAAATGTCGGCAGAGGTGTTGATGGCTTATTTTCTCGTCTGATCATTATCACTCTGGATGATTTTGGTATCTTATAAAAGTACGGGCTATTATACTTGGGTTTTAGTAACACCATCTCTTTAGGCATAAACTGACTATTCATATTCTCATTAAAGGTAGGAAACTCTGAATCCTCATTGATAGACTTTGGTTGGCTGCTTAGTGACTTTCCAAAAGAGGAAATCGGTGGGAATTCATTCGCGTGTCTTTCTCCAATAGCATCAAAAGCTGCCATTTGTTTCATAGCCATATTTTTATAGGCTTTTAATAACGCCACTTCTCTAAGCATAATATGACCAAACAGATCCCCATTTATGTTATCAAAACCAGATTTGTGGTCTTGAAATTTAATTTTCTTTAAAGGGGTTGGATCTTGGTATTCACTGCTTTCATCTTCGTTTCTGTCTAAAGTAAATGCAGAAAAGGAAGGCCGATAAAATTTTTGGTTGTCGATTGGGCTTGATGTTCTGATCATTCTTATAAATAAATGTCTGAGATTTGGGTTTCTACTGAGTCGAATCTCATTTTTCATGATTGGGGAAGATCTGACGGAATAACTTTCTTCACTCCTTCCATCTTCTCTTTGAGGTGATCGTATCCTAACAACAATGCGAGCAAGGACCTTTTGGTGTTCCTTATCGCCTAATGATTGGCTTTCTTGGTCTTCCCCAATTTTACTTCTGTTCGCATCCTCAACTGTTTGAGTTTCATCAATCTTGTCATTCTCTAGTTCAGCCTGATTTTTCATAATTTTTTCATCACATCCAATATTTTTCCGTGCGGTCTGATTTTTTTCTGTTTCTTTGTCTTTTGGTTTTTCTTCACCTGTTTGTTTATCTTCACGTTTTGGCTCTTCAACCTTTGGCTTTTCTTGAATTTTTTGTTTTTCTTCAACTTCTGGTTTTCTTCCAGTTTCAATTTTTTTTGTGGTTTGATTTTCAGCTCCAGCTCCATTTTTCTCATCAGTTTCTTGAATTTTCCTTTGTAGTTTCATAACGACTTGTCTATCCAAAGAACTCCTAATATCCTTTTCTTTCTTATTAATCCTCCGAGGAACGACAGGACCCACCACAGGATGACCTTCAGAAGATGACAAGCTGCTGACTAAGTCATTGGAAGATTGAATTAGTTCAGGAGAGTCAAATAGTTTATTTTCCACTATGGCTTTTTCTTTATTCACCTTTCCTTCAATTTTGTTCTTTTCGATGCTTGGGCTTGATGAACCCCTTATAAGGGAAGATTTAGGATACTTTTCAATATTATTGGTTTCCAATGGTCTAAGTTTTGGTGAACCTCTCCTATCCACGAAAGCTTGATTGACAGGTGAACCTCTGAAGTAGTCTTCAGCGCTGGTGCCTGCAAAAGGTTCCTTCTGTGTCGTAAAGGGCGTGATCCTTATCACGTTGTCATTAGCTGTGTTGAAAGTGTTTTGATACGCTTGTTCTCCACTCTCGTGGCCATAACCTCTGAAGTAGTCTTCAACGCTGGTGCCTGCAAAGGGTTCCTTTGGTGTTGGAAAGGGCATGATCCTTATTTTGTTGTCATTTGCTGCATTCAAGGAGTTTTGAGACGCGTGATCTCCATTTTCTTGGCCATAACCTCTGAAGTAGTCTTCGACGCTGTTGCCTGCAAAGGGTTCCTTGTGTATCGGAAAGGGTGTGATCCCTGTCTCATCGTCATTACCTGCGTTGGAGGAGTTTTGAGACGCATGATCTCCATTTTCTTGGCCATAACCTCTGAAGTAGTCTTCAACACTGTTGCCTGCAAAGGGTTCCGTTGGTATTGGAAAGGGCTTGATCCTTTCCTCGTTGTCATCAGATGGGTTGAAGAAGTTTTGAGCCGCTAGATCGCCATTCTCTTGGCCATCCCTCTGCATTGTTTCAAACATCTTATTGTTAACCTCTGTAACATAAGAGAAGTAAATGAAGATTAGGGAATCTCATCTTTCCAGCTAATAAACTTAATCATTCCAATGAGAGCCAATTGTAACTTACAAGGTATACTGTATTGCTTGTATTTTTTTCATTTGAGCGAGGTAAGTTAAAATAGTTTTTATGAGTGGTGAAGTGCTAAAATTAGTCGTGCCGGAGCAGTAATCGTCAGTTGGTGGGGGGGGGGGGGCGTTGTCCATCAGTTATTAACTATAACCACGGTGGTGTTTGTGAAGGGAATTGTAAAATTATTGGTATACATATAATTATTTGTATTCTGGGGGAATGGGTCAAACCCGAATCTCAGATTTCTAAATCGCCGAAACTCTGATGTAAGGATTGGTTTTCAAAAATCAAATGTAAAACTGTAAGATTAGACTCCACATGATGCGGACGCGACAGCAATCCAATACACAATGTGACGACGGCGAGATTAGTTTCCCCATGTCGTGTCAGCACCGGTATCTAAATTCTACGTAATAATAATTGTTTTGAGTTCTTTCTGTCACAAAAATAATTTCAATTACAGTAGAGTCCCACAAACCCGGACTAATGTGGACCGAACGGTGTCCGGGTTTGTGAAAATTCCGAGTTATCGGGAAATGAGTAAAAATAAGAAAAAATAAGAATAGTTTCTGTTATTTTTATAAGAAATCATTTATTTATTACATAGTAAAAATATAAAAACTATATTAGTTACAAAAAAATTAAAGAAAAACGAAAACTGTTTTAAATGTGTCACACCGGTCTCTGGCCTTGAATCTCAATGCACTTTATTGCTCTGGCAGGCTTTCCGAGTTATCCAGAATTCCGGGTTATCGAAGTCCGGGTTTGCGGGACTCTACTGTATCGATATGAATTAAATCTTTCTCTCGATGTAAGTTACACTTGTGGTTTTAGAGCTTTTTCTATGTCAACTTCTTTGAGTTGTGTGTAAGTGGTCTCGAACTAGACTGTGAGGTCAGCGATAAAGCCTTTACTGTTTTTTTTCTGTTTATGGCTATAATTTTGATTCTCTTTGATCACATACTTTTCCACATTCAGTTCTATGCAAAGTGAACTTTGCTCTGTGAAGCTTCGGCCCAAACTAAAAATTGTTTTTTGTTATTCTTTTGTTCTAATAAATGATTAGCAATGGGTGATTCCAAATTTACCCAAACAATACAGTTATTTGATCATGCTTGGGGCTGCAATGAACCAATGGACCTACAGTCGAGCATTATTAATTTTAAAATTATTTACCGTCAGATTTATTTACCTTGGCGATCGTTTCCATTGACGTTCCATCCTTGTAGTTGGGTCCCAAACCCGAAGGTAATCTGGGGAAAAAGTCATATTTGAAGTTGAGATGAAAACAAAATCATCGAAAAATCTGACATTAAGCGGGAAAGAACTGACATTGAAATTACTACCAATATGGTACTTTTTTATCATATTGGCAAAAATTGACTATATGTATTTACATGCAATGTTTTGACTTTTGGCTAGGTTCTCCCCAATGTTGTAGTAGTTAATGGGAAAAATTTAGTTTTATAATATTTTCACCATAAAATCCCCACATTGACGGGACCATCAATAATAATGACACAACAGTAGTGATGGTTTGATAAGGAAAACACGATGCAGCAGTACACTGTAAAAAAAACTGATAGCACATCTTTTAGTTAACGAAAACATCAAATAATTTACTATATAACAATTAGACCAAGAGCTAGGACACATTTTATTTACCCGAGTTTACCATGATCTTTGTTATGTTCTTAAGTAAACCCATAATCTTGAGACTCCAAAAAGGCAATTCTTAAGGTTGGTGAGTGGTGGGTGTCCGAGTAATGACATCAATATGGCTGCCGCGCAAAAGTGTAACACTTTACAAAAACGAACGTAACTTTGCAACAGAGTAACGTAGAGCAATGATCTTTTTTTTAAATTGTTGGTAATGAAATTGCCTTTATTTTATGTCATGTCAATATATATCGTAAGTCTAACGGTTTTCCTGATATTTAACCTAAACTTTACTTTTTGTGAATTTTTAGTATAAAAGTAAATGTTTAAGGCTCAATAACTCCTTAACTGTGACGAAATAGACAAAATATATAAGAATAAAAAAGGTAGATAATGTTATAAGGGTTTTGAAAATACCATTTATGTGGGCTTTTGATGGTGGCGTGTACAATAAATGTGTTAATGTTTAACATTCAACAAATTTATTTTGCCCTGCAACTTCTGTATACATTGTGCAGTAAAATTAAGTGATTAAATAGGTGGAGGTAGAAATAATTGAAACAAAAATTATTCTTGTTGTAAATGGTAGGTAATATGCTCCTAATCGGCATACATCCGTAATGTCGCGGGAAACCCCTCAAAATCACGTTTAAAAATGGCGGCTTTTCCCGCCATAAACAAATCATGAAAATAGTCTGTCGACTGCATTTTTTGTCAATTTTTTCAAGATATTGACTTTGGACTACCACCAACTATTGTTGGGTGATTGGTTCTTAATTTTGACAGGGTACTCATTTTTGGCCGCCATCTTGGATCCGCCATATTGGATATAAATTATTTTTTCTCATCTAAAGATGGTGTTGTGACACATCATTATAGACTAGATTTTTACCCTGAACTCAATGCTGAAATCCGTTTAAAAAAATCTCGATTCGTTAAAAAGGTGTGCTCAAAAAACAGCACATAATATACATCCCTATTTGAAAAAAAATCAGCCCTATGCATTTCTTATGGACATTCCGTGCTTTGAATATTATTTTTGATTATTTATCTCATATCTCCAGTTCTAAATAATATATGCCGCATGTATTAGTCTTAAAATACTCAGTGATTTGATGGCTTTCATGTGAGTTATTGATCAATAAAATCGGAAAAGTGTTGGACGAGCTATATCAATGCTGAAAGCAACTAGACAATTAATATTTTCAAAATTGGTTTTTTGTTGAAGATTTTTAGTGCAGGTTCTAAATGGGTCACAACATTCGTTCTGGTCTCAAATTACTCAGTAAATTATAGGCTTTCATATAAGATATCACTCATCAAAATCGGACTTACTTAATTTGAGTTATGAACCTTCATTCCTAATAAAATCTGTTTACTTTCTTAAACTGAAAATAATTAATGACTCATACATAGAAATCTAACAGAGACTCATGAAGGTTTTAGGTCTTAATTAACTCAGTATATTATTGGCTTTCATTTAAGATTTTATTTATTTAAATCGGTTTAGATTGACATGAGGTATGGACCTCCAACTAATCTAAAAATTCAATTTTCAAAAATTTCATAATTATTTAAAGATTTATATCCCCAGCCCCAACCATGGACCTGCAGGTCAGAATGGTTTTAAGACAACTGGTGAACTACCAGCTTTCATTTAAGCTATAAATAATGAAAATCAGATAAAATTAGGATAAAGTATAAATCTTAAACCAAAAATAAATTTTGAAAAAAATCATTTTCAAGCTGCTTTTTGCCTTGTAGCTCATCCAACAGTTGTCCAATTTTAATGAAATGAAATATGAAATGAAATGAAATATTCTTTATTGTCGTAAGAAAGTTAAACATCATTGACAACGTCATAAGCACCAGCATGCAAGCTAGGTCACGTTAATCCTATACTCCTGTACATGAATATCCTATACAAGCAATGTTTGTACAGGCATATATTTAAAACAATAATAATTTTGGCTATGTAATACAACATAAATAAACAGACAGACAAGAATATTTCAAACAGTGTACTAAATCTAGAACATATATAAAGCAAAGTCCAACTAAAAATTGATATTTTTCATTTTGAAAAAGTCATCTACACTATAAAAGGGATTCTCAAGGAGCCATGAATAAAATTTATTTTTAAATATTTTAAATGGATACAAACTAATTTTTTGTTCTAGGAAATTGTAAATTTTTAATGAAATTATAATATGGCTATTAAGAGTTTTGCTTAAACGTGAAAAATTTATTGCTGAATGGTTTTTGTTGCGTGTATCATGAACAGAATGCTTAAAATTCAGAAAATTTGGATTTTTTAATATGTAAATAGTTAGGTCAAAAATATATAAATTTATAATCGTTTGGAATTGGAGTTGGATAAAAAGTGGTTTACAGTGCTCTCTTTTATTGCATTTTGTAAGGGTTCTGACTGCCTTTTTTTGTAGTATAAGAATTTCTTCAATTCTACTACAATTACCGTAAAAAATTAAACCATACCTGAATATAGATTGGAAGTATGAAAAATAAGCAGTCCTTAAATAATTGTCAGGAACCGCATCAGTTAATCTATTTAAGAGATAAATTACTCTAGAAAGTCTCTTACTTAAATAATCAATATGGGCGTTCCATGTTAATTTTTGATCGATATTAATGCCTAAAAATTTGACTGCATCCACAAAAATTGACGGATCTTGATTTGACTGATCTGGGAGGGAATTTGTTGAGATAGGTCTAAGACTGAATCGTATATTCTGTGTTTTGACTTTGTTGAGAAGAAAGCCATTAGAGTGAAACCAATTTGAAGCAGTTTTTAATGTTTCATCGGCCAATAGATCTAGGTTATTAATATCATTGCTAGTTGTGAAAAAAGTTGTATCATCGGCGTATAAAATAGTTTTTGAATTTTTTATTGAAGACGGTAAATCATTAATATAAATGAGAAAAAGAAGGGGTCCCAATACAGATCCTTGTGGGACACCCCAATCTACTGTGGCTTCATCTGACCATTTTCCATTAACGTACAAAATTTGCCTACGATTTTGTAAGTAAGATTCAAAAAATTTTAATGAAGTTCCGTGAAAACCGTAATATTTTAATTTCATCGTGAGAATTTTGCTATCAACACAGTCAAAGGCTTTGCTTATATCACATAAAGTAGCCTGAGCAAAAGATTTGTCTTCAAAGGATGAGTGGACCTGTCTAATTAAATCATCCAGACCATCTATAGTTGATTTATTTTTTCTAAAACCAAACTGTGAGGGACTTAAGAGATTATTGTTTTCCACAAAAGAATATATTTGATTAAAAACTAAAATTTCAATAACTTTTCCTAAAACGGGAATTACAGATATTGGACGGTAGCTCTGAGGTAGATCTTTGGGACCACTTTTATAAATGGGACAAACCCGCGATATCTTAAGTTGGTCAGGGAATATGCCCTCTTTCAGAAGATGATTTATGCATAGGGCTAACGGCTCGTCTAAACTATCAATTATACTTTTCAGTAGGTTATTTGACATACCATAGACATCAAGACAGTCAGAATTGTTCATTCCCTTAACAGCATTAAGGATATCTTTTGGAGTAACTGGCAACCACTTGAAACCATTTAAACTACAAATTGAGCTCTCATCCATAAGATCCTTGCAAGATCCCCCTGACACAAAATTACTAAGTTTATGTTTTAATTCTTTAACCGAGTTAATAAAGTATGTATTAAATATATCTGGTTCTATATTATGGCTAACACTTTTTGTTGATAAAGTATTAAATTTGATTACTTCCCAAGCAGCTTTACATTTATTTTTACTTTTTTCAATATAATCAACATTACTAACAATTTTTGCCTCTTTGACAGCATTTCTATACTGGTTTTTTAATTTACTATAATTTTGCTTAAGGTCTACATTATTGGAATTACAAGGTAAATTTATTATGTTGTGTAAATATAGAAGTCTTTCCTTCATCGCTGCCAACTCACCTGTATACCATATGTTATTTTTTATTTTGTTTACCGGACTGTTTTTGTTTGCTTTAACAAATGTCTTATAATAGTTTAGGGCATTTAAAATTACATCAAACAAAATAAAAAATATAGTTTTGGAGTCAGTCTGCTCAGAGTTACCCATTAGGGCTGGCCAATCAATCGAGGCTAATTTTAGGGTTAAAGGAATTATATTTTTTTTTGTAATATCTGTTTGAGCTGATTATTAAATTTCTCTGCTGACGGCAATGCACGTGAGGACTTGGATACAAATTTTGCAGCCACCAAGATGCCTTTATGATCCGAAAAAGGAAATGGGAAAGTACTTACTTCCGCAATATCTATATTACAATTGTAGATAAAAACATTATCTAAACAATTTTTCCCTCTCGTGGGTTCATTGTTTAAATGGAAAAAATTATATTGCCTGAAGAGGTTAAGTAACTCTTTTGCAGTTTTACTATTCTTTGTTACATCAAAATTGATATTTAAGTCACCACCAATCATTATATTATAAAAATTCCATTTAGTAATGAAGTTTAAAAAATTTTCAAGGATAGTTAGAAATTCCCACGGGTTTCCATCTGGTGAATGGTAAATTGAAACTAAAATTAACTTAAAACTATCTACGAAAGTAACGGCAGCTTCAAAATGCAGTTCTCTGCAAAATGTAGTCACATGACAATCTCTAGAGTTAATAAAATTATCAACAAAAATTGAGACTCCTCCTCTTATGTGATTGGTGCGCGAAAAATCTGCAGAGCAATAAAATCCATTAGGATAAGCAAGATTTACTTCTTCTTTTAACAACCAGTGTTCAGACAAACAAATTGCTGAAATTTTAGAGCCAACCAAAAAACTTTCCAAAACTGATACTTTTTTGTTTAAACCTTGGATATTTAGAAAAATTAAATTCAGAGTATTGGTTTGATTCTGTTCATGGAGAATTGTTTTAGTTGCAGTTAGATCATTAAAAGAGACGTTACTGAGACTACATTCTATGTGTTTGTTTGCGATTGTGTTTTGTTTACGTTTTTTGGTTCGTTCATTCCAACATTTTCCTTACAATCTAAATGAGGAGCAGGGGACCATCCCTTAAAGGGACTGCAGTCACTCATAAGGGAAAAATTCACTAATTCTTCTTCTAGAACTGACACATCACTACCACCCCCATTGACATTATTCCCCCCCACATCACTGATCAGTGCAATGATCAGTACCTCACATAAAAGCTGTTAAATCACTGAGTATTTTAAGACCAAAACATGCAGCATATATTATTTAGAGCTGGAGATATGAGATAAATAATCAAAAATAATATTCAAAGCACGGAATGTCCATAAGTAATGTATAGGACTGATTTTTTTTTTAATAGGGTTGTATATGTATATTATGTGCCGTTTTTTGAGCACACCTTTTTAACGAGTCAAGATTTTTTTAAACAGATATCAGCATTGAGTTCAGGGTAAAAATCTAGTCTATAATGATGTGTCACAACACCATCTTTAGATGAGAAAAAATAATTTATATCCAATATGGCGGATCCAGGATGGCGGCCAAAAATGAGTACCCTGTCAAAATTAAGAACCAACCCCCCAACAATAGTTGGTGGAAGTCCAAAGTCAATATCTTGAAAAAATTCACAAAAATGCAGTCGACAGACTATTTTTATGATTTTTTTATGGCGGGAAAAGCCGCCATTTTTAAACGTGATTTTGAGGGGTTTCCCGCGGCATTACGGATGTATGCCAATTAGGAGCATATTACCTACCACTTACAACAAGAATAATTTTTGTTTCAATTATTTCTACCTCCACTTACTTTATCACTTAATTTTACTGCACAATGTATACAGAAGTTGCAGGGCAAAATAAATTTGTTGAATGTTAAACATTAACACATTTATCGTACAAGCCACCATCAAAAGCCCACATAAATGGTATATTCAAAACCCTTATAACATTATCTACCTTTTTTATTCTTATATATTTTGTCTATTTCTTCACAGTTAAGGAGTTATTGGGCCTTAAACATTTACTTTTATATTAAAAATTCACAAAAAGTAAAGTTTAGGTTAAATATCAGGAAAACCGTTAGACTTACGATATATATTGACATGACATAAAATAAAGGCAATTTTATTACCAACAATTAAAAAAAAAGGATCATTGCTCTACGTTACTCTGTTGCCAAGTTACATTCGTTTTTGTAAAGTGTTACACTTTTGCGCGGCAGCCATATTGATGACGTCATTACTCGGACACCCACCACTCACCAACCTTAAGAATTGCAATTCTGAAGACTATATGTTATGACTAACCCTAAATTAACAACAAATTTGATGGTAAATTTGGGGTAAATAAAAGTGGTCTATCTCTTGGTCTAAATGGAAGGCCAATATCTTTAATCTACTGACTGATTTTTAGTGCCGATTAATCAAAATAATGTTAATACATATTTTCTGATTTTCTCAGGATTTTCGTGTGTCATTAGGTTTAAAAACATAATACACTCAAATGTTCCTTGAACTCAAACTCTACAGAAGTGTGTCTAAGATAAAATTTTATTTGTATTGAATTGTAAACTTGCCTCTTGTTTTGGAGGATGATACAAAACTAGCTGGACAATATGAGAGTGGAGGAGTAGAGATACTTTTCTGGGACCATTGATGTTAAGGGTCACGTCATATTGGTCGATTAGGAGGGCAAGTTAGACTCGACCGTCAACTCAACCAATGTGACGCAGCCTTGACAAATGGGCGAATTGAGTGATGGGCGAGTTGGCAATCCTTAACAATAGGAATCAGCTGATCCTAGCTACTCGGCTGAGTTACTCGACCAATGTGACGCGGCCCTGTAAGATTCAAAAGTAACAGCTGGTCTAAACGAGATTGTGTTATTGGAACAGTTTACGTTTTCCATTTATGGCTATTGGAATAAAATTACCTTTTTGGAATTAGTGAGATCAAATACTGTCAAAATAAATACATACTGAAAAGCAATTTACCGACCTGAAGTATTAGAAGAAAGTTGGCAAACATAAGTGCTTTGGTCCCCATCTCGAATCAATATGAAAACTGATGATTACTGCATATGGTTCAAAATCAATAATTAATTATACAGGTGGTGATGATTTAAGGCTGCAAACTACTGCATGGCATGATCTCAATTAAAATAAATTCATTTCTCTGTTTTACAACTAAAAAATAATACCAAATATTTATAAAGGATATTCTTGAAAACTCATCAATCTCCATAGTTAGCTAATATATTGAAATCCCCTGTGATTTTCATTCCATAATAATCCGTAAATTTTGTACAAAAAATAAAAATAAAATATTTCTATATAAAAATTGAGTAAGGTCAAAAAAGGTAACAAACTCAGACCTTGGGATTTCTTTTTTTTAATAAAAAATTAAATCAATCATTGCAAGCGAAAGTACATTTTTGAATTACTTCACATGATTGTTTGGATGTTCTCAACATAAGATAGACACATTTGATTAAAATTTTGTTTGGCTTTTAATTTTTGGATTCAAATCTGGATTCCAGAACAAGAAGAAAGACAGTACAGACAGTACAGAAAGAAGCAAGACTGTAATCACGGGCACCAAATAGGGCAGGTGAGCGAGTACTGCTGGCAAAATTAGTTATTATTTGCTTGGGTGGTTAGTCAAGTACATGATCATATGGTAAAATAAACACAAATTTACACATGTACAGATCTGTTCAGCCAAGGCCACACTACACTACAGGCCGGAGTCCTTTTGTGGTGACGTCACATTATCAGACGAAATCACAGACGCTTTTATAATGTACTCTTATGGCGATTCACTGTCGCACTCTAAAAACTATTGTGCCCTAAGTAATTCTTTTAAGTTTTCGTTTGGAAACCATTATTTTTTCGAATCTGCATTAATTAATGAATAACTAAATGCGGTCGAAAATAATTTTAAAGAAAACAAGAATTTATCTCATAAACTTAAAAACCGGTAAACAATACAGGCAAGTAATTTGTTTACTTTTCATCAAATGATTTATCAGAAATTTGACAGTTTTGTTTCTTATTGTTTTCATTTTGATGTTCTAATGTCATAATTTGTTGGTAAATGTTTACGATTTTCATATGATTTTAGTTGTTATTTCCAACACAGCGCTAGGAGTTCGGCCGGTGTTGTGACGTGGCATCAGGGAGGAGGGGGGGAGACTCCGGCCTGTAGTGTAGTGTGGCCTTGGTTCAGCCCAGAAGTCCTGTGGGATGCGCATGCGCAGTGAAGATTTCCGCTACCGTGAGTCTCAGTACAGTCAAATTTCGAAATAACTCATCTGTCAAAACATATGATTCTTTGTTTGCAACAATATTTGTAATGTTGTTATAGGCCATGTGGGACTTTAAGTTGACTATACACAACCCATGAAGGAAAAACAGTGGTGGGGGTATTCTTCACCTCTCTCGCACTTCCACCCCTACAAGACTTCCTGGCTGAATAGATCTGTAATAGACCCTGAAAACCTTAAACAAAGTTTTGACAGTTTCAACAAAAACATTTCAGTCATTTCAGCTGAGGTTTAGCAGACAATTTTTTGAGTTAAGTGATTAAGTGAGTGTACAGTTTTTGTCGCCCGCCCTATTTCATGCTCTCTATAAAAATAGTTGTTTCAAATTAATCATCTTTCTAAAGGCGGGTTGACACGGTCCGATTAGTGTCCTATTATTCTTGGACCGAGTGATCTCGGATGATGCGTGCGCATCACTCGGATCTCGACAACAACGCATCCAAGTAGCTCGTATGAAAACAACTCGGTCCGAGTTAGTCGGATGGAGACAATCGAAGTTAGTCGATGCGAATTTTGATTTGAAAGGGATTAACATTGGATATCTTCAACAATTCAATCCGAGTGCACTAGCTGGCTAACAAACTCGGACCGAGCGACCCCTATAACTCGGACCGAGTAAAAAACAAGCTCGGTCCGAGATTAATCAGACATGAATCGGGCTGTGTCAACCCGCCCTTAAGCTCAAAGTCTCAATTTTATTCAGTACAGATACAAGCCTCGCCAGACAACTTGGCGGATGAATAATCATTACTACTTGTCACACCTGGTATGGAAATAGTATAACACATGATCATATCCATTTAAAAAACCTTAGAACACAAATGTTTTTGGAGTAGTTGCCAAGCTCTTATTTAATACTTGTTATAACACCCATCCAGCTGATTTTGGGCAATTCACCAAGTTATTAGGCGACCCTTATAGTTAAAGTCATAACTGCAAGGATATTTTCAACACAACCATCAGAAGCAGCTGTTGTAAGATCCATTTTATAATTTTCACTCATAATGCAAACTCATGTCATTAAAAAATGTGAACGTTTGCGAGTTTGTTTGTCATCATTGATGTAAATAAACAATGTTGTCATATTATGTAAGTGAGCTGTAACAAGGTATCCATCCAAGCAGACGAATGTATAAACATACTTGGCTTAAAATACCTACCTGGGTAGGTCGCCATTTCAGCTAATGTATCTAATGTATCTAATGTACAATTTGCGTAATTTTTTTCTGGCTATGGTCACAATGCTACTAACTGCATCATATGATATTTTCAACATAATATGACATGGGTAAACACAAGGTTTGACAAACAGCAACAATGTTTTCAGAAGAGGATCCCTTCTCACCCCTGCACCTCACAACCAGCCGACTCTACCATAGCTGGAGATATAATGCGCGAACTGTAAACAAATAAACCCAATTCTAATTGACAGATACAAAAAACAGTACAGGGAGCAATACCAGCTGTTTCAAATTTTGAACGTGGGCAAAGCCGCAGGTAACATCTAGTAAAATGTATTTTTAGTTACATGAAAACTTTTCAGGAAACCGTAACTCTGACACCCATCAAACCTGTTCTTGAATAAAAGGTCTCAGTGAGAAAATCCCAGGAAAATATTAGTTTTTTGATAAAATGTTCCCCAAGGGCACAAATATAAAAAAAGGGCTGATCAGCTGTTTTATTTACAGATATTTGTTACTTTTCCTGGCGAAATGGGACACCATCAGCTAGTTATGTTTGAAACTTTATTTCCTAAGATAGGGTGGGTGCACCAGTGAATGACCACCCCCCAGTGAATGACCGTTTTGCTTAAAAATCACGGTATTAAGCATATTCTCTGGGCTAGCTAATGAAAAATAAGCGTAAAACCAGCCTTGGAATATTATTCAACAATAATCTTTCATTGTTTAAAATTGTTGGAGTAAAAAATACTTTTTAAACATATTTAATATTGAGTATCCCAGTTTCTTCGATTTTTATGTTTCCTGCTATAGTAACTGTCCCTGCAAGCCTTACCTGGATTTACATTCATTCTGTATTTGATGATTATTTCAAAAATGTGTTGCAATTAAATAATATTTAACAAGCTATCCTGTGATTTAAAATCAAATTTATTTCTCTACTTGTTATAATTAATTATTCCTGAGGGCGGTCATAAACTGGAACGTAACTAGGGCAAAAACCAGTGAATGACCGGGCAAAAACTTAGCGGTCATTCACTGGAACAAGATCGGTCATTACCTAGCTATGATCTATATTCTCAGCTGAATTATTCTTATTCATTGTTGTCAGCTGATTTTTTCAATTTTTTGACAGTTATTCAGCCAAAAGAGACCGGTCATTCACTGGTGCAAGATCGGTCATTCACTGGCGCAGTCCCGGTCATTTACTGGAGCATTGACATAGTTGCCTTTTAATTAGTATTGCAACCAGTATTCTCATTAAGTAACGTATTTAACTAATGTTGCTAAATCCTTAAAGAATAAATAAACTTTCTATAGTATAATGCATAACTGTGACTATGAAATAAGGGATTAATGTCAAAGTAACATGAGACATCGTCCTTAACCGGTCATTCACTGGTGCACTCACCCTATTCTTTTTAAGTTTTATTATTCAAAGGTAATAATTCACAGTAGACAGCTGATTAGAACTATTTAAACTGGCCAAAAATGCAGGTATTGTATAAAAGGATACCAAACAATTTTAGTTCCATGTGCTATCTTTTATTTAAATAAATTTTATTTTATCTTCTTTTTTAGTTTACAAAAAATTTTTAATGTAGCTAATAGATGCTGAAAAAAGTTCGGCATATCGAACCCCTCACAAAGTATCCCACTTGAATAAAAATTAATAAACCACCAAAGAGAGCTTTATCGACTTATTTTTTTTTTTGGGGGGGGGGGGGTTTCCACCCAATAAACGGCATGATGTAGACTGCTTACTATCTTACCACTATAATTCTGAACGTGGTTGAAGCCACATGTAAACAAAACATATGATCATTTCTGTTCTTGTAAATCATTTGACATTGGTGTTATAGGAAAGTACCCTTCCTCCCAAATGACACCTGTAAAGTAGCCATCCAGTTGATTTTTAGCCATTTGTCAAGCTATTTGGTGACCCTTGGGAGAGATATGGCTGCAGCGCCATAGAACCACTCTCACAACTCTGCTGTTTTAGACCCACTGTACATTTTGGCAGATGTGTTTTAGTCTGGTGGTTACCTATGGTTAGTCTGGTTTCTTGCTATGTATCACAATATTTGTCTATATAGAAAAAAATTAATTTATTTTTTCTTTTATAAAAATCAGGTGTTGTAGCATATTTATCTGTGAGGAAGATCCTGGGAGTTCGGTAACGAAGGCTTATAAGGGGTCCAGGAGCCTCTTTGTGAAGCTTGGGTGTTTAAAAAATAAAGCAGCTTAAACCAGTACTTTTGGGGGAGGGGGAGGGTGGAAGGTTAATGAATTACATCCATTCAACTAATGATTGTCATTCATTCTCCATGCGAAGATGTGATATGATACAAGCTGTTACCCCCTCCCAAAAAAATAAAAATAATTCGGTTCAAACTACGGACAATAGTCAATATTTATTCCTCTGTATATGAACACCCAAGCTCCACGTCACCTGCATCACAACAAACAACATCTACTTTTGGCCGAATATTTAAATTTCTTCTAATAGGTATATAAAAAGGAAGGCAATTTTGGCATTTCTATGAATAGTTAAACTTTCTTAATAATGGTATTTTAGTTTCATGAACATTCTCCAAAAATAAAGAGTAGATTATTTACTTCAAGTCATATAGTATCATCTTTAATAATTCTATTGATCCAAAACATCAATTAATTTAGAAACCACTTAGAATGACATATGAAATAAATTCAGCTGTATTTTTTATCTCAATTGTTGAGAGAAAATATTTGTGGTGAATAAATTGCAAACACTACACATTTACCCAATCTTATTTTTATTTTAAAAGTTAAAGTTTTATTTTATATTGTTTTTTCTTATCAACATTAAAAATGGTATGTACTTTAAATTTAAACATCAGAGAAATTTCCCTGTGGAGTTACACTCTGAAAACACAAAGCAATTAAATTGTTGTAATTTTGATCACTTTTCTATTTTTTAACTTTAGTAAGCTTGTTTGAAACTATTGGTTTTTTCTTATTTATATTCTCTTTTGTGTTTTGATTTCTAATATGTATTTTAGTGTCTATTTTACAAGAGTTTATAGTAGAGGTTTATAGCATACACAACTTGTATGAATCAAACCTGTATTTCTTTGTACTATGAATATGTATATTTATAAATAAAAAAACTCAAAGGTTACTAAAATAAAACCCCTTTCTTTTCCTACCAAAGATCTTGTGGCATAGATTGTACGGATTTTACGGTTTAATCTATGCTTGTAGGGTGTACGATTAATTCCATGTACAGAGGATACAGAGCTGTTTTACAAACAAGGAAGATTGATAGTGATTATTAGTACTGTTACTAGCCTAATAATTATTTACACAATGCAAAGTATGATTTTATTTTTGAAAACAAATGGTAAAAAGAGCAATGATTAGCCATTCAGTCGTGCTTGTACATAGTGTGTCAGTGTCCAAAAACTCTTTTCATTACTTTTCTCATCTCTTTTTCAGCGTGAGTGTATCTCTATCCACACGGGGCAGGCGGGAGTGCAGATGGGTAACGCCTGCTGGGAGTTGTACTGCCTGGAGCACGGGATCCAGCCCGACGGGCAGATGCCCTCAGACAAGACGACGGGCGGGGGCGACGACAGCTTTAACACGTTTTTCAGTGAGACAGGAGCGGGGAAACACGTCCCTCGCGCTGTCTTTGTCGACCTCGAGCCCACTGTTGTTGGTTAGTTTGTTAAACTTTGTATGATACAGTTTGCAGCTTTGATGTTGTGTAAGCGAATGTTTGGCTAGTAACTACAGTTTTCTTACACTCCTTTAGAGGATGTTAAGTGCATCATGTTAAATTGTTTAAAAAAAAATAAATAAAAACCCCCTCTATTGGAGGCTGGGTAGCAGGGCATAAAATAACATGTTAACTAGGCGACACAAATGTTGGCCAGTGCTGAGATGTTGTCGCCCAGTGCCTATGGGTAGTCCCGGCGTTTTTGAATTATAATAATTTTGAATATATCGTAATTTATAAACAACGTTAAACCGGGGCCCGGGGTCAAGGGGGGGCCCGTGCCGGGTTGAAAGGGGGCCCGGGGGGCAGAATCCCCCTCGGCAACAGTGGAAAGGCCCCGAACAAGGCCCGGGGACTTGTGAAAAGGGCCCGAAGGGACCAAAATCGGCACGTGGGAGAAAAAAAAAAAAGGTCACCACTTTTGACGAGCCAAAAATTAGCTACGGTTTTGAATGCAACGGGTGCAGTACCAGGACGTGAGGGGCCCGGCTTAATTTCTTCACCGGGGCCCGGCAAAGCTGGGTACAGCCCTGCCCCCCGGTATATTCTTCTCCCCCAAAGCAAAATACTGGGTGCACCTATGTCACCCAGTGGAATGCCTTTAAAATATGCTCTGCTGGGCAGGGGCAGATATGACCTACAAAGCAAAAAGTAGTTTTTTTTGGCTGGAAGTGAAAAATATGTTCATGCTATCTTATTTGGATTCAAATATATAAAACCTGTCCAGGAGTCTTGGGACAAACGGTGTATGGTTCATCATCCACAGATGATAGAAGGGTTTGGAATATGGCACACTGGGACAAGATTAGATTAAATGCTGTACAGTTACAATTGTTCTTTACATAGAGCTCGATTAAATAACCACATCTAAGCAAGATGTTGAGAAATTTGGGAGTTTTCAAAGGGGCCGAGAGTGACAGGGCCAAGGGGGTAATATTTGTGCCTTAATTCACTATTCTTTTCTATTTTCTAGTTTCTATTTTCCCACTCTTTTCATACTCAACTGTTCATTGTGTTTTATGAGCACCCAAATTTAACTGGAACTTTCCTTAAAATATTTAGTTTTAACAGTTGAAAAAATCCTAGTTTAATAAATTATTTCATATTGATAAATTGCAGACGAGGTGAGGACTGGCACATACCGTCAGCTGTTTCACCCGGAGCAGCTGATCACAGGGAAGGAAGACGCAGCAAACAACTACGCCCGCGGCCACTACACCATCGGAAAGGAGATTGTCGACTTGGTTTTGGACAGGTAATTAGGTGATCTGTAATTCTGGTTGCTGTTTGAAAATAAAACTTCACAATAATCGGCCTTCTTGAAAATATTTACAAGTGCTGGGTATTTTTAAAATCTAAATTCTATTAACAGTACAAAATATATTATTATGATTTTTAGTAACAATACAATAGTCATATTATCATAGAATAAACAATAAACCTAGCAAACTGATTGGTTAGCAATCTTTTAACAATCTACCAACTAGCAATATAACAAATAGCCATTAGCAATCCAACAATCTTCAGTTGTGAAATGGTGCCTATATGCACAAATGGTTCCTACATATATAGTTTTGGGCACGTTTTTACATTTTTGCCTCTTGTTAGTTGGCTGAACAAAATTGTTTGCAAGAAAAGTTCATCACCTCTCATTCACCAGTTACTGTAATTTAGTGCTAAATCACTTATGTGAATGGTGGTGATTGTTCAACCATTATTTTTTTTATTTCAGCTCTCTATATTTTATTAATAAAACTATTTGGGATTTTTTTTTTATTAATTTAAGAATATTTTAATTCCGGACACAGAATCAGGAAGCTGGCCGACCAGTGCACCGGGCTGCAGGGATTCTTAATCTTCCACTCGTTTGGAGGCGGGACTGGCTCTGGGTTCGCATCTCTTCTCATGGAAAGGCTCTCGGTTGACTACGGGAAGAAGAGCAAACTGGAATACGCCATATACCCTGCTCCACAGGTGATTAGTGATAGCACTGAAATTGCTTTGAATATCAAAGTTATTAATTAATATTTGTTGATAAGTTTATGATGATTTTGGTTTTGATATGATAAGCTATTACTATGTTTGAAGCCTCAATTATGCAATCCCATACAATGTGCAATATATAGAATAATAAAAGTCACTAAGGATAAAAATATCTTTAAAACCCTGATTATCAGCGGAATTTTCCGAGGTAGTGGTTGACAGGTAAATACTATGGGAAGTTAACATTAAAAAAAAACTTGTTATAGGTGCCAGTGGAGAGAAATTTTAATTATCTTTCACCTTCTGAGTCTATTTCTTAAGCCTTTTAGTCTTTCTATAGCTTGTATGGAAAGGTGGTGGTGGACTATCCTTGTAGTCACTCAAATGTCAAGATTATCTAACAATTCTCGGTTTCAAAATATAAAAATTCTTCGAAGTTTAGAAAAAATAGTGCTTTTAAAAACTATCACCAGTTTTAACAAAAAAAAAATGCTTTCAGGTGTCAACCGCTGTGGTGGAACCATACAACTCCATCCTGACCACTCACACCACACTGGAACACTCCGACTGTGCTTTCATGGCCGACAACGAAGCGATCTACGACATCTGCCGCAGAAACTTGGACATCGAACGCCCGACCTACACCAACCTGAACCGACTGCTCGGACAGATCGTGTCGTCCATTACCGCCTCTCTTCGCTTTGACGGAGCTCTCAATGTCGACTTGACTGAGTTCCAGACCAACCTTGTCCCATACCCTAGGATCCACTTCCCACTGGTGACGTACGCTCCGGTGATATCGGCTGAGAAGGCGTACCATGAACAGCTGAGCGTGGGGGAGATCACGAACGCTTGCTTTGAGCCGGCCAATCAGATGGTAAAGTGCGACCCGCGCCACGGCAAGTACATGGCGTGCTGCGTGCTGTATCGAGGGGATGTGGTCCCGAAAGACGTCAACGCCGCCATCGCGACGATAAAAACCAAGAGAACCATCCAGTTTGTGGACTGGTGTCCGACGGGATTCAAGGTTAGATTACTGTTTAAGATTTTACCTCCTTTTCGGGTCAATCCATTACAAATCTTACAATTAAAATATTTGTTGCTCAACATTTTTTATTTGTTTAAAAGTTTTGTTAGGGCTTCCTTGTATCTTGATGCCTTGCTATGAGTAAAAAATTTGTTTCCCAAATAATATTTTTGGTGGCTTTTTTTGTATATTACTTGTTTTTTATAAAAAACGTCTTCTATGGAAATTTTTATAACTTTCTTATTTACAATGATGTCAAAACAAATCAAAAACCAAAATGTGCAGCAAGAGGTGAACTTAAACACTGTATGAACAATATTTTAATAAGAATTTGATGAATAAGTGCAATAAAATTAAATAAACCGAATTGGTTATCGATAAAACATCAATTTTCAATTGACATTTTTTTGTAAAGTAATAAAGACTCACCTCCAATAATTTTGTATCTTAAGGATGTCTTGTAGTGCTATGTGTAAGTCAAGTTTTAGCTTCAAAGGTCATGTCCTTTTTTTTCTACACTCGTTCAAAAATGGTGGATTGTCCGATTTGAACAATTTTCAAACCCATATATCACAAAAGGGACTGAGTGAATTTTTTTCAAAATTGTATGATACACTCTTCTATTTGACGGTAATAAGCTGTATAAATTTTATCATTGAGACTCAACTGGTTTCAAAGTTATGGGGCAATCAGATTTGGACGAAAACGGTATGTCGATATATTTTTTTGTAGTTCCCGCTCCCCCCGGTATGTTGTGCCCCCCAAATCTATGGTTCATGCGATGCCTCTGGTCCCAGAGCCCCAAGCTCCCAGTGACGGCCCTGATTAAACTGGTTGTGCCGCAGGTGGGGATCAACTACCAGCCTCCGACAGTGGTGCCGGGCGGGGACCTGGCGAAGGTGCAGCGCGCCGTGTGCATGCTGTCCAACACAACGGCCATCGCCGAGGCCTGGGCGCGCCTCGACCACAAGTTCGACCTCATGTACGCCAAGCGCGCCTTCGTCCACTGGTACGTCAAATGGAAATGAAATTTAAAATTCTTTATTTTTATTTACACTGGCAAAGTGAGGGCCACGTACATTGCCCTATTCTTACACTTAACCTGTTACAAATGGAGATGGATGTATAACAATATCCTAATCTATGCTTACTTAATTACTCTTACTCCCAGGGCCATTTGAACCCCAGCAGGGTTTTGGACTCGCCAACCTTTCATCGTTCCCGATCCCTTGTCTCCTCTAGTCCTGCTCCTACTTTGGCCTCACACTGTCCCACCATCTTCTTCTTGGTCTTCCTGGCGGTTGTCTTCCATCCAGTTTTCCCTCTCCAACCTCTGTTAAAAGCATACCTTGCTCTCTTCTTACGACATACCCAACCCATCTTAGCCGTCTAGCTGTTACATGGGCAGTTATAGCTGTGTCCTTCTCAATTCCGCATTATGCCTTATTCTCTACTCTTCATTGCCATTGACTGGTCCAAACATTTTTCTTAGTATCATTTTCAAAAATAATTAGCTTTCTCGCCTATTTCTCATTCAGTATCCAATCTATGCTTACAACAACAAAAACTTAAAACTACATTCACAAAAAAAGAAAATAAATTGCAATTTTTCACATTCACACAAACTTCCATTAATCAGAAATCACCCCCTAGACAAATCCCCTACAACACGTCATCAAGGACATGCAATGTAAATACAAATTTTTCATTGCCACCATAAACTGCCAATGACTTTCCTGGGTTTGAGTGGGGTTTGGGAAGCCATTCTAGAGATTGCAAGCAGCAAAACCAAAAACCCGAGTCATATCACAGAGGATGTTCTGTGATGAGGTATCCGCAGTGTGAGAGAAGTTGAGCAGGAATTCCTCGTACCACCTTGAGACACTAATTTTAAGTCATTTACAAAATAATTAGACAAACTAGTTTTTAAAATCGAAAAAAAACAACTGAAAGAATTTTAACACATCTCTGATAATTTAATTTTAACAATTTCTTCTCCAGGTACGTGGGTGAGGGGATGGAGGAGGGAGAGTTCAGCGAGGCGCGGGAAGACTTGGCCGCGCTGGAGAAAGACTACGAGGAGGTCGGTCTCGACTCAGTCGAGGCAGAGGGCGAGGGCGGAGAAGACTAGAAAGTTTTTCAAAGAAAAACAGTAAATTTTTTGTGTTTCCCAATTATTTTGGATTGAGGTTTGTGATTAGATATTTCCTACGGAAATAGGATCTGGAATTATATTTCGATCTAATTTTATAATGATGTTGAAATCATTCTACTTTAATTTATATTTACCCTTTTTTGTTATATTGAATAAAGAACATATTATTTTGTAAGTTGTATAGTGTAATTATTTGGCTCTGAGAGCAAAGTTTGAAACTTAATTTCAATGAAGCGATCCGAATGTGTGAAAAATGATTGATTCAAAATTTTGCTCCAAACAAATATTGTAGAAAACTCTCAGTTTCCTCCAAAACTTAATTAAATAATAAGTTACAAAAGGTTTTACAATTATGACATTGTAGAAAGACAAATGGTAATGAATAATGTAATAACAAATAATTTTACTTAAATGTTTTGGATCTCGTCACAAAGCTACAAACTTCGCAGAATTTGTGCAGACAAAAACTATAGATTCTGCAAAATAAAACTGCAACAATGATTCATTAGAATTATTTTAGTGTCACAGTTATTTACTAAAAAAATGAATCACTTTTGTTTGATAGTTTTTACTACGGTAAATAATCTATAATCAGCATATCACATTTATTTCTATATATTAAAACTTCCATAGAACAGAAATTGAATTTTGATCAGGTTGCCAAGAAATTGTACAAACTAATTGACCCTTTCTAAAATGAGTGTCCAAGAAGAAAGACACATCTTGGTTTTCAGTTACCGTCACTATCATCAACATTTCGTATGATTAAGATGTCAATTGAATTTTTAATAGATCATATTTGTTGCTTGATTTTTATTTAATTATAAAACTCAAAATCTTTATAGAACTTACATTTTATTTAGTGAGAGTGTACATACCCTATTATAAAATGTACTAGGTGAACCCTTGCGAATTCGCACTATTTAATTAAATTATAAATGATCGGCTGCCTTCTATGCGCACATATGTTGTCAATCTACTGTAAAAATAGGTTTTCGGAACGATGTAGCGTGCTAAAAGTGTCTCTAATAGCCACTCATTAGGATACGTATTGCAGCATTGTAAGCGATGTGCACTTCCTGAAAATTGAAATTATGGAAAAAGCAACATGTCAGCCATTGGGTTAAGGCAAAATTGAAGGATATGTACTCTTCCAAGTGGCATATCTTTCGGGTAAATAATTAAGTCTTGCTCACACTTGGTGGTTCGCTATCATTTGCTCTAAAAATAATAGCAATATCATTAGAAGTTATGTCGTTGTATCGCCGCTAATATTCTTTTCGATCTCTGCCGTGCATTCCGCATTGTGTATGCTGCTCATCAGGAGTATTTTTCAGAACGAAACTCTTCACGTTGAAAATTTGCGTTTAGGGATTAACTTTAACCAAGTGTACAGTCAAGTTGTGCATGAGTTCATTGCTGCAAGAGCCGTTGGCTTTGTTTACCATTCTTTCTTGATCACCAATTTTGATGTCCGTCATAGATACAGGTATAAAACCAATGTTCTCCTCACGGTTGTAAGGTGCTATAATTGAGTGATAAATTGTTGCGTACAAATTTATACATGAAATCCATTGTTTTCTTCAATTTAATACCTCTTTTGCTTACCGTTGCGAGTACAGCGTTCTTGGCATTAATGTTTTATTTGTAGTTTCTGCTGAGTCTATCAGTACCAGTAATAAGACTTTGAACGTAATCGCTTCATTGAGATGTAAGTAGATTTACTTTTCCCTTATGGCAGCTGTGTGAAAATCCTTTGTCTCTCCCTCTTTTTTCTCCTTGAAAAAGTAGCGCGCCACATTTCTGACATGGTAATGCCATCCCGCAAAGTGAATGCTGCTGAATTATTGAATTTGAAAGTGCGATTTTGTCAGTGTAATTTTCCCCTAACTGTTCCAGCTCTGCATATGAAGCTTCTGTTTGCACACTTTCCCGTACGTTGTCCCTCCGTGTGTGAACATCTTTTTTCCACTAATTGTTCCAGCTCCGCGTATGAAGCTTCTGTTTACACACTCTCCCGTCCGTTGTCCCGCCGTATGCGAACATCTTTCCATACATTGCCCCGCTGTGTCCGACTGCTATAAAACTTCTTCGTCGACTCGTTCTTAGCATGTTTGAAAGAATATAAAGTATCCGATCACAACAAATTTTCGTAGTCTTGTTCTTTTTCAAATAAAAAAAACAGCTAGGTTGAGTTTTAAACTACTTTGATAACTATTTTTTTTCTTGGTCTGTGATCTATAATATAGGCTACTTTAAATCCCATACAACTGATCAGATGTTTATTTGTTTACATTTTCGTTTGTCAAAACATTTTACATTTTATAATAAGTTTTTCACACTTTTTTCATGTTATATTGCCTAAACTTTATATTAAAAATCTAAAGATGCTTATGGGAATCTGCACATAGAGACGCGTGTTTTGATGTATAATATCTAGGGGTAAGTCTTAAAATAAAAAAGCCTTGTCCTATAGAAAGTTCACATGTAGCGTATTAATAATATAGATTGTTACCATTATTGTCATGTATTTTTAGCGAATTTCCCCTATAGGGAAGAAGCTATTACCGTAGGTCTCATGGTAAGACCTAAGCTCGGGACCACTATAACTTTTCATTTTGGGGCCCCCAGAAGCAAAAAACAGTATTGGTTTGAATTTATATATATATATATCTCTATATATATATATATATATATCTATGTCTGTTAGCACGATAGCGGCCGCAAAAATGGTCCGATCTTTATGAAATTTGGTACGGACATGTAAAGTGGTAATCAATTGTACGAGTTCGTGAACCAGGCCGATCGGACCACCGGAAGGGGGGGTAAAGGGCAGAGGCGGATTTAAAAATTTGCCGCCCCTGGGCTATACAGGGGGAATAGGGCGGCGGAATTTCCGGCTCGGCAAAAGCGGTGACCTTTTTTTTTTTTTTTAACTCGCTCGTATGCTTTTTTTACCCATTTTTGTCGTTTTGGACCGTTTTTGCTTGTTCCGCCCCATACGCAAGGCTATTACTATGGGGTTGTCACTTCTCTCTCTAATTTGCCGCCCCTCCAAATTCTGCCGCCCTGGGCTATAGCCCTTTAAGCCCATATGTAAATCCACCCCTGGTAAAGGAGGATAAACCCCCCCAAAAATGGGTTTTTTGAGTTTTTTACATAGAAAAATAAAATTATCGAATTTTTGTGGGTACCATTGAATTCAGCTCAAAAAAACAAACAATTTAGTATTTTGAATCACTGCTCTATGTCCATTGGTTACCGAGATATTGAAAGTGGTAAACACAGTACGTTGTCCCAATGTTAACCTTATGGGAAATAAGTAAAATATTCTATATCTCGGTTATTTCTCAACATATCTTGTTAAAACTTGGTAAATAGCTTCTTCTAGTTCAGATCTACTAAATATTGAATTAAAACCACCCAGTTTTAATATACCTGTAGCAGCAAACCTGCATACTCATTCCCCATGTTATTCTTATGGATGAGCTTACCAAAACATGTCAAATCTTGCTATGTTTGATTGATATATGTTGTTTTGCATTTGAAATTCGCTGAGCATGCAGGTCTGCTGCAACGGGGGTATTTTAGTTTATTATTATTTTTTTGAATTGTTTGTGATTCTGTTTTGCATGCTATTTTTGTGAGCAGTTTTTATACACAAACTTTCACGTTTAAACAAATAAATAAAGATACATTCTCCCTGATTGAAGAATATTAGTTTACAAAGAAATATTGACAATGTGATGCTTCCAATGTATAGTATTCATCTATTTTACCTACCATTCACTTCGAACGCATTTGCCATGAAAACGTTCCTAGAGTGTAATTAACATTCTACACGCATGTGCACACTACCACAATTAATTAATTGCAGCACATCAGAGTGCATGCTGTCAGGAAGGTTTTCATCCTGCTTTGGGTGAACCTTTGTAGCCGTTGACTGTAAATTCTTAAATTCTTGGAGTGTGTTGTGTGCTGATCGCTGAGCTGATAAACTACAGTGTACTGCAGACTGTAGTGTGGATTGCAAACAGGTCAGGATGACGGAATAACTTAGTTTGAATCCTTCGGTTCCGTTGTTCTCTTCCCAAGCGTGACCGAGCTAGTTCGCAGGTTTGCTGCAAGATGGCAGCACTGCGCTGCTGTCGTCAATGCGCGTTCCTCTATGAAAGTTCGTAAAATCAATAAACAATGATGGCGTCGCCAGATTACGAGCCGTGATTTCGCGGTAGTGATTGTCGTTGCGACCGGTGAATTATAACGTGTTTTTACGAAATATTACGCTCTGAAGAATTAGCATCGAAAGTTGAATTATAGTGAGACGAACCGATAGATCCAAACGTCGTCCTGACGGCGGCTCTCGTAAGTATACACAGACGCTGTGCATGTGGGCGTTTCTGTCAAACCCATGCTTACCGTATGTTTTGTTTTGTGAATTAATTAATACGCACTATGAAAATACTATGCCTCGTTTCATTAACGAATGATCAACAATGGGCAGTGTTGTTTCCAACAATGACAGTCTGTCAATCTAAAAAATGCAGATGCTGGAAGTCAAAAGATGTTCAGTGTTAACATCATTTTAATTTGAATTTTTATTTACAATTACATTTGGAACATTATTAAATTTATTTTTTTAAGGTTCAGAATTATTTAGATTGTATCGGGACCAATATTTTCTGTCCTAAAGTATGTTTGATTATAGGTTATTGGTTAATATTAAGTTTTGGCCTTAACTTACATAAAAAAAATCTTAATTAAACAACTTATCAGCATTAAAATCAATAAATCTGATAAAGCCCTCTTCCAGAAACATATTTAGATACATATTAGTTGAAATGGCGACCTACCCAGGTAGGTATTTTAAGCCAAGTATGAATGACAGATGAGTGAAGGATGATTGTGGTGCGATCTTGTAGTCTTGTTACAGTAGACCCCCTCTTAACCGACAACGTTTTAACCGACGATCGGATTATCCGCCCTTGCTGGTCAAATATTAAAAATCGTTTTAACCGGTCCTGTTACTTACACCCACTAACCGTCTCATATTTACTTACACCCACTAGGACCTGATCTGACCGAATCTCACATTTGACTACCTTTTACACTGCCTCTTGCCATCTTCCCCTCTCTGCCACTCCCATGCTCCGTTGTTTAATTCTCTAAATTATTTGTTATTATTTTCAACAAGTCTAGTTTTTTAAAAACCACTCTTTTCCGCATTAAAAAATTAAAAGCAAATTTTTTCCAAAAGTTTATTCACAATAAATAACCTATGCTAACTGTAATATCGGCTAAGCCTTCGCACAGGCAACCTGCCCATGAAGGCTTATTTCCTTGGTTATAAATATCTTTCATGGACAATGTTTTTGTAATTAAAATTTAGCTTATCATTCAATTTAGTTATATTTTTCTTTGTAATTACCAACTATTGAATTGTAATTTGAATTCATGGAAGATTTGTTTTTTGTTAATATTACTGGAAATAAACGATTTTTTCATTCATTCATTCATTGTTTTGAGAACAGTTCGGTTTAACAGCCCTTTTGTAGGAATTGCGACATTTTTTGTCCCCATACCCGGCGATGGGAACGTTACGTCTAATATTTAGTTTATCGACGTATTTTGTTCTGAACGTGCTTTGGGGTTATTTGTGACAATTCTACAGTAAATATTTTGGAAAATAGGTTGATAATAATTATAGTTTATTTTCTAAATAATTCTAGAACTGCTTTATAATGATGTTAATATAATTCTAAATCAACAGACCTTTTATTTTTAGGCGTTTAAATGATTACCCGTTTTAACCGACCTTTTAACTCATCCGACCTTGGTCCGGTCCCGTAAGGGTCGGTTAAGAGGGGGTCTCCTGTACTGACTAAGGCCGACATATTCCTTAGACAGGACTGTTAATTAATAGCCCAACAGCCAATGGCAACTAAAGAAACCTACATTTAACCCATTGGCGTAGACATACGAGACTATCTCGTGGCGCTGCGATGGGACTGTCTTGTGCTGTTGCCGACGGCTTGGCCTAGTAGTTCACTGATTTGCCACCAGGCTGGTCGCTCAAGCGGTTCAATGAATCGCCGCCAGAGCCGTAGGCTTTAAGACTCAAACGAGCACTGGTCTGACGGTACTGCGCGGTCGTGTGGTCTAAATCATTGACTGACGAGCCGATGATTAGGACATATGCCGCGGCGCGGGTTCAATTCCCGCTCCATGAGCAATCCCTATTAGGCTTTCAAATGTGTGGTAAAGCTGGTGGGAGGGCCCACCTAAAATAAACGGTGACCGGCTTGGGTGGAAGTTGACGGCATTTGTAGGTTTAATAGGGATTGCAGTGGACACCTGTTTTGCTTCATTTTACCCTTGTATAGAGGAGGAGGACACGGTTTTTTTAATTTTTATTAATTAATTTAGCATATTGTCAATACATATTGACAATCACAAAGGTCATAACCGAAATATTAGACCAAATATAGACAAAATAAAAATATAACAATCAAAAATTAAGAAATGTAAAAAAATTGCTACGTCAAAGGGTTAATGTGGGATCCGAACCACAATTTCGCCTAGGTTAACTTAAATGTTATATCAATGGATAACTTACATGAGTAATGAGTAAAAAATCCAAGTTTTTAGAGCAAGGATGATGTATTTTATTCAGTGCTGGATCCAGGTTGAATTGTATTCTTGCCCTTGTAGCGTATTATTTAAATTGCAGTATGGTACGGTACCCACTTTTACTTGGTCGGTACCATATTCAAAATAGTAAACGTACACTTATAAATTTTAGGCCTAAACCACTAGTTGCTGCTTCCATTCAATGCACGGGTTGGGAGACACAGTACTCGGTTGGTCCAAAATTTCTGTGTGCATGAAAGAGTTGCTACTCTAGCAGTATTAGCTAAGACAAATCAAATCAGATTAATATATGATTTGGCAGTATAATCGGAATAATATATTTTTCTGCTCATTTCGTGTGACCAGAAATAGTAAGTGTGGAGGGCAGGTATACTTTTGCCCATCAAAAGCAAAGAATTAATACTTTTTTAGTTTATTCATTTTAATTTAATGTGTCTTTAAAGTACCCCTTCGCCCATCAATCATTGTATTGGATGTGCTTGCAGAAAGATATGACCAAGAAAGGGCCAGTTTTAGTCAGTACATTGACTATTGGTAAGGCTCATCATAAAGCAGCTATCATAAACAATTACCCATATATTTTCTACTTTGTTAGTTACAGACTCAACTGTTCACATTTCAATAAGTTTATTGAAAGTGAGTTTTAATAAGTTTATTCTCAAGGCCGGTTTACATTGGTTGAGTTGGCTGGCGAGTGAGACTCTACCATCAACGCGATCAACGTAAAACTGACCCTGAGAAATGGGCATGTCAAGTGTGGCAGGCAAGTTGACTATTTGAAACTTAAACAATCAGCTGATCCCTGCAAGTTACCAACTGAGTGACTCAACCAATGTAAACCGGCCGTAAAGGTTTAACATGGAAACTCAAAAATCCCAAGGGACGTAGCCTTAAAGAATTTAAAAGAACAAGAAATATGTCAGAAACTTCCCAGGCACATATTGAACAACTTCGTCAAAATAGGTCTTCATCCAGAACTGTGTTTGCCAGTCACGATGTCCGTCACTCAACTTGTTCATCCAGTGTCATAGGTATGGTGGGGGCAGGGCCGTCACGTGGGTGGGCCGACCAGGGCCAGGGGGGCGCCGCGGCCAGGGGGGCATTGCAGCCAGGGGGGGAATTGCGGCCAGGAGGGTGCCGCAGCCAGGAGGGCGCCGCGGCCAGGGGGCGCCGTGATAGCAGCAGCCAGCTTGGTTCCGCAGGTGACTAGGCCTGGGGATTACCACGGCAAAAGTAGTACAACAAAATTTGAAAAAAACTAAGTTGGATGTAATAAAATATTTTGGAAAGTTATATATATATATAACTTATGTATATCTGCATTTTGAATATTACATTGTACAAATACATACTTTTCACCAATTTTTTTATGTATTCCATCGGTTTTCCATATTAAATATTTTACCGAAACTGAGTAGCTGGATTCATTTTTACTACTTTTAGTTTAGTAATTACAGCCTTAATAATGAACTCTACTAAAGGGTGATCCAGTTAGAGGTTACAATTTAAAAATTAAATAATACACATCGTAGTTTACTTACTAGGAATATTTCTATTTATACACATTTATTAAAGATTGACATTAAACATGAAAAAGAATATCTGTCAAAAGACCGCTACGTGCATCCCTGCAGACTTCAGCCCTTTTGATGAAATTTTCCATCACTTTCTCGATCAACTGTTGTGGAAATTGATGGATTATTCTGCGAATCTCGTCCTTCAGCTCCGGAATCGAGTTGGGTTTTTTGCGTAAATGTTCTGCTTCAAATAACCCCAAAGGAGCAGAAAATCCACTGGACTGAATAAATTCATTGGTGTGAGGTCACATGATCTTTCTGGCCAATGTTGATCACCAAAATGAGAGATTTAACGGCCGAGAAACTTTGTGTGCAACAACTTGCACTGTTTCTCGTTCTGTATGACAAGTGGCCCCATCTTGTTGAAACCACAAGTCGTTCAACTCTTATTAACAACCAATTCTTCAAACTGCCGCGTTCTCCATTGACTGTAACTGCATCGCCACCCACGGTCATTTTCAAAAAAGTAAAGGCCAATCCACAATACACTCCAAACAGTTACCTTTTTTGGACGTATTTCTTTCGGGTGAATAGGATAAGGATTTTCAAGTCCCCAAATGTCACAGTTTTGCTTGTTTACATAGCCTTATTTGCATTATTTGATATGGAAATGAGCTTCATCAGGAAAGATGATTTTGTTCACATAGTAACGTTTTCCCCATTTTAAAAAAAGGTTTTAACAATTAAAACTCGTACTTCATTCGAATAACGCTCCATAACATAAAATGTCAGTACACAACAATGCCCAATTACAAAATATCAGCAATTTATCTTGCATACGAGACAAGAGCTATTAACTTAAAATTGTAACCTCCAACTGGATCACCCTATACATGTGAAGTTGAGGGTCACTCCAACTCAATTATCTTAATTAAGTCCGTTTTGGTTTCTGTTAGGTATACACATACACGTCACATCATGGCCGGAATTAAATGCTCAAAGTCAAAGTCAAAGTTTTTATTGCCATTGATCATGATACAAAATGAAATAGGCATTGTCACATTATTTTCCTTAATTGCTAAATTACACAAATCAACGATCATAGGGAAATAGTTAAGTACATAAAAGATTAATAACATATTGTCAATTAATTACAAACTTCTTTCATTTTTAAAATTGTAAAAAGTAAAATTAAAATGATCCAAATCATTGCATGAACATATTATTCTTCGGATAAGTTAGAAAATAAGATCTACTTGACAGTTTAAAAACTCTTCAACCACATAAAATGGGTGAAGCAATAGCCAATCAAGCAATTTATTTTTGAAAATATTAATTGAAGTGGTTTGGGCAGACTCATCAAGCTTATTAAAGAAATTTACACAGTTTACTGTATGGGATGATCCAAATTTAGTTAGCCTGTGTTGGGGGATATTAAGTTTAGTCCTATTTCTAGTATTATGAGAGTGTATCTCCTGTCTAGTGGTAAATAAGCTTAAGTGTGTTTTAGTATAAACTAGTATATGATAAATATACAGATTTATTATTGTTGGAATTTTGGTTTGAGTAAATAATGGTCGACAATGATCAAAATAACCAGCCCCGCAGAGAGTTCGTATGACTTTCTTTTGGATTAATAAAATATTTTTTACGGATGGAGAGTGACCCCAAAGAATCAAACCATAAGAGATGTGCGATTGAAATAAACCAAAATATGCCATTTTTAGATAATCAGCTGAAAGATAATCTCTTAGTTTCCATAGAAGATAGCTCACCCGGGAAATCCTAGTGCATATAGTATCAATATGAGAAGTCCAATTTAATTTTGAGTCTATATTTATTCCTAGTAGCTTTACTGTTTGCACATTTTCAAATTGTGTAGATAAACTAATTATTAAATTTTGAGTTTTTTCTTGATTGCATAATAATTTGTTTGAGGAAAACCAATTTATTGCACTAACTTCTGCAGAATCTATGGTTTGATGAAGAGTATCTAAATTAGTATTGCTTGTAAAAAGAGTAGTATCATCTGCATAAATTACAGTTCCTACTGGAATATATTTTGATAGGTCGTTAATCATTAAAGTAAAAAAGAAAGGTCCAAGAACAGAGCCTTGTGGTACACCCATTTTAATGTTTTCTATAGGAGAATTTACACCTTTGATAGAAACATATTGCTGCCTGTTGGTTAAGTATGAATTAATAAGTTTACATGCATGCTCAGATATTCCATAAAATTTTAGTTTATCTAAAATTATATTAAAGGGAACACAATCAAATGCTTTGCTGAGATCCAATAGTGATAGCTCTACAGATTCTTTAATTTCGAGAGCATGAAGAGTGAAATTTACAATTTCCATGACTGCAGTTGTTGTTGACCGCCCCTCTCAAAACCCAAATTGTGATTCAGAAATAAGATTATGGTACTCAAAATAAGAAGAAAGCTGTTTGTGCATAAGAGATTCCAATATTTTTGAAAAAATAGGTACTATGGATATTGGTCTGTAATTTTGTGGAAGTTGCTTATCGCCCTTTTTATATATAGGGATAACTTTGGATATTTTTAGCATATCAGAAAAATATCCTAATTCCAGGCACTTACTAAAAATAAATGAGAGTGGTTCTTTAATAGAATTAATTGTTTTTTTAACTATAAAATTAGATAGGAAATATGTATCCATACTCTTAGAGTTAGACAATTTAGAAACAATATTAACTAGTTCCTCAGAGCCCAATTGTTGCCAATAAAAAGAATCTGGGGGGATTGGTCTCTCTCCTAAGAGGTCATTATATTGTGTGTTTGTTTGGGGGATATTATTTGAAAGCTCTGCAACTGACTCAAGAAAATAACTATTAAGTTGTTTTGGATCTAGCAATACGTCCTGTGAACCACCTGGGGAATGCTCCTGCCTAATCACACTCCAAGCAGCCTTGCATCTGTTTGGTGCGGACTCGATAAAGTTCTCACAGGCTTGTCTTTTTGCTTCAGTGAGATGGCGTCTATAATTCCGTTTGCTGCAGAGATATGCGTTATAAGCCAATTGAGTATGCCCAGAACCATTATTTTGACAGCTATTGTATATATTAAACAAATTCAACATATACTCCCTTTCTCTTGCCAAGTCGTTAGTATACCAATTTAACTTCATATTTTTACCCTTAGATTTATTAGATCTACTAGTGACCACAGGTGAAGAGTAGTGCCATAGGTTAACATACTGTTTAAAGAAACTGTCAAATAATCCTTCAACAGTTATTTTGCTTAAGTTATAATCATTTATCATCTCCCACTTTGTATCATTTAGCAGACTAATAAATAAATTTATCTCATAATCAGTTTGTTTTCTGAAAGAACTTTTATTATTATTGTTGTTGTTATTGCTGTTGTTATTGTTATTATTTTGATTTAAAAAATGTTTATTATGTGGGCATTGTGGTCTGCAAAAATTTCCTTAAAGGTGCTAATTTCATAAAAATTGCTATTAAAATTTACCAAAATGTTGTCGATACATGACTTTAATCTAGTAGGAGCTTTGACAGTACAGGTTAAATTTAGTGACCTTAACAAGTTCATGAAAATTATTGAGTGCTCTACCTGAAGATCAAGTATTTCTATATTGAAGTCGCCACAGACGACTATTTTTTCACCCGTACTCATTAAATTCTTTATAGCCAATTCAAAATTTTGTAAAAATGTCTCAACGATTCCTTTGTTTGGTGACCTATATAAACTAATAATAACAATATTTTCATCAACTAATTTAATACAACTTAATTCTGAATGCAGTTCTTTAGTAAACTTTTCAAGATCTATTACCCTAAAGTTTATATCTTTTTTAACAAATATGCATGCCCCTCCCTTTGTAATAACGTTTCTACAGAAAAAACTAGCAGGCAAGTATCCCTGAGGGACATACAAATTAACCTCTTCAGCTCGCAACCAGTGCTCAGACATACATATAACATCAATTTTTTCAGACATACAAAATTGCTCTACCTCTAACAATTTATTTCTCAAACACTGTATATTCACCTGTAGTACTCTAATAGATTTATGTACATTAGTGTTACTTAATTTTCTAAAAAAAGTTCCTTTGATTCACTAGATAAAGAGTCATTCGATTCAGGAGGAACAAAGTCAGTTGAATCATAATCTGCAATAAGTTGTTTAAGTTTCTCCAAGAATTCTTTATGTGTGAGTCCATTCCACAGACTTCTGTAGGCCCTTTGATTGTATGATACCACAGTAACACTTGCTCCTGTGATGCGCTGGAAATCCATAATGTTCTTAATGAAGTGCTCTGGTTGTATATGGTCTCTCACACAACCCATTGCCGAACAAAACAACTTCTTATATCCCTTGGATTGGAAATCTTGGGTAAGCTCTATGAAAGCCAGGTCGTAGTCCTCTTTTGTGGGCTTACCATTATATTCAGACTTTGTGACAAGGCTATATACTCCTGAAGCATTTGGTTCACTTTGCAAAATTAGATGTGATTTAACATATTGTGAACTTTGAGGTCTTCCAAATGTCTTCCTGAAGCTCACTGCCACTCCAGCTGACATATTTCTTTCATCTTGTAGATCTCCAGATATTGTGTGAGAGAAAGCAACTGTAGGGTCACTCCTGTACTTTGAAAACAGGTCTTCCATATCTGCCTCTACGATGGTAACTTTTGATGAAGTTGATACTGACGGGGTTGATTCATCCTTAGGTGAGCTTGAGACTATGTTAGGAACATACGGCCAAATTGGCCAAATGTTGACCTGAAGGATGTGTGTGTATTGCCTCCACCAACATCCATTCGTTTGGAGAAGAATAGGGCGCTTTTTTCCGTGAAATTGCATTGCTTATGCGAATGCGATTGAGGATGTCGTGTCCTGTGCGAATGCCAATATGTTAAGCACCCTCTCCGAAATCGCTGAATACTGACGTTACAAGACTTGTATGTCTGTATAGCAGCACCTTAAACTGCAGTCCGTGACGCAACCTGCTACCCAACTTTGTACTATAACGAGCTTTGCTCATTGTGTCTATGTGCGGGGACAAAATTTGGCCTGGGCACCAATAAACCAACCGATGGCCCTGGGGGGGGATCAGGCGGATATATCCCCCCCTTGACCTATGCTTTGTAAACAAATATACCCTTAGATATCAAGTTTGCTTTTTTGGGTTTTTGCCAGTAAGAGAAGAGAAAGACATAAAAAACATAAAGTTATATAACTTTGAACTGCCGTAAAAACCACACACAAATTCCCCGATTGCGAGGAACGTTGACAATCACGATAAAAATATGCCTTAATAACTTTGCTAATGTCATCATGAACAGCTGTAGAAGTCAAATCAAGCATATAATTTTTACTCACTGCGAGTAAGCGATGGGAGTATTTCGTTAGACGAGCGATGTAGTATTCTGCAGGGTGAATCCTACATCCGGGGACCTACTTTCTGTGTAAAGGGCACTGAATCCCTCTACGTCCCTTGTACTATCCCTGTATCTTACTTGAATCCTAGATTATCTGTAATTATTGATCCGACCGTTTCTGTAAGCCTCTATCAGTTAGGATTATTGAGAGCTATGTAATGTTTTAAACCTCTAGAATGACTAAAATGTGTGTAGTTTGATTTAAAAATAACTTAGGTATGTATATACACCCAGATCTCTCTTTCTCTGGGGGGAAGGGGCGTATTTATTTATTTATTATGGTAGGATATCCTCCCCATGACAAGGGTCTGTCTATGTGTGTTCATCTGTTTACATGATCAACATTCTTGTTATAGCTTGTTTTATCATGGTTATTACTGTATAGTTAGCGCACCACATTTCTGGCTTTGGCTGAGTCAGCTGGTTGCGAGGCACCAGTGCCACCCAGGGAGGGCGAACTTTTCTGATAACATGGCTCTACACAGCCCCTCTGCTTGACAAACCTTGTGTTTACCATTCATTATCATATGTTGAAATTATCATATGGTGCGGATAGTAGCCGTGTATCTAACTGGGCCAAAGGAGAGTATTTACTCGGAACCGTAGGTGCGCTGTTGCCATTTATTTGCGCCACGGTGTTGTTACTAGAGATATCTATGATTTTACATCAATATTCCTGATTTTTACCCATTTTATCTACTCAGTTTAAGTGTATGTCTTGGCAAATATCTGTGCATGTAAGAATCTATTCCAAATCTGAGATATAAATAGTCAAAATCTGTACTACCCAAAAATGTTATCTATTATATATTAGGTCAGACACCATTCACCCATCATCACACAGCCCAAACTATTTGACCTAGAACCCTGAAACTTTGCATGGACGTTCCTCTCAGGGCGTAGGCATCCACTAAGAATGGATTTTTAATAATTCCCTTAGGGCTTCGCCCTATGGTACCTTAAAGTTTAAATGTTAAACCATATAGGGAAGCTAAGAAGTTATCATGGCAACCTAAACGTATGAATCGAATCAAAGGAAGTTTTCTATTTTTCCACGGGTAAAACCGGGTAGATCAGCTACTTGTTGATAAATCAAACAACACACAAGCAGTATTGCAGTAAAATGTTACTAACAATAATAGTACAATAAATAAACAGTGCAGTACAAGTGTACAGGTTAAAATGGGTCATTCTTGAGGTAATTTATATAAAATAAATTTCTTCCTGTTTTGGATTCTCATAGAATAAATACAATATTTTGTTACGCCATTGTAGCTCAAAATCAAATCATTTTATTTTTTTTCTATATAACAACAGTACCTATTTTTTACTTAGCCAGTGATAATATTTTACACAGACACATTCTTCATTCAAACTACTTCAAATTGTATAAATGCTTAGTACAAAATAAATGTTTGAATTTTGTTCCAGTTTTAGTCACCATTACTAATAACGCTCATTGTTAGCATTAAAGATAACAAACAACCTTGCACATTGCTGAATGAGTTTGATGACTGTCATTCAATAAAGTAATTGTTTTCTTATCTTTTCTCTCAGAAGTTATCGAACCCTTCAGTCTATTCCTCAAGTTTTACAGTACCTACATCTTAAAACTAAAACTAACTACTTAAAACTAAAAGGGAACCACTTGATGCAAGACATTGTAATTGTTTTGCTTGTAAGTAAAATAAAGCCAATAAAATCCTTTTAGTAATTTGTTCTTTTTGCTGTAGTTTGTAATCTGTTCTGGAAAACTTGTTGTTAAAAAAATCTGCTGTCCAGTAATTAGTTTTGGTATTTCTTTTTTATTATTATTTATGATTTCAATCGGTTGATCAAATATCAGACAACATTCTAAAAGTTTTACTTTAATTCAACAATATAGATTCAAATGTATTCAATTGCAGAACCTAAAACATATTCTATTGTGTAGTAAAATCTTTTATGTGGCCTGTTTCAACTAGTTTTTTTTCAGTTTTAACATTTAATCATAACTGTTTGCGATAAAGCGAATAAATATTTCCACAGAAGCGAATTGATAATCGGTTTCCACAAAACAGATGTTAACAGTTTTTAATCGCTGCCAACTGCCACTGACTCACTCGGCGAATGTTAACCGTCCAACAATAGGTCGGTTGTGCAGTTTCATCGGTTGAAGCACACTACACACTACTGTGGCACACGTGGCAGTATCCGGCTATCCGCTGAGACTGTTATATACCGTCTACGTCACCGGTGCGTTTGTGTTAACTGTAAACAGTGTGGGAGTCAGGTGGGAGAGAGGGGGTGGTTTGTGGGGGTGGCGGAGGGAGGGGGTTCATGTAGGCCCGTTATCACCACCCCCGCCTTGTATTTATCTTATCACACGGCCGATGAGCAGATTACTTCCTACGCGTGTCACACGACCTCGCTAAATGCAGGGTATGTATTTTTTAACTATTTTTTTTTACATTAGAATTACATTACAGTTGGTAGTTCGTTTTTATCTTGAGCTGTGGGAACCGTTTGCACCCGAGGCCCGAGGTACATGTAGTTGGAATGGTGTAACTACAGCTGATCAGAACACCACAGCCGATCTCTGTGAAGTCGGGTGTTTGAAAGTAATTTTTACATTGTTTATTGCCGCACATCATTGAAAATAAACTGAGTATTACATTATTACATTAAGTTACCATTAAGTTAAGACGCCGACCACCAGTAAGGGGTATTTTGAAGGCGAATATGAGTGAAGGATGATTGTGGCGCGATTTTGTAGTCTCGTTTTTTACTTAAGGCTGACATGTTCCTCAGGCCTGGTTTGCACGACAGCCAGACAGTATAAAAAAATTCTTATGTTCTCTTTTGTTTAAATGTGTCTTTTGTTAAAATGTGTGTGTTTTGTTTATGTTTGTGTTTATTGGATTGCGTTGTTTATGTGTCTTGTGTTAAATGTTGTCACAGTCCACTGTACTGGTCGTCGAGTAAACCAGGCTCTCGACAGGACTGTTAATTATCAGCCCAACAACCAATGGCAACTAAGGTACCAAGGGACCTACATTTTAACGTGGGATCCGATTTACAATTTCCCCTGGTTTACAATTTACGAACTGGTCTAATTATGAGGTCGGTCTTGATTAATGATTCTGTATGTCAGCTTCGGCTGTAAGACGCCGACAACCAATAAGGGGTGTTTTAAGGCGAATATGAGTGAAAGATGAGTGCTAGATGGTTGTGGCGTGCTCTTTTAGTCTTGATACTTGACCGAGACCGACATGTTTCTTTAGTTAGGAATGTTGAGTAATAGTACAGCAGCCAATGGCAGCGGGAACCGAACCACAATTTCGTCAATTAAACTAGTCTAGCTGTGAGAATGGTCATATGGACAAACGGAGGATGTATCTTTGAAGGTGCGGTTCATGCGAGGATGATTAAAGTGAAATCTTTGAATCGCAATGTTTTTATGAAACAGCCAATAATGTTCGAAAATCAAAGCAATTTTTTTGTGATAGTGGTTTGTTCCCAATTACTTGTACGGTGTATTTAACAATGTAAAAATATCCTTTTATATAACACACAAGTTCTGGTACATTTAAAAATGAGTTTTTCCCTTTACCGTTCTAAGTAACATCTATTTTGATGCTCTTTAATCAGATCACATTATCCAAAGTTACGATCTTGGTCGATTCTCAGAGATGATAATGGGAGCCGGCGCCAGTGCCAGGGGATTAGAACGCGCTTTCCTTGTTCTTGAGTTCTTTTCCAGTGAAAAGTGATTGAAGTCTTGTAATTACCGTTGTAGTTCTCCTTGAAAATTACTTATATCCTTCTGTAGCCCTATTATTACCTATTATGGACCCAAAGTAACAAAAAGAGAATGAAAAGAAAAGGAGAAAAAAGAGAGGCCAAATGCGACAAAGCTCAATCAAATTCTACGCTGATGATCCGTTATTCGATCATAATTATCATTGGATTTAAAAGGTTATATGATATGTAAAGTTCGTCTTTCATTATATGCAGTTATCACTTATCACTACTGTATTCTAAATGTTAATTTCCGGTACGCGACCCGCTATCGACGTTGATCAACCCTAAAACACAACATAATTAACTGTTGTACCTGGAATGTCTTTGTATCGGCTGGCTATTGGTTTGCTCCTATCAACCTGCCACAAATGAAAACCGATTGCACATTGTTCAGATCGATTTGAATTGTCATGCCTCCATCATGACAACTTCTGTAACATCATCATCTGTTTCCGGCCAGAATTATTCTTGCCGTAATGATTCTGGATGTTATTGTCACTCGTTTGTTGTTGTCATGTTCGTCTGATATTGTGTTAGTTATGTATTTGCATTTGTCCTCGAACCTGAGTTGTTTTAATGTTTATTGCACAGCTTAATACTACACAGCTTCTCTACCCCAAACATAACTACACGTAATCACGACAAACCCGATTAAAACGTACCCTCGTTGCAGCAGACCTGCATACTCATAGAATTTTTCTATTGCTTATATTCATATTACAACCAGTGTGGCCTTGTTACAACCCATCATAAGCGATATATGTCAACTTGTTATTTCCTCCCAAAAAAATTAGTGAGGAATGAGTTGCAGGATTGCTGCTGCAGGAAACAATTGCTGCTGTGAAAATTGAGTGGTTTTAAATCAGTATCCCAGTAGCATTTAAATAGAAGAGGCCATATATAATTTTCATCAAATTATGTTAGGAAATAAGGAAGATATAGAATTTTATTTATTCCCACAAGGATGTCATGGGGAGTGAGTATGTAGATAAGCTGCAACTTAAATGTAAAAATCTGGGATTTTCGGAGACGAAGCCACAACCAAGTTTTATTAAGATGAGTTCATTAACGCTTTAATAATTTAAATTTTAAGGTCGTGCAGGTGCCGTTAGGGAGAAACTATTTTGCCAGACAGCACGGTAGTCTATTGATTTTTCCACTTATTTTTCTCGACTTTTAATCAGTACATGTGATTGGGGTGTGTTTTATGTGTTGTACGGGTCAGCATTGTTTTGTTGAATGCGCACAGTGTCCCTATGTTATCCGTAGGGAAATACGTAAAATTCTCCATCTCACTTATTTTTCAACATAGGCCTACTACGTAAAGGTCCCGAGCAAAGATAATACCTTATTGAAACACCAGGGTCCTGTTTCATAAAAAGTGACATGTGTGACAGGTGACAGGTGTTACTTGACATATCTACAAATCTACAACTTTATGTTTCATAAAAGTTTTAAAAATTACAATTTTATGTCAACTAGTAAACCTGTTGCTCGAAATCGAGCAATTGTTATGTATTGATTTCAAAATAAAAATAATTATAGTTCAGTATTCTAGAACTATTCTATTAATTATATGGTTGAACGTCCTATACTAAAACTTTTTACAAAAGCATTTTTAATATAGATTTTTTGTGGATACTCAGTCATCTTTGAGGAGATGTCCATGTTTCACGGCCCTAAGTAGTGTATGACCCGTCTTAATCTCAAACCGAACTAAAATGGTTCAACAAATCTACTTATAATCAATGTTAAGTCGGTTTCTTTTAGCGAATTTCCTTAAAGGAATAAGCTATTACCGTAGGTCTCATGGTAAGACCTAAGCCCGAGACTATGTTAACTTTTCATTTTGGGGCCCCAAGAAGAATTTGAATTTTTATATATGTATCTATATATATATATATATATATATATATATATATATACATATCTATATATATCTATATATATATATGTCTGTTAACACAATAGCGGCCGTAAACATGGTCCGATCTTAATGAAATTTGGTACAGACGTGTAAAGTGGTAATCACTCGGAGAAGTTCGTGAACCAGCCCGATCGGACCACCGGAAGGGGGGGTAAAGGGGGGTAAACCCCCCCATAAATGGGTTTTTTGAGTTTTTTTGCATAGAAAATTAAAAATTATCCAATTTTTGCTAGCATTATTGAATTCAGCTCAAAAAAACAAACAATTTAGTAATTTGAGTCACTGCTCTATGTCCATTGGTTTCCGAGATATTGAAAGTGGTAAACACAGTACGTTGTCCCAATGTTAACCTTATGGGAAATAAAGAAAATTCTATATCTCGCTTATTTCTCAACATATCTTGATAAAACTTGGTAAATGGCTTCTTCTAGTTCAGATCAACTAAATATTGAATTAAAACCACCCAGTTTTAATATACACGTAGCAGCAAACCTGCATACACTTTCCCCATGTTATTCTTAAGGAGCTTACAAAAACATGTTGAATCTCTGTATGTTGGATTGAAATATGTTGTTTTGCATTTGAAATTCGCTGAGTATGCAGGTCTGCTGCAACGGGGGTATTTTCTTTTATTTACATTTATAGAATTTATACATACGAATTAATTTCTCCTTTTAGTATTTTTCTTTGGAATATAAACATATGTAAATATTAAGATCTTCACACATGTGATTCAAAATAAATGTTTTTAAAACTGAATTCTGACCTTAAGTATGTATTAGGATAATAGTTTATTTATTTACATCTTCCATCAACTGAAATGCCCCTAGCTCTACATGCAATGGTTTCAATTCCATTAACAACATATGGCTTTGCTGAAAAACTTTGTTTGCTCCAATCAGCTGCTTTATTTGAAATTTCTATTCCCATGTTAAATCTTACGGACTAATACAAAACTTTAAGGGTGCCTAGGGCTCTTCCCTTTGGTCAAACCTTTTTAAATTTTATTTCCTGCAAAACTTCACGCCAAGCTCTTTCCAATGACACCAAAAACATGAAAATCGGTTCGGTAGTTTAGGAGGAGTCTTTGTAACAAAAAAACTGCTCGCGTATTAAATAAGTATAGATTTTCTTTTAAAAATTTGTCGATGTCTTGACAAGTTTGTCAGATTTATGTTTCTTAAACGTTATAGTAAGACAGGTGATTTTTGACAATGTTTTGGGAATTTTTTGACATAAATGTTTATGAAACTTCATTGAATTTGAATTGATTTTATAATAGGACTAATTTGTTGAATTGTCGGCATAAAATTGACAGAGGGTTTAGCATGTGTCAAGTTATTGTTGCTAGAAATATAATGTAAACTCAAATGTTTAATATCTTTCTTCTCTTTGATTAGCCTCAATATAGTTATCTTATCGTCTGACATTTTGCACTGAACAAGATCTATTAGGGTTATGTCAAACAACAACATAAACAATCAACAATTGCCACTAAAGCTAAATCTTGATATTATGTGTTTTTTGACAATTGTCATCTTTATGAAATGATTATTTTTTGTTTTAAAACTTGTGACAAGTTACAATTTTTTAATTGTCACCTGTCGAATTGTATAATTTACAAATCATAAAAATATTTCTGACAAATTTGTACAATTGTTGGAATTGTCATACCTGTCACTTTTTATGAAACAGGACCCAGATGGTAGGATATACCGAAGAAACTCTTGGTTCCTAAAAAAACTATTTGATAATAAGGAAGAAAATATAATTGAATGAAATGTAGAAGCTGGCCAAGCAATGAATAGTTCTAGGACGTCTTCTGGTCAAGCAATGAATGATTCTAGGATTCACCTATCATCAAGAAAAGTTAACCCTCCCGACAGACTTAACTTATAGGAAAAGGGAGATGTGACATATGATTAACCAGTCATATAAAACTTTTATTTATAATTTTTTTCGTAAAAATAATTACTACTTTTCGATTACAAAAATAAAACACAGTTTCAACTTTTAAAGATTAGTTTTATATTAAATAAAAAAAACAATAGTATTTCAACCTAAAATTCCGTCCTTTTATGCACAAATTAAGGCGAATATTTTAATACGAACTCTGCCTGTGCGCGCCACCCCTCTGACTTGGAGCCTGACTTGACTCCCGCTGGGCTCCACGTCGATGTAATAGATGGCCGAGATGTCCGGGATGTTGTCGTACGGCACCCACCTGGGGATGGCGAAAGGATACCGTTATTTCGGAATTATCGATATTTTATTTCCGATATATCGCAAAAAATTATATATTTTTATTTCGATGTATCGCTATTTTTGTCAGATAAATAACGGTTTATGAGTAGAGGTTTCTAGAGACAAATTTTGAATAGGTTGAAATCTTTGAGACTGTTAAGTCTCAAAATAGGTTGAAATATTTTTAGATCTAATGCAAAGAAATCTCCCTTAGTATTTTGAAGAATATTGAATTTTATAGTGGAAAACCCCTGATTATGACAATGGTTTTGTTCCTCTTTGATCTCGTAAAATTTTCTTCTTTTTCTCCATAAATATCGGGTTTTTCGATAAATCTGATATATCGATATTTTGCTCTCTATAAATCGTGTTTGCAGTAGTAATGGTTCCGATACATCGAACAAGCGATATATCGATATTTTATAAGTAACTGCCATCCCTATACCCACCGAGAGATGGCAATTACTTTCAAAATATCGATATATCGTTCTTTCGATGTATCGAAACCATTAATATCGTTAAATACGATATATCAGGAGCAAAATGTCAATATTTTTGATACATCGAAAAAACTATATTTATGGAGAAAATTATCGCAACTTTGCAAGTTCAAAGAGAGATGGAACCATTTCCAGAAACAGCGTTTACCGCCATAGAACTTGATGAAGATTAGCCAAAATATTACTAAGGGAGATTTCAAACCGCAAAATATGCTGTATACATTTCACCCTGAAAGCAGCCTCAATTTAAAATTTTCTCATGCTGTTAAGAAATTGTCTTCAAAAACTTTCTCTCAAATCAATACGTATCAGAATAGAAATATCGATACACCTATAATATCGGAACACAAATATCGAAAGGATATGCTTTTTTCGATACATCGCGGTGCTAAAATATCGATACCTTCGATATGGATTTGTCATCCCTATACCCACCAGGCGCCGCAGACGTTGCTGTGAGCATCGTACAGCTGGTAGTTGTCGCGGTCGGCGAAGGACTCCACCTCGTCGGTGCCGCCCCCGTCGCCGTTGGTGTAGACCACAGGAGTGCCCACCACCGCCACGGTCTAGGGAATAGGGATGTGCCACATTAGATATCTTGTGTTATTAGTTAGAAAAAAATATTAGTTGAAAAAATCTAATTTCTGTATTAAAGATTGACAACTTAAAAGAGCCTTCTACCAAATGATCTCTAGGTCTTATTTCCAAAACTGCAAGATTTAGAATCCTGAAATTTGGCATTTAGGTTCCTCTTAGGCCCTAAATGATCACTCTTAAAAAGCTGTATAAAATTCTCTTGGGATTTAGAATGTCAGTTAGAAATGGAACTGTGGGAAGGCTCTTTTCAATGTTTTCAGCCTATGGTTTAATATTAGGATTTCAATTTAATGTTTTGACAAGCTTTGGCTAAAGATTTAGCATTAAACTGATAAAAAACCTGCTACAAAGAGATTTTCATAGATTGAAAAAATATTTAAATTAAAAATTCACCGAAATCGAAATTTTATGAAAATATTTATTTAGTCACAGAGAAAAAATAAAGGAAGACACAGAGAAGACACATATTTAGCGAAACATTAGATGCGTCCTCTGTCTTATTTCTTCTCTATGGTTAGTTAATGCTGTTACAGCTATTATATTAAATAAATTAATTTTATCTAATATTAAAATTCCGTATTAGATATCTAATACGGAAAACCCCAATACTAATATATTCGGTCATCCCTAGTGTGGAGTGTCGAATAAGGCAAAGATGTATTAGTCGGAATCACATTTTACTTTGGAAACCAGTTACTTTTTCATATCTAATGCGGAAAACCTAATACAAATATATATTCGGCTATCCCTTGGTATTAGTCAGAATCACACATTGGTTACTTTGGAAATCAGTTACTTTTACATATCTAATACGGAAAACCTGATACTAATATATTCGGCCATCCTTGGTATTAGTCAGAATCACACATTAGTTACTTTGGAAATCAGTTACTTTTACATATCTAATGCGGAAAACCTAATACAAATATATATTCGGCTATCCCTCGGTATTAGTCAGAATCACACATTAGTTACTTTGGAAATCAGTTACTTTTACATATCTAATACGGAAAACCTAATACTAATATATTCGGCCATCCCTACCCCAGGAGCCGCCTTGGAACCAGCGACAAAGACCGCCAGAAGAACCAGCGCACAGAGCAGTCGCATCTTGATCATGTGGTCGCTGCTTGATCACTCAAGTCTGGCATTGTCGCCTCATCTATATATTTGTGAAAACTATTTTCCTCAAAGATTAACTTCGAGTGCTCAGCACCTGCAGGTGTATCGTAAGCTTTTATGCCTCAAGTTTTGAAGATAAGATACGAATTGATTGAAATTTTCGTGGAATTTCGCATGAGGAAACTGAACTTAGCATATGCACAATTTGATTAGGCAACCCGATTTTCAATATCCCGGTAACCATTGGAGTTATTAGAGAAATGAAATACTAAATCGGGTTTTTCGCTGAATTCAATGGTGCCAACAAAAATTTGATAATCTTTATTTTCCTATGTAAAAACTGAAAGAAAAACAATTTTTCGGGTTTATCCACATTTACCCCTTTACACCCCTCCCCTCCCTGTGGTCCGATCGAACTCGTCTGAGCGATTGTCACTTTACTTGTCTGTTCCAAATTTCATTAAGATCGGAACATATTTACGGCCGCTATATATATATATATACCGGGTAGGGTGTTTTTTTATACGCCACCCATTTTTAAGATTGGATAATGCACATAATATAAATATGAAATGAGTATTGTTTTGATAATCTTTTCATTTTATACAACCAATTATCTAAGTTTAATCACATTTAGCTTACTTAATGTGTCCAAACAATCCGCCATTCACATTAATACAACAATCTGCCATTGACATTTATACAACGTTGTGCTCTCTCCATAAAATTCCTGAACACGTTTTGCTAAGTACCTCTTTGAGTTTCTTGTATCAAATTTGTTATGTTGAGGTGCTGAATATCCTCTGCATAATCTTGCGAATAATTGTTTTCATAGGCCTTACTTTTCATGTATCCCCAAAGAAAATTACATAGTGAGGTCAAATCCGGAGATCTTGGTGGGGAATAATCCTTCACTGATAAAATTACTATTCGTAATTTTAGGATTTAATAAATAGAAGATTTGGCGTAAGTGTACCAAACTTACTGGATTCACTCCTGTCTTTAGTTGGAACAAATTCAACATGGATTTGGATTTAGAATAAGGAAAGGGTGAGAGAGAAGAATAAGTTAAAAAGGCGCTCGTCTGCGTACAAAAAAACACCCTGTATATACTGGGTGTTTCACGGTAACCCTGACAAACTTCAGGATATGGTTCCTTGGGTCAAAATTAGAAAGAAAATTGTCCAATAAACATAGGTCCTAAACTCAATCGTTTTCTAGGAATTAGGGAAAATAGGGATTTTTCGGGTTTCAGTGTACCTATTGAAAATTTTGAAGTCTAGGTTGAAAATTTGATAAAATATTTTGATAAAACCTTCATAGCTAGATAGAATATTAAATTTGAAAGAGATTTCATAACTATTTCATGCAAAACTAATGAGTGTGACTGAGCAAAAGTTGTCTAAAAATCAAAATTGTCCTTAAAATTCATAAGAACCAAAAAACATTTTTTGTTTTTGACAGCCCTTCATTTTGTAACTGTTCGTGCGTTTGGCTTGCAACTTTACCAAAAGTTTAAGAATTTAATGAAGAACAAAGAAATATCAATTTAAGAATACTTTATATGGGGATTATTTTTGTAAAAATCCAAAGTTTTGTGAGGTATCAAAAAATTCTTAAATTTGGAGAAACAAATAAAAATTTATACTTTGATTATTTTTTAACAAATTTGAATCAAACTTGGTATGTGCGGCTTCGACTAGATGAGAGGTAATCGTTAGTAGCCTAAAATCCCCTCCTTTTTTACTTTCATGGCTGCAAACCTGCGTATTCATTTTCTAATGTTATTCTTATGGGGAGATAATTTAATATGATGATTCAGTTATTTCTCAACATATTTAAATAAAACTTCGTATATGGCTTCATATTGTTGAGGTCTACCTAATTATGGCCTAAAACCCTCCAGATTTACCTTGTTATTGCAGCAAACCTCCATACTCACTTTCCATGTTCTTCTAATAAGGAAAATCTTAACATGCTTATTTATGGATGTTAGTTTATATTCCTTGACATGAATCTTGATAGTAATTAATTATTAAATAAAACATTTCAAAATCACCGAGTATGAATAAGTAGCAAAGCGGGAATTATTAAAGGTATGTATGGAGATAAGGAAGAGTGAGATTTTTGTGTTTTTCCCATAAGGTTAACAATGGACAGTGAGTATGCAGGTTTGCTGCAATAACAAGGTAAATCTGGAGGGTTTTAGGCCATAATTAGGTAGACCTCAACAATACGAAGTTTTATTTAAATATGTTGAGAAATAACTGAATTATCATATTAAATTATTTCCCCATAAGAATAACATTAGAAAATGAATACGCAGGTTTGCTGCTATAAAAGTAAAAAAGGAGGGGATTTTAGGCTACTAACGATTACCTCTCATCTAGTCGAAGTCAGATATGTTAAAAAATAATCAAATTATAAATTTGTATTTGTTTCTCCAAATTATACCACACAAAACTTTGGATTTTTACAAACATAATTCCCATATAAAGTGTACTTAAATTGATATTTTTTTGTTCTCCATTAAATTCTTAAACTTTTGGTAAAGTTGCAAGCCAAACGCACGAACAGTTACAAAATGAAGGGCTGTCAAAAACAAAAAATATTTTTTGGTTCTTGAATTTTAAGGAAAATCTTGATTTTTGGACAACTTTTGTCCAGTCACACTCATTATTTTTGCATAGTATGGTTATGAAATCTCTTTCAAATTTAATATTCTATCTAGCTATGAAGGTTCTATCAAAATATGTTGTCAACTTTTCAACCTAGACTTCAAAATGTTCAATAGGTACACTGAAAACCGAAAAATCCCTATTTTCTCTAATTCATAGAAAACGATTGAGTTTAGGACCTATGTTTATTGGACATTTTTTCTCATTTTGACCCAAGGAATCATATCCTGAAGTTTGTCATGGTTATCGTGAAACACCCTGTATAATAATTATTAATAAAAACATTTTTCAACTGAGAAGGGAGAGTTTTAGATGACTGGTGACATCTGAGAGTCCTAAGGGCAGTGCGAGATCGTTATCAAAATACTGTATAACATTTCTTTGAACATTTTGGATTAGTCTTGGCACTCTTCCGTCATGACTCACAGTATCTCCCATTTTTAACGCCATCGAAGATGAGTATGAAATGATATGAAACTTTTGATAATTAGTCAAACTGATTCATACTTGGAATCTTTAAACGATTAAGTGTTTTGTGTTGTTCTCTTCAAAGAAACACTTGAAGATCATTTTAAAACTAGATAACTACAAGTGTATTTGATACCTCTGTAGTTTCCTTCGCCAGTAAAAGCTCTATCACTATCAGCAATATTTATCTAAAACACTGTATTGGAAAAGAGAACAAACAATGAATCCAATAATTTTTTATGCTGTGTGAAACTCAAAAACATGTTATTTCAGAATGATTTTGTTGAACGTTGTACGGCTTTACTTGTAAATCTCTCTGCTTGATCATATTTTCTTCGGTTTCAATTTGTATCGTTTCCAACAATACACGAAAAAACACAAATAAAATAAATAAATATTTTTGTTATACCCAAGACTTGTTATGGCGGAACTTTGTAAATTATCTTGGGTATATCAAACTCTTTGGAAAATGTTATTCAAAGGGCATTAAATGCCTTTGACAAATCAATGTAGTATAAGTAGTTATATGTTGTAGTAGTTATATGTAGAATGTAGTAATTTATAGTTAGTGTATTATCACTGTAGTATGTAATGTAATGTAGTATGTAGTATGTGTTCTAGTATTTGGAACGTCTATTGGAAATTAAAAAGTCTTTTAACACATTAACAATCATATTTCTACAACCTTTTTTATCCACATACTTAAGAATCAGAATAAGAAACATCTTTATTTACAATATTTATGATTACAAACAGTGTCACATGAATTTAATCTAAATACAATTTTGTTTTTTCTTCTTTCCGTCTAAGCGTGTTGTTCTCTCCAGTGGAAGAATTCTGCTACTGTGTAGAATGGCCGGTCTCGTATATAACTCTTAATTTTATATGAGCAATGTGCTGGCCCAATTTTCTCGAAAACGGCTTCTAGGATTACCTTTAAACTCTCAAAATTACTCGTTTCTGGCCCAAAAACGGTTGTTTGAGCAGTTGATAACGCAAGTAAAATTAAAATGCTTAAAATAGTGAATTTTTAAGTTGACGAATTTTTAAATGGTACCTTAGAGATGTTGCTACGTTCGCAACAAAATATCAGCGAAAACTTTAAACATAAATTGTCAAGTAATCCAGTTATTTATTTTGTAATACCAAAGGATTGGTAATTAAAAATAGAGTACAGTAAAACGTTATTGAAGTACCTCATAATGGTTAGTTTAAAAAATCACCACAAGCGCTACCTTATATCTTCACCTGAGACGATGAACACTCCAGACCAATTAAGCCCTTTGATAAAAATGATAACTAAAGCAACAACCGCAAAGTGGTTTGCTTCCTGTACACAAAGAGATAAAAATGTAAAAAGCTATAGCGGCGCGATCTAATTCTATGTACGTACTTAGAGTAAACTGAATGCCCTCCTTGCAGCAGACCTGCTTCTCAGCGAATTTCAAAGGCTTAAATAACTTAGACGAAGCCCCACAATAAGTAATATCAACGTATTCCGTAAAATAGCGAGCAAACATCTATACAGTATTATTAAAAGAATTTCTGGAATTTTGTACAGAGCAAATCGACCCCCAGAAATTTAACTTTTCTACACATATTTGGTATATCAAATTAAAGCTGTTATTCTCTAGATGTTCCTTTTACGGGTTTGTAAAATATCCTATAAAAGCCTTCACACCAGGAGACTTTTGAAATTCTAGGGAAAGTGCTACTATCTGTAGTAGAACCTGTGAACTTGTATCTATAATAATAACATGGGAAGTGAGTTTAAAGGTTTACTGCCATGGAAATGTGAAATTGGGTGATTTAATGCCGTAATCCAGTACTTCTTAACTAGTTAAAGTTAAGGTCCAAGTTTTACGAAGTTATGTTTTGAAATAAGCAAGCTAATCAATTTGACTTTATTCCCGTAATGTTAAAACATTGTTAAAGGGAAGATGGAATAGGCACCTCCCGTGTTTGCTGCCAGGATTGTGAAAATTTGGGGGGTTTGGTCAGCAATCAAGTAAATCTTAATAAGGCGATATCACGTACCAAGAGTAGGAATCCCCGGAAAAATATACAACAAATAGACCCTTAAACCCACATTTTTGCATCTGGCAACTTAAACTGCGTAACTCCATGAATGTGAAATGCCTTTTTAACAACAAAAATCTTATATATCAATCCCTAGCATAGCTACTCCCTTCGTTTACCCGCCTCCGTTTTGGTAAATGCGTGTGATGTGTTTTTACAGGCGTCCTCGCCTTTAACATTACGTACGAAGTCTTTATCCATAGGAAGTATGTAAGCGTATTTGATTTCACGGCCATTTGCGTACTTAACAAGCTTATCCCTCCGTTTCTTACGATCGATTTGGGCGCGATTGATTTTTAAAATGCCGTTCATGTCATTCGTAACGTTATACGTAGTTTATCCGCGTTCGCGAAACATGCTAGATTGTTTTTCACGGTCGTTTGTATATCTGAACTATCATATTTATGAGCGTATTTTTTATTCTGACCTAAAATATTTCAAAAATGTTTACTATTTAGGGTAAATTCAGGGGGCGCATCTCCTGAACCAACCGTACCTATATGCCATTGGGATGGATAATCAGTGTCGGCGGTCCTATCAGCTGATGTGGTTGTTGGACATGTCACATGGTACGGATTAGCTTACTTTGTCGGCGTTCCTACCAGCTGATGTGGTTGTTGGACATGTGTGATAGCATGGATCAGCTGACGGTGTCGACGGTCCTACCATCAGCTGTTGTGGTTGTTGGACTGGTACGGATCAACTGACTTTAACGGTGGTCATACCAGCTGATGTGATTGTTGGACATGTGTGATGATATGGATCAGCTGACAGTGTCGACGGTCCTACTAGCTGTTGTGGTTGTTGAACATGTGACATGGTACGGATCAGCCGACTTTTTCGGCGGTCCTACCAGCTGATGTGGTTGTTGGATATGTGAGATGGTACGGATCAGCTGACAGAGTCGGCGGTCCTATCAGCTGATATAGTTGTTGAACATATGCGATTGTATGGATCAGCTGTGACGGCAGTCCTATCAGCTGATGTGGTTGTTGGACATTTGCGATGGTATGGATCAGCTGACAGTGTTGACGGTCCTATCAGCTGATTTGGTTGTTGGACATGTGAGGTGGTACGGATCAGCTATGTCGGCGATCCTACCAGCTGATGTGATTGTTGGACATGTGACATGGCACGGATTAGCTGACTTTGTCGGCGTTCCTATGATGTGGTTGTTGGACATGTGAGATGGAATGGCTCAGCTGACAGTGTCGGCGGTCCTTTCAGCTGATATAGTTGTTGAACATGTGCGATGGTATGGATCAGCTGATGTGGTCGTGGAGAGATCGCAGGAAGATGTACCGTTAGCGCCCCCCGCCCGGGCCCCAGCAGCCCGGCAGCCACGTCGGCGTGCCTACTGCACAGTGCTGCAGTAGTGATGCGGTAGTCGAGATAAAAAAGTCGATTATTTCTATACAATTATTTTGAAAATCAATTAAAATGATGGTTTAAATTTATCGACTCTCTTTCTCGTTTCCTTCCTCGATTCTCCTATTAATTATTTGAATCGATTAAAATTTCATCTTATTCGAATTATTTGAGTCTCGCAATTCAATGTTTCATTTCATGGATAATCTGTAATAGTTAAGGAACTTCAAATGTTGTAAAACAGTGATTTTTATTTAAAACACTACGATTTTTTCGTTAAATCAAACAATTCTTTAGAATCGCAATGGAATCGTGAGAAGCGATAGTTAAAAGTCTCGGGATAACCATACGAATTAAAAGAACCGTTTCTGTAGGAACAGAATGTATTTTTTTATAAACTTGAAAATTGATTCATGGAATCGCTATTCTGCAGCCCTTCTGGTGAGATATATGATTGGGGATGATTAAGACTATTAGGACTATCCACATAAAAATTATTTCTTTAACATTTGAATAAGTTAGTAGCTTTACGCGTGTTTTAATAACATTAAAGGGAACTGTACAATTCCATAGTTTGTTCAATGTCTGTACCTAGTACAAGCAAATCTGTTATTAGTTAAAAAACCACCCCATGGCATCGTGAGAAAACGTCTTTAATGTGTCCTAAATCAAGATTTTGAGGGATTATTTAAAAAAGGTTTTATACCGAGTGTTGTAACAGTAAATTAATGGACGTAACAGAAATCCCTTAAAGTTGAACAGTTGTTTAAAGTTCAAAGAAATTTTACAAGAAAAATGAATTCGACCTGTTTTTTCCGAATTAAAATTATGTGAAAATAATTTACGACTGTGAGACAGAATAAGGCGAAACCTCCCTGGTAACAAATATGAAAATTGTTTTAAAATGTAACGTCAGGCAGCGTTCTCGTATATTGCTTTCGTTTTCCTTATTGGTAAACTTGCGACACAGGAAACATAAATACTATCTCATCGATAGCGTTCATTAAACTTTAATTAGCTTATTTAAATTTAGTTAGGTTTAACTACTAGATTCTGTACAATCAGCTTTTCTCATATTTTTGTCGGGAAAAAATATTGCTGGCGTTTTAACTTAGGGTGGTCCGTTTTAACTCAGAGGTTGCGAGGTGACGATAAGTGGGTGAAGATCGCCAAACCTATCTTGCATTGTTGCTGCAACCTAGTGGGGAAAAGTATTTTTTACGTCTTTTTCTTTTCTTATTATTGTAATATTTTTCAGTGGAATTGCACATAGTTTGACTAGCAGTAAAGTTATTTGAATAAAAAATTAATTGTCATATAAAATGTAAGACATTCTAGGAAGATTATTCAGCCTAAAAAAGTATTTTTATGGTTACGGCCGGGCCGAGCACTGAAAGAAGATTGTCTTCAAGGTGAAGAAAGGCAGCTAATCTCTGTACAGTTGTGGGATTAAACATATGGCGAGTCAAATACGTGGCCAGGTCCGCTCATAATACCAATTTTTATTTTTTTTATTTTGTGTATTTCAACGCCAGTGGCATTTTTAACGTTTTGATCGGGGACGGTCCAAACCTGGATCTTGTTACTATCTAACGGCGACCTTTCGTTAGATAGCATAATTAATTCACAGCCCAACATTAATTTCAGCATTGGTCTTATGACGGCGCAGACCGTCATCGGTGTTCCACTTCATCTGTCTCAGACTGTATGTGGGTGGGACGTTTACCGACGGACACGCGAGTGTGGGGGTTGACCGATACGATTATTCTAATAATTGAGATTTAATCTTTTTCAACCGACAAGTCGAAAACTTAATCGGTTAGAGATCGGTTTTTTACTGGTTTTTTGCTCCTTCGACTAGTTTGAACGACAAGACTTGTCGATGTTAGATGCGGTAACCAATCGACCAGTGTAACGACAACGGATCACAATAAGCTTCGGTTGACGTGCTGGGAGCTTTGAGTCCATTCCTCACACTCCAATGCAATCCACCGATATATAGATTAGGGTTTTTACTGGGTTTTGTTCTTTTGATTTTGGCTAGTTTGAACGACCACACTGGGACGGTGGCGGGTCCTGTAATCCAACGAGGTACTGTACTTGGAGGTCACGAATTGTGGATAGTTACAGCGATGGCTTGTGGATGGAGTATTCCCTTATGGGGACTAACGTCCGCATTTGTGAACAATATACGTTACGATATTAGACCAACCTTGTAACTAGATCAGTTCGTTATTGATTGGCGAAATTGTGGTTCGAACCCCACAGTATACTGTAGGTTCCTTGCAATTGTCATTGGCTGTTGGGCTATTAAATAGCAGTCCTAGTCCTGTCTAATAAACATGTCGGCCTTGGATAGTAATAAGAATACATCATGATGCCTCAATCACCTTACACTCATCTTTCACTCATTTCGACTTAAAATACCCCTCACGTGGTCGGCGTCTTAAATGTATTATATCAAAAGAAAATGTTGCGTCAGTACAGCACGTGTAACAGTCAAATACTACATGTCGTAGACCCTCGATCTTCGTGCCAAATAAAAGATTAGAATCTCGTGATGTGCACTGTGCTGTTTGGGGTTGGATAACTTGTAGGGCTTCGCCGTATGACCAGTTGGCTGTTTTAAGAGAACCATGGTTTTAGGAAATGCCCACAGTAAGATTTGTTTATTTTAAAACATTTGGTCATAATTTTAAATAGTTCCAATATTCACCAGCCGAATGCAGCACTTCCAAAACCAACGAGAGGAAAAAAATCTCCCGGGCAAGTCGGTGCTATCAGCTAGTATGGTAGCATTAACATTAACATATGGCTTGATGCGCGATTACTAATAGACTAGATGGCCCGGGTTCGCGATCACTATGTTCGGAACTAATCGACTTAAATCGACTTCGGTAGTCACTAGTCGATGATGAGAAGTAGTCGATGGGCATGCGCGGTGTCGGACGTGGCCAATCGGCGTGTGTCCGCGCGTCGTCCGCACGTTCCGGCAGTTGTTGATGACGATATGACTTCATTGCCGAATCGCACGTCCGCACGTCAGCACGTCCGAGCTCAGCTGATTTGGGTTTTGGGCTTCCAGATTTTTCTGTTGTTGCGAAAACGTGTGCGCCCTTGATTGCTCGGTTTGAACCTGTTGAACTCTATATTTTGGGTATAGCGAATCGTAGTTTCCTTCTTGCATTATTTTTATTTGATGAGGGAAATTATTCTAATTGACTTTGGGCAAATCTCAGTTTCGAAGACATGTATGTACGATTCAAATTGAAAACTGGAATTTAAAATCCATGGTAATATCGTCGATCTAATTAAAAGTTCTTTTATAGCCGGTAACAGAACCCTCCCCGGCATAAAGGGCTCCAGGATGGCGGTTCTTTACAGGAGGTCAGCCCTCTTGAGGGACCTCGTTTGAGGGTAGGAATACCTCTGAAGGGTCAGGATTACACTTAACATCCATGCGTTGCTCAGCACCTCCTTCCCGTACCTGTAAAACTGGACAGTATTCCATAACAGCGAATCTACTTCACTTTTTCACTTCCATCTATTCCCACCTGATTCCCCAAATTTTGGTATACCTCGGTCCGTTTGACTTTCTTTTATATTTCTTTCTTTCTTCTCTCTTGGAGGCTCTCAATCCTTCTAAGTTCTTAGTTGCTATTGGCTGTTGGGCTATTACTTAACAATTAATAATAATAATAATAATAATAATAATAATAAAAATCTTTATTGCAAGAGACAATATACATTGCATTGCAAGCGTCAAAACAGAACAATAGATTATGTTTTACACATTTTTCCACTACGATGACTGAACATCACTGCCAAAATTGTAATCGCGATAAACACCTGAAATTTAGTTTGCCCAGCGGCTCATCATGAATTCGTCGACTGAGTACAGGACTTTGGACACCAAGAGGCGTTTTAGTCGAGACTTGAATTGATTTTTGTTTTCGGAATTTTTGATATCTTCAGGGAGTTTATTGAGGAACTTAATACCAACCTGTGAAGATAAATTCTCAAACATCACAGTTCTGTTTTGTTGAGATCGGTATTTCTCTCTGCCTCTAGTATTGTAGTGGTGCACCATCGTTTTCAAGTTTGATTGATTCAACATTCTTGGTTGGCTTTGAAATATTATTAATGATTTTCCAAGCAGATTTTGAAAAATTTTGACAATTTTTTAGAGTACGATCGACATCATAAGCTTTCGCTCTAATTACTTTTCTATAAATTCTTTTATAATTTCTGTAAAAGGCTTTGAAGTTTTGATTTTGAGTTTGAATGTAAATAGAATGAAAGAATTTCAATTTTTCTCGAGATATACGAATACCACGAGTAACCCAGGAAATTGATTGGACTGGTGGTTTGATTTTGTATTTTTTAAACGGACAGGAACTATTTAAATGAAATATTAAGCAATTCTCAAAAGCCTGGAACATGTTATCTACATGAGCAAAATTGTCGAGGAACGTCCATGATTGTTCCTGTAAAGCATTGTTTAGTATAGAAATGTTTCTAGGTTTGATGACTCTATTTAATTTGAAAGAGGGGGCTATCTTTTCCGGCAAGTGACCAGGGACAACTAACTCCTGAGCAAAGTGATCAGAAATGGCTGCGTTTACCACTGAGGTTTTGGAATTTGGAATGTTTGTAACTACATTGTCGATGGCCGTTCTCGACGTCGCTGATACTCTAGTTGGCGTATTCACGGACCAAATTAGATTGAATGTGTCCAGAATATCCCGTAACCGCTGGGTTTTGTGGTTGGTGTGGTTCAGAACATCAATGTTAAAATCTCCCATTAATATAAATGTCTTTTTACTTTCATATAAAAACTTCAAAAGATGTTCCAATTTTTCAAAAAAAGAATCAACACACCCACTAGGGGATCTGTACAGACAGAATTAATTCTGTCTAAGTAACACACTCATCTGCCATTTATACTTGGCTGAAAATACCTACCTGGGTAGGTCGCCATGTCATGTAATGTATATGTATGTATCCTTGGTCACTTACCTATCCTTCCCTCCATCTCTTTCTGTCTCATTCCATCCTAACATAATCGTCGTTATGGTAAAGGTCGACTGGGGGATGACTTCAAGGAGCCAAGTCTTTTCAGGTATTTCATCTTAGTTCGGTTAAGGCCTACCTTAGTACCTACTTTTCAACTTTGCAAATCAAACTTGTGTTCCCTCTAGTACCTTTCAACTCTGCAAATCTAACTTGTGTTCTCTCTACCTAAGTACCTTTCAACTCTACAAATCTAACTTGTGTTCCCTCTGTTCCAGGCGGGGCCATGGTGAAGGTCCAGGACGACGAGCCGCGGACGGGCCAGACCCCGGACCGCCCCCAGGGGCCGCAGGGGCAGGGGCAGGGGCAGACCCAGGGGCAGGGGCGCCGCAACTCCCACAACCACGGTCCCGGCAAGGTCCCGGCCGCCGGCACCTCCAACGTCGCCACTCCCCACTTCCACTACCACTGGTCCTACCCCAGCAGCGGCGCCCCTAGCCCCACCCCCGCCACCTTCCACTTCGGCCCCGGGTTCGAGCCGCAGACCTCCCCCCAGCAGCACGTCGTCTACTTCCACGTCAACCCCGGGGTGACAGTGAGCTTCCAGACCGGCGACAACGTCCAGGTGATAAAAGGTGAGTTGTTGTGTCTTTTGAAAGTAGTTGTTGGTGGTGGTGGATTTGTGTCTAGATTTTCATTTCTCCGGTTGTTTGTAATTGCTGAATAGTGAAAAAAAGTTTCACGACGTTTCGGGATCTGGAGTCTGCACCCGTCTTCAGGTGGATTCGTCGTTGGTGTTGGTGAATTTATGTATGGATTTTGATTTATGCGATTTGCAATTAATTACTGATTAGTGTAAACACGTTTCACGACGTTTCGGGATCTGGAATCTGGTCCCGTCTTCAGGTGGAAAAAGAACTTAGAACGTAACAATTTGGCTGTGTGTTACTAATCTTGTTATGTTTTAGGTTCTTTTCCACCCGAAAACGGGATCAGATTTCACATCACGAAACGTCGTGAAATTTGGTTTTTACTATTCAGTGATAGCAAATTTCCGCAAAATCAAAATCAAATCATGAGTATTGTGGATGCAGGATGTCTACCGTCCTCCAAATCCCCTAAGAGTCCTCTTTTTACCCGAAGTCCTCCAATTTTTCCAGCTATTGGAAAGTTGTGATTTTTAAAGTATGTTTTTTAGTCTTATGGGAATGTAGGCCTACCGCTATTAAACACGAATTTTTGTGCTATTAACTAACAAATTTTTGTCTACTGTCCTGACAGAACTCAAAAACGACGTCGTCGTTGAAACCAGGAGGCTTTAGTAAAAGCACAGATTGTTCTTTCATTCCTGGTAAAAATGAATTATGAGCGTTGCGATGTGTTTTGCATCTGATAAATCTTTAAGCTCGCATTTGAATAAGCCAATAAACAAAGAATATTTTTAGGGAAACATAGTTTTGGCCGCCGCATATGGAGTTTGCCATCTTGTAATTCGTTCCAAATTTTGGCTAGACAAGAGGCAGATTCGTATTCGGGGGGAGGTGTGGGGGTCGAAATACGATAAAAACGTAGTTTCCTCAACTTTTACGTGAAATGATTCATAAACTTAAGAGATAGATTTTATAACCATAAGCCTAGACTAAATATGGTTTCTGTAAAAGTTTGCTTTACAACTGTGGGTTTTGTTCACAACGCAACAGAGAGCAATAAGACCAAACAGTTTTGTCTTTATTCAGACCAAATTCCCTCAACAATTGAGTTTTTTTTTTCCAATCGAAGGCTCTGAGACTATTTCATTGCTTAACTGGAAAAACCCATCTCTTATTCATCACAGAATCATTATTATGACTTTATAATTGAATACTTGATGTTATTTTATCGTGGGTAAAACCATAGTCATCTCATTAACAGCATAATATATGTGATGTATGCGGCTTGAGATACCGTGGATCGACTATTACCTAAGGACTCTCGCCAAAAATTCATTTTGCTTCTTGTATCATGGTGTCGGAAAACAAGCAATTCAGTTGATGGAATAACAATCCGTTCAGCAAACCTTTCATCTTAATTGCTCATATTATTAGATTATTATTTTTTAATCCCCGGGTATAATTGCTTTTATTGTTGTCAAAACAGCTCAATGATCCTGTCGAGCCTGAGGGTTTGTCTACAAATGTTAATTAAAATTTACATATAACTTTTTTTTGACATGGTATGATTTTATATTATAGAATATGTATTATTCATTTGAGAATTTTGTAGAGTGTAGAATGTGCTAGAATGTTCTGTATGTGTAAACATTTGTTTGGACAGATGAATAATTATTATTCATCTGTTGCTCATTATGATTAAGCCAGACCGTAAAATACAGCGCAATGGAATACAGAGCGCCAACCGAATGAAGTTAATTTACACAATTCACCTTCCTTCTTAATTTTCACAATGTATTCAGTTATTTCTATGTGAACTGGTATTTTCGAAAACTCTTTTGAAAATCTAGAATATTTGTTGCTTGTAAATATATTTTAGCCAAAATATAGCGCCTAACCCACTCGTCAGCAAACTAAGAAATTCTAATTCTCTTAGAAATGCCATTGCGTTAACTACTACGAAAGTAAATCAAACCGTAAGAAAACAAAATGTTTGACGGATTTCTTTCCACACACAAAAATTCTTCTGCATTGAATACTACTGAATACTCTGCTGAATATTATGTTCATCCAAAAGACCATCCTCAAAACTATATACCGGTTATTAATTGGCAAACAGTTTGTTCGGATCCCACGTTTACTGTAGATATCTTAGATGCCATTGGCTGTTGGGCTATTAATTAACAGTCCTGTCTAAGGGTAATGCCACCGACAGCGACAGGACACAACTGTGGGTTTTGTTCATAACGCAACAGAGAGCGACACTAAACAGTTTTGTCTTTATTCTGACCAAATTCCTTCAACAATTGAGTTTTTTTCCAATCGAAGGAAGACTGACTATAGCGGTTTTCGCCACAACTGTTGCACGTTTTTTTCTGCCTGTGAAGCAGAATCAAATGATGTAAATGGAGGGGGACCAAACGCGGCGGGTGAAAACCTCTAAAAACTGCTCAACAGCAGCGGGAAAACCCGCCCAGAGTGACATTACCATAAGGTCGTTGTCTTTGAAGGAGCATGAGCGATGATAAGGTGTAAGGACTTGGCAACTTGGTAGACCACAAGATCGCGCCACAATCATCATAGCTTTCATTGCTTTCACTCACATTCGCCTAAAAATACCCCTCACCCCTCACTGTTTGTCGTGATAATAAAATAACTCAAGTACCACTCGACAAAATCGTCTGAAGCAGGATTACACCATGTCTCTGTAGGGACCAGTGTTACCAGATTCAAAAACCCCTTTTACCGTACCAAACTAAATAAATTACCGTAAATATTCAAAAATTATAGTAGCCTTCCAATAAACTTCGTACATTTGGCATAATTTGACCAAATACATGTAAAAATCACGCAAAGGCATTCAAGAACACCCTGTAATACTGTAGAAAAAATTTAACACTAAATAATTTAGGTTATTCTAAAAAAGGTGAAAATAAAGTATATAATACACGATTCAAAACATCATCAAACTATAGTACCAGAGATAATTTTGATCTTAACACACTCGAAAATTTTATTTTTGTAATTTTAGCCTTCGGATACCAATAAATACTGAAACGTGGTGTAAATACCTGTTTTAATGGTATTTCAATATTAGACTTATTGTTACTATTTTCGACTTCTACATCTTCAGGTTTACAAGTATGGTTGTTATGTTGTCATCTTCAGAAGGTGAAGATTGTCGTCAATTGTTTAAAGAAATACACATATTAGTCTAAACTCTGATACCGCCAAGATCCCGTCACCCTTTATTAAAATAGGCCTAGTTCGTTTCGTGTTAAGTGTAATGTGTATCCGTCGTGTCCGTGTAGTATGTGTATGTACAAAAAATTGACGACAGTCCTCAACCACTGAAGATGACAATATAACAACTATACTTGTAAGCCTGAAGATGACTTCACATAGAATTCGAAACGTCTACCATTGGATTACCATTATTAAAGCATGTAGTTACACAACTTTTTAGTCAAAATTGTCGTATAATTATGCTAATTATCGTACGTCTGGGGACACTGGGACCAGGAAGCAGCGGCGGTGACGTGGTGACGCGGTCCAGCGGTCCAGCTGGTAATCAGTTTACAGGGTGTGGGAGTACTGAGTCACCGGCCCCGGGCCCGCTCATGGCCGTGTCGCTCCAGCGATGCTACACTGGCGCACCGAAATTGCGCCGCATACCAAACTGACGAAAAAGGTTTACTAATCCCTAACCGATATTGCGCCGTGAGGGTGGCAGGTACTTGTAGACTGCAACACTACGCAATGACTCAAGAATGTTACCCTCACCCCCCCCCCTCCCAGTTGACGAACCACAAAATATTTGTACTTCACAAATGATTTGTCAGTTTTGCATGACACCTAGCGATAGCTCCATTCACGAGCAAGTGAACCATTATAGTTATTTAGAATTAGTTGTTTATTGTTTGCGATCATTAAAAAAATAGATCTATAATATCGATGCCCTTCAGAAAAAATGTTATGAGTTGCTATATTCCAGCACCATATAAAATAAATAGAACGGTTTAGTTGATAAATTAATAAATTGCCGGAAATAGAAATCAAACGGCTCGGCGGTTAATCAAGTGAAATCAAGTGTTAGTACGTTGGTTTAACGTAAAAACCTTGCACTTTTTGATACAACTTATAGCCACTTGGCAGGTGTAAAGAAGATACCAGTAGAAGTATTTTTGTCCGAAGAACAAATCTTGAATTCTTGTAGAACACCTCCAAATCAGCGATTAAAGTAAGCCATCTGTATGAATTTCCAGATTTAGCCTGACTCCGTTCCTCACTCGCCACTTCCCTCCAAGGGGCGATAATGAAGGGTTTTGAGGAATCCCTTGTTCCGACTTCGAAGGCGAGGTGAGGAGTCAGTGCTTGCCTCCCTCATGTGTTTCTAGGAAGAGCTGCGGCGCAATATCGGTCTCCCCTGGGACAAGATTTATGAGTCACGGCGCAATTTCGGTGTCTACCTGGATTTTGCGGCGCAATTTCGGTGCGCCCGATTTTTTCTTGGGAGGGGGCTGGAACTACCGGGGGGTCTGGAGGACCTCCCCCGGGAAACTTTAGAAAATTAGAACCGTGAACTCGCATGTTTAGGAAATCCAGAGACAAAACAAACAGAGAAGAACTCTAAAAATCCTAATTAATTAAGGCTGTCATCTGATCGGAATCCGGCAAATATACGGAAGGTTCTTGGTTACTAAATAATAAAGAGAGTCAAATCATCAAAAATGTATTGATACATCTTAAATACTGGACTACTATTAAGAAAAATAGTGCTGTTACAAGTAGAAATAAAATATTGTAAAGTTGACAATACACACAGGCCTACACATTACATTCTATAATATTGTTTAAGGTATAAAAAAAGTTATTTTTACTCATCAATTTACAGGTGAGTCGTCTGTTCAGTGGCACGACAGTATCTATTTTTATCCGAATAGATAAGCCACAAAACCAATGAAAACCATCCATCTGAGTCGGGCTCGCGATAAGAGTTTATTCATCCATCCACTGTTGGATAGTTCTTCCCATCTCCGCACACGGCGCGGGCCAATCCGCTCCCCACCCCAATACCAATGAATTCATTGCCAATACCCAGGAAAAACATCGGATAATCATCCATGAAAACTATCGGATGAAAGAAAAACCATCGGGTGATTGAAATCAGTCGTTTGTACCATCACTAATGCTAAAGCCAACTGCGGCCCAGCGCTCGGCGCTCGTTGTGCAACTGACCCGATTATGCGTTCCCACCAGAGTCACGGCCGCAGCGGTGACGTCAGCCGACGGGGGTAGTCTGGAAGACCAGGGACAAAGCGCGCTTCTTGTGGGAGAAATTTGCTCGTGATACGTTAGACACCGCTATCGTATACGTACTCGTATATCAGTTAGTTTCGATGCAATCACCTCCACACATTTTTCCAGCATGTAATAAAATATTTTAATTTTTATGCAGACATTTGCCATCACTGATTAGTAAAACAAGTTTTATCACGTTTCGGAATCTGGAATCTGATCCCGTCTTCAGGTGGAAAAAACCTAGAACATAACAAGATTAGTAACATACAGCCAACATAGCCTGGACAAAAAACTTAGCTAAAACAGAGAACTGTAAAATTAGTCATAAAAACACTGTGCTGAAAAGAAAACAAGAATGCAAATAACACAGAAATCATAAGAGTCACAAGTGTCAAGAGTGTACAGAAGAGAGTATGTCCACACCCAATCAGCAGAGCTAAGATTGGTGAGAGGAGAGGAAAGGCAAAAATCGAAACCAAATATAATAAAATCACCCTCACATCACCGATGTACCGATCATATCTAATAATGTTGTTACTTATTATGTAATATTTTTTGCAATCGGTTTTATATATTTTATATTTTCTTTGCACTTAGTTACATCACTTATTTATATTGTTTATATCGTAATGGTTGTCCGTTGGTATTAAATAAATAAAATAAATAAATAGATGTTGGAAGTACGAATTGGACTTGACATTTTCTTGCACTGAAGTCAGGGGTTTGTTGTTTGTTCGTAGTGTCGCATAGACCCCATGGACACGGTTTTTGAAAGGAGAATACAAAGTTGTGCATCTTGGCAATTAAATTTTTTTCCGAGTGTGATCGGAATAGCCCTATGATGACACGGGAGAGTTAACTGCGAATTGACTATTCTTAGAAGCAATGTGAAGTAAGTTTATCCCTAACGATAGTGTTACCAAATATGTGTACAGAATACTGCACGTCGGGCTTGGAAAGTTTTAGGGGTTTTATCTTCACATAATCTAGTTCACTATCAGAGGTAGGCATAATCTCATCTTAAACGTAGTCGAATTAGCTGTGAATTGTTCAATTTCTAATGTTAAATTTACCTGGAGCACCGTTAATACTGACGAAATATGCCATTATAATTGACAACGAGACGTTTACAGCCATTCCACAATAGATGAGCCTCAGAGGAGAGAGATTGAAATCGGGTTTTTTTCTGATTATTTTAGTGAAAACTTCCTCAGAAATAGTAATTCTGTCTCAATCCATGTAGGAAAACTGTTAACATTACACTTTTAATGATTTTTTAGTCCTCAAACTTAAACACGACCATTAAACATTCATTTTTGTTTGTTTTCGTTCATCTGTCACTGATTTTTGAGCCTAAATCGAGTTATTTTTAATAATAACAATTTTGTTAATAATGTGAGCATATTGCATAAACTTTAACAAAAAATACTCACAAATAAGTTCTTAATTCGGTATGTATTAATGAAATACAAATACATATTTGTTATAACATGAAAATTTCTTGATTTAAAACCTCCATTTACACGAGTCCCGTACGGAACCTTTACATGTCCCATACGGAACCAGAAAACTTCAGTATAATACTGAAGTAACCATTGATAAACACTAACAGATAGCATTGTCTTTCATTGCTCTGAATATTTTAAAACCCAAACCTCTTTTACAAATGGAATAAAAGATTTTTCCAAAACTATGATGAAACGTAATTTTGTGATGTCCTGTACGGAACCAGCCAATTGTTAATTTTTTCAAGATAAATAAAGTGTTTGCAAAGTTTCAAAACATATTAACATCTAAATTGACCAATCGATAGACAAGTAGAAGTACATATTATCCTGTAAAACCAGTTTAAATATTTTTAAGGTCTATAAACTAGCTGTAAACATGGTCTAACTGTCCCGTACAAAACTTGGAATGGCTGTTTAGCGATTGTCGCTGCAGCAGCAGCAGCAGCAGCGACAATCTGTGTAGCAGCTAAACTTAACATTAGTCTTGAGGCTGGACTCGCCACAATAATTGGCTCGGACTATGTCTGGAGTATATTACGTGGCCAACAGCCACGTAAACGTCCACGGACAGCCACGGACGTTATGTCTGGAGTATAGTCCGAGCCAATTATTGTGGCGAGTCCAGCCTCAAGACTACGTTAATTGTGAGGTCTCGTTAAGTTTAGCTGCTACACAGATTGTCGCTGCTGCTGCTGCTGCAGTGATTGTCGCTGTCGCTGCTGCAGTGATTGTCGACGTCGCTGCTGCAGTGATTGTCGCTGTAGCGGCTGCAGTGATTGTCGCTGTTGCTACTGCAGTGAATGTCGCTGTGAGAGTAATATCACGTCTTGCACCGAGCTGCTTTCTAGTGTTAGAGTAAAACAAGTTTTGTCGTCAAACAAAAATGTGTTTTTACACTGTATAGTAATGTGAGGTCTGCTGGTGACTGATAACAATTTATAAAGTATATTCGCTACTAATTAACCTATAACATGTTATGTATGAAAAATTTGTTATATCTAACAAAATTTGTTATATTTAACATTTTTTTATCTTTTTTAGTATACGGTAAAAATATACCGATACAGCTCCCGATTTCTATACATATTACTAATTATTAAAAATCAACATTGGTGATGTATCCTAGCTGCAGTGATTGTCGCTGTTGTTGTTGCTGCTGCAACAACAACAATGCGACAATCACTGCAGCAGCAGTGATTGTCGCCGTCGCTGCTGACGTGATTGTCGCTGTTACTGTCGCTGCTGCAGTGATTGTCGCTGTTACTGCTGCTGCTGCAGTGATTGTCGCTGTTACTGCTGCTGCTGCAGTGATTGTCGCTGTTACTGTCGCTGCTATAGTGATTGTCGCTGTTGCTGCTGCAGTGATTGTCGCTGTTAATGCTGCAGTGATTGTCGCTGTTAATGCTGCAGTGATTGTCGCTGTTGCTGCTGCAGTGATTGTCGCTGTTACTGCTGCTGCTGCAGTGATTGTCGCTGTTACTGTCGCTGCTGCAGTGATTGTCGCTGTTACTGTCGCTGCTATAGTGATTGTCGCTGTCGCTGCTGCAGTGTTTGTCGCTGTTACTGCTGCTGCAGTGATTGTCGCTGTTACTGTCGCTGCTGCAGTGATTGTCGCTGTTACTGCTGCTGCAGTGATTGTCGCTGTTAATGCTGCAGTGATTGTCGCAGCACGGTCGCGGACGGTACGGCACAAGGTCGATGGCTCTGCGATTGTCTCATGTAGCCAATTACCTAATTACTAACTTCCGCCTCCGCCACGGCCGCATTGTCTGAGATAACGTCGGTCCTCCGCTCGCCCGACGCAGCTACAGGTCGCGACAATAGACGTGGCTCAGTCTGCCATAATTTTAATTTAATGCAGACGCCTGGGTCATGTTATTTGACCTGTACAATAGATCACGATTAACTCCACCGCTCGCGGTAAAATTATAGTTCTGCCACAATTTAACTTAGCCTAATCACTATGTGTGGTAAGGAAAGTAACGAGTTGAGAGAGAGGCTGAGAAAACTTTTTAGGGTAGGTCAATTTATGGTTCATGATTTTGCTTGACATAATCGGGATGAGTTCCGTTTGCTACGATATTTTACAACAACCTTATCATTGACGTCAATATCGAAGCACCACTCCCTGTCTATTCGCAGCGATAGAAAATATAATGTCTTATGATTTTTTGGCGATTTCGTTTTTTGTGTGCGAGTTATGTATCGGTAGTAGCTCTTGGTTTGAATAGTAAGTTATTAAACTTTGCATATGGTTTTAACTGAATACTCAAAAAGTTGGTTGCCGTGGTGGAAACACGAAATGAAACAGTCCGTGTTTTTCGCCTGACGCTCCCGACGAATTCATCACTTTCAAAACAGTCTGGTTTTGATGCTGACTGACTTTGACATTTTCGGTATTTTAAACTGACCGGATTTGTCGTTGTCAGACTTTGTTAGCTCCCGTCCGTTTCCACCGATGTTTGATGTTTACAGCGGCGGCGACGTGCAGCGAAGGCCGCGCGGTGACGCGACCGCGGCCTTGTGCAGTCTGCGGCCAGCTGCGACCGCGGCCAATGGGCTGATTTACTTTTTGACATCTGGACAGAACGGCTCGCCGCGGCCCCAGCGGCTGCATCGCGGGTCAGACTGATTGACCCCACTGTCCCGGCGACTGTGCCAGACTCCTCCGGATACTTCGGGACTACAACCTAGTCCGGATCATAACAGGCCTACCTGTTTTGTCAATTTGTTGTCTGAATTGTGAATCCGTATCAAAAACTGATGTAAACTATTGGGATTATTGTATATACTTAGGTGTTTCTTATCTACAGTAAATTCTCAAGCCTCTAAGCTGGACACGGGTTCAGACGACGGCAGTTCGTGTTTCGAATGTCCGAGTCTGGTCGTTTGGGAGTATAACGAGCACCCAGCTGATGGTTCGCACTACAGTTTTTTTTCTTAAATGTGTAACTCGATCAGCTGACTGAATACTGTACGTCAAATTGATTCGAGGGAGGCCATCGTGTCCAACACGAAAGACCGTTTTTTTGTGGAAGCCTTTTAGGAAGGTAACTTAAAAATGATTACGAGACGTAGCTTTTGCTTACGAAAAGATTGTTTGATTATTATGTTTTGTGCGCAAACGAACCAAACACGGAGCTCTCACTCAAGCTGATAATAGGCTAGAATATAACAATTTATCATAAAGAACTTAGTTGCCAACAAAAGAGCTGGGCACAGTTAAAAACTATTCAGGTGTTGGTGACTGAATTGACAGAATAAGATCTTAACCTCCAAAGCTTGACGAAGTTACACTTGATTTTCATGTAGGTCTTGAGGCTGTGACCCACTATCCGTCTGAACTCCGTACAAGATATCACACCGCTTCTTATGAAAGATGGTGCATTAATTTATTTATTTTAACTGATGTCTCAGTACTACTCACATGTCTTTGGCCCTTTTAGAACTTACTCCCCAATTAAACCAATTTTTGATTTTACACAGATAACCGCTGGGACGCGCCTCAAGAACCAATCCTAAGTTCTCTTCTGAAGACCGCTGCTCGAGACCAAACCCAAGTACTCTACTAAAGACCGCGCCTCAAGAACCAAGCCCAAGCTCTCGACTGACTCGCTGCCAGTCTGCACCGCCCCTGACACCCCGACAGCCTGTCCGCCCTCCACTACTTCTCTGTTAGGAATGACAACATAATTTCGATTAATATCGTAAATATCGATATTCTAGTTCCGATATATCGGAAAAAGTAGATCGATACATTGGTCCCGATACTATCGGCTTATCGATATTTCTTTTCCGATTTGAAGGCGCTATTATTATTAGCCAGCAGCCCATGCTGTCGTTACGGGGTGCTCTGCGGGTTGCATCGTTTCAGTCCCACATTCGTGAGCTCACTACAGTGGTAAGATTTTGAAAAACCTATTTCTGATTCCTCGTCGAACTTGCAAAATTGTGTTCTTTTTCCTCAGAAATATAGTTTTTTCGATCCTCGGAAATATCGATATTTTGCTCCCGATACATCGTACGTATCGATATTAATGGTTTCGATATATCGAAAAGCGATATATCAATGTTATAAAATAATCACCATCCGTACGTGCAGGCTGCATATCGAGTGCACCGCAGCGGCCGGCGTTATGAAACGGAGAGAGGTGAGAGGGAGTCGAAGAAACATCAATAACGGCGCGAAAGGCGCTTGCATAAGTCCGGCGTCTTCCTTATCGCCCGTTTTGTCCCAAATTGCAGAGTCCGCGGACAAAACACGTGTTTCACACTCGCCGCCGTTATTAGAATGGCGTAATTAGTTTTTTCTGCGGTGAAAGCTGACGATTCGGCTCAATGAGGTTTGGCGCGACTGTCTGCGAGGTTTTGTGTCCTGTGTGCATGCGATTGGATTGTTTTGTTTTTGAGCGGAAGTTGGAAAAAGTAAGGGTGTTTTGTTGTTTTGTTATTTTTACAACTGATGAAATTTGTATTTCTCACCGCACTACGACGGATTCACCGGTTTTACAAACGTCGTTTGGTGGCCGAACCAGGTCTTTTCCGCCAGAGGGCCGAAAGTCAGTTGATGATTTATTTACTTGAAACAACGTGGAGAACATCACAAAATTATACGGTATTCAATTGGTTCCAAAGACACGATAGCTGCGATCATATGATATTCATATAGCTGTGTTTTGCTGAAACTATGACTAGGAAGTTGTATCATAGCTCATACTCATAACCTTAAAGTTTAATTTTCAAGTGGATCAAATAAATAATTAGATTTTTAATGTTATATAGGGAGAATTTCAATGTGTAGTGTGGCGAAAAATAGCGTTCACACCTCGGCCAAAAGAGTTTTGCAGCTCTTGATCGTTCCAAATTGTCGACTTCCTCTTGAATTTGAAATAAGATCTCGAGCAATCTCACTTTCGGCCCTTGTTGAGAAATATACTATTTAATTTACATTTTTTTCTGTTTTAAGTTTAACATTTGGCGTTATGTTCGCATTAAGTGGTCTTTTGAACAATAAATTTTATTTAAACTGCCTAAAAGAGTTTCGTTTAATTTGGGTTACATAGTTACATTTGGGTTTGCTGTTAAAAAGTGCAAAAATATGATATATTTTACCTGTTTATTTTTTTCTGTCCTTGGCTTGTTCAGTGGCCTGTTCAATGGCTTATTCTACATTGTTCCAATAACGCTGGTAATAAACTGTCGTAGTTTACCTTACATTGTGCATCACAGAAATATAACACATTTTACGATGTGTTTCCTAGTGCTAGGGAAAGGTAGACTACTGTATTAATTTTAACTTAATATCATCATAAAAGCACATGTCTGTCAAACCAGTTCACCGTTTGACATTTATTTCTAAAATTTTATGGTACGGTACATTATAAATGTTAGTTATGTGAATTGTTATCGGTACGTAAAAGGATGAGCAGCACTTGAAAGGTTATTTCCTTTCCTTTATAAGGAATATAAGGAAAATCCTTACAAATTATTCATGCCTAAATTTCTAATAAACTGTCTTTTTATAGCATTTCTAAAACTAAATCTTGCTGCCGCATCGACCGATAAAAGTCACCCTAAGTTGGATGTGTTTACTGGTGGCATGGTAATAATGTTTATGGGAGAATGTTTCGGCCCTCTTTACAAAGTTGTAGTTTACCTTCAGCCTAAAAGGTCTTTGTGGACAAAGAATCTTTGACGGATTAAGATTATTACATAATGTACTTACATTTTTGAAACGTTAATTGAGCAACCCTGAGACTATAAATAAATGCTAATGTCAATAGTTGTGAGTGTTACATATATATGCCACTGTGGTGCATCGCTTTTAGAAGTGGCAGCGGTAGTGAAGTGTGCCACTTAAAGTAGCAGTTACAGTAGGGCCTATACCAGGCCGCAGCGGCGGTAGTGTATTGTGCTACTTTCAGCAGCAGTTGCTATACGCCCCGTCGCAGCAGCAGTGGTGCACCACTCACAAGCGGAGGTATCGCCACAGCAGCGGTGGTGCACCACTTGCAGGCGGAGGTATCGCCCCAGCAGCGGTGGTGCACCACTTGCAGGCGGAGGTATCGCCCCAGCAGCGGTGGTGCACCACTTGCAGGCGGAGGTATCGCCCCAGCAGCGGTGGTGCACCACTTGCAGGCGGAGGTATCGCCGTGTCGAAACAGCTTGGAAATCCCGTTGATGGAGTTTCCCAACGCCCGGCGGGTCACGTACCGGCCTTGCGATCGCTCCAGTCCCCGGCTCCGTCGCAACTTCAGTTAATCCCAGATCTAGCCTTTTTTTCTGTTTTCGGCTCCCGCTTCGTTTAGATTTTAGTTCCCGGTACCATCTAAATTGTTTTCTAATTTCAAGTTTACACTCTGCTTTCATATTCTGTCTCTGCTCTCGTTTTAATTTTAGGTTATTAACTCCCGCTCTTGCTCTATCAATATTCCGTGTTTTTGTTCCCTCCTGTTTCAACTTTTGCTACCACTAGCTGCCATCACTTTACTCTTTTTCTGTCTAGTGTCACAATCTAAGGTTTATGCTTCCTACGTTTGTATTCCCTCATTTTTCCTGATCAAGTTCACATTTCAGTTTTAAAATCGTGTTCTTTTAAATGTCCTCCAGTTAAGCTTTTTCCTCCATAACCCGTATTCTTTACAATTTAGCTCCTTTTCAGACAGAGTCTCAATCTTCCTTCAGTTTAGCATCAGCATTTCTCCAACAGCTACTATAACCTATTTCACCTACATGCAATTTTATATTACTGAGGGTGAGAATATGTGTGATATTCTTAAAATTGAATCTAAGTCAAGTAGGGGACTATTTTAAGAAGAACAACGTGACAACATTCATGCAACTTTCGAATAGAATGGCGACACGGCGCTGTTAATTTAGCGTGAAATGAGTATGTTTTACTTCGCACAAATGCACTGATAAGTGTGACATGGCTGTTGCTGGTTGTTATAAATCCGTTGGTTGATGTGATAGAATTTAAACTCACCAGTAAATATTTTGCATACGAGCATGGCATGGGGTGGCAGAACTTTATCAGGTATAGAATATGTACATCGGAGCATAGGTAGGTATAGTGGCCAGGCGATATCAAAAAGCATTGATCTTGATCGTCTCGAAGTTAAATTGGAATTGAGAAGCTGAAGCAAAGAAAGCTGGAATCCTCTTCTATCAGGCTTTTGAGTGTTTACAGTATTGAAAATCAATCGAATTTCAACCAAAAGTCGAAACAGTTTATGCCATTTAATTTCAAGACGATTTTTTTCATGAGGGGCGATGGTTTGATTCCGAGGACTCGAAAGGGTGGGGACATGATGAAGAGATTGTACAAGTGATTTCCCACAAAGAAAATGTAAACTTTAATTCAATATTTATACCACATAATTTCAGTGATAGACTAAGAAATGAGGCACGACGGTTGAATTTTACGATTCAAAGTGTGGGAACTTGACGAGGAGATTGATTGAGCAAGTGACGTCTCAGCGACTGTATGTCAGGCCTGGCTGGACTTGGCCAGTCGCAATAAGGATGTGCGCCTGTAATCGCTCACTTATCGCTAATCTGCGGCCTCCTCCTCCCGCCGAGCCTCGGCCCGGGCACCTGGACTGAGCCGGCCAATAGGAGATCGAGGAGAATGAAATAAAACGTAAGTGGCCAATAGGAAGTGAAGGCGAATTTAATAAAGAGAAATTAGCCAATAGGAAATCGAGGGGAATCAAATGAAAGAGTGGCCAATGGGAAATCAATGCGAATCAAATAAAAAGAAAGTGGCCAATAGGAAATCAATGCCAATAAAAAGAAATAAAGTGGCCAATAGGAAATCAAGACGAATCATATAGTGAAAAAGGCCATATAGGAAATCAAGGAAAATTAAAGAAAGTGGCAAATAGGAAATAAATCTGAATCAAATGAAAAGAAAGTGCTAATAGAAAATCATTGAAAATTAAATACAGTAAACTCCCGATTATCCGCGGAATTGAGTGGCGCGACTACCGCGGATAACGAAAATCGCGGATAGTCCGCAAGTGTTGAAAATGGGAGGGAATAAAAAGAAAAACAATTTCAACATTAAAAATCTATTTATTTAATACAGTCAGGGGCGAACTCAGAATTAATTTCGGGGGGGGGGGATATCCTATAATGTCGCGGTAGGCGAGTATCGCGTCACAGTATGGACGTCGCGGTAAACGAATATCGTCGTCGTGGTAGACAAATATCATTGTCGCGGTACACACATATTGTTGTCACATCGGCGTCGCAGTAGACGAAAATCGTCGTCATGGTAGAAGGATATCGTTGTCACGGTAGACGAGTATCGTCGCCGCGGTAGAAAAAATATCGTCGTCGGGTTATACGAATATGGACGTCGCGGTAGGCAAAGTTCGTCGATGCGCTAGACGAGTATCGTCGTTGTGGTAGACGCCGCGGTAGACAAATATGGTCGTTGCGGTTGATGAATATAATTGTAGCAAAAGATAAATTGTTGTCACATCGCAGTTTACAAAAATCGTCTTCGCGTTGCAGTAGACTATCATTTTCTTCGGCGTTACGGTAGACGGAGAAAGCCTGCGCGCGTTTTGTACTCAAAAAACTTGTCAGTTCAGCCTAATTATTTTATAAATACGTATTTTCTCGCTCTTCGTAGCACCCGCGGATAATCCGCACCGCGGATAAACCGCTCGCGGATAATCGGGAGTTTACTGTAAAAGAAAGTTTCTGGGAGATGTATTAGTCTACAGTCTCTTTGTATTACTTTACAGTTCACGATATTGTATACTTGACCTGCACACCGTGGGTCCCCCGGGCTTGAACCTCAATATTGGGGAAAAATGGTGAGGTATTGAGGAACGAGGAAGTAGTATAAAGGGGTAGAGAAGTAAAAAAGAGGGGGTGGTAGGTTTAAGATAAAATAAATAGCGAGGAATCCCCAAAATAAAGCACGGAAAAATGGAAGGTTAGACAGGTTGAATTGTAAAAAAAAGATATGTCGAAAGATGTAGGAACTTGGGGAAAGGGAAAGATGGAAATGAAAAAAATATATGTGTATTAGTAGTTAGTTGTATATCAGATTTGTGACTTAAGAGAGTGGCAATGAAAGAATCAAGTAGTTATACTAGGAGATGTCAAAAGGTTCTTCGTGATGCTTGGATGCTTATTTGCTTAATGGTTAATGAAAACTCGCAAAAGTATTTGAGCTTTAGATGTAGCTTTTATTGGGTTGTGCTTTAATGTTCCTAAATTTCAAAAGGTTTACGTTACCTAAGTTTGGACCGTTCCATTTCAAAATATTTTAAAAATGTAGGCTAAAATATTAATACAAGCATTAAGATAAAAACATAGGGAGATTTGTTCAGGCAAATTAACAGTAAACATCCATGTGTACGAACTAATTAAAATTTTGTTGGGATGTTTCATGGGTTAATGATGATTTGTATAACCGAAATGCAAGTAGTCAAAATTTAAGAAAAAATAAGTAAGCTTAGCAAATATTTTTAGGTTCAGAGTTTGTTGATGAGAGTTGTTGCAAGTATGCAATTAAAAAGGGAAAATATTTCTTCGTAAAGCATAAAATAAATTGTTAACATAGATCACTTTTAATTTTAAGTAAGTTAGAGGAAGTCAAAGAAAATAGGATAGAATTTGATACGTTTACTCAAATCCTTTCACTTAGCTCATCAACACAACAAAAGATGTCCTCGATTGTATCCATTGCAATGCGCTTGTTCATCTTTCTTTGTTCAAAAGGTGAATGACCTTAACGCTATTTGCTGATTAATTATTTGCTTAATACTGTTTTCATCTCTTGTAGTAAGTGTAAAACCTTCTTCAATAAAATGCGTCTTTATATTAGTATTATTATGTATGTTGAACACCTTTTAGCGAATTTCCCCTATAGGGAAGAAGCTGTTACCGTAGTACTCATGGTAAGACCTAAGCCCGAGACCATGATAACTTTTCGTTTTGGGGCCCCCCGAAGCAAAAAAACACTATTCTTTCATTTTCATAAATATATATATATATATATATATATATATATATATATATATATATATATATATATATATATATGTGTGTGTGTGTCTTTAAGCACGATAGCTCGCGTAAAAATGGCCCAATCTTAATGGACGAGTTCGTAATCCAGCCCAGTCGGATTACCGGAAGGGGGGGGTAAAGGGGGGTAAACCTCCCCAAAAATGGGGTTTTTGATTTTTTTTTACATAAAAAATTAAAATAATCAAATTTTTGTTGGCACCATTGAATTCAGCTCAAAAAACAAACAATTTAGTATTTTAATCACTACTCTAAGTCAATTCGTTTCCGATATTGAAAGTGGTAAACACAGTACGTTGTCCCAATGTTAACCTTATGGGAAATAAGTAAAATTCTATATCTCGCTTATTTCTCAACATATCCTGATAAAACTTGGTAAATGGCTTCTCCTAGTTCAGACCTACTAAATATTGAATTAAAACCACCCAGTTTTAATATACCGTTGTAGCAGCAAACCTGCATACTCATTCCCCATGTTATTCTTATGCTGGAGCTTACAAAAACATGTCAAATCTCGCTATGTTTGATTGAAATATGTTGTTTTGCACTGGAAATTCGCTGAGTATGCAGGTCTGCTGCAACGGGGGTATTTCTTAGTTCCGAGCATTCATTGTGTTGTTAAAGTTAAAAACAATCAACAGAATGTATCAAACGATGATGAGAAAAATAATCGATCGAACTCTATTTGGAAGTGTTAATGATGATAGCGTTCAGATCTGTCTACCGGGGAATCAGACAATCTTACACACCGAATTTGTATCTGGTAATGATTATGTTTCCAAAACTGAAACCAATTCTGAAAACTTGATTATCAGTGGGTTGACTTTCTCATAGCCCCTTCTGAGTACTCGCTAGTAGATCATTATGTAAAGTTTATTTTCACCACACTACGACGTAATCATCTGTTTTACAAACGTCATTTGGTGGCCGAAACCAGCTCTTTTCGGCCCTAGGGCCGAAGGTAAGCTGATCGTTTATTTGCCTGAAACAACGTGAGAACATCACATACAGTTCGCGCTTTATAACCCCGGCTATGGCAGAGTCAGCTGGTTGAAAGGCTAGGGGAGAGAGGGGTTTGTGAAAACATTTTCCTCCAGTCGCACTGTTTGTCAAACGCAGTGTTTACCAAAATCATATGTTTGAAATATCATGTGATACAGTTAGTAGCGCAGTGGCACAGAGAAGGTAGACATCTCTACCTTCTCTGTGGTAGTGGCCATGGCCGGAGATATAATGCGCGAACTGTAATTATACGGCATTAAATGGTTCCTAAGACCGGATAGCTGCGATCATATGATTTTCATAGCTGTGTTTGCTTAAATCATGACCAAGAAGTTGTAACATCGCTCATAACCTCAAAGCTATGTTTTTAAGTGTGACTTTTAATGTTATATAGGGTCATGTTAATTGTGTATTATGGTGAAAAATGGCGTTCGCACTTCGGCCGAAAGGGTTTTGCAGCTCTCGATCGTTTCAAATTCTCGACTTTGTCTCGAATTCGTAATACGATCCCGAGCCTGACTAATGACTGGCAAAAGCATTTGAGATTCAGTTTTAGTTTTTACTGGGTTGTGGCTAAACTTCATTTTCGGCCTTTGTCGCGAAATATACTACGGTACTGTCTTGGTGAAGAAATCATATTATTATAGCACTATTCCAGCTACCACACTTAGGTTTGCGTGTGATTGCGAGTACGCGTGCGGGCGCCCGTATGGGGGTTTCTATCGCAGCTGTTCTACACTGGGTTTTAACACTCATAAACTCGACCCGATGACACAGGGCTTATCGGGAAAACTGTCGTTGAATGACTCAAAAATATTGTTGTTATCAAAGTTTTATGCTTTTAGAAACAGTACTGGAACTGGAAACAGCATACCTCGTGGAGAACACGATGGAGCTTGGGTGCTTGACAGACAGAAGCGGTCTGAATCACATATTCTGTTTGGGAGGACATCAATAACATAAATCATTGGAAGTTTCATTAATTTAACAAATGAACGTAGAACAAAAATCCGGATCAAAACTACTTTTGTTTGTGAAAACTCAAGCTTCAAAATTTTCCTCGTCAGGTATATTTGATTTTCTACCCTCCTCAGAACAGTTCCGAGAGATTTTTATTGGCGAGTCTTCATCCTGGATTTATATTGTTTTACCTTTTGTGTCGGGCAGCATATTTTAAATAATCCCAAACATTCTTTACTGTTTTACATATTTAATTTTTTGAACTATTCCCAGAACAGTACCTATAGAGTTTTTTATTGGCGAATCTTAATCCTGGATGAAATTCTTTCCTTTTGTGTCGGGCAGCATACTTTAAATAGCCTTTACCATAGTTAACTGGTTTTACATATTCCAAACCGTATGCAAAAATACATCACACCTGGTCACCTGACCCTTCAAAAATGCAAAATTTATTTCAGAAAACTTCTAAAGCGCGCATTTTCTTACCATGTGGTCCTTTCAACTTTCAACTACCATATGCTTCACACAGAGAATATTTTCAGAGTTTCCCATGATTATCTCAACTGCCAGTTACACACACAAGGGACAGTGTTTGTCGCAAGTCGTTCGTCTAGCCTCACCGTCAACGTCTAATCATTAGTGTTGACAAAACATTATCTCTCTCGCTGTCACACGCTGCTGTCAATGCACGCTGTCAACAGCCACTGTCAACGAGATTCGCTGGAAATGCAAACCATAACCTTTAATCGAGTCGAACGTTAAATTGGCTCAGATATTTAAATTTGTTTTTGCTAGTCTTTGAAAACCTGCGTTTGCGAGACAGGTGTCGAGGTGTTCCGATAATGGGAGGTCGGTAAAATGTAAGGAATCTTGTTACCCAAGAAGTTGGTATACCAGTTTTGTTAAGTGATCATAAAGCCATATACTTGAATCGAAGCACTGGTAATACCAGTATTGCTGTAAACTGGCCGCATATTAAAATGACTTTCAACGCACCAAGACCAAGTTTGGAGTCAGTTAAGAGTCGTTCCCTGCACCACTAACATTGATAGATTTTTCATTGACTTTCTTTTTTAATACGAGCTTGGCCATTTCAAGTATCAGTTATTCCAGAGCTCTCCCGTTACATTTAAGAAAATTAACAAATAAATGCCAGCTAGGTGTACTATATATACAATTGAACACAAATAAACATTTCCATGGTATTATAAAAAAACTCTCAAGAGCTGATGGTACAAAAGTTTATTGCTGTAGATTTTGCTCGAAAAAGAACTGTCCTGCCTGTTCAACTCCATCCGAAATCCGATATACTCATCCTAGGTGAATTTTGCCAACATCCAATTGAAAGAACAAATCACCATGTTAAAGATAACTTTATTAGCTGCAGTTGACAAGTTATCGGGAAATCCAGTCTTCTCTGATTCCATGGTCATAAAATACGAGATGGACCTACGGTCCTGTGTAGGTCTTTAACATCAATCTCTTCCATGATTGCCCATCCCCCCCAAGGCTCATGGCGCATCCCCCACAAAAAACAGCTAGCAGCCTCCCCCCCAAACTAAAGTCTACTAACTAAACTCGAAACTAGTATTATAGTGGAGGGAGTAATTACAATGAATTTCTGCGCAACATAATATAATGCTGAACATTGTCTTATGTTTTTCAACTACCGGAGCTTTTTACCAGAACACTTAATTTATATTAACAAATTTCATACCTGCGATTGATAATCAAAGTAGGCTTATTTTTAAAATATGAAATAATTCTCAAATATTTAGAGGGAGCTGAGGGGTTTACTTCAGACTGGCGCAATCTGAAAATAAAACTACCTGTTGCCGAAATTAGTGAACGCTTACCTTTCTATCATTCTATACTCACGGTTACAGAGAACACATTGTGCCAGACTACTGATTTTTCGTGAATATATTATTTTATTTCCTCTTATAATTTTTCCTCCCCCTCAAAAAGTTTAATTCCCCCCCAAATTGTAGCAAGTGCCGCAACTTGCGCTACCAACCCCCCCCCCCCCCCCCCCCCGTGGGCGGCCCTGATCTCCTCTAAACTTGGTGAATGAGTTGAAAACATGGTTGAATGTTGTGAAACTGCCACGAGGCTGCCACTTCCGTCCTGAGGAAGAGGAAGAGATAACGCCGCCCCCGTGGCTTATCAGCGGCTCTGGCAGCAGCTCTGCCGTATGACAATCATCGCCGAGCGTTTGCCTTGATAACACGGAGGCACGCCGCACGCGTGTGCTCGTACATGTGTGAGTGGATTTGCATTTGGCCGTGAATAGTCAATGCGCAGGCGCTATAATTGCTATAATATAGATGGTAACGTGTTGTGATGTTTGATGCCTGCCTATGTTGTCTATCACTATAGTTGTCTAGGTAGAATCTAGAAATTATAATTTGACTTAATAATCAAATTAGACGCGTCTAGATTCTAGAAAATACAATGGTTTATCCTCAGAATAAGGTGATTGTTCGGGGCCGTATCGAGGTATATAAACTCGTGACAAACAGCTTCCAAAAGTTGGCAATAGTGTTGCTATTTTAATTTGAACGTGCTTACTTTGTAATAATTTAATATTTGTTGTCTATTTTTATTACTGTATCCAAGAAACAAGAATTTTAACCAAAAGGGGGCCCTTTCAATAGATTTGCCTAAGTTATAGGGCTCTTAAAGTTATGGTTACGGCCTTACAATAGCAGTTTAAATGCCCTACAACCTTCATTTAGGAAACTAATTTTTCAGCCAAATTCACAATCTTATAAACTATAAACTGTTCTAGACTACGACAGCTTAAAGAGAGACACTGTCACTGTTACCAACAATTTATCCCGTCTTGTTACTGCCGCGTAATCGCTTACCAAGTTATATTGTGTGGTTTTTAAAAATATCCAGAAACGATCTTGCATTTTACCCGCCAACCCCATTAAAAATCCCCGATTTACCCGCTTTTCGGCAGTAGTTCCTGTAAAATCCCCCGCGAGTACCAAAAACCGGACAATGCCCCACCGCATGTTTTAAAAAATCACGAAATTCGGTTAGTTTCCTATGGGCTTTACCCAGTTTTATACAATCGGGATGTCGGGCAGATCCCTGCAGCTCAAGTCTAAAATCCCAGGTATTACTTGGGTTTGTAATCCCTTAAAATCCCCGAATGACCTTCACATAACCGAAAACCGAGCAAATAACCGGTTTCTGACGAGACTGCAACCAATGAAAACCATACCAAATACCACTTTCGTTCACAAAATAAATTATTTCTAACTTAAAAAATCTTTGTAGTTCGTCAAAAATCCCTATTCCCCCGTTTTTATACAGGTTGTTGGGTAGATCCCCGCAGCTCAAATCTAGAATCCCCGGTTTTACCCGGTTTTTTTTCTTTTTTAAAAATCCCCGCAAATTCCCTGATCGGCCTTTAAAACGCCCGAAACCCGAGTAGTTAATTACCGGGGATTTGGCAACACTGAAAATATCTACCAGAATCACTTTACTTACACCGGAATCCCATTACTCGACAGCGGGGTCCCCGTCCGTATTGTCCCCGGCGCGGCGCGGCGGTGGCAGTGTCCTCTGCGACCTTGGGTCGGAGGAACTGAACCTCAACGGCCTTGGGGAAGCCCAGGCGGTGAGTCCGCGGCTAAACTCAGCAACACACAGCCGCAACAGGATGAGAGGATTAAGTTGGTAAACCTGTAAACAATCAGTGATCTGACGGTGATCACGACCGATGATCTATTGCTATTGCTGTTGTGACTGCGTACCTCCGGGTGTGATGACGAATGTCTGCAGGATGTTGAAATGATCGGGGTTGTCGGTAGTGCCAAGGTTGCTGTGGAGACAGATGGTCGTCGGTGGTATATATGAAAATACTATACTGTCACTATGACGCACACGTGGCTGAATATTTTAAGTGGAATATGGATGAAAGCTGGGAGGATGGGTAGGCTAGGTGTAGAAAGGATTGTGACAGCATTGGCACATGCGGGAGCGCCAGGATCGGGGTGTGCAATCGTAGGCCCCGAACAAGATCGTTGTTTTTGTCAGGGTTTATAGAAATAACCCGTCGAAAAGCTCCGGATGGCAGGATCTAAGGTTTCTTCGGGATCGATCCTTGGAATTTGAAGGCAGCAGGATGAGAGAATTAAGTTGGTAAAGCTGTAAACAGTCGCTGATCTGACAGTGAGACACGTCCGATGATCTGTTGCTGTTGTGCACCTCCGGGATGCGGTGAAGGATGTCTGCAGGATGTTGACATATTCGGGTTTGTTGGTGGTACCAAGGTAGCGGCGCGAACAGACGTTCGTATTAAAAGTGGTATCTATGAAACCACTTTGACGCTCACCTGGCTGAATGTTTGAAGTGGACTTTAAATAAAGGATGTGAGGATGGGTAGGTATGGTGTTGTAAGGATCGTGTCAGCATTGTTACTGGCAAGGACTTTGCCGATTGATTTCCATGATAATTATCTTTCTTAAGCCTATGCGAAAAACGCTATAGGGTCGGGGTGTGCAATCGTAGGCCCAGAAACAAGATCGTTATTTCTGTCAGGGTTCAGAAATAACCCATCAAAAAGCTCAGGATGGCAGGATCTAAGGTTTTTTCAGGGTCGTTCCTTGGAATTTGAAGGTATAAGGGTGAGAGGATTAAGGTGGTAAACCTGTAAACAATCATTGATCTGACGTTGAGACACGACTGATGATATGTTGTGACTACTTACCTCCGGGATGACTGCAAGGTGTTTACATGATCGGGGTTGTCGGTACCAAGGTCGCGGCGGAGACGTTCGTCTATAGATCGAGTCAAATGACATAGCACTTTAGCATTGGGCTCGCGGACTGACTGCGAGTTAAGAAACAACACATCATAAAACTCAGGATGGAAGGATGGCCTATCTAAGCATTTTTTCAGGATCGATACTTGCTATTATTTGAAGGTGGGGCCATTTAAGATGACCACTGCACAACCGTTTTGTAAAATATTGTGGCTTTCTAAGAACAGAACAGACGCAAAGTAAGAGCATCTCGGTGAAGACTTTAGATATTCTTATGTACTAGTGTTTTTGGCATCTGGGGCGCCCGGGAACTACTCAAGTACTCACGGGAGCTCTCCCTTTTTTGGGACGAAAACGATGCAACCCGCATAGCACCACTGCAACGATAACTGTTACATGTTATAACTAAAATCAGCTGGCTGTAAATGTGTCATTTTGAACTTTTGTTATGTAAACAATTAAGTATAAAAATACATGGTTTTCAGTACACAGTTTAAATGAATTAATTTATAGGTAATTTATAATTTAGAATAGAATAATAACATTGATTGCTGCCTTGCGTCTTCAAATATCAGTCCCACACACACTTAATCTCACTGCAAGACAAAGAATTCATTTGTACCATGTGGTCGATGGAGTTACCACGTTCCAGGGCTATGGTCTCATCGAGCAGTTCATGCCAATAGCTTACCTTCCATAGGAAATTCGGTAATACGGTACGCAAGTTTAAAAACATTTATTAAAACATGATTAAATAATAATTGTTTGAGCAACTGAATAGGGTGGAAGGTGAAATTATATTGGTAAAGGTGGATCGCTGTTGGGTCTTGCGGTGGAGCGAGGGCCTACTGTCTGCTGCATGTCCGAGAAAGATAACGGCCACGAATATATCATTTAGAGTACCTCGGATTATTTAAACTACATGGGCTGAATACCAGTGTGGCATAGAGACTGGAATAGGCCTATCTTTAAATGCTTTATAGTACTTTATTGTTAGTTCCGGATTTAAAATGTTGAAATTAATCGAGATTATCCGGCAAAGTTTAAGCGTTGTTTTCGTACTAATGAATTTGACCATAACATTTAAATGTTAGGCACCGAAAACGCCGAAAACTCTAAAAATTGTTGTCACTTTAATGCTTCTTAAGACCAGGACGCAGCACTGGCTGCCTTTAACCGGATTATGACTGAAGGATGAGGATGATTGTAGGATGATTGTGGTGCGAACGTGTAGTCTTGTTACTCACTTAGGCCGACATGTTCCTTCGACAGGACTGATAATTAATAGCCCAACAGCCAATGGCAACCAAGGTATCTAGATTTTAACGTGGGATCCGAATTACAATTTCGCCTTAGGGGGGGCCTACTTCAATTACGAACTTTTCTAATTATGAGGTTGTACTCAGTATTTCTAATTTATCCATTTCTTAGTACTCAATAGTGCGGACGTTTTGTCATATTTTATCTCCTCAATCCGAACTTGTCTTTGAAGTCCCATTCAGAATTTTATAACGAAATTGGAAACAGCAGCTTCAGCTTCTGGGAGTCATAGCATAACTAAAGGAGGAAAGATTGGTGTATCCACATGCACTCCCTTCCATCTACATTGTGTGGTTTTAGAGTAAGTTAATTTTCAAATTTTAATCGGCATAACACATTACAAAAGACTTCACAAAAATAAAATAATTGTGCAGATTAGAGGTGTACGAGTTAATTCTGCGCTAAAAAAATTCACAACAGGTTTGGTTTTCTGTTTTGAATTTTAATTCATTGTCATAAAACTTTCTTTGTGCCAGGAGGCCCTGGAATTTCCTTATATGAATTGGAAACGGGGTTGTTTGGGAACCTCTTCTGTCTTTTTTTTGGATGGAATTCTGTTTTAATCCATTGAATCGGAGATGAGTCAAAAGATATGTTTGCAAGTTATTTCAGGTGAATCATCAGAACTATATACCCGCGTTGGGTCAGCTATGGATTTTTATATTCTTGTTGGACATTTTTTGTGTTCATAAATTAACATTTGTGTTTTCCAAGGATCGGTTTTGAGCCCATCTCTCTTCGTCTATTTTAAACTATCGCCCTCTGGTTACTCGCTATTACATTTTTTTGTAATTTATTGATGCCACTTCTTTGGCTTGAAAACTCTTTTAAGAAATTATTCTGCAAGCTAGTGGTTAAACTAATTTCTTCTCAGTAAATTCTTAAAAATGTATTTAGTTAATCTTACTACTTCAAATATCAGATCCACCATTGCAAGTCTCCATACTTTTTTAGCCTCTTATGTGGATTGATCTCAGAAAATCAGGTATATGTCGAAAATATATTGAAATGAACCAAATAATTCAAATAAGCTTACAAATTGAAAAATTGTCATGGGAAAATTGGCCTTAGTGACCGGAAGGTTTGCCGTAGTTCACATATCCCTCTTAGTATATTACGTCCTTAGGATTTCCTTCATAAATTATTGAAAGCAAAACTATCCAAACGAAATTCGTTAGTTGTGATTTTGGTGTTCAAATCTTGATTTTTTTCAGTATCGAAGGATTATTGCTTTTAATTTGCCAGTATTGTTTAGATGCCAAAAAAAGAAACTGGTTTTCACTGGGTAAATATTGTCATACATAAGGTGACCAGACGTCCCGTTTTGGACGGGACGGTCCCGTTTTTTAGTGGCGTGTTCCGTTGTCCCGACGAACTCTCTCGGGACATCCAATTGTCCCGTTTTGGCGTTATTTGTAAGAAAGATACTTTTAAAAATACGTTTTAATGTAAACAGAACTCTTAAATATTCTTTTTCGGTTCTTTTGTAGTTTCCTAGGAAGTTAAAATTAATGGTTAAGATTAACTAGAGTCTAGCACATATTTTCAATCTTGAAGTGTCTAAAAACCTACCAAAATGCTCCTAATTTTTAAAAATTTTCCGGGGGATTACACCCCCCGGAGCCGGAGGTTTGCGTCCCGTCTTGGCAGCTCAAAAGTCTGGTCACCTTAGTCATACATTATAACTTTATGGTCGGATAATAGCTTTTCATACTTCAAATCCAAAGTCGGCAATTTAGTGGCAGTGTTTAACGAGCACTAACTATAGCTTATCAGCTTTGCGTAAATTTTTACGGTGCCATTAAAAAATCATAACTAGTTTCTTTAAAATTAATTAGTCATGCTTTGATAAAGCAGCCTATACTTGTTCCTCCGGTAATATTTAATCATCATTATTGTTTTTCACAGGAAGGTTATTTGTAACCAGTTTTTACGTATTTGATATTTTTGTACACTGAAGATTAAAATTGTAACTTACAAATAAGTTCATTCTGAAAAATGATGCGAGTTGTGAATTTCTAGGATTGAAGCTTTGAAGGCCAATAATTTCTTTCGTGATAAAATGAAGTCCGAAACCTTTTAATCATATGCTGATAATAATTTTAATATGTTGCGTGCAGAAAGTGGCAAACTCTACAATGAAGACTCCTAACGGCCATAGAGGAAGGTCTCTTTACCAGACGTCACAAAATTACGACGTTCAAAATGTCAACATAATCATGAATATATGACCAGTTGACAATTTCATAACACCGAGAATTGAAGTTCCAATATAAAGACTCCTATAGACTGCAGCCTTGCCATGCAGGAGATTCCGCTTTTCTTCCTATGACTGACTCACTGACTGATTGCTGTACTATAATAACTATAGCACTGATAAGGCAAGTTTTGCCAATGGACATCTCGACTTCTCAATAACTTCTGTTTCTTGTTGGCTAGTAGGGGCGAATGCATGATAAAATCCTGAGTTACACACTCTTCTCTATTGATCCACCTGTCTTATCTTCTGCTGATCTTGGCCAGAAACCCTCTGTCTTATCCTCCCTGACCGAGGCGGATATGATAAGATTGTGGGTCGCCCACTCACTGCTGATCCCCTGTATTGGCCAGACACCCTCCGTCTTATCCTCCCGGACCAAGGCGGATATGATAAGATTGTGGGTCGCACACTCGCTGCTGATCCCCTTTCTACGCCAGTGCAATTATTGTTGTTGTCTGAACCGAGGCGACTTTCTCCCTCCGAAGGTGAAACCTTTCACATTCCGTTCCCCGACCCGACGTTGCCGCTCCAGCCGACTGCGCCGCCGCTACAGACGAGTGCGGCTTACTTCTTGACTGTCGGGAGTAGTATTACCTGTGACCTCCGGCTTTACAGCCTCAAAGTATGAATTAATCGTCTATATTTTCAAGGATCTGGCAATGATTAGGTATATAAGTCATTTAACCCAAGATTTTGACTCGGTTATCTTCAAAATTCTCTTTACTTTTGTTCATTTCAAGGGTTAGTTTGTATTTTTGATTGCTCGATTTGAAAAGGAATTAAATAAATCTCCATCCGGTGTGTTTACGTGAGAATATCGTTGGGCGCCTGGGGATTGAATTAGAGGAAATTATTCTTCAATCATTTATAAATACATATAACTAAGATGATCTGCTCTGGTGTTAAAATAAAATTCCTTGAAAGTTTTGGCATCAGTTTCGTGATTCTAAAAATGTTATACAGCTTCAAAAGAAAAGAGAGAACACATTACAACAACTGTCCCTCTCAGTTTACTGACGGGACAATGTATCCTCTGCATCCGATGCGAGCTGAATCGCATTTAAGAAACGCTTTTTATGAACCAATTTTGTATCCAAACAGTAGCACTCATTATTTTTTCCTCTGTAGGAGGTTTAACAATATTTAGTAATCCACTAAAAGCTGTCTGTCTACATTCCTTGAAGGCCTTCGGAGTAAATCCCTGGGGATTTAAACCCGATTCTTGAAGATCGGGCACCTCGGATCAAAGAAAAGTCGTCTTGTAAGCGGTATTACGGATTGAAACCCTCAGTTAATACATTGAGTAAAAAATAAAACAAGTTTTAAAAGTACAACCAGTAAAATGTCTGTTTTACATAAACCTTTGGAGGGTTATGTAATGATTCATTGTTTTCATTGAAACAACAATTCGTTTTAGCGATTTTTTCCAATTCTAGGCAATTACGATCAGGGGAGCTATTACTGTTGGTCTCGTTCCTAAACTCCCGTTATAGTTGATTAACGTTTTCGTTTTGAGGTCCCCAGCTGCCAAAACTCTGTTCGCTGCGCCTCCCCGCTGCAGAAAAAAACACTGAGCACTCCCCCGCGGAGAATAATTTAGTAAGGGTATGCAGTATGAAAACCCATTGATACAGTTCTTGAAATGAGGCCTTCTTCGGTTTTGGAATTCGTATACGTTTAGTGGTCTCGAAACGTTTCCGTGTGTTTTAGCACGTAAGATGCAAGGGGTGTGTTCGTGATTTCTACCACCCGGCATAACAATATACACTTTTCCCCTGATCAGCCAGTTATCCAATAACATTCATAAACGTTTAGTGACGGTAGGGTAACACGAAACGTTTTCCTGCGTTTTATCACGTAAAATTCGCTGCAGCAACGGGTGTGTCGGTGATGTCTCAGGCCCGATTCCATAACTGGGCACAATGGGTACGTGCCCATGGGCGCCAGGGTTTAGGGGCGGAAAGAGGGCGGAAGAACAAAAATAAACGAACGACGCGCGCCGCGCGAGCGGCGCGTGACGTAAACTGAGTTCGACCTCAGAACTGCTGAGAGGGCGCTTGCGCCCTTGACGCCTCGTGTAAATTTGCCCTCTCCTACTCCCCATACTGAGCCACCAAGCCACCCGCCCCTTTGTATATTTATTGGCATATGCACAATATTGTACTTGCATAAAAGTAACATTAAGAGAAGTAAAACCTAGACGAGTGGGGGCGTTGCCTGAGAGTTTTCACCTAGGAACTGTTTCGAGGATGCACGTGCGCCGTACGGGTACGGCACCGTACAACTATTATTCATTAAGTTGTATGAATAATACTACAAATGCGGCGATTGTGCGTGTTTACATATGGTGACCCAGTGATAAAAAACAACGGGATCGGCAACGCGATGCCGCGGCCAATCGCTTATTGTAAAAAAGGCCTTATGGTTGGGGGGGGGCGCACCAGTTTAATACGCCCTTAGCGCCAAGAGGGCTAAAAACGGGGCTGTGATTTCTACCACTCTGCATTACACTATACAGACTATACAGCCAGTTTAACCAATCTATCCTACCGTCTTGTGACGGTAGGATAGACGAAACGTTGCCGTGCGTTTTACCACGTAACATTCGCTGCATCATCGGTGATTTCTACCACTCAGCATTCCAGTATACACTTTTCTCTTGATCAGCCAGTTTATTTGATGAAAGTGGTAACGTTTTTTGTAATGAAATTTAGGGTAACTGGAAACGTTTCCGTGCAGTCAGGTAAGTACAGCAACGGGTGTGTCGGTGATTTCTACCACTCGGCATTACAGTATACACTTCTCTCTTGATCAGCCAGTTATCCAGCCGGGCGGTCGCGGTGGAGATGATCTAGTCACCCGGAAGTGCAGGTGAAAGCCGGAACTGCAGCCGGGCGGTGCAGCTAGCTAGCAGCTAGCTTCCTGGGACTGACTGAGGAGACTTCAACGACTGTCAGTTATTAACTTCTTACTTTTGTTACAGTATTGAGCAACAATCACCATCTTATACAGCTTCATTTTAAAGATAAACTCGAATTAGAATGATGATATGCTAGGTTGTTAAGTTTATGAATTTTCAATCTTGCTCCTTAATTTATGTTTTAAAACATTTTTATTTTATTTTTCAGGTAATTATCAAGTGCACCTTTTTGTATGCGTAAGTAAATCTACACCTACATTTAAAGTTTTCTGTACTTAAAACGTTATGACAACCATATTATTGCCCTTACTGCTGGTGTCTCGCTTGGGCAACATGGTTTAATTTTATATTTCGTTTTGATTTCAGTTTTGGGTTTAACCTGTCGGTTTCAATTATTGAACCTGAAAACATTACTTATGCGAACTGAAATTAAATGTTTTTAAGTGTGGAATAATTGTTTTTATTCACGAAATAAATCGAAATGATCTACTCACAAAACGTCTATTTTATTTTAGTAACTCATTATTCAATCGATTTTTTGTAACATTATAAATAACCGTTCGAAAAATTTATAATTTACCGACCGAAAATAGATTGAAAGCTAAAATTAAACTGTTTTGAGACATTTATTTACGGGGAATTCCAAACTCTCTGGGTGTCCTAGAATCCATCCACTAAACACCTAGCGGCCTGTTATTTATTATTGGCCTTTTGTTTGGCGGTGGGCCCGCTTCACTGAATGGAAGTGTTTGTTTTGTGTTTTGAACGAAAGCTCCCGGAAGGTGCGCGGCGGTGTCTTTGTAGAGGAATAACCAAACCCCCGGGATTTCGGCCTTGTGAGTTGCGAGAATGCGGCGTCGGTGTTCTTAATGAATCATCTTAAGGAATGGCAGGCAAAGCTTTGTATAAACCAGGATGGAGTTGGCAGCTTTACTGAATTTTACTTGAGAGGTTCTGTAGTGAGCTCACGAGTGTTGGACTGAGGTTTGAAGGCGCTACCGAGCAGCCCATGCTATTGTTACGGGGGTGCTCTGCGGGTTGCATCGTCTCAGTCCCACTCTTGTGAGCTTGCTACAGTATTGAGGGTACATTATTTAGCGTAGACTTAATTATTACTTAGCAAATGTTATAGCCTCAATCAAAATTGTTCTGTATGAAATTAAAATATTAATGTTAAAAATATCAATCTTAATACTATTTCAGTCTTGGTAATTATCCAATTGACCTGTTTTGAGGGGGGTATATTTACCTAGAGATTACACTCTTTCAATAATATTTGTGAGCGAAAGAAAAATTGTGCCTAGTTACCCAGCCAACTGCCATGTAATGTTAAACCTGTTTCGAGGGGATACTGCGCTACACCGTTGACATAATGTTTGTGAGTTGAAGAAAATTCTATCTTTTTGTCCTTGTTCGTTGATACATTGTTACAGTCCTAAATCTTCAACACTATTTCACCATCTTCCACTGTATGTAACATTAATTTATTTTCTCAACTACAAATCCTAAAAATATTATTTCATTTTTTTTTAATTTACCTTGATTAACTTCGGATTTTTTATATCCCCTGGCTGATGCTCGCCTTCTACATAACAGCTATCGAGACAATATAGCCTTTTCTTGATCGTTTTGACATTGTTACAATCCTAAATCCTTACCCCTGTTTCCCCATCTTCACTCTGTGACATTTATTTATTTTCTCCATTTTACAAACCCTAACAAAAATACCATTTCCATTCTTTAAATTTTTACTTCGGATGAACCGGATTATTTATATCCCCCGGTGTGGTGTCTCGTCTTTATATAACAGCTATCGAGACAATATTATAACATACCATCTTAATGGGCCATTACAGAGATAGTCTAACGGCCGCGTCCGTCTCACGTTCACTGATTGGAAAAGTCGCCCCTGTGTTGTTTTAGCCCAGTTCAAACCTCGGCTGCTGTAATAACCTGCTTTGTGCCGGTTTTTCATTGGCGAATTCCTTCTTTTTACTGTTGTTGTCGTAAGTATTGTTGATATTTATGTTCGTAATCGATTTTATAGAGTATAGTATACAAGGGCAATAAAAATATTAGATATTCCGTGAAAACTTGTAGATAGTTTGGTGTAAGGGGAATTACTTCTTAATAATGGTTTATTGGCAGAAATAAAAATCAAGATTGTTAAAAAGCGATGTTTTAAAAGGGTGTTATAGATTTTTCCCCTCGACGTGCAGAACAGAGCGTTAACAATAAGTATTCAGTATTTATCTTGAGTTATGTAGGATTTCAAGAGTTCACCGTCAGGCCCGGTGACAGGATTTTCAGGCCCTGGTGCAATTAAAAAACCCGGGCCCCAAACCTGGTGACCTTTTTTAATCATTTCATGTTTTCGGGCCCCCGATTTTACTCATCCCCTGTGGGCCCGGGCCCCTGTGCATTTGCCCCCCTGCCACCCCCTGTCGCCGGCGCCGGACATGTTCACCGTCATATAATATAATATAACACATTTTTTCAAGAGCAGTTCTTGTGAAGTTACAAGTTTCTCATTGTGTCCTTGTTCGTAAAAAATAATAGAGATCAGTTTTAAATATGTTTATTACTTTTCTTTTTAATTTATTTTAGGGGTTTACTTGGGTTAAATTAGTTTTTCATGTCTAAAAATGCAACTGAGAGCTTTAAAATACCCTCTCACCCTTTTCACCAATTTAACTATCTTTCAAGCAGATTTAATGCTAGTTTTTTCTAATTTCCAACTGTGCTCTAAAATACGAGGAGTGTCCCTTAAATAACGTTAAATTTCTCATTTTTTCATCACATATTTATCGCATCAGTAATCTGGATTTTGTGAGACAAGCTCCAGAGTCATGTAGGCATTATCTTTTTCCTTAAGCATCCGGACCACAAGCCAAAGAAATCTAACATTTAGCAGGGCTGTCCCATTTAAAACGGTATGAATATGGCCACCCTTTATTCATCACAAAACCGAGGATGTACATTAGTATTCCACAATTTATTCGCCATTTGGATCATCAACGTTTCTTTTGAGAAAAGTAAATAAAGTTTTACGTCATCATAACAGTGGAGGATTATTTGCATATTATAACATAAAAAATACTAAAATGTGTTTTTACAATATACTGACGCGTTGTCAGTACTGGCTGCAGTGGCCGTGCGTCATAACCATTTGCATGTCAAAGACCTGTTTACCTAGACCATTTTCGTTTTGTTTACTCCAATTCCTGAATTAGCATAAAAACTGACGAGTTGAAATTTCGTAACTGAACATGTCATGATTAGAGAGGGATTTCCAGTGTGTTTTGACTCATTCGTATTCTATTATGTATGTATAATGCATCGTTGGTGAGGCACTTACACTATTATAATATGTTGTATGTTTGCACAGTAATTGTTTGTATGTAATCTTTTTAACAGTGTCTTGTACTGTGGTAGGTTAACGCCACGGTAACTATTTACCGCGTGTTAACGCATGCTTTACATTTTGTCGTACCTTAACATTTTCTTGAGTTGTATTGATAAGTAAAGTTTCACTTACTTCTGTGTAGAAATTAATTATTTTAACATAATATGTTGAGTATTTTAATTCGAAAACGTAATTTGAAGAGCAGATGACGTAACGTCCAAACTAGAAAACAAGGATAATTATTTCCTACCTTAAATCTCACTGCTGGCATTTTAGTTTTGGACACATTTTTTCTAATATTTTTACAGACTACAAGAAAAATTCAATATGTAACTCGAGTGCAAAGTGAATATTTGATGGAGTCGAGAAACTATTCCACCTACAGCCCGCTGGTAAACATTTCTCTCCCGTGCACTCTGCCACTTTGCACATTTATTACATAAATAACTGTTTATGCATTTTGATGGGCCGGTTATCGTAATGTTGTCTCGAGTTTACGCATACTGCAACCACATTAACGACGCTATGAGCTATTCGAGATGGGAGTTGAATTGTGGGAACGCAACCTTCGTAGCGAGATGTGTATGTAACGTCGGAACAGAAATTGCGACGTTGCATCAGTGGGATGGGAGGCAGATGTAGCTCTGTATGCAGGGCGTTTACAAAAACCCCTTCAGGACTTCTGCCATTTTGAAATGGTACAAACTAGAAACTTGAATACTCCGCACCAAAATAGGTCCTATTGGTCAGCACACACGTAGCAAGGTTGAAGTCGATATCTTTTGTAGTTCCAAAGTTATACAAAATCATGTTAAAAACACATACAGACTGATAGATGGATAACCTAGCATTTTAGGACCAATTTTTATAGGAACGTTTTTCTTAGTCTTGATGTAAGTAACCATATCCCGGTGGAAGTGCTGAAGGAATTTTTGTAAACACCCTGTATAACCCTATTAGCATAGGAGTGCGGTTTGATGCTTGAATCGGCTTGAAATTAAATAATAACTGTTTAAAAACCTGCACCTGTAACATGAAGTCAGTTGTATAATGATACCAATTAATGAATTGCGTAAGTAGGTTTCAGTGATCAGTTTGAAACAGTTAGGCTTCCAACAGCCACGAACCGTGTACGGTACACCAGTAGATTGCAACAGTAGCTTGCAGCCAGTGCCGGGACAGTAGACAGTGGAGCGGCGCAGTTGCGGTCGAGCGACATGTTGCAACCGCGGCTTGTATAACGGTCGGCGGGTCGGGTACGACACAACGCTGCAACAGGCGGCTCCACTGTGAGGTTATAGTCATAGTTAAATATCTTGTCCCAGCAAGCCCGCACGCACGCCTGGGCCAAATTATTTGACTTGGACTACCTATACCACAAATATATGGATTGTAATCCCGGAACTAATAACATCTGGCTTTGCGTGTGTGTAGCAGCAGCAACAGGACGTGTAGAATTGCGTAGCCCTGTCCGCCCACAAGACTAACGTTAATTCTAGCATTGGGTTTACAGACGGCCTGCGCCACGTCGTTGGACTCGGCCTGCAGCTGATCAATGTTTTGATTGGTCGTTGAAATTATTGATGGATGCAAATAAAAAACGTCTTATAGCACTTAAAAATATATTTACACTTAAGCCCCGTTTCGACTCTATCAAAATTCGTCGTCAACATTGTTGATAATAAAGTTGACGACAAAGTTAACAAGTGGAAACAGACGAATATTGTTGCCAACGGTGATTTGAAGGTTCTTATGGTCGAGCAAGTCTGAGGGTGACTGTGTCGGCAACACTGTCGCCAACTCAGAGTAGAAACGGGGCTTTATTCTGTAGTTACATCAAGGTGGTAAATATCCAAAAATGGTGGAAAATGGCGATCGCTTTCGATTGGTCACTCCAATCATCATCAGGCCCAATTAGAGACACGTTTCCCAACGAGAGATGAAATTATTGTCTGAGGACAACGTTAGTTGCTGATGGGTGAGCGTTTTGAAAACCATTGAGTATATAGGGGCCATACACATATTACGTAACACATTTTTTGTCATTTCAAACCCCCCCCCCTCCCCCATGTAACTCACCGTAACGCTTGAGCAAACCCCCCCACTCCCCATGTAACTCACCGTAACGCTTGAGCAAACCCCCCACCCACCATGCGTTATCTAATCGATCAGCTTAAGCATAATTTTACTAGTGGAATATGGATTTAAATTTTAAATAAATAAATAAACTTGTAATGACTTTTGTTTATTAATAAAATATTTTACAATGAAAACAAAATTTATACAAACAAACAAACAAGATTGTTACTAATAATATAAACAACAACAAAAACATCTTAGTTGAAACGTAACTGATTTAATTTATAACTTGTATAAATTCAAAACAACGTTATGGTGCTTTAACAGTTGTCGAAGATAAAAAAATGTGTTGTTAATATTAAAAAAAACATCATATCAACTAAAATATGATTAAGGTAACAAATTAACATATTCGGTAAAAGAAAAATGTTTGTAAATTATTAAATAAATACTTAAATAAATAAATACTTATTAAAGCAAAGCAGAAATTTACTCAACATGTTATGTATTTATTTTTAGTTTTACTGTTATTAAAAGTAGTATGAAACGTATCTTTTTATATAGCCAAATGTAACTTACATTTTAGATATCAATTTGATTATTTTTGTATATTTAAAGAGGGACAGAATTTTAGAGTTACGTAACATTGAGCCAAACCCTCCCCCTCCCCCATATAACGCAGCATAACGCTAAGCCACCCTCCCCCCCTTAAGTGCGTTACGTATGTGTATTGCCCCATATAAATTTATTACGACGATCGGGGACTCGAGGGAATAAGGGACTTAAAAATATAAATAATTCGATTTTATGCTGCGGCATTAATTAATTTTATTTTTAAATATAATTCAAAGCGTCGTAAATCTGTGGACGGAAATATCGATGGGGTTTGAATGTTTGATCCGCCCACGCAAAGATTGACGGCTCAAGAAACCGTCGTGATGAAATGGGAAAGATAGATCTGCGGCTCCATTCGTTCGGGAAGCTTTGTAATCGTATTAGATTTGTTATTTCATCTCTCCGGTGGCAATATGCAAAAGAGGAGGAGATTTTATTCAGATACTATATCAGTTTATTTTGAGTTACTAATAACATATAACACTTTAACAAGTATAATTTTCTTAAACGCGTTAAGGAACCGAACAATGAAGGCGCTTCAGTTATTTAAAATGTTGTGTTTTCCTTCTTTTTTTCATAAAATCAATCCGGACGTAAACCTTTAAAATTTGGCCCTCCTTAACCACAATTCTTTAGATCAACTATTAATTAAGTCCTTTTTAAGAGCGAACACGAATATTTGACGGCCCCATTCTGGCTCACCCAACTAAAATTCGATTGCCGTCAGATTTATAATTCCTGGGGCCCTATGTTTGAAGCGGTGAGAGGTGGGAAGTGAGTCATCAGTCAAGCGTTGTTTCTATCTCCACTTTGTATGTCAAAATGTTCAAGTTTTACTGATGTTTAATCTGTGGTCAGTCAAAAGTAATCATTGGCAAGTACACGTGAAATAATTTAATTCCGATGGCTTCGTTAAAACGTCCTCGAACACTTTATTTATTCAAATTACTGTTTCAGCGTGTTAGAACAATTTTACACTTATTAAGGTCAAACTTTTGAAAAAATTACTTGGTACATAGTACTTCCATCTCAGTGGAGGAAGATGAAGGTTTTTAAAGGTCGATTCAATTAACGTGGCCCAGTCCGTCTACAAGACGAATATCTCCACCCTGTGATTTGGCGTCTAAAAAAGGGTGAGTTCATAATCTAATCAAAGTTGAATTGAATTTATCCTCCCTTATTAAAATTTATTTGAAAATAAAGTTTTAAACAAGCACTTTAACTGGTAATCTTCTTCCTATTGGCAATTAGAAGAATAAAACGAGCTGTAGGATTAACTCTCTCACCTGTTTGACAACTACTCCTTGTAGTTTATTATTATAAAGGGGTGTGGAAAATGAAAGTTGACCAGATTTTGGGAAAGTCATAATCGGGATGCCGATTTCCGGGCGGGGAGTGTGGGAGGTATGGAATTCCCCCTACCAGCAGAGGGGGGTCCGGGGGTCCTCCGCCGGAAAATGTAGAAAAATTAGGAGCATTTTAGTGTTTTTTTTCAATTTTCAGACTGTACATTCAAACGATATTCATGACGATCTTTACCATTTAATTCTTAATTGACTGGTTTAAAACCTGCCGTAAATAAAGTTAAGTTAAGGTCATTGACATGTTTGGAATGTACTGTCCTACACATTTTTGTACAGCTGTGCAATAATAAAATCCAGATTATGTTATAAGGCTATTATAATAATATAATAAGTTTATTAAAAAACATAACCAGTATATTAAGCGTAAAATTAATCCCAGTAAAATATTTTATCTTAGAAATTAATTTACATACAAAAAATCACTTTGAACGATTGATTAAAATCAATTTATAAATAAAAATCTTGGGCGTCCCTAGAGAGTTTGTCGGGACAGTGGATAACATCGCTAAAACGGGACGTTTGGTCACTTTAGGGAATTGACGTCTTGGGTTGCGGAGGGACATTCATTAATAATTGACTCGATCCCACTGAAGAAGCCAGAAACGCACTGGTCCACCGCACCGCACCCCTCAGTCGCCCGATGCAGGTAGCTGCACCGAGGGTGGCGCTAGGGGTGAGGGCGGCGTCAATGGAGGGTGCCACGGGGTAGCGGAGTGGTCGCCAGTCCATTCATCGGACACCAGGCGTTCATTGACTCGGCGACCGACCTTCCCGCTTCGGCCATCTTCGGCTGTCTCCGCCGCCGCTCGGCCGCCACGTCAACGCTCCGCTCAGCTCAGTCGTAGCCGCGGTCTTCCCCGCGAACCTGTCGTATGTTCGGTGGTTTGTAGGTTACGGTAATCTGTATTTTTGTATTTTCCTCTCGGAACAAAGTGCAAACCAGTCACGTGCCCGATTTGTGGATTGTTGTCAGTTTTGTATCCCAGTGTTGATTAAACGAGGATTTTCGAGTTGCGGAGTAAGTAAATGGTTGGCTTATCAGTCTGTAATTTAGTTTGAAAGTTCTTATCAGAGGGTTTATGAATACTAATTATGTATGTGATTAATGGTCGTAGTCAGTCAGTAAATCAGGTCAGTTTTTCTTTAAAGTGTTATTTGTCAAAAACGTTTTTGATAAGTTTTTTTTGTATTTTCTTCTGAATTACGAGTATATTATTGCTAATTAATGCCTATGGTATTAAGTTTATTTATGTGTTATGTGTATTATTTTTCTAGTTTTCTTTGGAGCCTTTTGTAATGTAAGGAATTGTGTCACAATAAGGTTTTCATTTTGATGTTTAGTTTTTGTGTATTTTTCGTAGAAAAAGACGCGAAAGAATTTATCAGTACTTCTTAATATTGTTTTGTAGAAAAACACGCGTCGTTTGAATATATATGGTATATCTTATTTTTTGATGTTTGCAAGAATTATTACACATCAATAGCCTAACATATTGATGTCAGTGATAAATGTTAGGGATATTTAAATTGCCTAAAACTTTGTGTAGATATGCTTGATCAAATTTAATCGATATACGTAAAAAAGAAACGGACGATATTTTACAACGTGTATAAGTTTCTACAATAAAGACAAGATTAAACATCGAGATCCTGTGGTGGGTTAAATTGGACAATCTGGACCCTATATTAGTATTAATTTTGAATTAAAATTGGTAAAAAGTCATAATTAACGAATTGTTCGTCAAATAGAACAGTGAATAGGCAATGTTGAACAGTACTGCACCATTTACTGCACCTCTGTCCTCTATGTAACATACTGAAGCCAAGACAGTTAAATATTATGGCAGTTTAAGTTCCATTTTTAAACAATCCAAAAGTGTAGCAATGAATTAGTAATTTTTGATTTCAAAATACAGGATTTATTGCTGCCAAATAACAGCCATAAGTCAACTCTCCAAGTGTTTATGAGAGAATTTTAAAATTATATACTGTATAACGTTTCACATGATTGGTAACTAGAATGGAACTTGAATCATCAAACTTAAAATGCACAGCCAAATAATATTAAATTAACAACAAATATGATTTGGGCTGATGGGGAAAATGCTTTGGCTTGTGCATGCGAAGTTAAGAAGATAATGAGCTTTTTACAGGCTGAACCCTCCTCTGTCTTTGTTATTTATGCTTATGTACCCTAACTTGCTTGGCCTGTTATGTAGGTAAATTTAAAATTGAGAAACAAAAAACAAGTAGCCTAATCAATTAAGTAAACTGGAAATTCCAACATTAAATTTACAAATTATATCTTCACGTAGTCCTTTTTCGAAATAAAGCATTTAATAGAGAGTTCGTGTTTTAAAATAATGCTATGACAACAAAGGCATAAAATAATCATCATTGGTCAATAAAATTTGTTTAAAATTAAAACTTTGAATTACATATTTCAGTGGACCGTAATCAAAAAGACAATATATAAGCCTAAGCTGTTAAGTTGTACAGTATATGGGATCTTTTTCTACTCAAGTTGGTTAAATAAATCTGCTAAATTTGGAATACAACACCTCAATGTATTTCATAGAAACAAATAATTCATACTTTAACAATAGTTATTTTGCACCAATTTCATTGCAATATAAACTAAAATTTACTTAAGCAAAGCGACTCACTATAAATATCAGCCTACGAATTTCCTAGTATACCGTTTAATAGTAAACTATACAACAAGAGTACAAAGGGGAATTTGTTTTTAATTAGTTGACCACTTAATTTGTTTATTCTCTCGACCATATGTAGTGCAGATCTCGCTCTTCAAACATACGCTTTCGTATGTGCAAAACACTCTCACTCGTGTTTTTATGATATTTTTCTTGAAATAAATTCAAAAGCTTAATTCGTTTATTTGTTTACATCAGTTAACATAAAACGTAAAGACGGTACCTAAATTACTTTTTCACCACACTACGACGAAATCACCTGTTTTACAAACGTCAAACGCGGACCGAAACACGCTGTTTGCCGCCACAGGACCGCAAACGTTTGGGGCCCTAGGGCTGAAAGTCAGCTGATCGCCTATTTGCTTGAAGCATCGTCAAAACATCACATAAATAATTATATGGCATTCATTAGGTTCCAAAGACAGGATGGTTGCGATCATATGATGATTTTCATAGCTGTGTTTGATTATAAATTTTACAGAAGTTGTATCGTCGCTCATAACCTTAAAGTTTTGTTTTCAAGTGAGTTAAATAATCAGTTTTTAAATAATTAGGGTATATTTTATTGTGTAGTGTGGTGAAAAATAGCGTTCGTACCTCGGCCGAAAGGGGTTTGCAGCTCTCGATCGTTTCAAATTCTCGACTTCGTCTCGAATTTAAAACACGATCTCGAGCAAAACCTCATTTTCGGCCCTTGTTGCGAAATATACTATTTCATTGTAAACATAATTTTTCCGCAGTAAACAATTTAATGGTGAATTTTTGCTGAGACAATTAATATTACCTGATTGAATTCATTTTGTGTGAACACAGTTTGTCAATGATTTTGGACAACAAACAATATAAAAACTAATTTCTACAAACATCAACTGTATTTTGTTTACAAATGACAATTAAGATATACACTGACAGCTGTTGCAAAATGCTTACATTTCAGGCTAGTACACCTTTGCGTATCAGCTGTGGTCTGATGAATTTCACTCTACTCCAGTTGCTTCGGGTGTAAAGGTATCCCAAGTGTCAAGATATAATGCGCCAAGTGTAATATACTCGATTCCACATTCACTGTATTTTTAAAATTCATAATAGCGAAGGATTTGTAATTATTATTTAATTTGTTGGACTTTTCCTATCGCTTCTAGTGTTTAAACTACACTACGTTTCGAGAGGTATTGAAACTCCTCTCGTTTTCAAGTGACCCTACTTAAAGTTACATTAACCTACTTATGTTTATTTAACCTACTTTTTTTGGTTTTTTTTTACATACAATTACATTTATCCAACATTCAACAGAAATCTCACTCACACAAAATTTCATACAAAACACATTAAACATACTTAATATAGAAAGAAAATTAAAACTAAAACATATTACATGATAAAGGGCACAGAAAATTAAAACAAAAACATATACCTTACTGCCGGCAATGCCTCCAAGCTGGCAGTGGCACGACACGCACACACGTCCACTCACACTCATATAAGCAACTCGAATTAATGTAAAAAAAAACCCAAAAAAAGTAGGTTAAATAAACATAAGTAGGTTAATGTAACTTTAAGTAGGGTCACTTGAAAACGAGAGGAGTTTCAATACCTCTCGAAACGTAGTGTAGTTTAAACACTAGAAGCGATAGGAAATGTCCAACAAATTAAATAATAATCCACATTCACCTTTCAGTACTATGAAACATCCATAAGCTGTGTATTTCATATGGCAATTTAAGTTGTGCTAGCCAAATAATTTTATAATCAGCTGATAACTACATGTTATGGATATATGTAAGCAAATGTCCCCAGCAAAGATAATTGAACAGCTATCTCTCATAAGGCCTATACTGAAAGGTGAACGTGGAATCGAGTACAGTTTACCTACTTTAATTGTGCATCATACACGAGTAAAGATTATAAATGTTTCACTCAAGGACTCATATGATAACTATCATGCTTGAAAAGTTGTTGTCAGGCATAATAAGCACTTTCTTCAGCCTTATTATCAGAATAACTTTTAATTCATTTAACTCAACTCATTTGTCCGCGCTTTATTTTCGTAATTTTAAAGATGAGTTAAAGTGCTGATTAATTTACAGTTGACGATAGTTACAATGTTGATGTTAGTTATGTGTATGACTGCTAATTTTATTTTATTTTTTTTATTTTTTTACAAAAATCGCCAATCGGAACCGAAGTTTTTCAGAAAGTGACTGCAAATCTTCCATCCACTGTAGATCATGCAAATCTTCCATCCACTGTAGATCATGCAAATCTTCCATCCACTGTAGATCATGCAAATCTTCCATCCACTGTAGATCATGCAAATCTTCCATCCACTGTAGATCATGCAAATCTTCCATCCACTGTAGATCATGCAAATCTTCCATCCACTGTAGATCATGCAAATCTTCCATCCACTGTAGATCATGCAAATCTTCCATCCACTGTAGATCATGATTGTTTAATGGCTTCCCAAGGACTTTAATGTTCCTCAGATCCAATTCCTACCGATGAAAATAGATTTTTACTGCGAAATAATTACTGTGACACTACTAATAGCCCCCGAACACGGTATAAATCTATCTTTTCTTCGTGACATTTATGGACCTTTGTTCAGTTATCCTCTACTATAAAAAAAGTTTATTCCAGTTGTAAATACGTCAAAGCGAAGAGCTATGCCTAAATCATTTCCACTCTTACCATCAGTTCTGGTCAACCTTTTTGCAAGGTCAGCATCTCATCTCATCTCATCGCCGCTGCTGGTCGATAAAGTTTTATGACGTCGTTACATTTAACTTGACTCCCTAGAAAAACAACGTGAACATAATAATTAAAAAGTTCTCACGCCAGTTGAGCATATGAACTCTGGTCGGCGATGGCTGGTTGTTGACTATACCGGGTGTCTCACCTGTAGGGTGACCAGATTGTTTCCAAATAAAAACGGGACACTTAAACAAAACTCACCCCCCCCCCCCATCTCCAATACAAAACACCACACACCAAGGCGTTTAATTATCTGGGAGTCTCTGTAATTTACAAGTTTTGTAATGGAAGAATTTAAGTACCAAATTGTTTTTGAAGCTTTTAGGCCATGAAATTTATTTTCCATTTATTGAATTTATTACAGCGCACTATTGGTAAAGTTGTTCTTCAAGGAAACAATAAATGGCATGCAGCCATGAAACATAATTTGTTGAATCGCTAAACATATTGAGGATTAAAACCTATCAAGTCACATGCTTAAGATCTTAATATGTTATAGTAATATAAAAGAAAACAAGATTTTCTAACAAATTATGTAGGTGGTAGGGGCCTAATATATATAAAATTGTAGGATCAAAAAAGCGCAGCAGCACAGCCAACCAATTATAATAGTCTAGGTTACTAAACTAGCTACTGAAATGCTAAACTAAAATCTTGTTTAGCATTAGATAAAAGTTCCTAATATTCTTTTTTCTGTAAGTAATGACAGATACCTCTAAATTTTAAGATAACTTTAGGTATGTTTTTTTATATATATAGCCTACTTTTAAAAAAACGGGACATTTCGGCGTCCCGACAAAGATTTTCGGGACAACGAAACGCAACGTGAAAAAACGGGACTTTTCCGTTTTTACGGGACGTCTGGTCACCCTACTCACCTGTGAACCAATAGCTAGCTTTTTTATGATGATCTGACGAATAACGTCTTATGAGAGTTCCCTTTATTTTTAAAGGTGCTTTTTGAAGTCACGTCGAAATTTTCAAAATATGGCCGCCATTTTCCAATATGGCGGACAACTTTTATTTTTCTTATGGAACGCCCTTTATTTTATGTAGTTTTTGGATTCTACACTAATATTAGTAACTTTTTATTTTGTCTCATTCCTTCCTAAACCCAATGTTTAAGGAGGTTCGAGCGGTAAAATTTTAATTTTTCCCTCATTTAAAAGGTAATTGGACATTGTTTGTGGTCTGTATATCGAAAACGGTTGGTTGAGTGTAATCAAACAAATAATCAAAGTGTCTTAATTGTAAGTTTAGTTGAGATTTAATCATAAAATAACTTTAGTTGAGATTCACTCACGGTAATGTGTTATTTTGAATATACTTTTACACCATAATGAATACATATGGCACAGTAAATGGACACAATGCTTTTTAAATGCGAAAAAATTATCTGCTCACATCTCCTGAAACATTGTGTTTAGGAAAGAATGGGAAGGAATAAAAAAATTAAGTGTAGGATTTTAAAACGCTCTAAAATACAGGGTGTTCCATAAGAAAAACCAAAGTTGCCCGCCATATTGGAAAATAGTGGTCATATTTTTAAATTATGAAGCTACTCCAAAAAACAGCTTTAATTATAAAGGGAAGTCCGCCATAAGAAGTTTGGTGTCAGCTTTATGATAAAAAAGTTAACTATTGGTTCACTTTAGGTGAGACACCCGGTATAATGCGTACTGGCAATAAACCTAGGTGTATGTTAATTGAAATTGATATGGCGTTTCCTGTTACATACAAAATACTGACTGGAAATTAACGCCTGCAGCAAGCCGTACACTCCGGCGTGTGGCATTGTAATGGTATATCTCCGTGTTTTCCATTATAACTGGGTTTTCCTCCTGAATTGTTTGATGTGATGATACTGAATTACCGGGACTGATAATTGAATGACCTGTTATTAACTTTACCATAATTTTGAGTGCTGCCATATCTTTGAACTACACATTAAACCTTAACCTCCTGGTTTGAAGAATTTCCCTCACTAACCAGTTCTTCCCTCTTTTAGTATAAATTTAATCACATAATTTATAAGCATGACGATTTTGACCTAGTCACTTCTCACCTTTTGACAATTTTTTAATTGAAGTGCTTTAAAAGACATTAGCTTCTTCTATAAAATGCCTCTAAATAAATTCACTTCTGACAGAAGGTCTGATCGTGCCGTTGCAATCAATCGCAATGACAAGAGTGGTTTATTGATAAAGCCTAATACAGGGATTCCACTAACATAGTTTACACAACCGTAAGTCATTGAATAAATTTATATGTTTTTTTATTAAAAAACTCTTTAATTTGTAGGTTTTTCTCTCATTTCAATGAAGTTTAAATAAATTGTTTTTCTCCTATCCATTGAGGTCCAACTTATTACTTATCATTTTTGTTGCCTTACGCAAGCCGATTGTAACACATAGAATTAAATATTTTTTATAAAAAAAAACTAGAAAACATCGCCCAGCAGGTGGAGTCGAACCACTCCGACGCTAGTCGGCCACAGGTTTGAAGCCTGCGCCCCGGACCGCCGAGGTTCAACTGGGCAATCTGTCTTCTCGGTCGGTCCCGATATATATCGACGCCGCACGCAAACATTCCAGCGAGAACCAAATTCTCAAATTCGCTTTTTCAGGCTTACATAATTTTTTTCTGAGCAGTTGTTTTTCTTCAGAATAGTGATCTTTAAGCGAAGTAATGTATATCGGGCTCTTGCCATTATTATTTGTAATTAGGCCTATGCTTTTTTGATGGAGGTATCCGGCCAAATATAACTAATTAGGCTTACATTTGTGTATACATTTTTGCAGTGCAAAATTTACCGTCTTTGGAACATTTTTTTTAACAGCAGTTTTTTTAACTAGGCAACTTTCTTGGTGAATTTAACTTTTGACCGAACTATGCGGTTTAAACTAATCTTTTAGTCATTAAATTTTAGATTTAAAGTTTTTTCAACATAACAAGAAATATGTAAAAAGAACAATGGAAAATTAGGTATCATTTTATGATTTTAATAACGAGTTTTTAAAAGTAAATTATATTCGCCCGTACCTCTGTTTATCTACGAACAGAAGCGTTTTGCTTACATAATTAATTACTCCGTAACATAATCACTTGTAAATTAGTTCGGAGTAACTGTAACCCCGGATAATATTGTTACTTTATCTAGTCACGGTTAATTTTCCATCGGTATCGCTGCTTTTACAGTTGTGAGTCTTATCTTTTTCGCAGAGATATTTTTAACGCTTGTTGAGTGGAACATAAATCGGTAGATTAGATTACATTTTTAATGTTCTGCACTTTGATTTATTTACAGGTTTAATACCACAGTTTGTTTCAGTTTCTTTTTGTTTAAAACGATAATTTATATGGTATGCTATATTTCTTCATCTGTGGTAATGCTTAAGTCACATTCTGCACAAGGAAGTACGGCACGCAAGAAAATATTTTCCTTCATAGATCTTTCTATTAGACCCATCACTGTGAGGTTGTAATCATTGAAACACAATATTTAAATATAACAATATAATTATGTATGTGTCAAGAAGTTACACGAAATCACATTTTTTTTAATTCGAAATTACTGTTCAAACCGAGTTTCTGTTTTAATTTAGTTATTTTTGCTGTCATACATAGCTGACAAATAAAAACAAGATTCACAACGGGGTCCAGAAGAATCTATTTAAAACCATTATTTTATGTTCATTGCTGTCTTCATTGCTGTCACGGTAATGTTTTGAGTATGGTCTTAATTTATGGGGTGGTTGTACCAATCGGTTTCAATATTCCACACACCCCCTAGTTTAGAGGTTTGGTCACAACAAGCAGACCAAATTTGATGTTCTCACTGAGAGGGAATGTGTTACTTAGACTATTTTTCATACGGAGGGCCAAATTTAACTGATCCCACAAGCCGACATGACAAGAGCTTTGCAGATCGCGGTAGCTCGGTTTACCCAGTGGCCGGCATGACAAGAGCTTTGCAAATCGCGGTAGCTCGGTTTACCCAGTGGCCGCTGACAAGAGCTTTGCAGATCGCGGTAGCTCGGTTTACCCAGTGGCCGCTGACAAGAGCTTTGCAGATCGCGGTAGCTCGGTTTACCCAGTGGCCGCTGACAAGAGCTTTGCAGATCGCGGTAGCTCGGTTTACCCAGTGGCCGCTGACAAGAGCTTTGCAGATCGCGGTAGCTCGGTTTACCCAGTGGCCGCTGACAAGAGCTTTGCAGATCGCGGTAGCTCGGTTTACCCAGTGGCCGCTGACAAGAGCTTTGCAGATCGCGGTAGCTCGGTTTACCCAGTGGCCGCTGACAAGAGCTTTGCAGATCGCGGTAGCTCGGTTTACCCAGTGGCCGCTGACAAGAGCTTTGCAGATCGCGTAGCTCGGTTTACCCCGTAACCGCCGACAGGAGCTTTGCAGATCGCGGTAGCTCGGTTTACCCAGTGGCCGCTGACAAGAGCTTTGCAAATCGCGGTAGCTCGGTTTACCCAGTGGCCGCTGACAAGAGCTTTGCAGATCGCGGTAGCTCGGTTTACCCAGTGGCCGGCATGACAAGAGCTTTGCAGATCGCGGTAGCTCGGTTTACCCAGTGGCCGGCATGACAAGAGCTTTGCAGATCGCGGTAGCTCGGTTTACCCAGTGGCCGGCATGACAAGAGCTTTGCAAATCGCGGTAGCTCGGTTTACCCAGTGGCCGCTGACAAGAGCTTTGCAGATCGCGGTAGCTCGGTTTACCCAGTGGCCGCTGACAAGAGCTTTGCAGATCGCGGTAGCTCGGGTTACCCAGCACCCGCTGACAAGAGCTTGCAGATTGCGTTAGCTCGGTTTACCCAGTGGCCGCTGACAGGAGATTTGCAGATCGCGGTAGCTCGGTTTACCCCGTAACCGCCGACAGGAGCTTTGCAGATCGCGGTAGCTCGGTTTACCCAATGGCCGTTGACAAGAGCTTTGCAGTTCGGTTTACCCAGCGGTCGGATTGACCTCGCTGCACCGAGCCAGTGAGCCCGAGCCGAGGATAATGGTGGCCAACCGGCGTGGCGAGCAGGCCGAACGGTGCGCGGTCACAGCGCTACACTCGGGCAAAGCACTTTGAAACTCGTGACGAGCGGGATAAGCTGGAGGTAAGGTAGAAGCTGGAGAGAGACTGCATTATGCCCAATGCATTGCTCACTAGAATATTGGAGGGAGAGAGAGAGACAGACATATCCAATAAATTGCTAATGCACTTGAGCAAGGCCGTGGCCACCGTGGTCGAAACTCCCTCCCCCCTAATATTGGAAGTAAGAATCGTGTTCAAATGAAAGGTTAGAAAGTTATTTTTCACATCATGTAACCGTGGATCCCAAACCACCCCCCCATAAATTATTCTGGTTTCGGCTTTGTGCTTGAGAGAGAGACTATATCATGCCAAATACTTTGCTTGCTTCTGATGCGATATTACTGGATAGAGAGAATACACCGTGCAAAATCTATTGCGTATTACTGGAGAGATATCACTGGAGTGGAGAGTGAGAGGGAACCCGTAATGCCCAATCCATTTCTTAATACTGGAGAAATATTACTGGAAAGAGAGAGAATCCATCATGCCCAATCCATTGCTTACTACTGGAGAAATATTACTGGAAAGAGAGAATTCATCATGACCAATCCATTGCTTACTATTGGAGAGATATTACTGGAAAGAGAGAATTCATCATGACCAATCCATTGTTAACTACTGGAGAGATATTACTGGAAAGAGAGAATTCATCATGACCAATCCATTGCTTACTACTGGAGAGAAATTACTGGAAAGAGAGAGAATCCATCTTGCCCAATCCACTTCTTACTACTGGAGAGACATTACTGGAGAGAGACTCCAATATGCCAGAAATCCATTGCTTAATACTTACTAATTGTTTTTTTTTCTACTATGTAATCATTTTACATTATAAAAGAGATGTAATTAAAAAATAAATCTCCTTAGTGTTTCTACATTTTTGTTTAATATTATCCTGCAATTTCTCCGGTATCCTTCGGATTTCTAAGAACTCGTTTTGACTGTAGAATCTTTCAATGGCATAGTTGAAATAGTTTAAAACCCCAACCACTAAACCAACCACTAATTTTGGCTATCATTTTTACATCTGGGTGCTTATTGAACTTTCCTTATTGTCAATAAGATATATATTCTTATTGTGTTTTCTCGCTGTCAAGAAAATCAAGAAAATTATAATTTATCAGCCCTAAACAAATTCATACAAAGTCTCTCTCGTTTTTCAATATAACACGGATATACTGTATTACTGTCAGACTTATCAGGTGTTTGGCACGCTCGCCGAGATTTCTCAAGTTTATGTTTTGACTTAGATTACGCCCAAATTGCCAGTGCTGACTCACTAGGCGGCCAGCCTACTTTTATAAGCATATCAGTAAGTTACTCATTCGCCTGCCCTTTCCTACTCGCCTAGCCTCGCTTCGACCTTTCATTGTGCCTAAATGTCACGAGGGAGATATATTATCAGATTCATCATCTCGCCGCACAAAGACCTCCAACTGAAAGAGTGCAGTCAGTTCGGTCTTCTGTCATGCGTGTTCTGTTCTTGAACATGTCCCACCGCTATTATGCTGCTTTTTGCATTATATATTTTAGTTCTACTCAGTACAAAATTGTAGATACGTTGAGACGTTCTTATGTAAATACATTGGTACGTTTAACAAGGGAAAATGAAGAGCACATTCATTTTGGACCTTTTCTTTGAAACTATTGATCAAAACTAAAAAAATCTAACTGTTAGCTATGTAGACAGGCGTACATTCTGCGCAAGCTATGCGCATGCGTCACAGCGCGTCTTGACGAAAGTGATGTGTGTGCTAACGCATGCCCCAATTAATTAATTAGAACGGGCAGAATTCCGTAGTGAACACCGAAGCACAAATGTAATTCCAATCCCCCCGCAGGCTTGGATTTCAGTGCGTTTAAACTTGCTATTCCAAGTACCTACATTTTATGTTATTCTGTTCCGTGGGCTCAAACACTAGTGTTGACGACTAAACTTCAGAAGATTTTAGCACAAGCTGGCGAAGGTTGAAGTGATAGTTGAGATTAACGTAGATGAGTATGTTTGAAAGTGTGAACTGCTCTGAGGACAACAAGGTGGATAACCTCAAAAAACCTTCTCTAGATCGTCCCAACACAGTTTGTGAACGGTTCCTCTGTCCAGTCAGACAAATGTACTGAAGAATTCAAATTCAGGCATGCCATCCTCTGGGTTTCCTACGAAATACGATCATCTCGTGTTCGATGAAGCACTCGAAACGCCAACCGCTTTTCAACTCTTGGCAAGTGCAGCATAGGGGAATACAGCCTCTCCCCTGTTGGTTTTCCCGTTCGGTGGTCTACCGTTTCCCCCAGATTTCCCGATGGCGACATTCTCGGCTACGTCACATTGTTGCAGCATTGTTGAGTAACTCCCGACGCCGCCACTGCGCCGTCGCCGCGCTAGTGTCGCCACCCGCGGTTTAGCCCCTGCGTTTACCGAGCGACGTTTTGCAACTTAAATTGTAACGAGGTGAGAAGAACACCAGAAAGGTATTTTTATCGTCATCGCTGCTGTTTGAAATTACATTAAATAAACTAAGGAATGTCTGGAAGGGACGACGAGACTTTTCAACCTTCAAGTATAAATTGATTGGCTCCAATCGAAGTTGCGGTTTTTAAATGGTTATCAGTTCAAGTGATATGTTACTAGTTAGCTCACGTTTAGATGCAGGTCTAACAAATTTTCCATAAATTCACAAGTCTCGTTTAATTGTGAACGGTTTTTGAAATATTTTGCAAAAGTTGCCAATTGGGACATCAAAGGAGCTCATCCAAGAAATGCCACTGTGTGATGTCTAAAAAGGTTGTATCATTTACATAAAATAAAAATCCTGAGATCTAGATCATTTTGCACTTTTAAGTACCTCGATTACCACCAAAATTAATTTTGTCACGTATAAAAAATAAGAAACTCGAAGACACATAATATTGTATTCCCGTACAATGTAAACAAGTGCCTTCCAGTGAAGTGAGTAAATACCTGATAGAAACGCATGGTAGCCTCGGCGATGTAGGTGGAAACAGGGTCTTCGATTTCGAACAATCGACTTTATCGAACCAGGAATCGAGGGACCGCCGTTCCGCGTTTCTTCACAATTCCTTTCCCAGTTTCCGGCGATTCATCTGGCATCGGATAGCGGACTAATGGATATGGTAATGAATCATTGAGGCGATTGAGGTTAGACTGTTCACAGGCTGGGAGAGGCTTGAACTTTCGGGCTGAAAAATAACAGAAACGGCTTCAAGAAGATGAACAGTTGTTGTTCGAATCAAAATACAAGGTCCACGTCGTCCATATAAGCCCAATGCTAAAATTAACATCAGTCGAATTGACAGACTGGGCATTTTGATTTGAATCGGCCTATATTTTAAGATATACCGATGCGAAAACGGCAATTTTCATTAGGCCTACTTGTGTTGCGGGCTGCGGGTCTAAAGAAGCTCTTTTTCCCTAGGGAGAAAAAGAATCACCTGATGTCGAGGACGTCAGGTGACAGGTGTTCGTTTACAATGTACTAAAACTGTAAACATGTGTACGTCAGCGTCCATGGTGAGCTATCGATTGCATCAAGATTTGTTATTGGTAGATTTATTAACAAGTACAATTCATTGTTGTATTAATCGATTTGTGAAACTGATTTGACCAATCGATTATTACATGCGTTCGATACATCGATAGTTGTTCATTGTTGTTAGTCTACCCTAACACAAATGGAACAGACAATAAGCTGATTGTTTTAACTAGCAAGAACAAGATGGAAGTATCTTTGGGAGGTAAACAAGCTGTAATATTTTGTATTTCTTGAGAAGTTTACGTGTTGTATTGAGCGATATAACGAAAAATATATCATAACACGGGTCTAAAGCTGCTTTTAGCTACTCAGTCATTTTTTATCTTTGCTTACAGCCTCGGTCGTAAACCGACCTCGAACGAAAATTGCCACTTTAGGCTCTAGTAATGGAATATATTATTGCCCTTGTCACACACCTTATATTAGGCCTATAGCCGTGCTGGATTTTGCACAAGCCACAAAGGCTTGAACTTGTGGACTGAAAAATAAAAATTGTTTGAAGGTGACAAAATGAAAAGTTATTCCTCCCATCTAAAAGTTGATGTTTTAGTCATGACATGGGATGGACGTTGTTGATCTGAGAGTCGGTGATCTAGCGCAACTGACCTTTGGTCGTTTATCTATCTAATGTCATCGCCTATTTTACCTACAGACAGGCACTGTTTTTGTTCTGTAAATGGAATGTTGAGAATTGACCATCAACGCTGGCCAATATAATTTTGAAAACGCATGAAATAATGTTATGTTCGAGAATACGTTTGCTGAAACGAAATCTTACATTTCGTCTTACTATGATCATTTCGAACTCTAAAACTTATATTTTCACCACTAACTTGTGTCATGTCGTGACATGTGGTATTACTAGAAAAATATGCATCAAATCCCAACCAAGGAATACAGTTTCGATAAATCGGAAATCCTGAAGAAATTTTACAGTTGCTTAAGTTCGATGTTTTTGGTTGCTTAGATTCTTTTCAACTGGATTACTTATCGGTGAGGAAACTTTACCAAACTGCCTCTATGTACTGACTACAGGCGGCGCAGGAATACAAAGGAACAGGACCTCTTTCAATATCCAAGATTGATTTGCATTTAAGATTCAAATGCAAGGTTGTTTTGCATTCTAGATTGAAATTCAAGATTGCAATCATGATTGCTTAAAATTATATTTCCCCGTCTCCTGCTTTCACCCTGAGTTTCCCAAAGAAGCAGCCTCTCGGAACTATTTTTCTCCTTCTAGAACAGTCCAAATACTGGTCGAGTCAAATGACGTGGGCCTAGTCAGACTTGAAGACTATTGTTAATTTTAAGGACTTACGGACATTTTGGGCCACGATATTTGACTCACACTATAGAACAGTCCCGATGGTTTGACACCCTTGTTGTCCTGCTCCCGCTCCCGCTCCCATCGCGCCGCCAACTAGAGGTGGGTTAGTCGACTAGTCGACTGTAAAGTGGGTTTGATCGACTAGTTGGTCATCTAGTTGTCTAGTCGACTTTTTGACTAGTCGATATTTCCAGTCGATTATTTTATCTAGTCGATATTTTATCGTTTAACCAACTATATTCGGCAACCTGACCGGATAGATACTCGGCGAGTTAGCACGACCAGACTAGTCGGTGTTGGATACGGTGACTAATCGACTAGTGTCAACAACCAGACTAGTCGATGCTCGAAAGTAATCGACTAGTCACTAGTCGATAATGAAAAGTAGTCGATATCCCATCACTCCCGCCAACAGCACGGGCAGCGCGCAGTACCCGGTCGACGTGCCACTTCGCCCGTCGGTTTTCCTCAGTTTCCCCGGTACGCCGGGACGACCTTGGCGCTCTGGCGGCGTCGGCCCCAACTACATAATCCGCCGCTCTCCTCTGGTTATTCGGTCAAAGACTGTCTAGTCTGCCTCCTGTTATAAATTGACGCTGGAGAATTTCCTTCCTGCGAAAGACTGTTGCAGAGTTCTGAATTTCATAAGTTTGGTTCGACAGTTCTTTTGCACGAGAATTCCATTTTCCTCGTCTATCAACTGGTCATTCGGTCAAACACTGCCTGCCTCATGTTTTCAATTGCCGAAGATTTTTCTCCCAGCGAAAGACTTGCAGAATGCAGAGTTTTATGAAGTTCGCTGGGACAGTTTTCTTTTGTTCCCCACGAGAATTCCCTTTTCCCATCAGAAACTTTCACGATCCCGATTATTGATTTGATTGTTCAGCTCATTGTTATATGTTAATGGCCTGAAAGTTTTTTTAGAACTTTCCCAAGCAATGCCGAATGAAGAACCCGGATTGCCTACAAAAAAACAAAGAATAAATACAAAATATGAATGATTTCTGAACACCTTTTTCCTTACAAACCAGTACCCTTGAAATGGCAGTACTGAACAATCTACAAATGTTCTTGTTTCTCATCGCTGTGAGACAGCCGATTATCAACATGAGCCGAAGTGCAAGAAGCCCGCAAGAACCTTGCTCCTAGTCAGAGGGGCACCTGACAACGGCTGAGGCTGGTGATTCACCGGATCTGATTCATCGCAGCTCGCAGCTGGATTGTCGCTTATCGCACACGCCCTCTCCGAGCGTTGAGCATCGCGGCACAAAAACTCACCACGTTCCTACCGCATTACACGCCGAGATAAATGACGAGGCGCATGTCTCACCACCTCTGTGCTGCCTCTGTTCAGCTGGTGAGTTGAGCATCGCGGCACAAAAACTCGCTTTGTCCCTGTACTGCATTACATGCCGAGTCATGATGTGGCCTACTCTCTGTGTGACACTCGAGCATTTTCATCTGGTGAATAATTGAGCTTCGCGGCTCAAAAACACACCATGTTCCTACCGCGTTACAGGCCGAGTCAAACGAGATGGCATTGGTCCACACAGAAGAATAATTCTAGCATTGGCTTGCTCGGACAAGTTATTTGACTCGTACTCTATGTTGAAATCAGGCTTTTAAAAAACTGACTAGAGGTCTACATACTGTAGCATAAGAACGATTTATCTATAATCAAATTTCTGATGCTTCAGATCTCTGGGCTTTCAAAATATAAGTTGGTGTAGGAACGAAACGAGTGTTTTTGAGTAACTCCGCATATCATCCGGTGTGTAGAAAATCTCAGCTTCTTTGGAGTTGACATTTCGCGGGCCGACATGTTCCTTACCCTTAGACGGTGGGATTGTTAATTTTTAGCCTAACAACCAATGGCAATTAATTGAGGGATCTACAGTTACGTACCACAATGTCGCCAATCAGTTTCAAACTGGTATAATTTTGACGACGGTCTTAAAACCACTGCACCTGACATTCCATGTTGATTAATTGCGATGCAGACATCAGCTCAATAACCATAGTACAAAGTATAAATAACACGTCCAGTTTGCCTTCACTCTACCGTTCTGTATCTCTTTTGCGGAGCACAAAGTTAGTCCAACTCCACAGTACGCCACTCAACATTGCGTTACGATCCCAGGCCCGGAGACCAGAGACAATGGCGAGCATAACTCGGCACAGCAGCGGGTAGAGAAGTAGAGAACCTCGCGACCGCGGCGCGGGGTTACGTCATGAGAAGATCGCGGCCTGCCGCTTCACACGAAAAAAGGCACCATAACTCTCTCTGCGATGGCGAGTCGACGGGCTATTCGCTATTGCCAGAGTTGGCTAGGATGGGAAAAGAATTGTCAGGCGGATTAGTTAAATTCCAGTTCATCCATAAATCAGAAGTCAAAGTTTATTGTCATTCGACTGTGAACAGCATTGACAGCCACCACAAAATTGTTTTCATCACTCGGGAAAATTGCCCGTTACCATTCAGCTGAGATCCACGAAAACCCTCGATTTACTTACATCAAAACAAATAATGATCATCTGATTTTTCGTACCCAAACATTTCATCTCCGTATACCCAAACTTTTTACGTATCCAAACTAACTTCTTGCCGAACCCAAACAAATGAAGTTCTTTCTTTTGACAGTTCAGTCAGCTGACTTTAAACTGAAATAGAAAGTAGTATTGTGTTTATAGAAAAATATGAATTGTTGATTTTTCCTAAGTTTGGTTACTTATTTGCATCGTGATGAAAAGTATTGTTCACAAATCGTCACCTAAGTCCCATTTCGGACCGGCTCGATAGTGTTTATATGCTCGGCATACATCTTGCTCCGAAATGGGCTACTTTCATGTTTAGTAGTGAACATTATTGACATTATTGATATTGTACTAAGTTATATTTAACCATTGCCTCTTTTCTGTACTGATTGTTTTTATCTTTTGCAACATAGGTAGCCAATGGGATTCTATAAATTATTGTGCATCAAAGCTATATACTAATTCAGTGAATTTCCTGCTTTTGGAGTGAACACCTGACATTAACATATTTTATTTCCCATTTAATGAATTCAAATGTTGAATGAATGAGTACCTTGATAGATTCTCTGATAATTAATTGTGTATGAAATAGTGTTTTAAGTTTTTTTTATTATGGACCTACTTAACCTACCTGTTGTTGATCCCTCTGTTTCCTAAATTGTCATTATAAAAAAATATTCAGTTAAGTACCTGGGTCACATGAACAGTATTATTGAATGCGTTAGTAAATATTCTTACTCATCAGCGTGCATACTGCAGCGTTCTGAATCATCAGCGTGTCAACTAAATTATTGAATGAACAAGTCTTTGTGGGAATTAAAGGAAATATCGGTTTGTGATAGAAGTGTTATCTTGAATTCACAAACTTCGGATAAAAGAACATTTTCACACGGCCTATTCATGTTTTATCAACTGGGTGATTTGATTACGAATCAGTACAGGGGATTGCAACAAATTAACTTAATAGTGAGAGAATGCCTACCTAATAAAACTACCTAATGGTTAAGTTATAATTAACTTAATAAAAAATTGGTAATTAACTGTTTCTTCAACAAACATTCACGCGCGTGTTTATCAGAAAGTTTCAACTCGACTCCCAAAACAACCGAATTCCCAGGACGTGAACGCCAGCTGCACTCTGCACCGAGGGCATTGTTGCATTGACGTAGATCGCGCGACACTTCGCGGAATCGCCGCGGGTTTCCCGCGTTGTTATCGGCACACGCGCGTTTAGTTATCGCTAGTATTGGCATTTTACCCGCCAACTCCGTTAAAAATCCTCGCTTTCAACCGGTTTTTCGGCAATAATCCCGGCAAAATCCCCCCAAGTACCAAAAACCGGGTAATTATCCAAAAAATCATGCACCTTATGACTTTAAAAACATCCAAAACTAGGTAGTTTCCTAAAATTACTAGGTAAGGAGGGAAATCTTACATCAATAAACTGCTCGCTATATACCAAAGTATGTCTATTTACTTAGAGTAAATAGCCAAGAAAAAAATTATTTTTCTCATCTTACAGGGACATTGGGTGTTTACAAAGCGAATCATGATTAAAAAATCCCCGACTTTACCCGCTTTTTATGTGTTTAGGAACCCGGGCAATTCCGCGCAACTCAAGTCTAAAATCCCCGGCTTTGCCAGATTTTTCTTAATCCTCTCAAAATCCCGAACGGCCTTCAAAATACCTGAAAACCAGGCAAATACCCGGTTTTTTGCAACACTGAAACCTCTAAAACCATGCCGAATTCATATAAGCGACTAAAAAAATTAACTAGAGTTAAAAAAAATCTAAAATCTAAAATTTTACAAAAATCTTTGTATCTTTCCCAAAATACCTGGTTTAACCCAATTTTTTAATATCCACGTTATCGGGTAAATCCCCGCAGCCCGAGTCTTAAATCCCAGGTTTTACGCGGTTTTTCCTTGATCCCCGCCAAATCCCCGCATGACCTCCAAAATACCCGAAAACCGGGTAAATGCCCGGTTTTTGGTAACACTGGTTATCGCGGCGTGGCGACCGCATGCAGCGGGTGATAAACGATAAACCGACCGTCGGGCGACCTTTGCTGTCCAGACCCAGACTGACGTTTATCATCATCTCATTCCTCACGTCGTCAGACTCTTGTGTAACCCCCACGTAACACCTACAGTCAGGTTGATATTTCTTTGTGGCTGGGGGTGGTAACACCTACAGTCACGTTGGTATTTCTTTGTGGCTGGGGGATGGTACCACCTACAGTCACGTTGGTATTTCTTTGTGGCTGGGGGTGGTAACACCTACAGTCACGTTGGAATTTATTTGTGGCCGGGGGATGGGTAACACCTACAGTCACGTTGGTATTTCTTTGTAACCGGGGGTTGTAACACCAACAGTCACGTTGGTATTTCTTTGTGGCTGGGGGATGGTAAACTTATAGTCACGTTGGAATTTATTTGTGGCCGGGGGATGGGTAACACCTACAGTCACGTTGGTATTTCTTTGTGGCCGGGGGATGGGTAACACCTACAGTCACGTTGTTATTTCTTTGTGGCTGGGGAATGGTACCACCTACAGTCACGTTGATATTTCTTTGTGGCCGGGGGATGGGTAACACCTACAGTCACGTTGTTATTTCTTTGTGGCTGGGGAATGGTACCATCTACAGTCACGTTGTTATTTCTTTGTGGCCGGGGGATGGGTAACACCTAAAGTCACGTTGTTATTTCTTTGTGGCTGGGGAATGGTACCACCTACAGTCACGTTGATATTTCTTTGTGGCTGGGGGACGGTAACACCAACAGTCACGTTGGTTTTTCTTTGTGGCTGGGGGGTTGTAACACTTACAGTCACGTTGATATTTCTTTGTGGCTAGGAGAGGAATTGGTCAAGTGAGATGACTTGGTTCAGGCCATCCTTAAGCCCAAGAGGCACAGAGGGTTGTCATGTCATTTAACTCGTCCTGTAAAGCGATAGGAACTAAACTCACTAGTTTTTGTGCCGCGATGCACAAGTCACTATAGCTGTTCGTAAGCTCAAGGATAGTATTAACAATTAACAATGTAGTTTTATGGACGTATCGGGCCAAGATTTATGACTCGGTCTATAATTGGTGCATACCTGTGATTGGAGACAGGTGTTGATGTTAGCTTTTGTCTATTACACTTTTAAGTAGAACTGTTCTGTATTCTCTGAATTAAGCATGCGGAATCGTAAACCAAATTTTCCCAATTAAGTTCTATTTCTAAAACCTTTAAAACTTTTGGCACAGGACACATACAAGCGAAAGTCCGAAAGTCAAGCACTATATGCTGCGACGCGCCGGCACAAACATGCTGCTCGCAAATATGAGTAAAGTTTCATTTATTCTATAATGCACTTGGAAAGTCGAGAATTACTCGTAGATTCACTGTACCGGGGATGAATCGTATGAATCTATACACCATTACCGATCCAATAGTCAGATAGAAGAGCGTACAGACGGGGAGTGCCAGATTCGCTGCGCTCGCTGTAGCGGGTATACAGCAAGGCGAGTCTGGAGTCTGTCGGAGCTACTTTCTACTTCTACTTCTGGCGGCGGCGGCGTCACAATGGCACGACCGAGCGAGGAAAGTAGGCCTGCACCTGAGATAGGTCTCCGGTCTCGGCAACATCATCCTTGCAATCATTGCGAGAGGCCCGTCGAGCTCTTGAGAAAATCTTGGAACCCCGAATTATTTATTTGTAGTAAAATGTCGGACATGAATGAAATTGAAATGATAGGAAACGCCACAAAAAGGGTTGACACGTCAGGCTATAATTTATAATGCAAATATCATTGTATTATGGTGCCACAATCTATTTTCACCACTCTGTAATGTTTTCAGCTGTATACCTTATTACTTTCCATAGCTCAGTGTGCAGACAAGGTATTTGTTTTGAGGACACTCCGAAATATCATGCGTGCACCTCTTAAAGAAGTATTCCAAAATAAACACAAAATAATTTTATCCTATGTATATTTAGTCTAAAGCCACCCTCCCACCATAGAACAAAATGAGTATGTATAATTTCTATAAGTCTTTTCTAAAGCGAATAATTATTGTTCTGCGGAAATATTGAACGACTCCGAGAAACTACTCATTTGTTCTATGATGATGGTGGCTTTGCAAAGGTCTAGAACAATGTGCTGCAGTATGACGTAAGACTACACCTGTATTAACATTATTAAATACTCGCACAGTAAAAAGTAATTAGGCATGACGAAAGTAACCAATTCGTAGTTGGTGGATAGTTACTGAAATCATTTTCCATATTCCCAATCATTGTTAATTATTTTAATTGTAACATTTAATGCTAGAGCATTTCACAATAGTAAATTTGGCAATGCTAGAACATTTCACAATAGTAAATTTGGCAATAAGGGCCGAAAGTGAAGTTTTGCAGGCTCCAGATCGTGTTAAAAATTCGAGACGAAGTCGAGAAAACTATTCACCCTGTGGTTACTATATCACTATAGACTAGTCCGTGGACACCAATATACATAAAAGATTTAGATTAATTAATGAACCTAATACATTTTTTCATCCATGTTGCCGGCCCCAGTGATGTGTAATATTAACTAAACGTAACTAAGAATTTCCTCTTAACACTCTCATAATACTAATTTCTTCCCGAAATTACCAACAATTGACAAGATTTTTGCAGAAATTTACCGTCATTGATTGGTAAAAAACAAATTTCACGTTTCGGGATCTGGAATCTGATCCCGTCTTCAAGTGGAAAAAGAAACCTAGAACCTAGAACCTAACGAGAACCTAGAACATTCTTTTTCCACCTGGAGTTTATTACTAATTAATGATGGCAAATGTCCACAAAAATCAAAATGTAAAATCACCATCATCAACAAAGAATTTCAAACACAGAATTGACAAGATCAGCAGAGCAGGCTCCTTTTGAAGTTGTCCGAGAAATCTGCTGCCCGATCGCTCATTCCCCGAATCTCCATAAGCGCAAATCACAATTGCGATCGGTCGCGCTGTTATTGTAATACCTGTGAACACATAGTATAAATTTGTACTTTGTAGTCGCTGGTTCGTACCGAAGCCCTTTGAGCCGCTACGGCCTTGTGAAACTGCACGTTTAATCGACAACAATTCCCGGAACTCGGCCTTCACTCGTGTTATGCGTCCGTAATTGACCGCTAAGTATGGTTGTTGTACAGTTGAGTATATGCATCGAGTAATTTCTCTGTTGTTGCGTATTTAATCTGAATGATTGGAGAGTGATTAATGTTGAAACCGTGCAATTGAGGAAATAACTGAGGAAATGCAGTATACTGTAGTTAGTTTGGCATGTAAAACATAATTTTTTGTTTGAAGTTCATTGTTGGTGATGGTTATTTTATATTTTGGTTTGGATTTTTGCGGACATTTGCCATCACTGACTAGTAAAAAACAAGTTTCACAACGTTTCGGGATCTGGAGTCTGATCCTGTCTTCAGGTGGAAAAAACCTGGAATATAACAAGATTAGTAACACACAGCCAGGATAACCTGGACAGAAAACATAGCTAAAACAGAGAACTGTAAAAGCAGTCACGTAACACATGCTTAAAAGAAGGCTACTTAAAAGAAGAACTGCTTTTACAGTTTATGTTTTATTCTCCTCTGTGGCTTAGCAAAATATGTATCGAATTTTGTACCATAGCAAATTTAATTAAAATTGTGACATATTTTGTCACATTCTGGATTATGTATAGCAAAATTACGTGCAAGACATTTTTTCTAATTTTTGAATTGGGGCGTTTAAGGTAGAGAATCCCCGTAACCTCTTCGCTTTCAATTGCTATTTGCGAAGCTGTTACCTTCCTTGATGTGGTCTGTTCGAACAAAAGGCGAAAATAGTTCCCGTTGATGATGTGCGAAAATGTTAGGCCTTGTTTAGTCTGGCTCATCCAGGAATAGGCGTAGCGAGTCGAGACGGCGCGGTTCAGACGACAGGTTGATATGCAATGAAAGGTATAACGACTGGCTGGGGTAAGTTTATATTTTTGCCCGAAAGGTATAACGACCTGGCTAGGGTAAGTTTATATTTTTGCCCATTTCTTCGTCCGCCCGTCAGAGTTATAGAATTTATGACTGTGGTTGGAGACAAGAAATCAACTTGATTTACCCGCCCTAGTAAATTGGAAAGATTTAATGAGGATAAAAAATTGTATACTTTAAACTGTAACTACAGGGTGTTTTTTTTAAACGCAACCCATTTTTAAGATTGAATAATTCATATATAAATATGAAATAATATTGTTTCATGGTTCTTTGCGTTTTATACAATCTATTATTTAAGTTTGATAACATTTAGTTCACCTTATATGCTCAAAAAATCCGCCAGAGGCATTTGTTTGAAGTTATGCTCTCTCCATCAAATTCCCGAACACGTGTTGCTAGGTACCTGTTTGAATTTCTTGCATTACATTTGTTTTGTTTGTTTTGAGGTACTGAATATGATGTGACTTTTTTTAGGCCTTACTTTGCATGTATCCCCAAAGAACATAACAGTATAGTGGGGTCAAATCCAGGGATCTTGTGGGGAAATAATCCTTCACCGATAAAATCAAATTTTGGGTTGCATTTTTAATGTGTGTGTCTTTAAGCACGATAACTCGCGTAAAATGGTCCGATCTGAATGAAATTTGTAAAGACATGTAAAGAGGTAATTATTCTACGAAAACAATTCAAAAGCTATTCAACACCTCAAAACAAACATAACAAATTTAATGCAAGAAATTTAAAGAGGCACCTTGCATCACAGCAAATTCATATTCGGGGCTTTGATTGAAAGAGCATAACTTTATACAAATGCCAATGGTGGACTGTTTGAGCACATAATGTGAACTAAATGTGATCTAACTTAAATAATAGGTTGTATAAAATGTAAAGATCAATAAAACAATACTCATTACGCATTCATATGTGCATTATTAAATTTTAAAAATGGGTTGCGTTTTAAAAAAAACACCCTGTAATATTTGCCAACTACTGTTCCCATTTATTCTATTCTATCTATCCTTCTGTATGTTAATTTTGTGAGTGCATTATTTTACGTGTCTAGGTTGAGGTAGGGGTGACTCATGGTGTAAAGACTGGAAGTGATAATCTATTTTTAAAAAATAGGGACCTTATTTTATTGGAAGGGATATTACTATATAACAGGCATTACATTAAGCCTATATTGAGTTGTGTGAATACCTTTCTGCGAATGTAATCGCGGATCGTTAGAATAAATGACACATCGTTTTATACATTCACACTTGCTTTTTAAACTAACTAATTAAAAAAAACTGCATTACAGTTCCAAACCAAACGGCCCGTTCTTAACGTACAATTGATTAAAAATGCATTGCAGTTGTAATTTAACAAAAAATAAACAAAAAGACAGTCCGTTTTAACGTACATTTGATTGAAAAACTGTATTGCAGTTGTAATTTAACCGAACCAAACTAAAACACGGTTTGTTTTTCAACATACGTATGATTGAAACACTGCATTTCCAAAACAAAACAAAAATAAAGCCTACTTTTAAAGCACGTTTGACTGAAATCGCATTGCAGTTGTAATTCATGCAAAACAAACAAAAATACGTTCCGCAATGTACGTTTGAAATACGCACGCATTTAAGGGCTCTCTTGGCGGCAATAGGGCGACAAGGGCGGTGGGGAGGTTCGCGTGCCACCGCCAATAACGATCCCCACAAGACCGTAGTACTACCACTACGTAGGTGGGAGGGGGTGGGGGTGGGGTGCACGCGAGGAGGGAGGGAATGTCGCGCCGCATCGATTGGTACCACTGTCGATCGGATCAGCTGATCAGCTGGGCAGTGGGTTGCATCTCGGCCATTCCGGGTTACCGCTGTTGCAACCCTTGTTGTGTTCGGATCAGGTGATCAGCTGGGAAGTGGGTTGCATCTCTGTCATTCTGGGAGACAGCTGTTGCAACCCTTGTGACGTTAAATCAAACTGTGCATTTTCGCAGCAACTGCTCAGCTTCGTCTTCTGATTGGATACAAGGAATGCGTCATTTGTTTTAGCCAATCAGAAGTCAAGACACGTTATAATGCAGCGGTAGGACTCCGCGACAAAAATGCCTGTACACCAAGACCATTATTTATTTACTTATCGGCATATGGGCGTCTCTTTCTCGCTTCTTGACTTATGATTGAATATGAATAAGACAACAATGTCATTGATGAATTCCTTGTATCAGTCAGAAGTCGCAGAGTAAAAGTTGTTGCGCGACAGACGTCCGTCTGTTGACCTCTCTTATAAAATTGTAGTCTCGATTTCAATATGTAGACTATTTACTGTACATCACTTGTTGCTTCATGTTTTTAGATATATTCGAAATAAGATGATACCATCTAGTAATGGTATAAATTTGCAATTATTTACACTCGATTTCAAATAATGTATTTCAAATAATGTATTTTCAAACGCTTTCCAAAGTACTGCAATCCAGTCGCTATTGAAAAATTCAGAATACAGTGTCATCAAAGCCCAATTACTTTAAAAAATCTATTTTAAATACGTTAATAGTTATTCCACAACTTAAAAATTGTTAGATCTCCGACCTATGGTGAACTGTCCCCATTTTACTATGATGAAATAAAAAAGTTAGATGATAACATAAGAAAAATAAATAAATATTCTATTTTAAATACGTTAATAGTTATTCCACAACTTAAAAATCTTCGACCTATGGTGAACTGTCCCCATTTTACTATGATGAAATAAAAAAGTTAGATGATAACATAAGAACAATAAATAAATATTCTGGTAGTTAAGTTAACAGTAAATAAGTCATAGTTGACTACTAAGAATCTATTACAGCATTTATGTACCATCGCACTCGATTACTTGCGCATCCGATAACCTTTCTTTCATTGAATTGGATCCATAATCACATTGACTTAGAAAATGAGGCTATATAAATCTGTTGGAAAATTTTGCGGTCAAATCCCTCAAGTGGGTATTACTGCGTCAAAAATTATCTCTTCATCGTAACACCCTTTTCTACAGCCTTGATTTCATGAAACCTCTACAGTGTAACGTATGTAGGTTCATGTACAAGTAAAGTTGAGGTTGAGGATAGTTGTGAGCGATGGCTTGTGGTCGCGGTGTTCCCTATTGGGGATTAACGTCTGCACTATTGAATACTACGTTCATAGGACCGTCCTCATAATTAGACCAGTTCGTAATTAATTTAAACCAGGCAAAATTGTGGAAGACTGAATTACTTACTTGAAATCCGTCAGACAGCTCAAAAATGATCATATACTTGTTCAGGACATGTTTCGACACAATAGTGTCATCTTCAGCTGGGAGTTAGTGAAGTTCATAATCCACCATTTGGCTTCATCAATAAATTATAAAACACAAACACAAAACAGTCATACATTTACACGGACACGGGTACATCTAAAATTGTTAAAAACAAACAGGCCTGTTCTACAATAATAACCAATCACGACACGCCGGCGGTGGTAGACAGACCCCCGCCGTTTTTGAGCTGTCTGACGGATTTCAAGTAAGTAATTCAGTCTTACATTAATCACACAGCTCAGGGGCTATAAGCATGGATAACAAAATTGTGGTTCGGATCCCACGTTAAAATGTAGGTCCCTATCAGTTGCCATCGGCTGTTGGGCTATTAATCTATCTAAGTTGAGTCCTCCTATCTAAGGAACATGTCAGCCTTAGTCGATAACAGGACTGTAAGATCGCGCCAAAATCATCCTTCACTCATCTCTGTCATTCATACTTGGCTTAAAATAAAATACCTTCAAGAAAAGTATAAAGTAAGTATAATATCCATTGTAATTAATGGAATTGACTAATTAATTTCCCTCGATCGTAAAATATCATTAGATGGTTATAGGACTACGTAATGACTTCTAATCACTTGACGTAATATGATTTAGATAAGAAATGGCTCGACACAACGATAAGACGGGAGCCGGGCAATATCCCGACTTAACTTTTATTTGAATAGTATTTACTGTTTACGTTCACTATATAAGAGAATGCGTTGACTCATTGGCTGTGCAGTAAATGTTCTTATGCACAAAAAGAAAGCAAAACAATTGACATTACACGTTGACATTACATCGTAAGTAGATAATTAATGACAAAACCTGTTGAAATTCATATAATAAAAGAAACCATTTTTATAATTTGAGTAAACATTCATTTGATCAAAACGTTCTGTTCTACTAGTACATTGCCCAGTTGTTTGGTGGACGGGGGCCAGCGAGGGGGAGGAGGCAAGGTCGAGACGTATTTGCAGCAGGAAATTGGGGACTTCCGGCGTGATAAGACGGGGGCTTCTCTGCTTCTCTCCCGGCGGCTTGTTGCTGTCAGTGCCACGTGCCCTCCCAGACGTACGATAATTATCGTACTTCTACGATAATTTTGAGTGTGGTACGATGCAAATTTTCTCCATTACGATAGTTTGATGATGTTTTGAATCCCGTATTACACTTCATTTATTTTCGCTTTGTTTAAGGGTAATTTCTAATAATATTATTGCTAATGCTTTTCTTTAGCACTACAGGGTTTTCTTGAATGCTTAGCATATGATTTGTACATTTATTTAATCAAATTATGCCAAATTTCCCAGGTTTTTTTGGGAAAGGACGATAATTTTAACGAATTTACGAAAATGTTCTTTGTTCGGTGCGAAAATATGGGGGCTTTGATCAGACGGGGCCTCTCTCCCAGCGGCGCTTGTCGCGTTGTCGCTGTCAGAACCATATGTGCCCTCCCAGACGTACGATAATTATCGTACTCTTACGATAATTTTGAGCATGGTACGATCCAAATTGTCTCCGGTACGGTAGTTTGATATGAAGCCTGTATTAGGTACCTATACTTTTTTCACGTTTTTGAGGGATAATCTGTAATGGTTTATTAAAGATGTTAATTCTATAGCATTGCAGGGTTTTCTTGAATGCATTGGATGATATTTACATTTATTTGTTCAAAGTGGAGTTTATTGGAAAGGTACGATAATTTCAGTAAGTTAACGATAATTTTCGGTACAATATTAGATTTTTTGTATAAGACGGGGGCAGGGGGGCTACTGTGTGACTAACGGATAATGTATCAATCAGCTGGTACTACTGTTGTCGTCGGTGCGTCTGAAGAATGCAGGGTTGCCAATCGATGAGACCCCCCCTCTCACGGTTACTCAATAATTACAGATATCGTATCAATCAGCTGCTGGAGTATTGTTGTCGTCTGTAGACTGCAGGGTTGCCAATCGATGAGACGAGTCTTTCCCAAAGACATATAACTGATATAGACTGCTTACGAGATAGGAAAAAGTGAAGCCTTACTGGAGGATTGTCACCGACCTTCAAACACAAACGTCAAAGACTTGAAAACATGAACATGATTCTAATTTCGTTTGTCGTTGTTTTTGAATCATCAAAATGTTATATGATAAAAACAAAAATTAGTTTTCAATAGTATTACTATCGTTTTATAATTTAATTATATACTTATCTTACATCGTAGACGACATCGATAAATATTTAATATTAGATTAAATAGTTTTAGTACTAATTTAAAAAGTGATGTGTACAAAAAGTGACTCCGCAGCCAGACACAAGACAACCTCTAATTTTGCGGCCCTCTAATTTTGTTAGGTTAGCAATACAAGTGGAATTAATTTCGTACTCTACATTAACGAACGATTCAGCGATGGGAATTGACCCATTTAATTTATCGAATATAAAAACTTATTTTCAAAGAGTCGACGTAATTTAAATTAGTTTTGTCGTTATCTTACTTCAGTTGAATAAAATACGCTAACAGTATTACGATTATAAATCTGTACAGCATTTCTGACATATTTTAAAAACTTATTCGAATCTTTAGTCGTCTTCAAAAGATTCGTTTCGTTTTAAATTACTGTTCAAAGAACGCCAAGTCCTAAATTACTATATTACTCCCCTTCACATTGCCTATCTTTTCATCAACCGCTTTTTCATCAACAAATGCATTGTGGCAATAACTCCAGTACAACAGACTCTAACCATAGATAAAAAATACTCAGGAGTATTTTGTATCTATGCTCTAACCTCTTTGTTTTGAATAATTTAAAGGTCGATGAAGTGATGAAGTGTTTCGTGACGGCTGTGAGTTTTCCGATGACGGCCGTGAGTTTTCCGGTTTGCTCGTTTATTTTAGATAATAGCCAACATGGCAGCGCCCACAAAGGCTTCACTTTTTTACAACGAGATGAGCAGTCTATATATTTTATAGGTCGTTGGTCTTTCCCCCCTACTGGTTGGTCAATAACTGAAATCGTATCAATCAGCTGTGAGAGAACTGTTGCGTCGTCTGCAGACTGCAGGGTTGCCAATCGATGAGATCAGACTCCCCCCCCCCTCCACTCTTAAAGCTGAGATGATTTTCGCTGTAAGTTTCCTCGACAACTCAACGACATTAATTGTTATAAATCCTTAAAAAAGTAATGGTCATTCAAAATGTGTTATTTTCGAAAAATTTCTGCCCTCCGATTAATGTGATTTTATTTTTTGTGATTCTTTCTGCAGTGTTCCTCATTAAATCCTCAAAACACTTAATCCTCAAACATTTCTTAAATTATTAACCACATGTATTTTATATTTGATCTTTTCTAGTATTTCAGTAAATATGAAACAATTTAAATGATTTTTTATGTACAGTTAGTTTACAAAGTTGTCCTTCCCCTATCGGTTCTTAATCGTAGTCAAGCAACATCAAACCCATATCTGACGTGCTTTGCCAAAAATAACCCAAAAAAATTAAACTCGCAGTAAATACATCGTCCCATATTGAGTAGGAGTTGACACCCCCACATTGAACTTGAAAGCCTCTCTGAATCTGAAACTCCCTCTAATTACAAAGGTTCATTTGTTAAACGAAGCTTCGGTTTACTACAGGTGGGCGTAATGGACTGATCGCCCACCAGTGTCGGGTGATTGTAATGGGGATGAGGGGCGTAACTACCCTTACCCCTCCCACACACTTAGGTTGCACGAATGGAGACTAAAATTGTTGTCTATGAATAGAGGTGTTCTGCGTAGAACCAGAATAGATGAGATATCCCATATCACTTTTAATTTTGAAGCCAATATTCGTGATGTTTTGTTGCGGAATGTACTGGCCTAATCAAATAACTTGGTACTCTGTACTCTATCAAACGTTGTTACAAACGCAATAACCCTTAGTGGACTTGTTAGCTTGGGAATGTGATTACAACAAACCAAACATAGTCAACATGGTTTAAATGAATTTGAATTACAGGAGGAGAATACCTTTTCTTCATGGTAAATCGGCATTTTGCCCGATCGTCTACCGGTATACTCTACTTATTTTATTTTAAAGTTCCAGTCAGAAAATAAAAAACTTTGATTAATCCCTCTTTCTTAACTTGGTTTATAGAGATTGTATAAAATAGGCTTTAGAAATATGGTTTTTATAAATTTATTATAATATGTACATGTTTGTTTTAGAGCTGAAAATGAAGTAGTTTATGATATTTGGATACTTGTTGAATTGCTTTCAAGTAATACATTCTTTCAAGTTTTAATTCGATTTCGACTCAAAAACCAAGCTATTTACTGCTCACTGAAACCTTTTTAGTAATCGTGTATTTAATTGCAGATAATAACTGCCTGCGTACGGTCCAACAATAATAAGAAAAAACTTACATATTTTGTACTGGATTTGTCATGTTGTCAGTACCTATCTTCAGTAATTTAAAATTCCGATCGATTTGGGCAATATTGTCAAGAGCGGATTTTTAGCTGATTGTAAAAAGGGGGAAATTAGTTTTTTCTCGGTTGGCAGCACTGTTCCGGTGGCGCCGGCCTCGGCGGCGGTCAAGGAATGAAGGCGTGACACTTCCGCTGCGTCTGAGTCATCGTCGGCCTTCAACCATCCTTCATGCTTTCCATATCCGCGTAGATGATGCCAGATTGTACAGTAGCAGCGAGCACCAATGAATGGTTGCTACTGTAATTAACTCGATGGAGGCTATAGTTCGCTTCAAATGCCGTGGCTCAGAATGCTAAATTTAACATTGGTCTAATGTGTGGACTAGGCCATAACACTTGACTCAATATATACGTTGGATATAGGTTTTTTAACTATTCTGCATTAAAAGACCGCCACTTGTGGAGTAGGAGTCGCAATCAACAGTTTCTTTTGCCCATGTTAACTTTAGAAGATCAGTTTGGACGTAATATCTAAGGGTAAATTACATGACCCCTCTATCTCGGCCTATATTGTTCAATGTAGATATTGAAACATAATTTGATAAACATGTAAGACATCAAACTTGGAACCAAAACCTTTTTTAAATCTTGAATCTTGATTATGGAAAGAAAAATATATAACTTTCCATAGTAAGTATTGACAGGACAAGGACTAATGTTGAAAAATATTTCCACTGTTTTTCCGGGTTTTAGATTATTCGTTTTTTACAATTATTTGTAGGAACCCAATAATTTTATCAAGTTGCTGAAGTTGTTGGTCAATAACCTTGCATCTCATGCCGACTCATGCCGCACAGCACGGATCAATTCTCCCAAGCAATCCGTCGTTATACTGCATTAAATCAATAATATTTAAAAATTGCAATTAAAATGCAAAAGCTTTTTACAGTACTCTTATTCGTGCTTTTAAAAGCTATTGGCACTTTTCCAAATGCGTATAAAGTTTTAAACTCCACCAAGCTGAAGCTGAAACAGTCCGTTTCGCCCGCGCTTCGGCAAGGTGCGTCATAGCAGAGCGGGTATGCCGCTGACTCGCCGCTGCGGCTAAGTAGGCCGCTATCTCGCGCATTGTTGAGCGCTGACACCGGAAACGGCCGAAGTGAACTTGTATCCGCCGGGTCAGCTGATCGAGTGTAGGGAAAACGCGACACGCAGTAGGGCCACTCACGGAGGACTGGCTTGAAACCGGTGGCAGAATACCGGCACTTGAAGCAAATTATTGAGGCATTCCACGTATACAAAGCTGGTAACAAGTCCGCGCCTTCTGGCGCGGGCGAAACGAACAGTTTCAACTTCAGCTCGGTGGAGTTAAAAACCTCTAACGCATTTGAAAACTGTCAATGGCTTTTAAAAGCGTAAATAAATATTAAAATATTTCCTTTTAATTTTAATTGCAATATGTTAAGGGCGAATTATTTGGGGGAATCAATAAGTGCTGTGCGGCATGGTTCAGCGTGGTATGCAATGTTGTTGACCAACAACTTCAACAACGATGGCTGAAATCATATTTAAAGATACACCATCAGATGTACAAACTACACTCGCAACAAAAAATATTACCTTCAACTTCAACATTCAGATCACTGTGTGAGGCACTATTTCATAAACTTTTCAACATTTTTGTCGTCTCATATCGCGAAACGTAGGAGAATATGCGATATCAAAAGCATTAATCATGGTAAACAACAATCATAGTATTCATTAAATGATTTTAAAACTGAAACATAACACACTACGCATCAGACAAATTTCATCGTTACCGACACCAAGAAAAGAGTACTACAGTATAGCGATTCATCAGTGCAGAACTCAGCGCTGGAAATAATGTTTCAAACATTGACAACATTGAATATATTTTTTTTTGTAAAGATGGTACGTATTAATTCTATATAAATTAATTTAAAAAATCAGAAACGATTATTTTGTTGTGTTAAGGCTAGTACATAAGTAGTTTTTGTGGTCGTGGTAAGACTCCTGCCAATTTTGATTTGAACACAGAAATTTAAATGTATATAATATAGTTATTCTTTTTTAAGTGATCGTAATAAGATTCAGGGACATACAAAGTCATAGATGATGGTTAGCTCAATATAAGCAAGTCAAATATAAATATACTAATACTAATCAAAGTCCGGACCACAGCATACTGCAGTTCTGTAGTTCTGTATTGAACTGCTCCTAAACGCCTATTACCGGTTTTCAGCGCTTTTTATTTTACTAACTGATCTAATTTCACTGGAGCTTCTCGAATTGAGAATAAGAAAAATATTTGAACAAACGTTCCTTCTCGACTATTCTCTAGAATTCTGCAAAATGCGATAGCATTTGCACCTATATCGTTATCAGTTACAATAAACTTTATCTTGATCAAACAAATAACTGCGTGTGGAAGAGTTATTGGTACAATAAGCGTGGTATTTTCTGACCTTCTAGCATTATTTACGTTGTTGAACAATTGTTCCCTTTGAATAATCAACAGACAGTAGTTTGTAGTCCCCAAAGAATTGCAATAGTTCACACAATTCATACGGGAAACTGCTTATTGGCTCCTTAAAAATCAATGTAATACACTGTGAACGCCATAAATGTTCATGCACCCAGAATCATCGAGAAAGCTGTGATGTAATTCGTTAATTATCGACCAAACGCTAGAACTATCCACCGGCGAACTTGAACAGTGGTACAGAACAATGTGAAACAAAGCGGACTCCCGTCTGGCCAGTTGCAATTTCTGACCTTCCAGCATTATTTACGTTGTTGAACAATTAATTGTGCCCCTTGAATAATCAACAGACAGTTTGTATTCCCCAAAGAATAGCAATAGTTCACAAAATTCAAATGGGAAACTGCTTATTGGAACTGCTACTGCATTGAAATGTACTTCGATGTGGACTCAATAAATTTCCATGCATCTCGAATCATCGAAAACAAGGTTATGTACCGTAATTCGTTACTAAACGCTAGAATTATCTACCGCCGAACTTGTACAGTAGTACAGTAAAATGTTAAACTAAGCAGACTCCCGTCTGGCCTGTTGAACGTTGCAGCTGAAGTTGCATTAATGCAATTGAGAGAACAACACAACACAGCGCCGCGCCGCCGCCCAGCTGCAACGTTGCAACGAGACTGAATAGCCAATTGCGCTATTTTAAGGCTTGTATCAACTCGCTGTGCAAATTCAACTAAAATGAGATTTTGCGAATCCTTTTATCAATTATAAGTGAACGTATGATTGATGCCACGTCAATCACGTTGTAATTGTAATCGTGTGCCCACGTATGGGTTTAGACTTCATATCTTAAGTGTATGTGTATTAAACCAAAATATTAACAAATCAATAATCAGGCGTTTTACAAAGTTAAACGGTTATTTCTAGATGAATAAACTTTGATAAAAAGATAATTTATTCATCCGTAAACATTACCGTTACGAACAAACCGAGATACCTTTTACTGAGTTTGGGTTCTGCTTAATTGTTTATAAAGGAATGAACAATACCTAACTTTCTGCTTTACTTTTATAAGTACTTTTATATAATTTTCCTTGATTTGCCCGCACTTACCCAGTTAGGCATTATATAATTTTCCTTGATTTGACCCACTTACCCAGTTAGGCATTGTAAGCCAAGTAATAATAATTAGAGATGATTGTAGCTGATTGTGGCGCGATCTTATTAAGGAAAACTCTGGCAACGTTTTGGGATGTATAATTCTCACCACGTTTTCAGGCGAAAAATTACCTGCACATGACGAGAATCTGAGGTCTTTGAATACCCTGTTTCTTCCGATATTCATTTCAGTCGCAAGCAATACAAATAAGTCTTTTCACCTTATTTACAGTATAATTAATTCAAACGTCCTTCGGCAGAGGATTGTATTTAGTATTTGCAATGTCGAAAGCGGCTGCAGCTAAATTAATTATACAGGTCGTTTTTCATTACTGATTGGGGAAAACTTAAATAAAGTTTCGGGATGTAGATTGCTCACCCCGTCATCAGGGGGAAAAATTACCTGCATTCTACGAGAATCTTGAAGCATTTCAGCTGCAAGCATTACATAAATATTCCCTTTCACCCAATACGGTGTAATTAATTCACTCACCCCACGCCCCGACGGCAGGGTAGTGTATGCAGCTGTAGCGGCTGCGGCTAGGCGCGCCGGTCTCAGCGCGTGACGTCACCGCAGCGGAATGTGGACATAACGGAGTCCCCCCACCGCGGCTGCGGCTAGCGGGTAGCGGCTCTCGCACTCGCCGCCTTCCCACGGTGGCCGCAGCCGCAGCCGCGCGCAGCCGCTCGCCGACTGCAGGGTTGGCAACGTTGCAACGTAGGCGGGGTGGTAGTGTTGGGATATCGCTGCAGTAAATCCCCCGTGACTGAAGCTGAAAATTATGGAAACCGTTCACGGGTGTAAAATTGTGAAATATCTTTAAACCCCTACATAACTTAACTCGAAAATGAGGGAAATAGTCCATGGGTGACAAAATGGGGGAAAATCTCCGAACTTATGGCTACAATATCTCTTTAAACCACTAGGGAAATCGTTTGGGAGATAATGGGGGAAATGTCCGAACGCATTATCTATTAGATCGGTAATAATAAAAACCTAATGGAGAATATTTGCAAAAGTTTGGCAATCGGGGATTGGAAAATGATGGAAAAGTACCGCATGATTCCATTAAGCAGGAAGAAGCATGATAAGCAGGCAGGAGGGTATGAACGACACTCACAACTATAAAGCGTTTCAAACTGAGATCACTGAGCAAGGGGTCCATTGTATGTGTATGATACATCTGCTTGGGTTCCTTTCACAAATTCGTCATTTGTAAAACATTACCTCAAATAACTTTGTTGTTACATTATTTAGCTCTACATAAGTTAATGTTGTAACATTGTATCGTGCGGTGTGTGTAAAAGCTTAACTAATAACTTGCAAAAACAAACGCAAATTGTCACATTTTTGTTTTTGGGACAACAATTAAATTCAGCAACACATTTTTGACTGGCTAAAAAAGCGCAAACTCACGAGTAGTGTGGGGTAAACACGCCCGTTAGGCCGTTATACTTGAACTTTCTACGGCCTTCGGTCGCGACGGGGGCCAACATTCCTGGCGCAAGGCCGCGACACCGCAACAATGGCGATGTGACGTGACTCACACGTGAGGCATCCGGCAACTGTCGCGAGCAGCCGGTGATCGGCTTGGAGTCCAGTGGCATAAGACTCCAAAGATCAGCTTGGAGTCCAATGACACAAGACAGCCAAAGATCAGCTTGGAGTCCAGTGGCATAAGACTCCAAAGAACAGCTTGGAGTCCAATGACACAAGACAGCCAAAGATCAGCTTGGAGTCCAGTGGCATAAGACGCCAAAGATCAGCTTGGAGTCCTATGACACAAGACAGCCAAAGATCAGCTTGGAGTCCAGTGGCATAAGACGCCAAAGATCAGCTTGGAGTCCAATGACACGAGACAGCCAAAGATCAGCTTGGAGTCCAGTGGCATAAGACGCCAAAGATCAGCTTGGAGTCCAACGACACAAGACAGCCAAAGATCCGCGTAAAGTCCAGTGGTCAAGCAGTGGTGATAGCCGATGGTCAGCTTAGAGTCCAATGGCATAAGGCAGCTAGTGACAAGGCAGCTAGTGATAAACCTCTAGTGATGTTTAATGACCAGCTTTCAGTTCAATGAGAAGACAGCCAATGATCATCCAGTGGTGAAAGCCAATGGTCAGCTTTCTGTTCAATGGCATTAGTGAAACAATGATCACAAGCCGTGTTGATCAGCTCAAGCCGTGCACTGAGAAAAATTTAGTCCGGAAATACGTGGAAAATACACGTAAATAAGGGTGTGCGGGTTACCCACTGCAATCTGGACCCGGCTCAATGCTCCGGCAGTGAGGCCGCCACACGGAAAATCAGGACTTAGTTTGTCTACATGGTTATGACGTCACTGGCTATGACGTCATTACTGTCGGTTGTAAGTCCTGCCGATCAGAGTTGGCTCTCGTAATTGCAGAGACTTTTCTCAGAATATCCTGCGATTCATTTTGCCTTCACCACAGTTTATCACATAATATACATTCCTATTCTCGTAAAATACAACCAATTTCTATGCACTTACTTGCCTATTCTCTGCATTTACCGGTATTTTTGACTTAAAATAAGTAAAAAATGTCTCGGTCTTTCTAGCGGTCACCCATCCAAGCTCTAACCACGCCCGACGTTTCTTGACTTGTTTGTTCAGGTGAAGACTGCTTTATCCATTGCGTTGCTGTTGCCTGTTGACGAATGAAGTTGTTGAATAGCATCTGAAGAAGTGATAAGTGCAGTTTTACGCCTATTGGTACTTCTCTACAGTGACAATTTATTGCGTTATTGAGTCTATATCTTTACCGGGGCCCGCCACAGCTGGGTACAGCCCTGGTCGTAGCCCATAATATGAGACTACATAGGATCACTTTGACAGTACAAGGTATTTACACCATTAATAGTTATACAATTTATTGCCCTGACATATTTATTTGATACATTTAAAAGGACAGCAAATAAATGCAAGGTTATACTCGACCTGCATTCTATTTCTTACGATTCGTCTTGTTTAAGACTTTGCTAAAAATCCCTGAGTTATTAAAATCGAAGCAGGATTTAAACAGTTGCAATTACTTTTTTTGGTAATTTTTTGTTGTGACAACTTTGGGCAGATAAAATTAATCTTAGGTCTAAAACTGATCAATGCGTCCTTGCAACTATTTAAAAATAAAACAATATTTAACCTAAGTAACTACTGACAAATAAAACGATTTGATTTTCTTAAAAAATCTAACTTCTTTCTCTGAAAAATTGGAAATTTGATATTCTTTTATAATATACCATTTACTTTATATTTATTTACTATCAATGGTACTACAGTAAGTAAATCTGTAAAAAACATTAATAAAATTTATATCATAGAAACCAAATATTATTATTCAAACTTATATCACAGTAGTAAATTTTCAATCCTATCAAATATAAAACTAACACAACGGACTTAAAATCAATCCAGATTATTAAAAAAATATTTATTCGATTGAAATAAAATATTTGATGATAGTGCGAACTAAAACAAGGTAAAGACTAACTGCTTTTACTAAATCACATGGAAATAATTTGAAGTTCTCATCCATACGCCTATCGTGAATGCAGTGGGCTGGAGGCAGAAAGTAATCATGGATAAACTTATGACGTGTTTTGTGACGTAAACAAACCATCCATGACGTCACTTTAATGTTTTCTCCTTAAAATCACGGTAAATTCCCTGATTATTTGCAAATACGGCAGTTCGAGCGTAATTGAAGTGAAAAAGTTCTTAAAGAAGGACTGCGAGTCCTGCGTCTGTACTAATACCCAAAACTCTGCCGAGTCATTGAGCTGGGTCCAGACACAACATTCCTGTACGTGAGCCAAGTCCTTATTTACGTATTGCGAGTACAGATTCTAGACTTGGGGCAAAAACTCAGCTTTTCCGCTAAGATATTTTTCTCAGTGTGGATGAGTCCAATTGCTTTAGAGAAAAGACTAGATTTAGACAAAACTAGAACTCTTGATGTGAATAAGAAACGCGGTGAACAAAGGCTGCAAAGGTTATTCGATGATAAGGATATTGGGTTCTATCCACGAGTGTGCAATGTGTCTGGTGAATCAGGAAGAGTAGGAATTTCAGGGTCATTTGACCACAGAACCAAGCACTCTGGCCATACATACTTGGGCCCAGAGATTTTAAGATCGTGCAATGGTTAAGATTGGCGGATCAAGATGTTTAAGACTTTTGAAGATAAAATGAAACTTTAAGAGTATCATACAATGGCTCTGTTTGCAATAAGGAACTTTTAAGAGAGTCCTTTGGGTGAACGAAGACAACGAAGAATTAAGGTAAAGAAGCAAGTCTTGGAGGAATCGCCATGATTGCCTCCAAACTACCGTACATATAAGAATAGAGGATACGATCAACGAAGAATTATTTAGGCCTAAACAGTAGCTCTTAAGTCTTGGTGTGAGTTGGCTTTCAGGAGAAGGTAGGATTCAAACTATTATCACGTTTTATTATGTTGGGGTGTCTGAAGTCAAAGACTGTCGCCAACTACTATGATAACACCAGACCTGTTTTCGGTATGTGTTTGTCACGGCAAAAATTCATCATCACATAATTTATTTCGGAAAAATAATTTTTACAATGGCAAAGTGTTCTTAACAACTATCCTTTTTTCAACTGATTTTAACGTTTTGTAGTGAAAAATATCGTTCAAAACGCGAGTGAAAGTGTTTTTGTGTATTCTCATTTCCACTCTTGTGAAATTCCTTTCCTCTTTTGAAATGTACTATTTTTACAACCTTAATAAATATTCCCCTTCACACTCTAACGCTGTGTCAACAAAAGATTTGGTGATTCTTTCATCCATAATATCGGTTCTTTTAACTTGCGATTCCTAAACGAGGAAAAACAGGGACTTGGATGTTCTCTTCCGGTTCGCCAAATCGATGGTTGTCGTGGAAGACGATGACTGCCATTTTTCCTCATCGTGAAAGGTCATGGATCGATCTCTAATCACGACGATTTCCATCCTGACCTCTCTTAACCAACCTGGTGTAGACGATGTAGAGGTTGTGCTCAAAATCAAAGGTCATGCATATGAAAATTAAGACCTAGATCTGCTTGTTTGTAATCAGTAATGACAAATGTCTGCAAAAATAAAATCAAAACTCTAGATATAGATTAGAAGAATTGTGACTTCTCCTCCATTTTTCTTTGCTCTGAAAAAAGGTGTTACCAGCCATTTCTTTACATAGTCTTGAGAATTACTAAATATTGACTGAATAACTTTATATCCTCAAAACGTTTCTAATTGTAAATCACTGCCATAGATGAATTAATATACTTGAATAAATTAATGAATTTATGCTTCATCCGTGCCGTTGTAAGCTATTGTTCATTTGGTATTACGAGCAAAAACATATGGTCAAGTATAAAATAATACATGGCATAAATTCCAAGGAGGAGTCTTCTATTGAAACATTATCTCAGATTTAAAAAATATTCCACCTCTCGTACAGTGTAAATATTGGGATCCGTCGTCTTCGGTATATGTATTCTCTGATGATGTTCAATGCGGCATTATAACGCTTTTTTGTGTATATGTGTGGTCTTTGACATGTAAAACTGTCACTATTAATTTTACGACACACTCTATTTCTCTGTTCCAACCGCTCATATCATCCCTCCTTTCCCTATCCCATGTTAAGTTCCTAGTTGTTGTTTGTTATCGATAACCACTGTTCTTAGATTCTACTTTTTGTTTGTTAAACATTATCTGCCATTGTCCTAACCTCGTTCTGTCCTCTGTTGCAGGTATTGTGATGTGCTGTGCTGAGTGATGATAGAGACGATGGTTGCAGGGGGGCAACAGGCTTTAGAGCCGACCAATGAGACCATGTACTTCGACTACTACCCTCCCGACTACCAGCAGTACCCGGGCCAGGGTAGCCCCGACCTCTGTCCTCCTCTCTACGACTACGGTAATGTCGTACTGAATTATGGTATCGGAATTGTCGTTTTCCCCTATTTGGGACAACCTTGACGAAGAGAATTATCATATTCATAGCAGATCGTATTCATCAGAAATATTCGTGCGCAACCTGCGTCCTCTCTACAACTACGGTATTAAATAATGGTACTGGGAAAAGATTGTGGTGGCCCCACGACGTTATGAGACTACCCATAACGAAAAATGTGTATTATCCACACCAAAATAATGTTCCTGACTACCAGCAGGGCTCGGGCCAATTCAGTCCCGACCTCTGAACTCCTCTCTTCAATACGGCAATAGGCAAACGTATTCAATTATGGTACCAAAATTGACGTGTTCCCCTCCTTTGACACTACCCTCGATGAAAATAATTATAGTATCCATGTCAAAATATTGCTCCTGACTATCAGCAGTACCCGGGACGATGCAGCCCCGAACTGAATAAAATGGCACTCTATAAAATGATTTTTATTTCCCATTCCTCTATGTCTTTTTCTACACAACCTTTAATCGCTTGGTATAGAGTAGATCTAAAGATTAATTTCACGTAGAAAAGTCATTCACTGAAAACGGAGTATGTACATAATTGTAGATGTATGATGGAATCCCGACTTGTACCTTCTTCTCTTACGACTTCGGTAATATTTCGTCTTATTCAATTACGGTACCGGAAATAAACTCTCATAGACCACCCTCGACGAAAAGAACTATCGTAACCATGACCATAATATTGTGTCAGGTGCGAGAATATATTGAATTATGGTATCTTAAAAACGATTGTGACCTCATCCTCCCACGTATCTTAACCCAAAATTCAATCGCATTGCTCTGTGTAGAGTCGATCAGAGGGTCAATTCATATGAAGGAATCATACGGAAAATGGCGTAGGCAGTGATTACAGTTGTAGGAGAAGCGTAGACTGAATCTCGTCCCTCCTTGGATATGCACATCGTGCAGATTCAATTCACGGATTTTGAGAAGTGTCGAGGAGAAAAGAGTCAATAGTGTTGATGGATCCCCTACTGTAATTCCTTGTAGCATTGTCAAACAGAGGATTGACTGCTGAAGGCGTGACTTGTCGGGTTAGCTTTGTCTTTGTTGCTATTCAGCCGAGGAGAGTTGCCATATTGCCAAACGCGCACCACCAACTTCAAAGGTGAAGGGCCGGTAGAAACTTGATCCACCAGCCCAGGCAATATGAGAACATCTCTCTCGACTCTTGTGCGGTGTACCGAAGCTTCGTGGTGTCTTTATTTGAAAATAAAGTTCCCTCAACCTGTAAGCCCTCAGGTAAAAGCCTCTATTGTAGGTTCTTGAGTTGGATTTCTAGTGTCTATCCAAATGTTTTCTCTGTCTGTCGAAAGTACACGGTTTTCTCACCGTCTCATCGGATATTCCTTTCCGAGAGTCTACAAACTGCAAACTCCATATGATTTCCACTAAGATGGACGTCAGTTGGATCGTCCATAGTCTTTCTTAAAGATTGCGGTCTATGTGATTGAGATTAGTTAAAATTTAAGAGTTGATCCTAAACGGATGTCAATCAAACATATCATAATTGATACATTTGTAACGATACCTTGATTTTTGTGATAGGATTGCAATGGCAGTCGTTCAACAAAAGCTATTTATCAGACTATTTTTTATTCAAATTGATGCCACAAACCAAGGAACATGTTAATGCAACTCTACTGACAGTCGATATTATGTTGTATCCAGTGAGCAAATTTATTACTCTCTCCTCCGGTTTTCCTGTTTGAGAGTGCAAACTTCAAACTATGAGATTTTTATTGAAGGGTTGACCCATCGATGTAAATGGTTAGACCCTAAACGGTTTTCAATCAAACATATCGTAATTGGTAAATTTGTAACGATTCCTCGAATTTTGTGATTGGATTGCAGTGGCAGTCGCTTCAACAAAAGTTAGTAGCTCTTTTTTAAATTGATGCCACAAACCAAGGAACATTTTAATGCATTTGAAAATCAATAGGTTGTATCATAAAAAAATAAACTCAATTTTATATGGTTGTACTCAACGAGCTTATTTACTACTAAATGAATCGAGGATGTTCGAATTTTATTTCTGTTCATTACCGCGTTCTTGTCACTTTATCTTAGTAACAATCTGAATCGTTCCTGTCCCATCTCAGCCTCCCACACGATAAGACCGGCCTATACTGGTGTCATTGGAGAGTTTTATTTCTGTTCATTACCGTCTTCATGTCAAGTTATCTGTCGAATGAGTAACAATCTGAATAGTTCATGCCTCAGCCTCCCTCACGAAAAGACCTGCCTATACCGGTGTCATTGGAGAGTTTTATTTCTGTTCATTACCGTGTTCATGTCATGTTATCTGTCGAATGAGTAACATCTGAATCGTTCAAGTCCCATCCCAGCCTCCCACACGAAAAGACCGGCCTACACCGGTGTCATTGGAGAGTTTTATTTCTGTTCATTACCGTGTTCATGTCATGTTATCTGTCGAATGAGTAACATCTGAATTGTTCAAGTCCCATCCCAGCCTCCCACACGAAAAGACCGGCCTATACCGGTGTCATTGGAGAGTTTTATTTCTGTTCATTACCGTGTTCATGTCATTTTATCTGTCGAATGAGTAACATCTGAATCGTTCAAGTCCCATCCCAGCCTCACTCGAAAAGACCGGCCTACACCGGTGTCATTGGAGAGTTTTATTTCTGTTCATTACCGTGTTCATGTCATGTTATCTGTCGAATGAGTAACATCTGAATCGTTCAAGTCCCATCCCAGCCTCCCACACGAAAAGACCAGCCTACACCGGTGTCATTGGCGAATTTTATTTCTGTTCATTACGTGTTCATGTCATTTTATCTTAGTGACAATCTGAATCGTTCATGTCCCAACTCAGCCTTCCACACGAAAGACCGGCCTACACCGGTGTCATTGGAACGGTGTCAGAGCTTGAGAATAGAACGGCAACAGAGAGCGTACTACGCATGCCAGCGTGCCGGCCGGGAGCGGAGACGGAGACATCCGCGTCCGAATGTTTGTCGCTTGGCCTGAGTCCAGTTGGGAACGGCCTTGGGCCACCCCCCCCCCCCCAGTGACCCCCTTCGTCGCCACGTCACCGGAGCGTTGACACCGCCGCCGCGCCGCCGCCGCCGCCGGGCCCCAGAGGCAGATTGTCGTGACAAATTCTTCGATAGAAGTCGAATTATTGCATAGAATAAAAAGAAAAAATGTCGGGAAGATTTTTAATTTTTTTGCCAACAGTAATTAATTGTTTTAAGGATTTTGATTTTTAAGCCAATTACGATTGCTCTCTGGATTCTAGCATTGTCGCTCATCACGTGATTCTAGCGAGGTTTTTTTACAACAATCCATCGTGAGTCTACAACATTCTAAGCGAGTCAAGGGGTCAAGGAACTAATATTTTTTTTGCAAATTGTAAAATTAGCAGGCCTTAAGTTTTAATTTCGGTCGGCAATGTTGATCAATGTTTTGGTCAGTTGGAGCACCTTCGCAGAGCTTTGTTCGGTATATTGCGTACATTATTTTGCCCTCGAGTGGCTATCCAGTTTCAGTTAACAGTTTCGAGTTTCATATTTCATCAGCCATCTTACATTGTCTTATATGTCTCTCAAGGCAAGGTTTGACGGTTGACCTTTGAAGTCAAAGTAGTATTTCATCAGTTTTACATTGGAAGTATACAGGATGGGAGAAAAGGTCTGAATTCAGCCAAATACTGAGTAATTTTGTTATATTAAGTCGATTCCAAACCTTAAACTTCCTTCACCCCCGTAGGTGCTTTCCTTCCAGTTTATAATCATGTCCAGCATTTCTAACAATCAATCTAATTTCTATAATACTCACAATTTCTCCAATTTTCTCCCTACCTCCGCCCCCTAATTTTCCTAAACAAACAACTTTCCCCCTTCACACACTGTGCCTGTGGTATTTTCCCCATAGCACGCATCGAGGCCTTTATGATTGCTCTAGCGACCACATAGTACAAATAGACGGAGTACACGATGCGCGACGTGAAGTCAGAAATTTGCTTCTAGTAGGAAAGAATGCGAAAAACAAACTACGTAAAAATTACAAATATGGTATCAAATTAAAGGTCTGAATCTCAGAATTAGTATAGTACCAAATATAAATGGGTTACAGTAGTCTACACGTCGTTAACACTGATAACCCAGAAGCTTTTCCTGATATTTTTTTAGAGAATCTGCATGCTATTACTGAATGCACCTGTAATGTTCCGATAATATGTAAACTGCTTCTAAACCATTTTTAATTGGTACCATAGTAATTGTGAGATTCAGACCTTTAATTTTATATTTTTACCACATTTGTATTTTTTGTAGTCGACTATATTTTTGTAAGCAGCAGTTTAGGATTGACTTTGTTTTTATGCAAGCGTCGCACAGATAAACTCTCACACAAAAACTATCAATCAAACTACGGCAGCTCTTTATAAAAAAAGGGATTTAAAAAATTATTTATTTTACCAGACCAAGAAATTAACAGAAGTAGTAGGCAACCACTTTTTTCATGTCAAGTTTTAAGGTTCAATAAAAACTTATGACTTTTTTCAATTTTTTTAATAGATAAAATTGGAAATATGATTGATAGCCTAATATTGCCGTTTAAAACTAAAGGATTCTTTACATGCAAAATTTCAACCTTAAGCCTCAATGTTAAAGTATAAGCCATTGACTTTACATCTCTTGAGATGTAAAGTCAATGGTATAAACTAAACGAGTTGATTCAAACGTGAGCACTGTCAGATCATGCGGTTTTAAACACCGTTTTATGTTTCCATATCTAGACAATTTGGCGGCCCAGACTTTATTTGCTGCACTGCAAGTAAAGGTAGGCATGCTTCGTCTATTTGTACTATGTGGTCGCTGGATCGCTCCGCATGTTCCGGTAACGCTACAGCGGGTGAGCCAGTCCTTGACATTTACGGGGATCGCGATTCGCGAATTAATCCATACAGAACACCCCACTGAATAGCTAGCTTATCCACTCCAACCTTTTACAATCCGTGTCAAATGACGTGGCCCATACACTCCAACAGTTTACAATCCGTGTCAAATGACGTGGCCCATTCACTCCAACCTTTTACATTCCGTGTCAAATGACATGGCCCATCCACACCAACCGTTTACTATCCGTGTCAAATGATGTGGTCAGTCCACTCCAACCTTTTACAATCCGTGTCAAATGACGTGGCCCATCCACTCTAACCTTTTACAATCCGTGTCAAATGCCGTGGCGCATCCACTCCAACCTTTTACAATCCGTTTCAAATGACGTAGCCCATCCACTCCAACCTTTTACAATCCGGGTCAAAAGACGTGGCCCATCCACTCCAACCTTTTACAAACCGTTTCAAATGACGTGGCCCATCCACTTCAACCTTTTACAATCCGGGTCAAATGACGTGGCCCATCTACTCCAACAGTTTACAATCCGTGTCAAATGACATGGCCCATCCACTCCAACCTTTTACAATCCAGGTCAAATTTCGTGGCCCATTCACTCCAACCTTTTACAATCCGGGTCAAATTACGTGGCCCAGTCCGTGCTCAAGCCTGATGTTAATTTAATGTTCTTATTGACGGTTTTTGACTCGGAAGACTACGGTAACGCAATCTCTCATAACTCTCACCTATTTTGTCACAAGCACGCTATTTTGATAGCTGTTCTCTTTGTATAGTTCTTAAGATTTGTTCTCTGTGCGCTGTCAAATGTTGTGACGTGATCTCTTCGTCTTATTCAACGAACAAAATCATAAAGATCCCTTATACTGCTCAAACCATTGATTGATATATCTAAGTCCGTTTCGAAATTAATTATTTTAAAATGATTTGTGTAATGACGAATCATTTGACATTCTTCTAATCCCTATATCGCGTGAATTGTTTCTGCTCTATCATAGCACTGAACAAAAAAGTACAGTATTGATCAAGAGTTTTCTATCCTCAATTTTATAGTGTCGCTGTTCCTCTAAACTTGCAACACGGTGTCAAGTTTACCATTTAAGCCACATACCATACACCCGTACCTTAGCTATTCTAACTCATTCATGATCTTTGCCTCAAACTCTGTCCCATTGTTTTACTATGTATGCTCCCTGTTCCTCCTTCCTTTGATTTTCCAGTTAACTATGTGAAGTCTATTTCTATGTCTATGTCTATGTCTTTGCCTTGATATTTTTCTTTATGAAAATAATTGCTTTGTTGGAAAATTGCATTTAAATTCTTCTTGCTGCTAAACGCACTCTTTAATTCTTTTCCACATTCTGCCCCTTCGTCTCGTTGGCCCTTTCACTATTATTTTCCATTTCGTCTCAACACTGGACGTTTGGACAGTTTATTGTCTTCGTTCTTGTTCTAACTTGTTCTTTCTGAAGTCACATTATTTTTTTACGATTTCGTTTTATTAGTTATATTTTTCATGTCAATCCTCTCCTTTTTCAAAGTTCTCTTTAAACACTGTCATAATTTAATTCTACACTCATCCTTCATTCCTGTTCCACCTCTAGGACGCAGAACCGTAAAGTGGCACAGAGGAAGAACTTTACAGTTCGGCAACCCAATGTACTTTTTCGTGCCAGGTTTTTCGGGCGGCGTCAGGTTTGTTAGGTTGTTTTGCCGCGCATATTGCATTGGTATCAAGTATAATTTCGTCAATGTCAAATTCTCAAGTCCCAAAGAACAGATATAGATAGCTAAGGCCCGTATTATACACGGACACTCAGCGACCCAGTGGCTGGGTCGCCGAGCGACCCGGACACTCGTTTAACATTGATCAAATGGGAGTGTCCCGCGAGCTATTATACACGGACACAGTTGGCTCGGTCGCAGATCTGCGTCCGAAGTGTGTCCCGGCTGTGTCCGAGGGCGAGTCGCAGCCCGGACACACGCGGGACGCAGATCTGCGACCCGGGTAGCAGATCTGCGTCCCGGCAGTTGGGCCGCCAGCGTCTCTAGTCAAAATTAACATTGAATCTTATGGGAGTGTCCCGCGAGCTATTATACACGGACACACGGTGTCCCGGACACAGACTGCAGCGCATCGCCCGAGAGTGGTCGTTTTGTTTATATATTTATATTTATGATATATAAATATAGTAGTCGTTTATGATATATTGATATTTATATAAGGTTATATAACCTTATATGACTCTTCATTACTCCTAACTGGTCATGAATTAGGAGTTTTTGTTTGAACATTTATCATTTGCATTGATCTGAATATAGCTGAATATCTCTGCTCTTACCTTAAAGTTAGTTATGAACAGCTTATCTTCCGGTGAAGTGCACCTTTGTAAATGGGTATTCGTTCCAGCAATGTCTCCTATAAGTTTCAGAAGATCTTTAAATGATGATACGGACATCCGAAAGTAGTTAAAAAACTTCTCTTGATGAGCGCACAGTTCATCAAAAAGTGTATATAAAGTATAATCCTTTTTCAGGTCGCAAAGAAAATATAGGATGCCTTTTCATTCGTCGACGACTTCGACGTCTTCTTTTTTTCAGAAGTAGGACGAGCAAAAGCATATCTTCGCTGTTCATGGTAACGGCTGAGTGCATGATATTTCCGGGTTTATATATATATCCGGGTAGCTGTTTAGCGGCCCGGACACAGCCGGGACGCTGCAGGGACACCGCATCGGCACCGCCCACTACCAAATATCATGCACTCAGCCGTTACCATGAACAGCGAAGATATGCTTTTGCTCGTCCTACTTCTGAAAAAAAGACGTCGAAGTCGACGACGAATGCAAAGGCATCCTATATTTTCTTTGCGACCTGAAAAAGGATTATACTTTACACTTTTTGATGAACTGTGCGCTCATCAAGAGAGGTTTTTTAACTACTTTCGGATGTCCGTATCATCATTTAAAGAACTTCTGAAACTTATAGGAGACATTGCTGGAACGAATACCCATTTACAAAGGTGCATTTCACCGGAAGATAAGCTGGTCATAACTTTAAGGTAAGAGCAGAGATATTCAGCTATATTTAGATCAATGCAAATAATAAATGTTCAAACCAAAACTCCTAATTCATGACCAGTTAGGAGTAATGAAGAGTCACATTTATATTTATATAAGGTTATATAACCTTATATAAATATGAATATATCATAAACGACCACTATATTTATATATCATAATTATAAATATATAAACAAAACGACCACTCTCGGGCGATGCGCTGCAGTCTGTGTCCGGGACACCGTGTGTCCGTGTATAATAGCTCGCGGGACACTCCCATAAGATTCAATGTTAATTTTGACTAGAGACGCTGACGTCCCAGCTGCCGGGACACACTTCGGACGCAGATCTGCGACCGAGCCAACTGTGTCCGTGTATAATAGCTCGCGGGACACTCCCATTTGATCAATGTTAAACGAGTGTCCATGTATAATACGGGCCTAATAATAACTTCGATACCAGTGCAATTTGGTTGGCATAACAGCCCAACAAACTTGACACCGTTAGAAAAAACGGGCACGAAAAAATGCATTAGGTTGCCAATCTGTATAGTTCATCTATGGTAGTGGTCTTATATGGTGAAGTGATAAAGTAGTGAAGTTATCACGTTTTTAACGTCCAAGGGGTTTCCACGTGGGCACCGAACCATTGTTGTTGTCACGTTCCTTCTTTACTTTATTGGTTGCCAACTTGGATTTCTCCAATTGTTTTGTCACGTGGGTCCCATGTTGTCATGTTTGTCACGACGATCCCTTCTGGTGGTTTAACATGTTTTGTACTTAGTACCAAGTTCCCCGGCTATTCATTTATTTAACTCTCCTCTGAAATAGTTAACAATACAATTAACAATTAATTAATACAATTAACAATTAATTTGAACGATTTATACCACTGTTAAAAGATGGCATGGCACTTTGGTGAGGTTTGGATCTTGAGACGGTGTTGGTATTCATGTGTTTTGTATTTGTCCACATTTTGACTATACATGGATATAGGTAAGTTTCCCGAGATGGCAAATAAGTGAGATTTATAGCTTTTGTTTTTCTCAACTCTTCCACAGAGAAAACAAAATAAAACCTCTGTAAGTCGATGGAATGCAAATATTACCCCTTTAACTCGAAGTTCAGTAGCTAAATCGAATTAAATTTTACCATAACTCTATATATAAGTCGAAGTTTACCTCTATAAGTCGAGAAGTTAACTCGACGGACCTCTGAGTTGAAACCCCGGCGTACAGGTCACAACCATAAAACTATAAACACAGTCGTAGTTATATAGTCGCTACGTGTCAGCGAGTCAACTTCGGCCCGTCTCGCTATTTTTACCTCTGTAACTCGAATTTTCATTTGGATACCTCTATTTATCGAATTTAGTTCAAATTACCTCTGTTGTCGAAATGAATTAAGAATTGCCTGTAACTCGAACTGTGTTGAATTATACCTAACTCGAAGAAACATCGTATTTCCGTTTAGTATTTTGAGTTAGCGCGGGAACGCGGGAATATACTATACTGTACACGGGAAGGCATGCCCAAGGTCATGGCTCCCAATACGCCTGATTTACTCCTCTAGCTGCTCTTAAATTTCTAATACTTAACCCTTGTTTTTTGTTAGAAAACTATTAACTTTTAATACCTTTAAATCGCCCTCACACCGCTGCACGTAAGCTTCTTCAATTTAATTCTTATTGTTACGTGCACTATAAAGTTTTTATTACCCTTTGTCCTCCTCGTTATGTCGCATCCCATCGTTAACTATGTGCAAAAAGCGCAGGATTGCATCCTGTAATAAACCGTATCGGGCATTGCTGTACCCAGGGATGGCAAAATTTCCCACCATATCGATATATCGGGTTTTCGATGTATCGAAAGAAAAATATATATATCTAATAAATATCGGTCATAAAATATCGATATATCGGGTTTCGATGTATCGAAAGACAAATATCAATATCTAATAAATATCGATCATGAAATATCGATGTATCGAAACCCGATGTATCGAGGTGTTCTTACGAGAAAAACGATACTAATTAATTGCAAGCTCATAACATCGAAATGAGAGTAACTTTGCTGTTATAAATCAAGAAAATTAAATGTTTAGTGGTTTTACTGGTTAATTTTAGTATGAGGGAAAGAACGAGTCTGCATTGTTCGATGATTTTCAGAGTCCAGTTAAAAAATAAAGATGTGTAAACAAATCTGTATTGAAAAAATAGGGTAGACCGGGGCACATTTACGCGGATTTTTTTAAATATTTTTTTTCAATTCGTGGTCGTTCTTTTGAAGTTTTAAACATGACAGTTTTATTCAGTGGTTAATAAGGTTTAATTTTATATAAAGAATGTTAACTTTTTTATTTTGATTACAGCACAACAAATTATTGTTCATGTTAATGTCGGGTGCGTAAACCTACCCCGGGTTCGGGGCAGTTTTACGTATCAAGCGGGGCACATTTACGTATACTACAAAAAATGTTAAAAATGGTAAATAACATACAGTTAGTTAATAATCTATGATTGATTTATTGGTCTTTTAGCTTTTATCTTATTTTTCTTCTTTTTCTGGTTTTCAGAACGTAATTTATCACCATCTTTAGAAAATCGGAACATAATTTGAAAAATAAATATGTAACTTTACTATTTAAAGTATAAATTAGTTCTAGTTGGCTAAATACAAGTATATTAGGCTTAAATGATGACACGCATAATTAAACAGCATACAAAAGGGAAGATAAAAATTGAAATTATTTTTAGGGGCACGTTTAGGCAGTCAAAGTATGCGCAAACGTGCCCCAATTCAACTGCGTAAACGTGCCCCTGCGCCATGTTTGATTTTATATTAAATGTGCAACGTAATCCGTTAACTTTTCTTTGCTTGCAAATACATCACTTAATTAAGAAGAAACTGCAGTTTATTACTGTATAATTGTTTATGATAAATTCTGCACTCTTTGCTAACAATAAGCATCAAAAGATATATAGCAAGATTTACTCACCTTGTAAGAAAACAGATTTCATCCACCAGCTCCACTGACGCTCAAATTGTTGTGGAAGCGCCCGTTAGGTAGCAGCATCGACCTGGCATGACTGGTGGCGCGCCCTCTATAACCGCGGTTTTGAAATAATGTCACGGCGTAAATGTGCCCCATGCGTAAATGTACCCCGGTCTACCCTACTCTTGAGATATAGTAAATAATTATATATAAACTGTATAGGCTAAATTTTGGTTGGAGTGGGGGAGCAGAATCAGTGATGCCAATCAACTATGTTTTCAAAACAGCGGAAGGTATGAGAGATTGGTATGGGGTGACTTTATTTCCTTGACTTTATTTAGAGGAACTGCGTCTTACGCGAACATTCTCAGCACTCGGTATTTCCATATTGGCAGGTTCCAAACGTTCGCAATGTTTACTTTAACTTGTGAATTACGAAAATTAAAAACTGGTAAGCTTAGCATTTCAATAAAAAAACTGATCATTTTGATATATTTTAAGTTTTTGCAATAAAAAAATGTCGAAATATCGGAGGACAAAATCTATTTTTACGATTCGGAACAAAAATATCTATACCAATTTATCGATATATCAATAGCAAAATATCGAATGTTCCGATATATCGATGTATCGTTGCCATCCCTAGCCGTGCCTGTAGCCTGCGCTCTCGCGGTCAAGTGACACGTGAGGGAGCAACGCACGGCCTTGCGCGGTCAGCGGCATTGGCGTTCTGAATTCCAGTGTTGCCAGTCAGGATTTGGCATTTTACCCGCCAACTCCATTAAAAATTCCCGCTTTTACCCGGTTTTCTGCAATAATCCCCACAAAATTCCTGCAAGTACCAAAAACCGGGTACCGAAAAACCACCTCATTACTTTCAAAACACCCAGAACCGGATGGTTTCCTTAAATTTCTTGGTCTGGAGGGAAATCTTACTTCAATAAACTGAACACCAAACCAAAATATGTATATGTTATTGTTCCCAAAACCATGAAAACAAATTATTTTAATGTCTTACATAAACATCGTTTATTTGCAAAGCAAATCATAATTCAAAAATCCCCAGCTTTACCCGTTTTTATATGCACTCAGGCTCAGGATGCCGGGTAAATCCCCGCAGCTCCTGTAATATAAATTCCCCAGTTTTACCCGATTTTTTCTTAATCCTCTCAAAATCCCCAACGGTCTTCAAAAACCTGAAAACCGCGGGAACCTGGTTTTTGGCAACATTGCAACCGATACAACCACACCGAAAACATATTACCAACTAAAGAATTATCTAGAGTCTACGAAAATCTTTGTAGCTCGTCCAAAATAACCACATTGAAAACATATTACCAACTAAAAAATTATCTAGAGTCTACGAAAATCTTTGTAGCTCGTCCAAAATACCCGTTTTGTTTTAGTCCAGGTTGTTGGGCCCCGTATAAGCCCAAGTCCAAAATCCCCGGTTTTGTCTTAATGTGCCAAATTCCCTCACAGCCTCCAAAATACCCGAAAACCTGGTAAATACCCGGTTTTTGGCAACACTTTTGAATTCTAAAACCTTAATAGCTCGGAAGGAAAACCTTAATAAGTGGAAGGAAGATAATTTCGAAAAAGAGTATGTAATACTGAACCATGAGCAGAGTCTTCCAAAAGCTAGGATTGAATGACCAATTAATAAAAACGATCGAATAAAATGCTCAAAATTAAAACGCTAGCTAGCAATTGACCAGATAACATTCATCACCTTCATTATTATTGGAAGCAAAATGGCTACGGTGCTGACGCAGGACGGGTCACAACTTTTTTTACGATCATTGCCTTCTTAATAAATATAATTTGCAGTGATTTCACAATAATAATTACCACAAAGAAAGGAATGGACCAGAACAATAATTATCACAGAGACAGGAATGGGCAGCCGTTCATTTCTCTGTGATAATAACTTGGGATGTTGTCACAGTGGTCTCAATGTGAACTCTCGTGCGTTTTCTTCACTGTAATGTAATGGGAACATCAGGAGATTGCTCCAGCTGCTTATTATTTGTGAAAGTTCAAAGTTCAAGCTGTTTCCTCATGGATCGCGAAAACTTAAGTAGGTTAAACACATCATCTTTAAGTGCAAGATTTATACCAACGATCACGTTGATCACATATTTTATTTATCTAGGGTGTCCCCGGAATCTCTACGAATACTTTTTGGTTGTTCCTGAACTGTAGGCAAGTAAAACTATCATATTCATAATTTCGAAATCTCAAAAAAATTTCTCGGACAGACACCTATTTTTAACAGAATACTTTTAATTCAAGAACGATTTGTTGAATGAAACTTGGTTTACAGCTTTATAAACCAAAACCTAATCACAAAAAATATTTTTTGCGACTTTTTTGACAATGGTGGTTGCTTTAAAACGTCTAACGTAAATATCTCACAAACTTCACATAGTGAAAAAACTGGTTGTTCTTATTTTATGTAGACAATTCAATTTTAAATGATATAAAAATTAAGAAAATCGGTTTATAAATAAGGAAGAAGACTTATTTTTTAAGAAAATGTGTTCGTGAGTCGTATAAAACGAAAGCTGGTAAGCCACAAAATCAACTGTATTTTCACTGATCAACTTTTTAAAGTTTTTTTTACATTAATCAGTTAACGGGTTCAGTCAATAATACTCTGTTTTTTTTTTAATTAAATGCGGGCTTGTGTATATTGGCTTATATAGAACATAAAACCCAAAGAAAATTATAAAAAAAACATCAAATTTACTTATTTACTTTGTCATGAGGAATGTAAATAAGAATCCAGTGATTAAAACCAAGTGGAAAGAAAAAATGGAATGATCTTCGGGCTGAATAATTTCATCACCATATACGATGTTTAAATTTCGTTGTAATTAAAACTGTGCAGTCCGTAGAATATTACCCATTTGCCCAAATACATCACCCAAATAACCAAATTACCCGAGTATTTACCCCGAGTTTTATAAACTCTGGTATGTTTTATATCACTAGTGGTAAGATTGTAATGTTTACAGTTCTATGACTAAGCAGAACATTCATAAATCTTGACTCATGATAAGGTGGAAATCCAGCCTCGGGAGGGAGGGAGGTGTTACAGACCGCGTCGAGTAACGTGGCCCAGTCCAAGCCCATTGCTAAATCATTCGTCCTGTGGGAGGACTGGACCAGGTCATGTGGCTCGACCTACAAGTACTGTTTACGGGTCGAGCATGATAGTTTTGGACAGAGGTGTGAGAGTAGTGATTTTTGAAGTCGAGTTTTTAAATACTCGATCGAGCTACGAGCTTTTTTCAAGTCGATTGTTTTTAGTTAGCAAGATAATCATTTTTCTACTTCCACATAACTACAATGCCAATAATAATAAGTATTGAAATAAAATTTAATTCTGTAATTTATTCAACCTACCTGTTCCTGAGTTAATAGCAAGCATATAAAATGATATTAACTAAATTAAGGGTAATTTAAATATCTTAAACTGGATTTGGTTTTCCTTATTTGGTTCGCTTTAAAATAAAGTGACTAAAGCTCAGGCCATCTTTAGTATATGCTCTCATCAAAACTAACTCCATATTTGGTTAACACAGCCTACTTTTTTTAGACTCACTAACAGAAGGAACAAGAAGTAACAACACATTCTTGAAATGATTGAAGTGGTAAAAACCTATTAATATCAATGATAAAAAACTGATTAAAGTAAAGCAAAGGATATTTTGTCGATGGTGGTTAAGTATGGGCATTAAAATCGACCGTAAAACTCTATCACGAGTCCAGATTTCGGTGGGAGTAACTACTTGACTCAACAAACTCGATACTACTCGATTACTCGCACACTTCTAGTTTTGGATAAACCCAAATCGAGACCTGTCCAATAACTGTCTACAGTTCCTGTCGAACAGGAGCTGTGTGCTTGTTCAACAACCGTCCTTATTATCCCTTGATATTTTGAACACTTGTAGTGAAATACTCTGCTCTTGACATACCCTTAAGCCTATAGAACAATCCATAACCCTTTGATACTTTGATTAATTTACATTTAAATAGTATTCTTCTATCAAAAAAATATTAATATTTTTATTACCGGTAATTTTCATACTAACAGACTCACTAACAGATGGAACAAGATAATAATTAGTATAATAATCATACTTCATCCTCAAAGTCCTTATGGGGAAACGGCCGCGCCCGGGTGCAACCACCAGTTGTGGCGACCCCTTGACTAAACGGCGTCTCGGGAAATAAAACGTTTACCGTCGTAGGTCGTTGGCGGTCGTTGGTCGCTGGTCGGCGGTCGTTGGTCGTTGCGCAACCGCTAGAAAGTGACCGGCGAGTGAAGTGAAGGGGACGCGGCGGCGGCGGCGGCGGCGGCGAAGGGGAGAGAAAGCTGCGTTGTGTCTGGGGCGCGGGGTGTCGACGGGGACCCAGACAGCGGCCGTCCTTGTGGTGTCATGTCCGGGGATGGAATGTGATTGTAAAACATCGATATACCGCTTTTTCGATGTATCGGAGTCAAAATACAACCATTTTTCATCTCCATTTCGATTTTTGTTCATCTTCTCTGGTTCTGTTCTTATTTATATTTTCCAGTCTCCAGTCTTCTTTATTAACACTTTTTCGACTTGTTGTTTCTAGGCGCGATTTCTTCGGTTTCATGTCTTCTTCTGTGTCATATAGAGGGCTAGGGCTATAATTGTTTTCAGTTGATACCGCCACCGAATTAGTCCTGGATACAGTTGTCCAAACCACTGCCGAATCACAATAGGTGCACTTTTTTAAGGGATCGAATCTCCGCCCCCAATACTTTTTTACGGTGGTTCTTAGGCTGTCAATCATACTTTCATACTCTTGGAATTGTATTTTATGGTTGGGATTAAAGCTTCCAACATTAGGGGAACATTGCTTACGGCTGCATCGCTTTTGCTCCACGGTTAAAGGTCATTTTGGAAACATCGCTTTTGCTCCACGGGTCGGCAGGTAGATTTGAGAACCGCCCGAAACATCGCTTTTGCTCCACGAGAAAGGGGCCTGCGCTTCCTATCCCCCACATTCTCCCTTCCGCTCACCTCCAAGTTCTTTATTGAATACTGCCATTTAAACGTAATATGCAACATTGTTTTTTTTTACCTAAACGAAAATATTTATAATTGAAAGGATGTTAAACTACTTCAATTGTATCAGAAACTATATCAGTAAACAATATTGTTTTAAAGTAATAGCCTAAAAATAAAATAGTATTATTATGTCTTATCCATCTTTCATTTATTTTATACAATCAATCACGATTAGAAACAGGGAAGCCTATAGTTCTTACTATAGTTCTTCATCTGTGACTCCTGTACGTGAGCCAAGTCCTTGTTTACGTATCGCAAGTACAGATTCTAGACTTTTGGCAAAAACTCTGCTTTTCCGCTAAGATATTTTTCTCAGTGTATCGGAACCAAAATATCGATATATTTTGCGGTATATTGGGACTGAAATAACGATATTTCCGATAAAGTACAATTTTGACAAGTCTACTCTCAAGTGGATTTAGAAAACAGTCTTGTTATCAAGGGATTCTTCTTATTGAGGTTCAGGTTATTAAGGCATAAAGTGTAAAACAATTCCAAGGGATCTAAAAATTATTGCACTTGTATCAAGGTTTTGTGATATTAATTATTTAGCTCAGTCAATAATAAAGAACCAAACATAATATTTTGGAAATGCCTTGGGTGAAGCTGATTTTTATTTCAGGGATACCTTAATAAGAGAGGGGCATTTTTACAAGTCCCCGAAAATCCCCTGGAGCTCCCCCCCAGACTCCTTTCCCCCTCTCAAAGTCGGAAAATGTAAGATTTTACTTTAGCGCGTATATATCTCTGTTGCTATTTATCATATATCATTAAATATGATGTTATTTGATCCTTGATAAATCACCCAAAAAATATGTAGGCCTAATAAAATTATTTAAAAAAATAATACGTTCCATGTCATTTGAGTCAAAACCGTAATATTTTGATATTTTATATACGGATTTTAGTTTTTTATAGTATTATTTATACATAAAATAAATCAATAATATCTATACTTGAAAAAATATTAGTAGACCATATCTTTCCGCATCTATTGTATATGCATAAGTTCAGGGCTATGTTGTTATTTGAGGCATCGGGCTCAGTTTACATTCAGCTAGATTCGGTGGCTTATTGAGGTTCTTGTTTATGTTTTACAGTATATCGGTATTTGTTTACCACCCCTCCCTTATCCCTATCGCGGCTGGTGACAGGGGAAAACACTAGTGACCTTGTCTCACTCTTGTCTGCGGCGAGGAATGCGGGGACGGCGCTGGACGGGATTACAGGGATGAAAGGAATACGGGACAAAAACATGTTTACGGCTCCTGTAGAAAAACAGAGGGTGGATTATCTCAATGTAGAGGGTGGAGGGGTTCGTGAGATATTAGGAACTGTATAGTTAGAATCAAATGTTATGGCCCAGTTCGCCTTTTAGCATTTGGCTTACGGACTGCCTGGGCCAAGTAGTCGGTCTCGGACTGTAAAGGTTTCTTCCCTCTTAATTTTACTAAACTAAAGGTTTGCAGACGACTTCAGTTTCCTCGTAGGGTTTGTACGACAGTACGACTCTGGTGGTGCATTCAACCTGTTTTTCTTCCTGCAGGCGAAGGCTCTAAAAAAGTGTCTTCGTGTTATTAATCGAGTGGAAAAATGCCAGCGTTTCTGGGTATTTTCAAAAGTTTGAATTATAAACAAGGATGCAAGGATTAGGCGTAAGGATTGTAAGGAACGCCTTTTTAACACTTTACTCTGGAGTTCACTCATGAATGTGCTTGAAATGCGCAGCCAGTGCTGCATCCCGATCTTGAACAAGTGTTAAAAGGTGAAGAATGTACGTTTCTTTCCATGGCTATAAATAACGACTGGATTACAGTGGTCGAGAGTAAAGCTAGATGAAAACATGTCCAAAGCGATGTGTAGGCAACACGAGAAAAATACTGTTGTCTTGAAATACCGCAAGGATAGGACCATATAGTCCTGTCGTAAATGGGTTATGAGATATTAGACTCTTTAAATATAGCTTTGTCTATGTCCTCCTTTACCCTCTAGCTTTCGTACTCAACACCTCTATAGTACAAACCTAGTAAGCAACAGGACGAGGACTAGCACTTTAGAAGATACTTGATAGTTAGCCATTCTTAATACAGTTTATTTTAAATACCTTCAGGTATTCTCAGACAGGAGAGAATGTTTAGTAATATATGAGACATTTTTTGAACAGGAAAATTATATCTTTAATATTCTCAGCCAATGATACAATTGCATTAAAGATGTATAGTGAATGATTGGCTGTCAATGTCTTTGGATATTTCCTTCTTTAGATTAAGTTTAGTGTTGCGCATCCTGAAGAGGAATTCCACGGGTGTAAATGCTCCTTTAAACAGCAGCTGAGTTTTTATGTACGCTAATTAGACTGCAGAGACTGCAATATCTGGACTAAGGCGCTTAGCGTCACTTCTCTTTTTTATAATTATTTTGCCGTTGACTTGGTTCGTTTCATGTAATTACGTCAAATTATCAATGAAGTTGCTATCAATTTTATCACAGACAAAAACAACATGAGACGATAGAGACGATTATACAAACCTAGCCTCCAACTTGAAGAGGACCTACATATGCCTCCTAATAACCCCTAGGAGGACCTAATAATATCGTAGTGTAACCTAATAGTGTTATTTCAGGTTTTAATATATTCCAATTCCAAGAGTGTTTCTATAACTTTTTCAGCGTGTAAGTTCCAACTTGTAACCTGCAACTTGAGCTTGACTTCTACGACTTCCAGATCTCTGACTCTCGTTTCCGCGCAGGTCCGGTGACGGTGCCCCCAACCCAACCCAACCCAACCTTAAGCCCAACCTTAACCCAGGCGTGGCGAGGCGCGAAGGGAATTTTACCTGAGCTTCTCTAGGGGACCCCCGCCCACCTAAGCAACCCTTGCGGAAGCGCGGCGCTGCAAATAAATTACACAGTTTTTGGTCGAAGTGCGCAGAGTTGTACGGAGTGCAGACGCCGTTTCAGCGTTATCCGTAGAGCTCTACCCCCCGCTCACTCAAAGCAACTCCGAGGAGGCGCGGCGCGGGGTGGCAACACGAGAGGAAAATTGAATTCTCAGTGCCGGATTCAAAGAGAAGTTTTTTGGCGTCGCGCCGTACCTTAGGTGGACGTCAGCCCATGAAATAAAATGTAATGGATTATTTTCAAAACTGCTCTTCCACGGCGCCGCGCCTCCGGTAAGCTGCATAGGTGGGCGTTGGCGTTGAGCTTAATAGTAGGTTTCAACATATTCAATTTTCAAGTGTGTCATGTTTTGTATATTTTTTTAGCGTGTAACTTTCAATTTGTAACCTTCAACTTTTGACCCCGCACCTCCTCTGCAGGTCCGGTGACGGTGCCGATGGTGTCGACCAACTCGTCGCCGCCCATCGCCATGCCCGGTGCAGGTGCCGCACGGTCACGTGGTGCAGCAGACCTCTGACCCTAGTCTGCCCGCAGGTCCGGTGACGGTGCCGATGGTGTCGACCAACTCGTCGCCGCCCATCGCCATGCCGGTGCAGGTGCCGCACGGTCACGTGGTGCAGCAGATCTCTGACCCTCGTCTGCCCGCAGGTCCGGTGACGGTGCCGATGGTGTCGACCAACTCGTCGCCGCCCATCGCCATGCCGGTGCAGGTGCCGCACGGTCACGTGGTGCAGCAGATCTCTGACCCTCGTCTGCCCGCAGGTCCGGTGACGGTGCCGATGGTGTCGACCAACTCGTCGCCGCCCATCGCCATGCCGGTGCAGGTGCCGCACGGTCACGTGGTGCAGCAGATCTCTGACCCTAGTCTGCCCGCAGGTCCGGTGACGGTGCCGATGGTGTCGACCAACTCGTCGCCGCCCATCGCCATGCCGGTGCAGGTGCCGCACGGTCACGTGGTGCAGCAGATCTCTGACCCTCGTCTGCCCGCAGGTCCGGTGACGGTGCCGATGGTGTCGACCAACTCGTCGCCGCCCATCGCCATGCCGGTGCAGGTGCCGCACGGTCACGTGGTGCAGCAGATCTCTGACCCTCGTCTGCCCGCAGGTCCGGTGACGGTGCCGATGGTGTCGACCAACTCGTCGCCGCCCATCGCCATGCCGGTGCAGGTGCCGCACGGTCACGTGGTGCAGCAGATCTCTGACCCTAGTCTGCCCGCAGGTCCGGTGACGGTGCCGATGGTGTCGACCAACTCGTCGCCGCCCATCGCCATGCCGGTGCAGGTGCCGCACGGTCACGTGGTGCAGCAGATCGTCGACGAGAGCGGCACCCTGCGACACGTCATCCTCAGCCCCCAGCACCCGCCCATCGTGCCCATGCCCACCCACTTCGTAAGTAACCACTCACTCACTTACTTGCACTTCGTAAGTCTCCACTCAGTTACCAGTGTGAGCATGCCCACCCACTTCGTTAAGTCTCCACTTAGTTACTTAGTTACCAGTGTGAGCATGCCCACCCACTTCGTAAGTAACCACTTAGTTACGTAGTTACCTGTTAAAGCATGCTCACCCACTTCGTAAGTCTCCACTTAGTTACCAGTGTAAGCAAGCTTACCCACTTTGTAAGTCTCAACTTGGTTACTTACTTACCAGTTACAGGGGGATTAAACTCGTAACATGAGAGAACTGAATAAGGGGGATTGCTCCAAAAAGAGCTTGGATACATTACGTCACGTTCTAGGGCTGAGGGGGAGCTGGTTGTCCTGGCCTCAGGACAGGAGGTCTGATCCTAGGTGGGGGGGGGGGTTGTAACTTGATGGAACAAAGTTAGGGGGGAATGGTCCAAAGGGGTTCGATATATTACGTCACGCTCTAGGGTAGAGGGGATATCTTTATCACGAATAAGGAGAGGGGTTTATAACATAACTAACACAATAGTTTACGGCAGGTAAATTATTTATACTGTAGGTAATTATTTAAACTTTCCAACAATTTTCAAGAGTTATAATAAGTTTTCACGGATCATGAACATATTTTTTCCCAATACATTTTGGGGGTTTATTTATCCCTAGGGAAGAGAGCCTATGTTCAAACTAGACGGGGAGAGGTCTGAACTCGGTGACTGAATTCAGAATTTCCAAAACTATCACAAAAATTGGCTACCAGGACGTATTTCTAGCCACGTTAACATAGTCGGGAACAGTTTCGTTAACATGTTTTAAGTATTCGAGCAGTTTCACACTTCAGGTAGTGCGTGGACGTTGTCAATGACAGCGACTTCCGGCGTGTTATCACGAGATAGTGCGTTATCACAGAGCATTCCTCGGCGTCTGGCCCTGTGTTATCTCCGGAGACGCTCCTCCACCCGCCACCAGACAGAGAAATGCGGGAAACCTGACTGATTCCCGTACAAAAAGTCGTGTCGAATGACACGGCCAAGGCCTTCCTCGAACAGGGGCTTTTTGCCATGTTTGCCATCCCATGTTAATCATATGGCATGTAAAGATGTTTTAGGTACAACTCAACAATGGTTAGCTGTATTTGACTGCAATTTTTAATCTGTATTAAGAACACATGGGCCTACAATGTTTGTTTGAAAAAATAAATCTACCTACACAAATAATATTTTTTACAATACTTATTTATTATGTTTTTTAAATTAAATGCTACAGTAGTCTCCTATTGGATTCATAAATCACTGTAGAAAGTTTCAGCTTAATAGCTTTATTAGTTTTTGAGATAATTGTACCTAACTACACAAAAAACATGATCTTCGGAAAAATCGCAAATTAAAAATCGAGTCACTTTTTTGGCCAGCGCAAAAAATCACTCAAACATGACTGCAGCATAACTTGTGATATATTTTTAACTAATGAAGTATTCATAAAACATAAATAATTATAGTGTTATTTATATTCAAAAAAGAAAAAATGGAGGATTTTTTAAAATAAAAAAATAAAAATGTTATTTTTGCTGAAAAAAGTCCCAGACGTCCCCTTAAATTCATTGCTAAAAGTACTATTATTACTAATAGTAATAGTAGACTGCAGCTTTTTGTCGGAGCTTTCCTCGTCAGCGATTTTGTTAAGTCCGCGTAGAGGTCTGTTTATGCACTTTCACTTACACATGTATAGGACAAATACATGTCTGCGATCTAACACTATTGCAGTACGCAACGTTCCCCTAAAGCAATATTTTTTGAAGTTTGCATTTTTATAAAGTAAATTATTTCACTTATTTCTCTGACGAGAGTTTATGTTTATAATATTCATGTCTAATTTTATTTAAAATTCAGCCCGATTTTTACAGGTCTTTGAATGTAACTAAATTGAAAATAACATATACGATATTCAAATTTAAGACAAATTTATTTATGTGTTGAGTGAGTACAACATTAAAAAAAGTTGGCGCCCGAGCTTGCGAGGGCGACAATCTTCACGAGGGAGACAATGTACTTTGCTCTCAAAAGACACTCAACACTCCTGCCCCATCTGCAACAATAAGTACCCAATCAATTTCATTAATTTAGTAATTAATGAATAATATATATTTTGTTTCGATCTGCACTTATTAGCGCCTGCATCTGAGTCGCTGCAACCATTCATGCACCAGCGATCAGCTGATTGTTGCAACGTTCTTATAACTGGCGCCAATTCTTGGGGCCCACGCCGTCCTTAAGACTAATGTCAATTTTAGCATTGGGCTTATGGACGACGTGGGCCCCAAGAATTGGCGCCAGGTATACATGCTTAAATCTTGTTCTCTTACCTGATCGTCATTGATGTTATTCTTGTTTAATTATTCCTGTCATTAAATCAGCTGGTAGCGCTTGCAACAAATTTGCATGTGTGCGTGGAAATTTTTAGAATTATTGCTCTAATTAGGCGCTCTAATTTTTAGAATTATTGCTTTCATTGTTATTCTTTTTTTTAAATAGTTTTGGACTTGATTTTTGACTTTATAGTTAATAACAACATTTCAATTTGATCAATGTGAAATTGTGACTTAAAAATAATTGTAATCATTATTGTAAATTGTTGTGGGCCTTTCTTGGGTAAACCCTAGGCCGTAATAAAGAATTAAAAAAAAATGTTATTCTTATGGGTTTACTTTATTCCCACTGGGAGACAAATGATCAAAGCCGTAGCCAGGAAATTTTTTCGGGGGGGGGGGGGGGGTTTGAACAGGACCGGCGACTGAATTTACGGCTCGTCTAAAGTGGTGACCTTTTAGCGAATTTCTCCCATAGGGAAGAAGCTGTTACCGTAATACTCATGGTAAGACTTAAGACCCAGACCATGATAACTTTTTGTTTTGGGGCCCCCAGAAGCAAAAAGCACCGTTCGTTTGAATTTATATATATATATATATATATATGTATGTTAACACTGTAGCGGCCGTAAATATGGTCCGATCTTAATGAAATTTGGTACAGACGTGTAAAGTGGCAATCACTCGGACGAGTTCGTGAACCAGCCCGATCGGATCACCGGAAGGGGGGGTAAAGGGGGATAAACCCCCCAAAATGGGGTTTTTGAGTTTTTTATATAGAAAAATTAAATTTATCAAACTTTCGTTTGCTCCATTGAATTCAGCTCAAAAAACAAACAATTTTGTATTTTGAAACACTGCTCTATGTCCATTGGCAATGTATACAGAACCTACAGAACCCTCTAAGTAGGGGCACCTTATGGAAAAATGAAGTTCCCGCCGCCGAAAAAGAGATTGCGCAACCAAAGTCAAGGAGAGAAATTTTTCTCCTAGACTGTGGCGCCACTTTCATTTTTCAGTCCGATTGAAATTGTTTTAGGAGTTTACGGATCAAGCTCACTTTCCAAAGTCAAGCAGCTGGTTGTTATATTTTGACAGTTGTATGTTATTGTTTTGTATTGTTGTATCTTTTGCCATAATGTTTACTTTTTTTGTTTACAAACATTCTCATTTTGACATTTCGGATAATGAGTCAAAGCGCGGACTATACGGAACCAGCTTGAACTATTCCATGCATCAGCGCTAATTTCTCCTCTGCTTTTCGGCGGCGGAACTAAACAAATTAACATTGGATGAGGGTTCTGTATGTATACACAATGTATACATTGCCATTGGTTACCGAGATATTGAAAGTGGTAAACACAGTACGTTGTCCCAATGTTAACCTTATGGGAAATAAGTAAAATTCGTCATCTCGATTATTTCTTAACATATCTGGATAAAACTTGGTTTATGGCTTCATCTAGATGAGATCTAATGTTTAATAGTCTAAAATCACCAATATTTCCATTTTCGTGGCAGCAAACCTGCATACTCATTCCCCATGTTATTCTCATGGAGCTTACAAAAACATGTAAAATCTCGGTATGTTGGCTTGCACTATACATTCTTTTGCATTTGAAATTCGCTGAGTATGCAGGTCTGCTGCAACGGGGGTATGTTTTTTTTACTCACGCGTGTGCTTTTCGGACCCTTTATTGTCATTTTGGACCCTTCTTTTTCGGGCCCCTATGCATTTGCCCGCGGGGTTTTTGACTATTCCGGGGGGGGTTTCGACTATTTTTGAGGGGGGAGGGTTTCACCCCCTAGCCACCCCCATTTACTACTATTTCAAGGCTATTTCTACTATTTCGGTGGGGGGGGGGTTCTGACCCCCTAACCCCCCCATTGGCTACGGCCTTGCAAATGATCATTTTACTTACGCACTGCAAGGGGCAAAAGGTGCTTAAACATAGCAGGTGGGAAAAAGTAATTATTAACTAAATGCTAAATTCTTTGTAGGGCCAATAATATTAATATCACGTTCCGTAGTAGAATACATTGTTTTTATACGTAATAAACCACCAAATTAATTGTCTAAATATGTTTTAATTAATTTAACTATTAATGCATTGTTTATAAATTATCCTCATGGTGTTAACAATTTGACTGTGTGAAAGCGAAACAAGAAATGAGACATAAAAACTTATGTAACATGTTTGTTTCTAATTACGCAACCGAGTTTGTCGTACAATGTTGCTCGTTATCAATAAAATAGATTGACAATAGGCGGCCCCGGTATCGCGGACCGATCGATAAAGTTCACATTCATTTTATAATGGTGTAGAAAGAGCAAACACTCAGTTATTGTTGATAAGGGCGACAGTAGCGCCAGATTAGAGCGGCGGCGGAGGGCGGAACTAGCGTCAACGTCAGCTGGGCTGTCAGTCGCATTGTTGTTCTTGCATGTTTTCTTTTTTGTTTCCTGTGAATTCTGTCATTGTTGGTAGAGGATTATGACGGAAGACAAAGAGAAAGAGGTAAGGACATTAAGTATCGTGAATTATATGATGTATTAGTAAATTAATGGAAAAATATCGTAATGTACATAAATAATACAATCCTAAGCAATACCTTAATTTGAGATTCTTTTTAACTTTGTTTTCACCACTATTAAATTTAAATTTTACTTGCTCAAGTATGCCATTGTAGCGTTGAAGAATAAATAATTATATTATCGACCTGTATTTGAACACTCTTGCCGGGGCTACCGCTGTAATTGGAGCGAAAACGTTACGTGCCGCGTCTACGTGGCAATGTAGGATTGCAGTCATGTCATCACGTCAGAGCAACGCGGCACAACCGACACGGACCACTGCCGTGATTCAATGTGCAATATATATCGTATCGGATCGTTGCAATACGACTACTACTACTGGCGACAATCGTCGAATAATAGGGCTTGGATAAATTATAAATTTAATTAGTTCACTTTTAACAAATTAATTTTAAATCTCCAATCCTCCAAACAGACGTTCTTTAAGTTTTAAGTGTTTCTTTAGTTTTGAAGTTGTCACAAGTTAACAAAAGACTACACACCGTAAAAATTACATCAATCGACTTCAGTTGATGATTTTTAGGTCAACGATAAATAACTTTCCCCGATGCGATTTTTTTTGTTCGATCGATATGTATTGTGTTGTCTGCTATATGTCAGACTCAAGACTTGACACTGACCTTGTTCTAATGAAAAATTACAAGAAACGCTTCAGTTGGTTCATTCCCGTGAACACAAATGAACCCAGATTACTCCTGTATTTTTCTCCTAAGCACACCAATAAAGATATGTAAAGAACATATTTTCTTTTTATCTTGCTTTATGACATGTGTTGTAATTTTTATCTGTTTTTTATAACTGCTGTTAATTCATCAGCATCTTTGCATTTTTTTGTGTAATTACTAAAAAGCTGTCTGAGGTTTTTCCATCAGTCAAGTGAAAAATAAAAGAATTAAGTTTGGTACCAATAAGTGTTGTTTTATTATTTTCTTTAATGTGCTTTTTATGAATGTTTTTAATGGATGTAGTTTAGGAGGAATTTAATCCTAATCTAATTTATTAGAAACAATTTTTATGTTAAATTAATTAATGTACTGTAAACATGGATGGTGATAAATTCAAGAAAACAATAAACACTCTGTTATTCTCAAGTCAGGTAGGCCTTTTTAAAGAAGAATCTACCTAACTTAACTTAATTTCTTCTCTGTTTGTTTGGCTTATGATTTGTTTTGTAATATCCAAATATCTAATATTCATTCGGTATTTAAGTATCCTTTAAGCTTTATCTTACCTAGGCTATGAATTATGGTAGTTGGAAGGATGGTAAGTAAGTTAACCTTAGTACCGTAAAAGTGGGTGACTTTGGACAAATTTCAACTTTGACCTTTATTTAATAACACATAGGATTAATTTAAGAAGTTGGAAATATGCCTAAAAGTTTAGTCTTGATGTATAGATTACATTTACATAATATTATATTTTTTAAATAATTTGAACATATATATTTTTTAAAAAAACCTTTTTGTCCAAAGTCACCCGCAAAGTTGGGTGACTTTGGACACACATGTTTTTGTGGTCTTTTTCCAATGTTAGAATAATGTAGGGTGACTTTGGACATTAATATTGTTTTTTAAAAATTATTATAACATATTTTGACCTAAATTGGAGCTTAAACAAAACTCATATAATCAATTATATAATATGGTCATTACAATGTAAAGAAAAATCTCCAATATTATTTGTAAAAAACATGTAGGTATAATTAAAATGGGTAGGAGTACGATAATTAAAATCAAGTAGATGCTTCACAAAATTTGTAGTTAGATTAGTGAAACAAAATGACAATGTCAGGTTCATTAAAAATAAAACAAAGCTTTACAACTCATAAGGGAAGGGGTATCTTCCTCGTCTTTCAAACAAAGGTTTTACAATTTGCACAATTTGATTCATAGAAACAAAAGAAACGTCAAGTTCATTAGGAAATATATATATATATATTTGTAGCCTTAGTAGAACGTCGCAGGAAAGAACACTTTATGGAATTTGGCGAGAACTTTTCAAGAAGTTGACAAATGAACCTTTCTTCATATTTTTTGATTTTGAAACCTCGTAGTCTAGTTCAACCATCAGGAAATCTCCTGCTTTAATGTCACTGTATTGAACTGTTTCCTCTTCATCACTACACTCAACCAATTCACTTTCAGGAGTTTGAGGCATATCTACATCTTCTTCAATTTCATCGCTGCTGAATTCAAGTTCTTCTACAGGTGTTGTTTTCTTTTTCGTTGTCTTTGTTGGCTTGCTGGTCTCTGGGCGAGAACTTGGTCCTGCTCCATTTTCTTCTTCAACATTGGTCACACTTCTCCCTGCCAGAACATTGATTTTAGTTTGTTTTTTGCTTTGTAACTGAGGTTTCCTTATTGTGCAACTCTCGCAGAAACGTTTCAAACGTTAAGTTCATTGGAGCTGTGCATTCATCAACAACTCCTTCAGATATTTTAGGGATGTGTTTCAGAACCTTGTCTTTGTCTTAATTAAATCTGAAACAATTAATTACAAATTGATATTTCTGTGTTAAAACTTAATTTTTTATGTAATTAGGCCTATGTAAGAAAGTAGAGGGTTACTTTGGACATGTCCAAAGTCACCCGCAAAATGCATTTGAAAGAAAAAAGTATTAATTAAGTTTTTTTGACAAGTGGTATTTTAAAGGTTATTATATAACTTTGTTCACAATGAACATGGTAATAACATATTTAAAAACCATTATACAAATATCAATAGTCTTACCTGTGCATATGAAGTTTTGAAGACCATGAATTTTTACAAACAACGATGTCAAACTTTGAGGTTATGAAACTCAGACTTCCCTCCAAAATTGAGAGCTCTGAACAACACCACAGTGATCTGTAGTTCCAGCTGAGAAGAACAATAACAAACAACAGCATTTTTCTGTCATAGGCAGGTTTGCCAACACACAAAAATAATTATCCTCCATTTTGTCCAAAGTCATCCTACCGTCCAAAGTCACCCACTTTTACGGTATTTCATTAATATAAGTTATCAGTGAAATACTTACTGTAATTTATAAGTCAGTCAGATTCACTTTTTTGTGTGTGAGGTAACATAATATATGTTTTACCGTTTCTAAATGACTTTAGAGTATAAAAAACAAGGCCAAGAGTATAAAATTAATTTAAAAATTAAAGTTACTACGATAAACTTTAATTTAGGCCTACATGTCGTTATTCGATTCTATAGGCCTACGAATGAATATGGTAAAATGGATCAATTCATTTGTGGTGGGTACCTTAGGCTAAACATAAATCATTAAGTTTATAAACAGTTCTGGATTTACGTTCGGCAGGCCCTAGGCGTAATCTCTATGCGGCCCCTCCCCCGAAGGACCCTGCACCCTTGCCAAAAGTGTTGACCTCTTTTTTTGTCGGTAAATTATGTTTTCAAGCCCGATTGTCTCCTCAAATTCACTCTAGATCACTTTTATTTTCGCCCGTTCGCGGCCTTAGCACCGCGCGGCCCTAAGTCCGGGCCTAGTGGTAAAATATGACATTGACTATAAAATGTAAAAGCCTTGGCCCTCTAAACTTAATCAGTTTTAACCAAGCCTGATATGAACTGTGAAATAATTCTGTAGTTCTACTCTTCAAAACGATGATTATTTTGCTTTCAGGGGCCGGGACCAGCGACGGGCTCCAACCAGCCTCCGCAGCCATTCTTCACTGCGCAGGGCCTCCCTCCCGGCTACTCGCCCTACGGCACCCTGCAGCCGGGCATGCTGGGGCCTGTACCTCCTCAACAAGGTATGTCAACTACAGGAGAATTAATACAACTATGAAGCGGGGGAGGAAGGGTAATTTTGCATACGGTGCTTATCATTCGCCAGCGACAGGCTGTTCCCACAAAGACAGACTCAAACTTGTGAGGAATCCCTAAATCTACAAACATTGCAAAGTCAAAGTGTCACCATCCAGCGGACAGTCAGGCAACTTTCAGAACAAGATCCAAACACAAAAAAAAACTGAATTAGGCCTATTCATCCAATAGGAAATGAGATTGAGGAAAAAACATAATTCTCTAGCCAATAATGTACCTGATGGGATCTTAATGAACTATGCATGCTGGTTTTAATTTAATTTGTGAGGGATATGCCTGTCGCTTGTGAACAGTAAGTGTGATTTCGATTTCCCTCCTCCCGATTCACAGTTAAATTAATACCAAAAAGGTCTAAACTATGTTTAGGGTGTTTTTGTAGGCTATATCCTTGTTTAACATGTTTTAGACTATCCATGGTTTAAAACTTTAGTTAAGACTAAGTAAGCAAGATTTTTTCATGTGTTTACGGGTTGTCTGCTAAAAAATACCTTACTTCAGTTATTGGAGGTTCCCATTCCAATACAAACCAAGAACTTAGGCAAAAAATCTAAAATTTTTGTTTGAAAAGTTTGATGGAAAAAGTGAATTAATTCTGCAAAAACATAGAAGAGGAAACCTGATCCTCCGGGGTTCCTTGCTTCCGTGCGTTCCACATTAGGTAGGAACGCAAGGTGCATATTTTTCTGTGAGCTAACGTTTGTGGGACTGAAGGCAAAGCAATGTGCAGAGCAGCCTCATGCCTCATCCAATCTTATTCTATTAAAAAGAAAAGGAAGCCTAAAACTCAGTTAATTTAATATAGTAACTTGATCTAATTTATCTTCCCAACTGTCTAAATGACAGTCAAGAAGGTAGGAAAGGGGTATAGGAGGTTTCAGTTTCCGCGAAACACTCTTAGTAGGACCCTTGCTGTATACAGGTTGCCAGTACTGTTGCTTTAAGGGAGTGGCAGTCTAGAACCTGCTCCTCTCAATCCCACACTTGTGAGCTCAGTACTTCAGCTCAGTTATCCACCAGTGCACCTTGTTTCTTAATTAACTGAGAGTTAATTGTTAATTAATTAATTGTTGTTGTTAATAGGTTTATACGAGAGTTAATTTGTGGAAGTTGTTGTCTTTTTCTCAGCAGATTGATTTCAATTCTGTTAACTTAATTACATTAATTTTATTTTTCAGGGCATTCACCACCACCAAATTTCCATAAAGATGAGAGGACACAACGGCAATATATAAAGCTCAAAAAGAAATTAGAACAGAAACAATTAGGAATGCAATTAGGTGACCAAAGGACTCCGCCGGTCTCTCCCAGGAAAGGTAACTAAATTTGTCTTAAAATTTCATAACCCGTTGTTAAGTTAATGTGAGCTAACCCTTCAATACGATACAATACATAAGCAGCGTGTGTTGCAGAAGTAAAAGTTGCAAGACAAACAATTATTGCAGTTGATTATTTTATTGAGGTAGTTGGGGTTTGGACCATTTTCCCTCAAAAGTGCTTTTGTAACCTCCTTATAAAAATGCCCCTTTATAAATGTGATACTGCATCAGGTTGGACATAAGCCGAAACAAGGTTTTGGAAAGCAGAAGTGACAGTTATATTTGAGGGTGCTGTGAAATTATTTACATTTTTATTGACTCTCATTTCCCCCATTAGAGATTGTAAACCAACATTAGAAAGTGTTTTTAGGACGGATAAAAGTTTTCAAGCGGGCAGCTAAGTGCCAGCCACCTTATATTTGATGTAAATAAAATCTTTTATCAAAAGTTTTGACCTAGTGTGCATTGTAATGTATGAGAATTAAAATCCTATTTTATACATGTACATTATATCAAACATACAGTACACCTTGTATTATCCAATCACCACCCTTGGATTATCTGAATCGGCCTATCTGTGGAATAATAAATATTTCAATTACGGCAAAAACATGATTTTAACGAGTTTGACGTGTGTATGTGTGCAATCTAAAAGTTAAAAGCAACTGTAATACACCACTCTACGCATTTGGTATCACAAATATTGAAGTCCACCGAATATACACTACAACACAACATTTTTCGTTTGACGAGTGTTAATGTTTGTGTTGTAACCTATGGAAATTTTGCGGGTTGGTTTGTAACTGTCACTAATTGCGTTTATACAATAGTTTTGAATGCTTCGTGTGAACTGTCATTAAGATTCAGAATGAGTGGGTGCAAAACTAACATGTTGTAGAGGCTTGATACACTGTTTGCAAAAGCAAGCAATGTTGTGTTTGCAACGTTGATGTAGCAGGGCCTAGGTTCTTAACCGCTATTTAGGCAATATATTGTGGTGACCTTGGATTATCTGGATCGGTATTCCGCCACAAAAATAACCTAAAGTATGCTTTAATTACATGGATGGTGCTGTAATTAGTAATTTTCGGTTTGTTCTGTGCAGACTACCTGAACGGGATGCGGGGCGGGGGCAAGAAGGGCGGGATGAGCAGCGTGGGGACGTCGGAGGACGGGGAGGAGAGTAGCAGCGTGCAGGACGAGGACGAGGAGATGGCATTGATCGCCGACCTCCTCTCTACCATCAAGGCACCGCAGGTACGCTCTGATAAAAAAGTTATTAAAACAGCTGTATTTTTGGAATAAATGTTTCTTTCATTCTTTTGTTCATATGGCACAAAATAATCAACGAAATAGAAAGTCGGTCAGAATTTATTTTGTCCATAAATATTTTTTTTTCATTGGGATTTGCCACAACAATATGGTTAAAGAGCATTGTTTTGATCCTCAAAATTTTAAACCTATAGATAAACTCTTTCTGAAGTAAAACAGTTGAAGAGATTACAATTTAAGTGTAAAGTATAGCGGTAATGGATCTTGTTTTCTTAATGTTTAGTTTACCAAAAGTTGACAATGCTGAAAAAAACCATATAAAAAATGAGTTTTGTTTTATGTGAAAAACCTAAACTGCACCAGAGGCTTATTAGCCTCTGGCCTCACGACCTATTGCTCTTTGCGGTGAACCAAAGATGACCGGATACTTTAGCTGCATGCCTAAAGTAACCGTTCATGCAGTAAGTTAGTTGATTTAACTATATGCAACATAACATAAGGTCATACTTAGGCTAGGGGCCTGCACCTTAAAAAGGTCTTCACCACATGATTTTAGGGCTTCAGAATAAGATTTAGCAAAAGAAGGTCATCACTTTTCCTGTGGTGTGGCCACCACCACTAATAAGCCCAGGAGCCCATGGATGTTAAATCCGGCTCTGCGTTAATGACCAAAGAGCACTTTGCTTTGGCAGGCATTGAACCATCTATTACACTAGGCAAATGTAAATGCATCAGTTTTGTTTTCAATATTGCCTTTATTCGGTCGTGTTGACGAGAGTGACTGTCGCGGCAGGTGACGGAGCTGAGTTGCCGGAGCGCGCTGCTGCAGTGGCGGCCGCCGGACTGCAAGTCCACGCCCGAGCTGGAGGTGACGGAGGACAGCGTCAGTTACGAGGTGCTGCTCAGCGACAAGGGCAAGGAGGGCAAGTACAAGAGCATCTACAGCGGCCCGGCGCTCTCCTGCAGGTGAGGTTAGGTTATGTTAGGCCAGGCTAGGTTATGTTAGGTGACGGCTTCAGTTATGAGCCTGATGGAGATCAGCATTAGTTACGAGTTGATGCTACTAAGCAGGAGTTTGCTTGTCACTGGGCAAGGGCAAATCCAAGAGTATCTGCAGTGGAACTGTCCTCTCCTGCAGGTTAGTACTGTCAGACAACATTTTAAATCAAGCGAAGCCCTGAGCACCAAGTTGTGGTGGTTTCAGGTTCCTGCTATTATCACTATGTGATGGATAAGAGTAAAATAAATTTAACATGATTCTTCAAATAACCCAGTGTGCTGCAAGCCATGACCAAAGTAAAATAAAACAACAGTTTCATACAATACGTACATAATGCAGTTTTAATATGGAGCATCAATCACTAGAAACTATCATCGTATTTGCTAACTACTCATCATCGTACTTGAAACTATCATCCACGAGCTACAATGAAATGCTCTGCCAAAGTACTAACACCAAACCCAATTTCAAAAAAAAAAATACCTTGAATGTAATCTCTATTTTAGTCATAGAAATCATTAACATTTCATCAGGCCTATATTATTGATGAAAATTGTTGTCGTTGTAGGATCCAAGACCTGAAGCCCGGTGTGGAGTACAGCGTTTGTGTGACGGGATGGCTGGAAGGAGTGGCGGGCAGTGCCAGCGAGCCCAGCCTGTTCCGCACTCCCGCGTGTGAACCCGACACTCCAGCCTCTCCCAAGTTGATCAGCCGCAACCGCACGTCTCTCCAGCTGAGGTGGGCCGCAGTCGCTGACAACGGTGCTCCCATAACCCACTATGTGCTCGAGAGTTGGCAGGTATGCTGTTAGTGTAGTGTAATAAATAAGGAGCTATTTTCATAGGAAAACCTGATAACCATCTTTGCCAGAGAGCCTAGTTAAAAATATAGATTTGTTTCTGGAGATAATGAAGATATAATAATTATATACCTTACCGGAAATAGCCTGCTGTTAGTTTATACAGCTTTTTAAAGGTAACCTATCGTGACCTAAGAACCTTCTTCTTTCTACGAAGAATTCCGTATTAGATATAATACTGTAGGGTCAAAACATAAGAGTTTGATAAGAGGAATAGCCAAAATTAATTGCCCATTAACAGAGCATCAACAAGATAATTGTGAAAATTCAGTTTCCAACTAGCACAGGACTTTCTCAGGCTTTCTCATAGAGTTAAGGGATTTGAACAGTAATTTTCCATTTTTGTTAGTGTTGCTAAATAATATATGTGCCCATAAATTGTCCAATGTATTTCAGGAGTCGAGTAACAAGTGGACGGAGGTGTACCGCGGCAAGGGGAAGCAGAGTAACCTGTCCAAGCTGCAGCCGGCCAGCCACTACACCTTCCGCCTGTCCGCAGTCAACGAGTGCGGCCAGAGGTACGTTTTGTCTGCTTGTCCAGCTAGTCTTTATGTCTAGCATGGCATTGAGTGGTATGTTAAAAAAAGTACTGTAGTGAATAACTCAAATTACTTAAGGAATTAGATGGTGCTATGAAATATATTTTAACTAATAAAAAATTGCCATTTCATTTTTGTGAATCAAATTGATTATTTCATTGGGTTATGGGTCTGAATGTTAACGAGTGAGGTTTGAGATCTTAAAAAGTTTGAGGTTGAATGTTAGTTTGTTTCTAATTGCATCTGATGTGAATTTTTTTTGCTTATAAAATGTCATGATTTCTAATTGCATCTGATGTGAAATTTTTTTTTGCTTATCAAATGTCATGATTCCATTCTCATTTCTATTTGGTTGATAGGATATTTTACTTTTTAGCTTTCTTTGAACACAAAATCATGAATACCACCTTGGAACTAACAATGAATTAATGGTTAGGACAAGCCTATTTCTATTCCTTATATTTGACCAATTTTTTTTAAATTAGAAAACACAAACCTAACCTAACCTATCTTAACCTAATCTCTACCTTTTCCTCTGCAAGTGGTCAGACAAGGTGGCAAACCAAGCCCAATTAAACCTAGCCTAATCTAACCTAACCTAACTTCTGCCTTGTTCCTAGCTATTGGTCGAGAGAGGTGGCAACCCAAGCCTAACCTAGCTTAGCCTTTACGTTACCTAACCAAACCCAACCTAACCTCCGCTTGTCCGCAGCGAGTGGTCGGACGAGGTGGTGTTCTGCACCAGCGACAGTCCGCCGCCGCAGCCGTCGGCGCCGGTGCTGCGCGAGGCCGGAGTCAACTACCTGAGTCTCGGCTGGGAGCGGCGGCCGGTCGACGACGAGTTCACGCTACAGATGGACGACCGTGACACTGGCCACGGCTTCCTGCCCGTCTACAACGGCAAGGAGACGGGCCACGTGTGCACTGACCTCCGTCGACACACCACCTACAAGTTCAGGGTGAGTCGGTGGTTTTTAGTTTATAAGAAGTGCTGAGTAACATAAACATTATAAGAGAAGCAAGTTATGTTTTGACATGGTAGTAGGAGAGGGCACAAAAGTTGGGTTGCTCAAAAATATTATTTATAAAACACTACATTTACCAACTAATAAATAAAGAAATAAAAATGCCCTTTACAGTAGAACCTCAATAAGAAGTGCACTTTTCAAGTCTCCTTTAAATTGTAATTGTAATTACACTTAATGTCTTTAAAAAACGAACCTCAATAAGGAATGTCCCTAGATAACAAGACTGTGTACATTATCACCTTGAGAGTCTTCTTATCAAGGTTCTACTGTATTTTCAAGCGTAACTCAGTCATAAGAGTTGCTTTTCAAGGCAACTCTAGCTAAATTTCCAGAAAAATAATACATAAGCAACAATACACTATCATTTTAATAACTTGCAGATCTTTCAATTTGCTTCTCTAAACATACGGAATATGCCGTGAGTCTCCTAGGGAGTTAATTAAACCTTGGCCCAAATAACAAGAAACTTTGACCCCACCCCCAGTCTCTTAAACCTTATTCTGCGATCTTCCATTTAAGTATGATGTGACTCAATCACTCTTGCTTCAAAACCATAATAATTTGTTTTTGCCAGAAGTAACTTGCGATTAAAGGAGTCAAGTATGTGCAAGTAGTCTAACAGCACTAATGTGCTCCATTTTCCTTTGTCTTTTGCATCAAAGTACTGCTTGGGAATTCTTCGTTTTGTCTCAAAGGCTTAACCACTGCAGTTTTCGGGATACAGTTAGCATTTCAAATCTGAGATGAAATGCAAGAGTAAGCCTAGGGAGTTTTTACTTAAATTTTTTGAAACTAGAGAACCAAGCTTTTGTCTTTTTCTAATAAGTAAACTACAGAGAGTTGAAATCTGTTTCATAGTAGATAAATTTCATAGTTGATAAACTGAGCTGTAATACTGAGTTTTCAGTCATATAGGCCTATTAAAAAACACCTCAAGTATACAAATAAACCACCGAACCATTTCTCAAATGTCCGCCGTCTGTCCGCAGCTGAGAGCCCAGAACGAGGAGGGGTCGTCGCAGTGGAGCGAGGAGGTGAGTTACCGCACGCTGCCCGGCCGGCCGGGGCCCCCGTCCCGACCCTATGTCAAGGGCCGCGTCCACGCACACAGCTTCAAGGTCAAGTGGGAGCCGCCTCACGACCGCGGGGGAACCGACATCACCTCATATTCTGTCCAGCTCAAGAAAAATGGAGGTGAGCACATTTTTATGTTATTTGTCGAAAGTGATTTTTCAAGAATAGATCTTGAGTAGCCTTATATAGCAAAGTACATAAGCCCATATCCGTACTTCTAGTCATCACTAAATCTACTGTTTAACTACTGTTGTAATATTTTCCTCCATTCTAATGAATGTAAGAGTATTTTTCACGAGCTTTATGATTTAATTAATAACAGGCCTACATCATGTCCTGCTTTGTACTATACTTGTAATTTCATATTTATTTACCTATTTATCTCTTTATTTTTTGTTACACCAAAATTTAAAATTTTTTAGCTAAATTGTAAACTGCTACCTTTTTTACAATTATGGTTTTACTAGGTGTTATCTCCAGTTCCCAAATGACTTTTCTCATTATCTGTCGTCTTAATTTACATATGAATCTCAAAGTTAGTAGAAATATCAACAGGAATAATCGTAACTGTTGGCCCATATTTTGATCGAGCCACAAAATATGGATTTAGCCTCAAAAAATGGTTACAAAGTCAAGATCTCATATACATAAATTTACCTACCGCCATAAGTCTTTGATCCACCGCTCAAGAATTAGCGTGGCCTACTACTACTTTCTATCACCTAAAGGCACCATTCCCTCTCTTAGAAAAATAGTTCAGGCCTACACTGGATGAAACTACAATATGTATGAAAAAATGAGCGAGTAATTTACATTGTGTGACAACTGACAACTGCCTAAAATTACTTGTGTTGAAAACAAGTCTTGGTTCTGTCATATAGTTTGTAATGGTTTGGTGTAAATAGAGCGGATGACAGCTACCTAAGAAAATGAATTTTGGTTCTGTTGCGCAGAGTTTGTGACGGTGTACGCCGGGCCGGACAGCGAGTGCGTGGTGGACCGCCTGAGCCCGGGCACGGCGTACGAGGTGCGGGTGTGCTGCGAGGGCGCCGGCGGCACCAGCGACTACAGCGACTCGCTCGTCGTCGCCACCGAGGCCACGTGTCCGGGGCAGTGCGCGCCGCCCCGGCTCCACGGCAAGCCGAGGCCATACAGCGTCTCGCTCAAGTGGAGTAAGTCAGAAATCAGAAATATTTGTATTATCTTAGGACATAATTTACCATGCTGTAGATATTGCCAAAAGGTTCGTGCGAAGGTTTGTCAGTTGATGAGTCCAGTAGTTTGTTTCAGAATTCAAAACATAGGCCTATCTTATCACCTATACCGAAACCCCAGGTGTTACAGCCCTCAGGGAAATTTCACTCGTTGATATTGGTAACGCTGCTGGAGCGCTGACGCCTACCCCTTCCAATACCTTTCTCCCTTCCCCTCGACCTTCGTACAGTTTTTTTAAGTTTGAGTGGTTCTTCTGTACTAGAACCATTCCTTATTTTTCTTTAACAGCCAATGAAATTGTAATAAAATTCTTTATTTATTTTTTTGCATATTGCTATAGACTTATGTTTTCATGATTATATGTAAAGCTGTATATTTCTTGGAATAAACATTTCATTCATTCATTCAGACTTCCTGATGTTCAATTACGTGTCGGTCTCAGAGGCCGCGGATTTCAGTTCCCATTGGTGTGTTGGCCATTTTTACTTATACGGGAGTCTCACAGACTGATGGTGTCGGTTTCTGATTATTTATTCGCGTCCATTATTTATATGGGAGTCTCACAGACTTAGGGTTTCGGTTAACGTCCCACAGCTGGGGTTTCAATATAGGTGTTAAAAAGATAGTCATGATATATAGGCTATATTGTTTTATGACAAACATAAATCCTCACCTTTGTGCAAAAGAGGATGGGGTTTGTTGTTCATGTTTTTGGTGGATAATGTCGTAGTTACAGCACTTTGTAACTTAAGAAATAAGTTACAGCGCCTAGAAATAAGTTAAGTTGGTTTTTGCACCCGTAAATAGGCTGGTTGTAGGGAAAATGAGTTTAAGTCTTTCCCGCAGCATTTAGGCTTGAGGCTTACTTTCATGATGAAAACCTATGTAACAAAGGTAACCATATGTAACACTTATAATCATCCCGGGTGAAGTTTTGTAATTGTAATTCTGTGACATATTAATTTTAAGGTTTTTAGTTTAAATGAAGTAGGTCTTTTTTGTAAATTGTAAATTTGATAAATATGTATTTCAAGAAACAAAGCTTACAGTTTAATAGTCATTTAATAAAATAAATTGAAGCTAACTAAACCTAAGTTAACCTGACGTTTTCATTCAATCAAATGTCAAAATCTGCAAAAGTTAGGCCCGTTATTACTTGGATTGATACCAACATTTGCTATCTCTGAATGTTAAAAACAATGTTTCTCGACATTTTGGGACTTGGATTCTGATCCCGTAAGGGAGTTTAGTTTCAACACACGAGTACATAAACAATACAGGGTAATTTCCCTGTAACATGGAAATTTGCAAGGTTTCTTAGTCAACCACTAAAGAAATGGTGGCTGAAAGATTCAAAAAAGTTTTATTGTTCATTATTTCAATGAACAATTAACATTTCTTAGGTGACGAGACTTGTATTGTTTTACTTTTTTTTCTAATTAGTTAACTTAGGCCCATTTTTAAAACATAGGCTAGCCTTTTTTTTATAAAACGCTATTTATGCTGTTTACGCTATTTTTTGTTATAGGCTCATTTGTGTAACATAGGCCGGCCAATTGATGTTTGTATTTTATTTGTAAAACTATTCAATAACTGAATACAAAAATTTTAAAACACAATTGTAAATGTTGACAGACTACCCGGAAGCGGATGGTGGGGCGCCGGTGAGCGAGTGTGAGATCATGGTGAGGACGGAGAGCGCGGAGGATCGGATAGCATACCGGGGCAAGGACACGGAGTGCACCGTGACCTCGCTACAACCCGGCCACGCCTACGCCTTCCTACTGCGTGCCAACAACCGAGTGGGGGTGAGCACAGGCTAAAATTCAAAGATTTTATGAGGCCAAATTTTTATTCATTACTATTTTTTAAATATTTTACTATAAATTACTATGTCAACATTGGTTACAACATAGGCTACAGTACACCTCGGACTATCCGAATTGATGTAGGAAGATCTGAAACTACCGTAACAGTATTGCATGTTATGGAAATAGCAATCATAGAACTGATGTCTCTCATGTTCTCGTTGTTCGACGTTGTCATTTGATTGTGGCAGATGAATAATGATGATTTTTTAAAGTTTTGAGTGAAACTAAAAAAAAAACAGCAAATTATTTCCTGCTGCGCACCATCATCAGAGCAGGGGTGAGTTTAAGCTGCGGTATAGTCTGATGTGCGGAATATCTGGAGCTACCATAATAGTCTAGGCCCATTTGAACCAAAATCCCTCTCTAAAACGATGCAAGAAGCAAATCATGTATCAGCTCGGGAAACAACGTTTTTAGGGTATATCGACCCCCCTGAGTACGAATCTGCCTGTTGCCAAGCCGGATTTTGGACCGGAAGTGTGTAATCCAAGATGGCGGCCAAAACTCTATTTTCCTATATCTCCCTTGTTCATTGGCTTAAAACCATGATCAAAACGTCTAATTGGGGGTTTTTTAGGATGCCTAACACATTGCAATACTCAAAATTTAATTTTACTAAAGTTTCAATGCATAGGTTTCAAGATGGCTGCCAAGGCCCACATTTAAAAAATTTATTTTTTTTAAATATAGGATGCATTTTATGTTGCACTTGGGGGAACCACGTTTTTAGGGTATATCGACCCCCTGAGTACGAATATATCTGTGGCCAAGCCGGAATAGGAACCGGAAGTGCGGTATCCAAGATGGCGGCCAATATATGAAGCCCTATATCTCCCTGGTTTATTGCCCTAAAATAACGATCGAGACGTCATATTAGCGGTTCTTCCGGATGCCTAGCACATTGCAGCGCTCAAAATTTAATTCAGCATAAAGTTTCAAGGCATAGGACCGGAAGTGCGGTATGTAAGATGGCGGCCAATATATTATGCCCTATATCTCCCTTGTTTATTAGCTTAAATTAACGATACAAACGTCAAATTAGAGGTTTTTTGGGATGCCTAGCACATTGCAGTGCTCAAAATGTGGTTTTAGTTTCGGGACATACTTCCAAGATGGCCGCCATTAGGTCTACTCCTGCGGTCTACCCGCGATCTGCAAATCTTCACAATCGCTTTTTCCGCCCTTGCACTTCTATTCATCAATTACTTTCAAGTTACATCTTCGGCCGGGGACACACACGGCGGTTTTGTCCGCCACGGATTTTCTGCCGTCGCTGCCCAAGGATAGTTGTGGACAAACATTACGGTAAAATCTCTAAACGACGGACGACAGCGTCCTCCGGACAGCGTCGTTGCTGTGCAGATGAACAGCGTTGTTCATTTTGTTTACAAGTGGTGTTGGCTTAAAAGTGTATTCGTTTAGAAATGAACAGAGAGTGCACTTATTGTTGTTGAAAAGGTTTGTTTTAAAATGAACAGAGTGCAGTTACTTGCGTTATTGTTATATCGTCATCGAGCGACAAATCAGGCTAATAAGGCGAAAAAAGAGGCTAATAAGGCGAAAAAACAAGCTAATTTGGGTTCATCCTACTAATGAAAGAAGAGAGGATGTTGGAGCGTTCTACACTTTATTTCCAGACTTATGAAATGATGAGGACAAAATTTTTAATTTCAGTATGTTGATTTCGTCATTTGACGAATTGCACGAACGGATTAAGGACAAAATGTAGTGTCTTATCCCACAGAACGGGCCTTTCTTGAACCAAATGAATCAACAATTCATTGTCTATCTCAAATTCTTGAGCTTCAGCCATGCCTCTTTAATGTTGATACTATAATCTCGAAAGCTGTTTGAAACAAACACCAGCCCAGGCAAAAACGTTGTGCAATGTCAAGCGGATCCAAGCGGACAGCGGCAGATAAACCGATGCGTGTGTACGCGTGCACTTAGTCACATATTCCACTGTTTCGGCGGAGGTGGAAAAAAATACGTCGGTGTAGTGGCAGCGGACGGCTGCACAGCTACCGTCAGCCGTAAAAAAAAATTAAATTTTGAGTATTGCAATGTGTTAGGCATCCTTAAAAAAACCCCAATTAGACGTTTTGATCATGGTTTTAAGCCAATGAACAAGGGAGATATAGGAAAATAGAGTTTTGGCCGCCATCTTGGATTACACACTTCCGGTCCAAAATCCGGCTTGGCAACAGGCAGATTCGTACTCAGGGGGGTAGATATACCCTAAAAACGTTGTTTCCCGAGCTGATACATGATTTGCTTCTTGCATGATTTTTAAATTTAAATGTGCCTAGACTATAACAATCATGCATATTATGGAAATAGCGATGATAGAACTATTGTCTTTGATATTGTTGTCAAATGTTGTCTGATTGCAACAGATTTTTAGTGAGATTTTTTTTTAGTTTTAGTGAGATTTTTTATAAAGCTTTCAATGATAGGAATTCCAAAACGTTGATATTACACATAATATTTTTACAGGCATAATATTTGTCAGTTGATTATAAGATTGAAATGTTATTTCAAACTTTATTTAATTCTAATCTTTCATTTATATCTTCCTTGAAGTACCATGTCAAGTCTTAAAGATGAACTTAAATTGCTCATATATGTCAATTTTCGTTTTTATAATATACATTTTAAATTGTATATAGTTATTACAAAAGAATAAGCACATATATGAATTGTTGCTTATTTTAGTGACTCAACATAGCATGACATAACTAACTCCTCCGTATTAGCAATCGCTAGCTTTACTGTTTCCATCCCAGTAGATTTTAGGCCACAAACCTTTCTTCACCTGACCTTCTCAATAATTTGAATTTTTTCCTTAAATAGTTCTTTTAGAACTTAATTGTTTCCACTTCTGTAAGAATTCACTACCCTAACTAACTCTTACTACTTACTTACTTACTCCCATGGCCATCGATGCCCAAGAAGGGATTTGGCCTCACCAGCACGCTCTCTCCACCTTTCCCTGAACCTCTGCCTGCTCCATACTAGTTCTAAGTGCTGAGATGTCCGTCTTTACGCCGTCCCACCATCTTCTTTTCGGTCTACCCAGAGGTCTCCTTCCTTCTGGTCTTCCCAATCCACCTTCTCTCATTACCGTCCTTTGCTCTTATCCCATACATGTCCTACCCATCTCAATCTTCTTCACCTTAAGGTTGCTACTATGCCACAGTCATTGTATTGCTGTCTTATCTCTTGATTATGTCCATGCCTCTATTCTCCATTCTCCAATGTTGGTCCAAAGATTTTTCTTAGTATTTTATTTTCAAACACGATAAGTTTATTTTCTTCTTTTTTATTTAATATCCAGGTTTCTGCACCATACAGAAGTACTGGCCTTATTATCGTGTGATATATTCGTGTGTGTTCGGCATGATAGCAACTTTGATGCCAAGGTCCTATTACAAGCAAACATGCATCTGTTGGCTAGGTTTATTCAATTCAAAATCACTAATTCTTCATTATTGTTATTTGATATTAGTTCTCCTAGATATTTAAACTGCTCTACCTCTTCAAATCTATGTCCTTCTATCACTAACCTAACTAAGCCTGATCCAATGTTTTGCATTCTACAAACAAGTGCCGACTGTCATATCACGTGTGTTTTTATGTGTATTATATGAATAAAGAAATGTTGAATTGATTAAAATTGAAATGTCTCCAGGCCGGAGCGTGGTCGGAGCCGCTGGAAGTGCGCAGCGGGACCGCGCCTCCCGACGCCCCGGCCGCCCCGACGTGCGTGGCGCGCGCCGGCGCCACGGTGGCCTGCTCGTGGGCCGAGCCACGCGCCAACGGTGCGCCGGTCACCGACTACCGGCTGGAGATGGGGCATGGTGCGACGCCCGCCTTCGCCACCGTCTACCACGGGCCGCAGAACGCCTGCGACGTACGCAACATTCCACCCGCCTCGCTCTGCCTGTTCAGGCTTCAGGTAGGTTGATGGTCAAATGTGTTCCGGAAATGGTAAAAGGTTTACTTTTTGTAATAAAATTTAATTTTTTGATCTTCAATGCAACTGGCTAAATAGAAGACATTCACATAATTTTAGCTAAGCTCAAGATACAGGATTTTACAAATAGAAAAATTAAATCAAGTCTTTGTATGAGTTTGAATGAGTAAGCATAAAATGATAAACCACCGATGTAAGTTCCAATAAAGATTTCCACTAAGTGGCCACTAAGTGATTTTTTTCTCATTGCTTTTTTAGGGGTGTTTTAAATTGGTGTGTGGTTTTTGGCACAGTTTCAGCTGGGAAATTTGTTATTTTAAGCACTTAAGATCTAGTGCTTGTGAATTCCCTAGATTCTTTTGACATTGTTTCAAGCGGATTGCAAACACCAAAATCACCTCAAATCACCTTGTGAAACAACTAAAGAAGTGGGCAAAAACAAGATGTCATCTCAAGAAGTATTTGTTTTATCATGTGCTGAAATAATAAACCTGCCTAGTTTTATTGCACTCTAATTTTATTGTATCATAAGAAATATATATTTTTTTCATAGCTGATCTATTCTCAGCTTTCGTGGTTGAGATTGGCGTAATACTTACATGGGCAGCGGATAGCTTTAATAACAGTAAAAGAAAGTTTAATCTATTTGCAAAAAATTATTTTTTTACCTCCATGGAGGTAACTGTGAATCATGATTCACAGTTTGTAAAGTTTCTTCACCCACTCACTCTCTTGCAGGCCTGCAACACGGCGGGGTGGAGCGAGTTCTCGCCGCTGGCGTCGCTGCTGTCGCCGCCCGGAGCGCCGGCCGCCCCCGCCACGCCCCGCTACACGGCCAGTCCCACCAGCCTCAGTCTTAGCTGGACGCCCCCGCCTGACCACGGCGCCCCCATCACCCACTACGTTGTCGAGGTCGCCGACCGACAGGTGTCGACGGAGGAGACGTCGTGTGTCGTGGACGGTCTTGCTCCGGCCACCACCTACAAGTAAGTCTAGCTATATCGTCTTGATCGTTGTTTAACATCTTATTAGTGAAGTTAAATTTGTTTAACTAGAAGTGGTCAAGAAAAAGTGGAGTATCTTTGACAATGAACTTATTTCGTTTGAGGTATGATAATTTAATTCTTTTTATCTTCTCATGATTTTTTTATCAAAAAAATGAACAAATGTGTAAAACTGCTTGGATTTTTGTTTGTTTTGACTAAACATGTCTTTACTATTGGAAGTTGGTCTAGTTAATAGCAGGGATTATGTGGTGATTCATGACTTTTGTCAGTTGATGTCTAAAGTAAGAATGAAGTAGTCATCAAATCACTTATAATTTGATGATTACTACATTCATAATTAAGGACTTATCTCTGTACTTAAATTTTAAGTGTTTTTAATAAAATAATAAGGTTTGTTTGAGGACAGTGGGCTTAACAGAATGATTTACATTTATTGTGATGAACAAAAAAAGTGACAAAAGTTGAATGTTTTGGTAACAGTGGCACCATTCTCATGTAGGAAGTATGGTAACTGCAGAAGAAAGGGCTTGAAAATGCTCCAGGTATTGGAAGTTTGTCACTTAAACTAATTCCAATATGTAGCAGGGCTATCACTTACAAATATTAATGTCACTACCAACGCCAACACTACCAAAGTGTATCCTAAGGCAAATATGAATGAAAAATGAGCGGAATGAAGTTGTTTATAACAAAGACTAGCTGATGCCAGGACTATTAATTAATAGGCTAATCATCAATGACAGCTGAATCCAGATTTAAAGCCTCCATAAAATTTTCGCAAGATCCTACTTAAGATCGATCCAGTGAACTTTGTTTTTATGACGAGCACATCACTTTGTTACCACTCAACCCAGAACACTTATTTCTATTGAATCTTCTGAAAATCAATATTCTCAAAGGAATTAGTATTTTTATTTAAAGTAAATCGGATATTTAATTTTTCACCTTTTAGCTGTATATATCAATTTAAACTCATAACAATCTGTTTTGTCGCAGGGTGCGGTTGAAGGCAGTCAACAGTGTGGGGCCGGGACCATCATCCCCCGCCCTCAAGGCTGCCACCCTCCCCCTTCCCCCCTCCCCACCCCCGCTCTCCTGCCCCGCCGCCGGCCACAACTATCTGAAGCTCAAGTGGGGCGACGGCAAAAACCCGCAGTTCACCCAGTACACCGTTAAGATGGAGAACCCCAGACTGGCAGAGTATGTAATATAGACCTAATATGGTAATTGATTGGGTTGATTGTAATGAAAGTTGTCTTAGTCACAATTATCCAAAATAGAATTGTGAGCTTATTTGTCAGTTATGAACCCCTATTAATGATGCAGAAAATTAGATACACTAATAAGATAACACTAAGTTTCTCTTAAGTGTCAACCATCTTGATGATGGAACCTACCATGGCCTAGGCTTAGGCCAGCCTGGGTAGGGGCTGTTGGAAAAGCCTAGGAGTTTATGGCTGTGTTGTAGAAATTTTACATTTAGGCCAATTTATATTATTTATTTTGAAAAACAGAATACACCTCTTACATTAGAAAAATGTAAGTTTTTTCAATTCAGTGAGTCAGTGGCACAGTTGGCTGCAGAACTATGTCACCGATATCGTAGGCTCAAATCTTCTTAGGCACTTGCTTTTAGCAGTACTTTTTACTCCTTTTCTGTTCTGGCTCCCTCCTTGCCTCACTTGATAAGTTCCACACTCAGGCCTGAGCAGGGCCGGATTTCCCAAAAGACCCAGTAGGCCCAGGCTTAGAGGCGCATTTTCAGGCAAATAAATAAATAAATTCCTGCTAAGGCATTATCTTCTTATGCCTCAACCTAGGTTCAGCGCAAGGCCTATGCAGAACATGTGGCCATACGGGATGCCAATAAGGAGAGGGTGCTGGCATGATTCATGTGGGGGGGGGGGCAAAGTGAGGTGAGAACAGGCAGCCAACCTTTTTTCAAAAGAGAAATGAAATAAAACCAGAATATAAATAGCAAAACAGTTTTCCTACAAATTAGGCTCATCACAACTGTGTGTGAGTGTGCGAAATTTAGCCGAATGTTATATAATCTCACTTGACAAATTCGCACTTGGCACCAGTCTAAATTTGCTGTTTGTGTTGCAGCTGCGGTCTGCAGATCGTCTACCAGGGGACGAGTCACTGCTGCAAGGTGAACAGGCTGCAGGAGCAGTCGGTCTACAGGTTCTGTATCTCTGCCGCCAACGACGCCGGTCAGGGCCCCGACTCCGCCTTCTACGAGTTTGCCACCACCATCGCTCCTCCCCCGTGTTTAAAAGGTGTGGTTTCTTCGTTTAGTTAATTGCTGTCGGTAAAGTAGGATTCAATGCGCGGGTCAAAATCTTGTACATGTTGTAAATTCGGTTTAGATTACTGATTACCGGATCACCTAGTTGTAGGGATGGTTTTATCCATAGGCTATGTGGTAGCTCATTTAGGCGCCTGTGCAACATGATGCAATGAAAAAATAATAAAAAAGATAATATAAAAATAAACATTGAAAATTGTTGTGATGATACAACAATCTTAATCCTATGTGAGATCGGGTTTCACCGCAATTGATCATAATTTATTTTGTAGTATGACAAAGTTGGAAGCTTTGTATGTAAATAGTTGTCTTGATTCATGGAAAAATTCACAAAAGGTCTCTAGGCCTAGAGAGTTTAGGAAAATGAGCTCTTGAAAATGTTTACTTTATTTAATACACATCCCGCTTAGCAAATTTGTCTAGAGCTTTAACAATGAAAAAACCTGGAGGACAGTTCTTAGGGCTTAGTGGTGGAACCACCTCCAGCGGTAGCGGAGTCCACAGCATGGAGTGAACTTAGGAGCCTTTAGATGCTAAATTCAATCCTTTCCCAGTGTTATGTATTTTGATGACCGTAGTGTCTTGTGACCATTCAGGTTTCTACCGGTCCTCCAAATCCTTCAAAAGTCCTCCTTTTGAAAAAAAGTCTTCCAAGTCTTCATTTTGACCTGAAGGTCCTCCAATTTTTCCAGTTAATAAAGAAAATTGATTTTGGAAAGTATTTTTATAAGACTTTTAGGATGTTAAAAATGTATCGCTTTAAAACACAAATTTTGGTGCTATTGTGTTGTTGTATGTTGTTAACTTTACTAGTTTTTGAGAAAATCTTGAGAGATTCGTTGGTAATTCAGATTATGACTACATTGTTGTATTTTTTTTTTTAATTGATTCACTATGATATTTTTCATAAAAATAATACCACACCAAGAAATGTCACTGGATCCTCTAAAACTCTATAGGGCCCTCCTGAGGTCCTCCAAAAGTCCTCCTTTTTATTGCATTAGACGTCTCAGACACCCTGTTAGGACTACGTCTAATGGTAGCGGAGACCGCAGCACAGTATGAGCCTAGGAACCTTTGATGCTAAATTCAGCCTTTCCCGGCATCATCACACCTTTCCCTAGGGTACCTTGTCTTGTGACCGTAATGTTATGTAACTGTAACGTGGTGTCGCAGCGCCCCGAGTGGTGGAGGTGGGCACCAGGAGTTGCACCGTGGAGTGGACGCCGACCAAACCCATGGGCTCCGACCCCATCCTCTACTGTCTGCAGCTTTCCAGGCTGCGTGACCAGGTCTACAAACAGGTAGGTTTGGTGCTATGTATAGGGTGTTTTTTTCAAAACGCAACCCATTTTTAAGATTGAATAATGCGCATCTAAATATGTAATGAGTATTCTTTTGTTAATTTTTACATTTTATACAACCTATTATTTAAGTTGATCACATTTAGTTTACATTATGTGTTCAAGCAATCCGCCATTGGCATTTGTTTAAAGTTGTGCTCTCTCCATCGAATCCCTGAAGACGTGTTACCTCTTTGAATTTCTTGCATAAAATTTGTTATGTTTGTTTTAAGTGCTGAATATCCTGTGAATTGTTTACATATGCCTTATTTTTCATTTATCCCCAAAGACAAAAATATAGTGGCGTCAAATCCAGGGATCTGGGGGGTAATAATCCTTCACTAATAAAAAAAGTTTTGTGTTGCCTTTAAAAAAAACACCCTGTATTTATAGAGGGAGAATTCGGGTTGGGGAAGCCTAAAGTTTTTTAGGTTTTTTTTTTTTGGTGATAAATAATATCTAGTTGCAACAAGAAATGTTTGTCGTTAAATCTTATTAGGCTACACTTCTACCCTTAAGTCCCGTTTACTAGTTACGATAATTTGCAACAATCTGATTGCTCCAACCTGATCACTATCGTTAAGATCATACAGATTTTTGATTGGAAATTTTTGCAATTTGTGCAAAATTCAAACTCAGCAAAAATGCAAAGTTTGATCATTGCGAAATATTGTCCTATGTAAAAAAGCGCTACGATATCAACGAAATTGTTAGTGCAAGTAGATCATATTGTGTAAACAAGCTTGAAGAAGAAGTATACAATATTTGTGCTCTGAGAATGTTACATATTTCTAGAATATATAAAATAGAACAGTATTTTTTCTCATCTATTAAAAGTATTGGATGTAAAATCTCTATACTCTTCAACAGCAAATTTAGGGGTACTAGTAAACCTGTTGCTCGAAATCGAGCAATTTTTATGTATTTATTTCAACATAAAAATAATCATGGTATAGTATTCTAGAACTATTTTATTAATTTTATGGTTGAATTTCGTGTTTTACTGAAACTTTTTACAAAAGGTTTTTTAATTAAATTTCTTGTGAATACTCATTCATATTTAAAGAGATGTCCATTTTCTTTAGTGTTTTATACGAATATTATGAGCACCTCAAAGGAGTTGGCTTGACCTGCCGCCACAAATACAGTAGTCCATATGTAATGGACTGACCCTGACCTATTTCTATACCTAGTTACCTAAACAGGAATTACTGGAAACTGGGTTCTTTTTACTATAGAACATCACTAAACACAAAAAGAATTGTTAAAATTATATTATTTACATGTTTACATCATTCAAGGTTAGCATTTCATAGTTGAACTAAATTAATTTACATTTTCATGTAAATTTCTTTAGGATAATTGTAGATAATTGCTCACAAACGCTTTTCATTATCATTCACCATAAACTCCAATTGAAGCGTATACTCAACCAAGTTCATCAAGATGAAATACACAATTATTTTTGAAATACCCCAAGCACCATATGAAAGAAAATTAACCAAAACAAATTGATATTTGAAAATCGACTGCAAATTTGTTTAGACAACACTAATGTTCTTAAATGGGTAAAAAATGTATTATTCGGTTTTAAATGTATTTTTTTAAACTTTCTGAAATTCAGTAGGGTATATGTTACTAAGAGCTGCTTTCCCCAAATCTAGTTTTATTTGAACTTCTGAAACTTAAGTTTAGTAACATTTGAATTTTCCTGATTATATGGTTTATAATTTAAAAATTAGAATATTCATATGGTTTAAATTAAATTCACGTTTACTTTAAACCTTAATTGAAGAAAGCGGCCCTAAGTAGCGTACGACCTGTCTTAGTCTTAAACCGAACTAAAATGGTTCGATAAATTTATACTCATAATGAATGTTAAGTCTGCTTCTTTTTCTTTAATTTCTATATATATTGATAGAATTTATACTTAAGAGTTTTTTAATTTTTTTATTTGGAATATAAACATATGTAAATATTCAGATCTTCACACATGAGATTCAAAATAAATGTTTTTAAAACTGAATTCTGACCTTAAGTATGCATTAGGATAATAGTTTATTTATTTACATCTTCCATCAACTGAAATTCCTCCAGCTCTACATGCAATGGTTTCAATTCCATTAACAACATATGTCTTTGCTGAAAAACTTTGTTTGCTCCAATCAGCTGCTTTATTTGAAATTTCTATTCTCATGTTAAATCTTATGGGCTAATGTGAAACTTTAAGGGCGTCTAGGGCTCTTTCCTTTAGTCAAACCTTTTTAAATTTTATTTCCTGCAAATCTTCATGCCAAGCTCTTTCCAATGACACCAAAAACATGAAAATTGGTTGAGTAGTTTAGGAGGAGTCTTTGTAACAAAAAAACTGCTCGCGTATTAAATAAGTATAGATTATGAGCACCTCAAAGGAGTTGGCTTGACCTGCCGCCACAAATACAGTAGTCCATATGTAATGGACTGACCCTGACCTATTTCTATACCTAGTTACCTAAACAGGAATTACTGGAAACTGGGTTCTTTTTACTATAGAACATCACTAAACACAAAAAGAATTGTTAAAATTATATTATTTACATGTTTACATCATTCAAGGTTAGCATTTCATAGTTGAACTAAATTAATTTACATTTTCATGTAAATTTCTTTAGGATAATTGTAGATAATTGCTCACAAACGCTTTTCATTATCATTCACCATAAACTCCAATTGAAGCGTATACTCAACCAAGTTCATCAAGATGAAATACACAATTATTTTTGAAATACCCCAAGCACCATATGAAAGAAAATTAACCAAAACAAATTGATATTTGAAAATCGACTGCAAATTTGTTTAGACAACACTAATGTTCTTAAATGGGTAAAAAATGTATTATTCGGTTTTAAATGTATTTTTTTTAAACTTTCTGAAATTCAGTAGGGTATATGTTACTAAGAGCTGCTTTCCCCAAATCTAGTTTTATTTGAACTTCTGAAACTTAAGTTTAGTAACATTTGAATTTTCCTGATTATATGGTTTATAATTTAAAAATTAGAATATTCATATGGTTTAAATTAAATTCACGTTTACTTTAAACCTTAATTGGGGAAAGCGGCCCTAAGTAGCGTACGACCTGTCTTAGTCTTAAACCGAACTAAAATGGTTCGATAAATTTATACTCATAATGAATGTTAAGTCTGCTTCTTTTTCTTTAATTTCTATATATATTGATAGAATTTATACTTAAGAGTTTTTTTAATTTTTTTATTTGGAATATAAACATATGTAAATATTCAGATCTTCACACATGAGATTCAAAATAAATGTTTTTAAAACTGAATTCTGACCTTAAGTATGCATTAGGATAATAGTTTATTTATTTACATCTTCCATCAACTGAAATTCCTCCAGCTCTACATGCAATGGTTTCAATTCCATTAACAACATATGTCTTTGCTGAAAAACTTTGTTTGCTCCAATCAGCTGCTTTATTTGAAATTTCTATTCTCATGTTAAATCTTATGGGCTAATGTGAAACTTTAAGGGCGTCTAGGGCTCTTTCCTTTAGTCAAACCTTTTTAAATTTTATTTCCTGCAAATCTTCATGCCAAGCTCTTTCCAATGACACCAAAAACATGAAAATTGGTTGAGTAGTTTAGGAGGAGTCTTTGTAACAAAAAAACTGCTCGCGTATTAAATAAGTATAGATTATGAGCACCTCAAAGGAGTTGGCTTGACCTGCCGCCACAAATACAGTAGTCCATATGTAATGGACTGACCCTGACCTATTTCTATACCTAGTTACCTAAACAGGAATTACTGGAAACTGGGTTCTTTTTACTATAGAACATCACTAAACACAAAAAGAATTGTTAAAATTATATTATTTACATGTTTACATCATTCAAGGTTAGCATTTCATAGTTGAACTAAATTAATTTACATTTTCATGTAAATTTCTTTAGGATAATTGTAGATAATTGCTCACAAACGCTTTTCATTATCATTCACCATAAACTCCAATTGAAGCGTATACTCAACCAAGTTCATCAAGATGAAATACACAATTATTTTTGAAATACCCCAAGCACCATATGAAAGAAAATTAACCAAAACAAATTGATATTTGAAAATCGACTGCAAATTTGTTTAGACAACACTAATGTTCTTAAATGGGTAAAAAATGTATTATTCGGTTTTAAATGTATTTTTTTTAAACTTTCTGAAATTCAGTAGGGTATATGTTACTAAGAGCTGCTTTCCCCAAATCTAGTTTTATTTGAACTTCTGAAACTTAAGTTTAGTAACATTTGAATTTTCCTGATTATATGGTTTATAATTTAAAAATTAGAATATTCATATGGTTTAAATTAAATTCACGTTTACTTTAAACCTTAATTGGGGAAAGCGGCCCTAAGTAGCGTACGACCTGTCTTAGTCTTAAACCGAACTAAAATGGTTCGATAAATTTATACTCATAATGAATGTTAAGTCTGCTTCTTTTTCTTTAATTTCTATATATATTGATAGAATTTATACTTAAGAGTTTTTTTAATTTTTTTATTTGGAATATAAACATATGTAAATATTCAGATCTTCACACATGAGATTCAAAATAAATGTTTTTAAAACTGAATTCTGACCTTAAGTATGCATTAGGATAATAGTTTATTTATTTACATCTTCCATCAACTGAAATTCCTCCAGCTCTACATGCAATGGTTTCAATTCCATTAACAACATATGTCTTTGCTGAAAAACTTTGTTTGCTCCAATCAGCTGCTTTATTTGAAATTTCTATTCTCATGTTAAATCTTATGGGCTAATGTGAAACTTTAAGGGCGTCTAGGGCTCTTTCCTTTAGTCAAACCTTTTTAAATTTTATTTCCTGCAAATCTTCATGCCAAGCTCTTTCCAATGACACCAAAAACATGAAAATTGGTTGAGTAGTTTAGGAGGAGTCTTTGTAACAAAAAAACTGCTCGCGTATTAAATAAGTATAGATTATAGAATCCATTTCATCATTATTGATAAAAAAGTATTTATGTTTCATTCATTGTCATCCTCAGAATACAAATATCTCTTAGGACTTAAGCTAAGTTTTCATGAGCATGTAGCAGTAAGCTAAGTTTTCAAGAGCATGTAGCAGTGTCGTCACTTGAACAAACTAATAAAAATTGTTGTTGTACCAATTCAGGTTTACCAAAGACCGTTGTGATAACACATAAAGTGTTACAACACTTAATTGATTATTGGAGAGATGCAAAATTGTCTGGTGACACTAATATTTGTTTTTACAAGTATTAGTGTCACCACTCAAGATTGCATCTAACCAGTATAATCAATGAAGTGTTAACATTTGAAGTGTTAACACAACGGAGGTGTTGTCAAACCTGTATTGGTATAACAACAGTGTAATTATTGTGGTCAAGTGACGACACTGCTACATGTTAGTGTAAACCTAGCTTAAGGTTATCTTTTTGTGTACTGTTTTAAATGTTTACATTATGATTCAGGATTAAGTTGAACATCTTGACTGTTGAAATCATTCAAAACATTTCTTGTGTCTTACGTGTGTCGGTAACAGGTACTCTAACTGTTGGTGATTCCCTTTGGTGACAGATATCGGGAGGAAAATGCGCGATCGAATTCAGATAAAAAGTTTGGTAAAAAATAAAAATAAATTGAAATTTGTTTTAAAATAGAAATTTTTGGTTCATGAGAGTAAAACGATCCCGCGTAGCTGACTCCATGTCCCGTCTGTTCCGCAGGTGTACCGAGGTGCGGAGACCAAGGCGACGGTGGGAGAGCTGGAGGCGGGGGCGGATTACTGTGTGCGGGTGTGTGCCGTGCGGCAGACGGGGACCGGGGTGGGGGACCTGGCGGGGGCGTTCTCCCCCTCCACCACCCTCAGTACCCCCGCCCTCCACCAGGCCCCCACCCCCCAGGCCAGGGCCAACCTCAGCCAGGTAACTGTCGGGTTTAGTCAGTATAGCATGGCCTAGGATGATCGCAAGCTCAGTGCTGAAATTAACATTAGTCTTATGAACTGACTGGGCCATGTTATGAAATCTTCATTCAACACCATGCAATATTACTCTTGACATATGGCTGTTTGCAAACAGCTGTTAAAATTACTTTTTTTATATTTCCATTATTTACTTTGTTGCTATAATGGCAACTCATAAGGCCAATGTTGAATTTTCACTCATTAGCTTTTTACTGGCAAAGGGAGTAGTTTAGAACACATTTATTGAGCCATAAATAAGTTATTTCCAGTATTTGAAGGAAATCCTCTGAGCCATTTTTAAGATAATTGTGCAATCAAACAAGTAATTAAGTATTCAAACATTGTACAATGTAGAGGATATGTTAAGGTGATTGTAAATGTCAATTGTTTTACTGGCTGGTCCTGAGAAAATTCCTATAGGAATATTTTAAAAACACTATGGTCATCCAAAAACATCTAAAATTTTCACTTAAAATTTTAAGACAAAACTAGAATATTGGTAAATACAGTAGACTCTCGTAATTCAACACTTAGTGGACTTTGGGGTTGTCGGAAGTATTGAAATGTTGAACTGTAGGAAGCGCATGGGATTTTACATTGATAAAAGCAATAAAAATAAAGGTTGTAAATTAATAACTCATAAATGTATTACCATGTATAATACATTTATGAGTATTATTATTAATTACAGTAGAACCTCAATTATCCGGGGTAATCATCGGGAGGAGGGGCACGGATAACTGAAAACCACGGTTGATCCGAAATTAGGAAAAAAATACGCAGTACTTACGTGAAAACCTCCAAAGTTGTTTATTAACTCTTTCCCAGTACAATTACGTATAAAAAACACAATATTAGATTGATACAAACAAATTTACATTATTTACAAGTCACGCAGCAGTTCTAAATACATTTCACGTAATGAAAAGTACATTTTCATGATGCTGGAGAAAGTTTACTTCGGCTCTTTAATTCATACACGGGAAAAGTAGTCCGTCATAGTCGTTTGTTTTTTACTCTGGCGTTCTTTTTTTATAATGTTGGAACGTAATTTTCGCAACACCAGTTTATCACAAAGCAGGCTGTCGCTTTGTCCCTCCAAATAGTCCAACAAGCATTCTAGATGTTCGAGAGCTGCGCAGTGACTTATTTTTGGAGCAGTTGTCGGTTCCTCTTCCTCCCCTCCTTCTCCTTCACCTTCAATTTCGTCTTCTTCCCCTCTCACACGCCTTACTATCTCTTCGTCACTAATTACTTCAAATGATGGCAAGTCTTTATCACACTGGAACCATTCTTCAATGTTTTCTTCATCAACCTTCTCGCCTCCCGGGACTTTCATGGCCATTAGAGCCATTTGAGCGGCTGTTATATCGTCGTCGGTAAAACCGAGAAAGTCGTCATCTTCACTTATGTCCGGCAATATTTTTTTCCACGATCTAATTAAGGTTGTTTTCTTGACCTTTTCCCACGCCGAAACACACTCATAAATCGCATCGAGAAGAGTGAATGATTTTAAAAATGTCTTCAAATCATCTTCTTCTTCAATGAATTTCCTGAGCACTGCAGTGCGGTACAGTTTCTTGACGCTGGCAAAGACCCCTTGGTCCATTGGCTGAATTAGAGCTGTTACATTGGGTGGTAAATATTTAACAAATATGTTACCATCTTCGGACTTGAGGGTTAACTCGGGGGGGTGGGAGGGTGCGTTATCTAGCACCAGCACCGCCTTTTCGGGGAGACCGTTTGATTTTAAAAAATCCCGCACTTGTGGTACAAAATTTTTGTCGAACCATTCTTTAAAAATCGTTTGGTTCATCCAGCCTTTTGCCTGGTTAAAATAGTGTACTGGCAAGTTCTTTGCTTCGGTTCCTTTAAATGACCTTGGATTCTTAGCCTTTCCAATGACAACGGGTTTTAATTTGTGAGTCCCCGATGCATTTGAACAAGTCATAATTGTTATTCTTTCTTTACTTGATTTGTGCCCAGGCGCGTTTTTCTCTTTTTCAAAGGCCAAAGTTTTTGTAGGCAAACACTTCCAGTAAAGACCGGATTCATCAACATTATAAATTTGTTCTGGCAACAGGTTGTTCGCCGAAACAAACAAATCAAATTCTTTACAAAATTCTTCTGCCCCATCTTTATCCCCGCTCAACGCCTCGCCTTGAATTTCTAATTCTCGGATGCCATGCCTCTGCTTAAAACGATAGAGCCAACCAGATGAGGCTTCAAACTTGCCTTCAAGTCCTAACGATTCGAAAAAGAATTTTGCCTTCTCGGTACAAATCACGCCGTTTATGGGATTTCCTAAAGCCCGTTGTTGGGAGAACCAATCTAACATCGCCTTGTCCAAATCGTCGTACGTAGATTTTTTCATAGTTTTTCTTTTTTTCAGTGCAGAGGTCGAGTCTGCGGAACACGCAAATTTTAACAGTTCTTCCCTTTTTTTTATCATGTCCCGAACAGTTTGTTCCCCAATGTTGCATTCATCGGATAACGATTTAACAGTCTTACCCTTTCCAAATTTGTCAATTATTTCCAGTTTTTGCTGAATTGACAGAACTACACGTTTTCTTTTCTTCTCCGACATTTTCACACAAACGTCGCACAACAGTCACAACGGAACAATATAACTTGACCAAACACTAACTGAAACTCACGATCGGAAAAATACTGTACCGGTAAAACAACAGGTAACGTACTAAATACGCGACGACTAAAGCAAGGTTTTTGTGGTCAACAGCCTACGTGACAAACGGGAAATGCAAAATGGGTGAAAGAATTAGAGATAGAAACATAAAAGTAAAGGCAACAGTTCGCGCTAAGATTATCGGAGAGAGAAGGATAAAAAAGCGCGGAAGTCAAATGCCCAAAAAACAGGTGAGATGACTCATCGACTTAGTTTTGCATAGGGCCAGACAGCTTGGCGCCAAGGGAGGGAAGTGCCGTGTTCTCTCTCTTTCTCTCCCCCTCTACCCCTTTCTCTTCCTTCTTGCCGTTCTCCTTTCGCCCCACCCACGAAATGCGCATTGTCCAGTGCGCACAGCCGGTTGTCATGGCAAATGTGTGTCGTCATAGCGACGGGCCAATTAGGTGCTGCGTTGTACTATAACGAATGGCCGTGCAATGAAAGACAAGGAGATAATTTAGCGCATGCGTCCCAAGCCTACCTTTCCCTAATTTCTTTGTTGCGTCGTTGCGTCTCACAGAGTCGGCCTTGGTCGCATCTTGGTTAAACTTCACGATTAAAAATCAACTGTTTTACCGTCTTAAAAATCTGAATACTTATGACAGTTTGTTTTAAAAATAATTATTTTTGCTACATTTCATAGCAAATCAGGAGTTTTTATACCAAATTTACCCTTGTAAAACCTTTTGTAAATAATTATCAATTGGCCAGTTTTTGACCCCGGTTAATCCGCCGCCCGATTAATCCGCCCCCGGATAATCGAGGTTCTACTGTATAATTATTATAATTATAATAATCAATAATGAGAGTATATTTAATAATGGTTAAATGATGTATCACCATTTTGAATCATTGCGCAGCTAATTTATTTATTAATTTATCGTAATATAGATCCGAATTATAACTGGACAAAATATTTGGTAATCTTTTTATTGTATGTTGAATGACAGACTGTGTTTAACTATACAGAGTGTTGAAGTATCGACTGTCAAACTATGGAGAGTCTACTATATGTTTAAAAATAGTTTCTTCACTCTAGGTAGTGTGTTACAAATTTATTCAGCTCCATGTGCCTTTCGCAGAGTCCCGCCAAGAAGCCTCTCTCCGACACCGAGTGGACGATAATCCTGATGGTCGCGTTTGCGATCGTCTCCTTCCTTGTCGCATTCATCATGCAACATTTCATCTACTGAGCGTGATCGCGACCCGCCCTCGACTGACGGTATTAATTTATTTCCGACTGTCACCATGTTCCCGACCGCCGAGTGTAGTCTCCCCCGACAGCAGCTACATTCCGATCGTAACGATTGTTTATTTTACTACGAAGTCTAGATCTGGTGCTATGTGTGTTTCGCCGCTTAACATCGGCAGTTCTGAACATTGTCGTCGCTGTAACGTGGTGTTGAAATCAAACAGCGATATAAATAGTATGCCATAAATATGATATGTAAATTAACGTTATATTAGCTTTAATCGATTATTCTCGTTGTTACAGTGTCTCGAGTATTGTTATATTTTTGTTAATTTATTATAGTGTTTAAATAATACCGATTCATCTACTAATTCCTGTCGATCAGTTGTAAATTAATATATATTTTTAAATGAGGTAATATAGTAATAAAATTGTGTGTTGCCTGCTTAAAATCATTACAATTTCCTCTCCATGAACTATTGAAAGCAAGTTTTGCATCAACAGATTGCACAAGGACAGATGATTTGAAAACATTGCCGAGTCTGAAAACATAATAAATGTTGTTTTAATTGATTTTACTCACAGGAGAATAAACATATATCATGCATCTGAATTTTGTCCTCTAACTATTAATAATAATTATAATAATATCTCAATTAGAAAAAATTGTTAATTTATTAGAAAAATCTTGATTGAAACCTCAAAGATGTCAAAGGAGAAGTAAAAATTTGCATAAAAATAATTTGAAATAGAAATTTTTTGTCGGCGTTAATTAAAAAAAAAAAATTATATTGCTGTCAAATATCAACTTTTGTTAGTTATATTTTAAAATTTATGCCTTAGTCATATTTGTTTTAAGTTGTGCTTATTTAGTAATCATCTGGCCGATGCAAAACTTGTTTTCTAAGCTTGAAAATTTAAAATAATTTTCAAGCTTTTGGTAACCAGATATCATTTCTATTTATTTTAACTTTTAACTAGAATATAAATTTAACTTTCAAATATCCTTTGATACCTCTGTCAAAAATACACAATTATTTAATACATTTTTATGATTGAAAAAAATTTAGTGCTTTAATTTTGTTTTATGTCTAACAATAGTTTATAATGATAATAATGCAGCATGTTTTTATAATTTAGCTATATATTCTATAGTTAGTGGGAATTCCAGGTAACTAATTATAATTATATATTGTGATTTTCTGTGATAATTTGCATGAAAATTTTTACTGTCTATTAGTGTAAATGTCATAACCCTTATTTCCTCTGTGAATTATCTTTTAGCTCAGTGTTATTTTAGAGCCAGTTGTAGCTTTTTACGTGTTATTTTTTTATGGAAAATAATTATCCTCCTCCAGCACAATTCTTTATTTTTATTTTCATCCATTCTTTCAGTACCATAACTTCTGATTACAGTGTACGTTTACTTTTATATTTTTACTTTTTATAATCTCGTCTTACATTATTTTTATTTAATCAATTTTTATGGTAAGTTTTTACTGGCAGTAGTTCGGTAGTAACCATTATTATTGATTTATTCTCGGCTCCTTAAAGTTCATGTTTGTTTTTTGAAAGCATAACCTTATTGTAAATATTGTGAAAACACCAATGTAGGAACAAAGGGATGCATTAATGTCGTCTAAAGCTCAACGCATCGAGTAGTTTAATTGCATTACGTATTATCATATCGAAGGTGCTATGAAAGGCCTGGATGTTCAGAGCTGCCCGGTATGTGTGCATTACTATTTTATTGTTTTAGTGTGAAAGGAAGTTAGCCTTATGAAGGTGCAATATGAAATAGTTACCGATCTTCCAACACACGGGAACGGAGACACTCGTTCATTCCTCTAGCATAAATTTATTTTCTTTAATGGTTTATTTTTGAGTGTTCTTGGTGCATTTTTCTTTTCCAGGTGTAATTAACTAAAAAAATACAAAAATCATATTATTGTTATTGTTGTGATTGTAATAACGGTTATGAAACAAAGTTTATTTATCATTGCTGTTATTCTAAAGCAGATAAATGACAAGAGATATATTATGAATATTATACTAGTTATATTAAAGTTATATATAAAATATATATATTATAAATATATAAATATAAAATAGTGACGTTATATTTTATGTATGTGGATCATCACAAAGATTACAATTTCCACTAAAACTTGTCTCAGTCTTTTTTCTGCACCCACCATTCTCTTTCAGTTTTAACGTAATTTAGTCAATGCTAATACATTTTGTCTTAGTTGCCTGGTTATTATCTAAGATGAGAATGTTATTAGTTTGAATCTTTTTACTAACAGACATCACACAGGCTCAAAAAGTCTGAAATGGGACACTCAATGGTCTAAAGTATTCAAATTCATTAAAATAAACAAAGGGTGGTCATCTTTTAATTGGATTGAAAATTAAAAGTTGCTTAGGACCTTTATTGTATACAATTTTGACACCTTGTACGTAATCATAGCCATCTCTAGTAACAAGGCCGCGGCGCTAGTAAATGGCAACAGCGCGCCTAAGGGTTCAGCTGATTTGTTTATCCATACTCTCTTATGGCACTATCTTTTGTTTATATGGAATCAGCTGGCTCTGTAAGGGTTTTTACCATGCAAAAAACCCTTGAGCAGCGACATTGCCAGGTCGAAGGCCGCGGCCTTATTACCAGAGATGGCTATGACATAATACAATGTAATACACAATATTTAAAAAGTTTCCCGTTACCCAGACTTTTTATTTTGTTTGCTCATATGTAAACGCAGTTGAAATCTATATTTTTATTTAACAATCTCAATTTTTATCTAAAATAAGCGGGCTGAAAAATAAAAGCTATACCTGATGACTACTTTTTGGGGAACCAATAGTGCCGTACTAAACATTGTACTCTGGCAGATAACTTCTATCTCAGGGGTGGGTATCGTCTGCTTGATTTGCTCCAAGCAATGTCTTGAACAATTAAAATACTTCAAATACTGTATGATTTTTTTGTCATCCCAAAGAGAACACATAACTCCAGTACTCATAACATAGATTTAAGACTCAATATACAGTTACAATATTTACAATAAATAAAATCATAAAATTACCACCAAAACTTAATTGATATTAAATTTCTTAGCTTATGCTTGAGAAAATTAACTTATGAACACGCTTTAAAAAAAGATTAATTATGTCATTGTAAGTATTTATTGGCACTTAAATGTTAATACTTTCATGTTGGTGAAGTTCAGTTGGTTCTTTGTACAGCTAAGGGTGCAGGGAGAGAGAGTCAGTGCAACTAAAACTTACGAGAGGAAGCCACGATTCAATCGAAAGAGTTCCATCCAGATTTAAAATGTCTGAGAGCAATGAAAAGCAGCAGACTCGAGAGAGGCGCGAGGTCTCGTAACACATAGCCGTTTGCTGACTGCTGTTGTGACATTGCGGCTGAGTGGACTTAAACACTAAACATAAATGTGTGCTTAAGTTATGGTTAAAGTAACCAGTGGATTCATGGCAAACGTTCTAGTGGGGGAACTCTAAAAAATCAGTTAAACATTTAAAATCAACGTTCAGCATAGACTACTTCACAGAGGAGAATCAAACAGAGGTATCTTCTAATGTTGCGCTCAGTGTGTCGAGCGCTGCCCAGCATGTGTCAAGGACTTAGTTTAAAATTAACCCCGCAAGAGAGCAGTCACTGATATCTACTGGTCACTGATATATCAGAGACAAGAGCCTTGAAAATGTGGTGACTGGAATATCGGTGACAGCGAAAAATTGCCCCAATTCAATGGTGCCGCACCGGCCTCGATCTGGTCATTGTCACTGATCCCTTGCTGGCTTGGACAATATCACGATGTCTGCTTCAATATCACCTGTGACAAGATGTGCACGCATCGTGTCTTCGCGCTTTCAATCAGTCAAAGCCGACAAACTGAACTAGCATGTCAAATTTTGGTTTCCGGTGGGAAACCAAAATTTGACATGTTGCTCCGGGTGGGGTGTGATGGCTGGTGAGCCATCACACTCTAGCTTTCTCAATAACTGCTGTCTTCCACTTTATTTAAAGTGATATGTTGACTTTATAATAAACTGTAAAATGATTTGAGACCAGTTCCAATCGACTTCTGGTGACCTAAACCCCCAAATTAAACAAAAAAATCAAAAATCCTAGGACGAAATAAAAGTTTTGCCCATACAAACATTGCTTATTTTAGAGTATAGGATAGGATAAAATTGTGACTCAATTTAAATATATTAAAAATTTAACATTTTAGAATGTTTCGAGTGTGCTTCATGAGGTGTGTATGATAACGATTCTTGTCAAGCACTTGTCTGTCACTTCATTCAGATGGTTCAAGTGAAAAACACCACATCCATCACTTTGTGTCTGTCATCATACATTAAATCTATAAAATAACAAATTTGTTTCAATATTTTATTTTTCCATTGTGTTAAAAATTTAAATTACATCTCTCCAAAAACCAAAACGTTTTGAAATAGTGGTACAAAAAGAATTAGGTGGTGGTAGATTTGATAAACTTTAAACAAATAAAACTAAAATTTCACTGTTACCTAAGTTCGAAATGAAAAGTTAAAATTCAGGTGAATTCACAATTTAATTTCACAATACAACATCTGACTTTAACAGATTAAGTTAATCTGGCTCTATCACTAACAGAACATAATGAGAATTCAATGAAAATGAAAACAATATTAGAAATCACTTTTCAGATGATGCGGAAAGTGAAAAGGAACCTCAAGACAGAATTTTCCTGCTTTGAGTTATTAACATCCTGAAATTCAGCATTATATTACATACAATATAATCTATAGTATTATGATTTTTTTTCTTTGAGTTATTGGCATTTAAATCTTGACTAGTTACAACAGGTATTTTAGGAAATCAAGGCCCAAAACTTCAAACGTTCACAGTATATTTATTATTTGTATTTAAAAAATGAGTTAGGTATCAAAATAAAGCTGAAAACTAGTTCATTAAATTTAAACTAAAACAGACTTGGTACATGTACAATTTAATTGTTTAAAAAACAAAAATTGAGAAGTTAGAAAAGGGACCTCAAGTCGGAAGGCAGAATACCGAGGAATATAAGAAAATACATTGTCATGACGGTGACTTATATTCTTTTACCACCGAAAAAAGAAAAACTTGAAGTAGTTCACTTATCCGCCGATAGATGTCAGGATAGACTAGTTTTGTGATACCTCTGATGACTCTGTCAGTGCGAGCTTGTACATTTGGGAAATGGAATCTGAAGTCGCTTGCCACGTTATTTCCCACTTAAGCGACTTGAGGTCCCTTTTTGTATGACATAGTCTTCTAAATCTATTATTTTATCAATATTTCTCGGATTCTTATCGCTAAAATAACCGAATGAATATGTACAGGAAAGATTAAGGAATCATATCCAATCAAAACCTAAAAATTGATTTTTTTGACCCGGTTTGACTAAAATGTCTGTACTGTAATATTTACTGCAGCAACTTGAGGTCCCTTTTCACTTTCCGCATCACAAATTTAGAATGTAACTCAGTCTTTGGTATAATGTAGATAGATGGAAGACATGGGCAAAGATTAGTACATATGGTTTTGTACAGACCAAGGATAAACAATTAAAACTCTTTAAGTAACCAGTCAACTTATTCTTTAATTTAAATAAATTGTACACCATACAAAACAATTTTCAGATCAGTTACCTTAAAAAACTAACCATCAAACTAAAAAAGGAAGTCGCTTACAATTAAGCTACAAAGGTAAAAATGCAGGGTGAATTTAATAGACCAATGTGAGCACCGTACAAACTCACGCAACACACACCGCTGTCTTTTGAATCACAAATGCAATCGCCGTTGTTGTGAAAAAACCTTCCTATTCTAATAAACTTCATTTGTCTTTTCGTTCTTGTGAAATACTGTTGTGCAGTTTACTGACTTCTGGCTCGATGAGGTCGTAAACGATGACTCCGTTGTCGTCGATGAAGCAAGCAACTGACTTTGTCATCGACGCCTCTCTTATTGTCCCTGTCTTGCTGTCTCGACAAGTCAGGACCAAGTTGTACTTGTCATCGTATCTGGAACAGAGAAACAGTTCAGCATTCACTCTTTCAAACATAATGGTTATTCTAATAGAAATCACTACACTTTTGAGCAGTGTTATATTGCTCGTTTGTGTGTTTTACTTTTTAGAAAAAAAAGCATACAAACAGAAATAATTTTACTTAATGACAAACAGACCTTTGTACTTAATGACTAAAGTGTGAATTGCGTAACACAGAAATATTTATTTCTTATTGTTTGCCAAAAGCAATAAGAAATTTAATATCTACTGGTGATTATGTGAGTAGAATTACTCAGAAATATTCCTTATTTGCATTTCCATAGCTTTAGATAAAAAATAAGCAAAAAATCATATGAACATGGGCGATCTTTACATCCATCCATGAATACAAAAAAATCAACATTACTACAGTTCTAAAAGAACAGTTTTATTTTATAGTCTACAGTGATCATTGAATGTGTCTAGAGTGAATCAACTTAACCTGCACCCAAGTTTGGTAAACAACAAAAAGTTGTTACTCACTTTTTCAAATACGAACTGGCTTCCCACGTTTTGTCTGGGGAAAATCCAGTCGGGTCTTTCTGGATGGAGACAACGAAGATGCCCTTCTCTTTGTAAGTTGTGTACAGTGTCAGCAGTCCCATGATGATGAAGTATAAACTGACGCAGATTATCAGGACTGGTCTGAAACAATTACGATAAAAAATTACGTTTCATCAAACACAGTAGAAAATACCATTATTTAGAGCAAACCTATTTCGTATAAGTCAACGTCAACGCTTGCTTTGACGCCATCTTGTATATGCACAAATAAGAATAAAGGAATTTTTAAATTGAAACAATTATTTCCCCCCAAAATTCTGGAAATAGCCGAGATTTGGTGGTTTGTAATTTAATTTTTTCATACTTTTTCAGACTGTTGGAAGGGTGTTGTTTACCTGGGGTTCAATGTACGACAAATTTTCATTCCCTAACTCAAGCTACACTGTGGGTACATGAAACTAAACATCCTGTCTATTATAGCGCTTCTTGGTCAATGAACGAGGCAAAAGGTTTCTTGTAGAGGTACGCTGCAAACCAGGGTCTAATGAACAATTAAAACTGTTCTTAGAAAAGACTGTTCATAGAACTCCAATGCAGGCTGACTATTCGATACCTAGTCATATCACAGAATTTCCTGCGATTATCATAAATAAATTTCGGGGCACTATTTTTTACTTTAACGCTTATAAATTATCATTTCCATAGTTTTAAACACCCATCAAACATTTCTAGATAATTTAGGTGATCAAATAAGCCTAGTGTATTGCGTTACTAGGCTGGAAAGTACTGTTTTACCAGATGAGTATGATAGTTCCTGCGAGAGCGGAAGCGATTGCAGGATTTTCATGCGAGTACGGTAAAATTTGACGGACATGTAACATACGATACTATTCATCATACCACTCAGAAAAACATACTTTCAATCATAACATATTCCTTGCATAAACTTATATGTTTCTCAATCCTTCAAACCTAACATATAATAAACAAAAACAAACATTTGCTACTGCTACCAGTACATTCCTCCAGTGCTACATTCCTCTAAAAAGTAACCAATAAACACTCATCAAACGTTGGTTTGCTGCAAATCAGCTGTTTGTTTCTTTCTGTTTCCTTTTAATCGTAGTCTGAAAAAACTTTCCAGCCTAGGCAATAGTACCTGTAAACTTTCTGGTGTAGCAATATGTACCTTTCAAGCCAACGAAAAGGGACAGGAAACAGATGTTTCTGTGTCAGTATGATGAAAAATATTTACCTGGATAAGGGGAATGGATAGAGCCAGTCCCACAGAAGGGCGAACATGGCGACGGACACGGCAAGACCGCACAACACCAGCCGCCCGTCCATCAACGCAAAGTTTTCTACATAGTTGAACTTCTTTGTTAAAACCTGCAACAAACAGCTCTCTTAATCAGATACTAGTGGATCCGAGCGCACGGAATCGTGCGCTACTCTAGCAGAGAGATAATTCATTCAAATGGCGACAAATTTAAAACACAATCATGCTAACACGATCCGTCTTGAGGGTTATGTTTACACAAATTAAAAAATAACAGCAATTAAATTATCCAGCTGATCAAAATGTAAACAATTATGTTCTTCATAAGGATAATGTGAAAACTTTAAAAGCCAATGGGGCAGAGCCCAAGGTGCTTTTTCAAAAATGTAAGGCCAGTTTGCAAATCTACGCGACACGCTCTTTCCAATGAGCCGTCAATGATCAAAATCGGTTAAGAAATGACGGAGGAGTTCATAAGACAAATTTCGTGTTGGCGTATTAATTATATAGATGTAAGAGATTGTTAAAAGTTCGGCCACAACAACATAGATTGAAACTATTTTATAAACTTCCAGCATGTGCAGGTATAACATTAATGAATAAATTACCAAATTATTTCAATAATCAAATGAATTATAAAAAATACAAAAAAGAGTTGAAAATTTTTTTAATAAATAATACTTTTTATCAAGTTTCTGAGTTTATGGACTTCTCTAAATTTTAAATATATTATATATAAAACTAAATTACTAATAAAACAGTAATCAAGTCATATTATTAATTGTTATGCTGTGAAATTTTTGAGACTTTCACTTATTTCTTACCTATTATAGCTAAATTTATAATTAAGCTTGTTATATAGTTAAGTTTCTGGTGGACCTAGCCTTACTCGGTATTTTTTTCAGTTTACCCGTTCATCCAGTATCTATAAAACATTTCAGTAACATCTATATAAAAAAAATAAAAGTTTTGTCTGTACATTGCTTAGAATTATGAAATTATTGGTTATTTTTGCATTTTCAAGGTCAGAGAATCCAAATCAAGCCTTATCTCAATTTCTGTCACTCTGCCTGTTGGTAAAGCTAAACATCACACATTAGACCGCTTTTTACGCAAAAACTAGAGTGCTGGTATGGCTGAATCTTATTTTCTGTATTGTATGCACATATGAGAAGGCTTTAGAGGAATTTAAAATAGTGTAAGTCTTTTTGAAATTGAACAGCAAGCTTCTAAAAAGTGAATTTTATTTTATTTCGACCCTATAGGGAAGCCCTATAGGTTGTCATGGCAACCTTTTAAACATTAAATCATGAATCCAAGGAAGCTTTTCTGTTTTTCCACAGGTGAAACCGTGTTGATCAGCTAGTAATATCTATAAATAAACTTTTAGCGAATATCCCCTATAGGGAAGAAGCTATTACCGTAGGTCTCATGGTAAGACCTAAGCCCGAGACCATGATAACTTTTCGTTTTGGGGCCCCCAGAAGCAAAAAACACCATTCGTTCAAATTTCTAGATATATATCTATATATGTGTCTTCTTTGTTATCTATATCTATGTCTGTAAGCACGATAGCGCTCGGAAAAATGGTCCGATCGGAATTAAATTTGGCACAGGCGTGTAAAGTAGTAATTATTCGGACGAGTTTGTGAACCAGCCCAATTGGACCACCGGAAGGGGGGTAAAGGGGGATAAAACCCCCAAAAAATGGGTTTTTTGAGTTTTTTACATAGAAAAATAAAATTTATCGAATTTTTGTTGGCACCATTGAATTCAGCTCAAAAAAACAAACAATTTAGTATCTTGAATCACTGCTCTATGTTCATTGGTTACCGAGATATTGAAAGTGGTAAACACAGTACGTTGTCCCAATGTTAACCTTATGGAAAATAAGTAAAATTCTATATCTCGGTTATTTCTCAACATATCTTGATAAAACTTGGTAAATAGCTTCTTTTAGTTCAGATCTACTAAATATTGAATTAAAACCATCCAGTTTTAATATACCTGTAGCAGCAGACCTGCATACTCATTCCCCATGTTACTCTTATGGAGCTTACCAAAACATGTCAAATCTTGCTATGTTGGATTGAAATACGTTGTTTTGCATTTGAAATTCGCTGAGTATGCAGGTCTGCTGCAACGGGGGTATTTTCTATTACTCCATGCAATCTTGATCTCATAAGCTGAAGATGCGCACCAATCTTATCTCTCATTGTACTTTCTTCTAGATAACTGTAGTTTGCAAAAAGCTGTTATTATTACTTTATTTATTTACATTTTTGTTGTTAATTTCATTGTTAACATTGATACACAACATGTGTAGTTGTTTACATCAATTGTCATGTGTTATTGATAATAAATATTTGTTATTTATTGATATTATTGTTATGAGTAATAAATATTACAAATGCAAAAAAACAAAACATAACAAAAACAATGTTATGAGTAATAACAACTCATATTGTTATTATTGTTATGAGCTAGCATGGCAACTCATAAGGCCCAGTGTTAAATTGTTTGTTGAAATTAATTTTATTACGCCTGTTAGATTTTATCTGGCCAAATACTTGCTTAGAACACGTTTTTGAGTGAGATATTAGTTATTGCCAGACTTTTAACACGTTCGCTGCTGGCCGCTAGATGGCGCGATTGCGCCAGGAGCTGAACTAGTGTGTGTGTCGCTACGGCTTAAATGACCCTGGTGGTAATTTTTGGAAATAATGTTTTTTATTGTGGGAAAAGTATGTCCCCAAGAGCTGCAAGGAAATATAGAACGCTCATGAGGAGCTGGCTAATCCATGACAACGTTAAATAACAATGAATGGTGCCGTTCCGAAACGTTCTCAGCTCCTGGCGCCATGTTCCCGGTGACGTTCCGGAACGTCCGCAGCAGTGAAAGTGTTAAGGAAATTTTTGGCACCGTTTCGAGATAATTGTGCAATCAATTAAGCAAGCAAGCTAGATTGCTCATATAAGAGTATAGGATAACAGGCAAACTTCCTGAATATAGCGGGTAAAATCTTGAATGGAAGAAATTCAAAGTCATTTTATTGCTATTACAACCAGTGGCGGTTCGTGCATAGGAGCACATGAGCACGTGAATGAACCCCCTATGAAAAATCACAAATAATTTTATTTATTAAAATACTTCTATATAAACGCAGTACATCCCAAAAAATTTAAAATAACAGTAATACACAACAGCGAAGAGCACGCGTCGCACCCAACGTTGTCACTAGAGCCGGTGAGGCGAGTCTGAGTTTGGAGCACAGCTCCGCGACTACTATAGGCATAGGGCGAGTCCATTTGTAGCAGCGGCGGGGGAGGAACCATGATTGCATGGTGCCTTATGGAGCTTCGCTTGGAGCTGCTTCCTATTGTGCCCATGTGCAATTTAACGAGGCTTGACACTTGTTGTTTTTTGGTTCGGATGATGTTTAAGTTTATTGATATAATATTGTGTGTTTTAATGTTGTTTTTAGTGATAAATATGTTTATTTCAGTGATTTAGTTTGGTGCTTTTGGTACTCTGATTATTAAAAGAAAACTATTGGCGTAGCGGCCGCGTGATAGCTGACCCTCTGCAAAAATATTTATCACGCTCCTGACTAATGGTAATGGCATATTTAATTTATTGCAAATGTATTGTCATTCGTGTCAAAACATAACTGGCTATGTAAAATTATATTTTTTGGGGCAGGAATTAATTACAAATTGTTTAAAGACTTACATTACTATTCACACAAATCAAATTTATTAAAAATTCTACAATTATTTAAAACTTGCTGCAAAACTTGTATTGTACTTTTTAAAAGAATGAATTTGCTAAAACTTGTAACGAAATATTTTAGTTCAACAGTATAAAATAGAAGGAGTCAGTTCTGCGTGGTCGCGGCCGTGTTTTCTTTCGGTACCGTAATCAAGACATAGTCGTAATTAATCGTCGGTTAATAATTTTTATTTTCAAGGATTAATCAATGATGGAGGATAATAATTGTAGGCCTCAGTTCACAGTTAGTTATTTGAATAATTCGGTTTTCCGATTAATGGTTATAATATTAATTATCTCAGTATATTTCAGGATTACAGATTAATAATAAAATTGGTTTTAGTAATTTATTAATGTTCAACATTAACTGTGTAAGCCTTATTTATATGTTTACTCTGAATAATTCTCTTTTAAAATAAAATTATGGTTATTTTTATGTGCAAGATTAAAAATAAAAATTACAGTCAATAAAAATAGTGAAGAATTATCTAATGTTCAATTTTGGGTTAGTATCGTATTAATGTGTAATAGTAGCAAAATACAATTCATAATCGTCAAAGGGAGGGTAGTGGGTTATTAAATTTAATACTTTAAGCATTACACTCGTGTATAACAAAAGGTATCTCAAGAAATGCAGGCGCTGCGGTCTTTTAAGCGTATAACGTACTCAAATACCGATTATTTTAAGACAATAACTCCAGTATAATACATTGATATAATGTGTATATTTTTTAACAACTGTGAACCCCCAGTACATAAACTCACGAGCCGCCACTGATTACAACATGTTATACAAAGTTGGAAGCAAAAATTAAAAAGATGTTAAAAGTAAACCTTTTTTAACAGGCAGAAAAAGGCCTACTCCTTGATTTAGTTACTAAATCGGATTCAATTTGAACTGTACAATGGATGTAAATAAAAAAAGTCTTACAACATTTAAAAATATATTTACACTTTTACTGTATCCACATAACTTACAAGATGGTAAATATACACAAATGGTTGAAAATGGCGATTGATTTTGATTGGCCACATCAATCATCATCAGGCCAATTTCAAAATTTTCGAGTGTGACCAATCGAAATCGATTGCCATTGGCCAGATAAAAGTGAGTCTACTGTGGCAAGTCATGGTTACTTGTTGTTGTACTTTCTGTGTAAGCCTCATTACTTACCTCTTTGACAGCATCATCCAAGGCGTTTTTCACTGCCGCTCCATCCCATTTGTTGACTTTGATCGGTTTGTTGTCCTGTAACAAGTTTTTTTTGTAATAAAATTAAAAATCTCAATATTATTGTTCATTAGGTACTTTGACAGACGATTAAATTGTCTTTTAGCGAATTTCCCCTAAAGGGAAGAAGCTATTACTGTAGGTCTCATGGTAAGACCTAAGCCCGAAGACTATGGTAACTTATCATTTTGGGGCCACCACAAGCAAAAAACACCATTCGTTCAAATTTATATATATATATATATATATATAGGCTATGCGTCTGTGAGCACGATAGTGGCCGTAAAAATGGTCCGATCTTAATATTTTGGTACAGACATGTAAAGTGCTAATCCTTCGGAAGAGTTCGTAAAATCAGCCCGATCGGACTACTGGAAGGGGGGGTAAAAGGGGATAAACCCCCCAAAAATGGGTTTTTTGAGTTTTTTACATAGAAAAATAAAATTTATCGAATTTTTGAAGGCACCATTGAATTCAGCTAAAAAAATACAATTTAGTATTTTGAATCACTGCTCTATGTCCATTGGTTACCAAGATATTGAAAGTGGTAAACATTACATTAAATTAGATACATTACTTTGAAATGGCGACCTACCCAGGGAGGTATTTTAAGCCAAGTATGAATGACAGATGAGTGAAGGATGATTGTGGCACGATCTTGTAGTCATGTAACTGACTAAGGCCGACATGCTCCTTAGACAGGACTGTTAATTAATAGCCCAACAGCCAATGGCAACCATGGGACCTACATTTTAACGTGGGATCCGAACCACAATTTTGCCTGGTTTAAATGTTACGATCTGGTCTAATTATGAGGATGGTCCTATGAACATAGTATTCAATAGTGCAGACGTTAATCCCCACTAAAAAACACCGCGTCCACAAGCCATCGCTCATAACTATCCACAATTCTTCACCTCCAAGTAGCTGGATTACCAGTCCAATGTCACACAGTAATAAACACAGTACAATGTCCCAATGTTAACCTTATGGGAAATAAATAAAATTCTATATCTCGGTTATTTCTCAAAATATCTTGATAAAGCTTGGTAAATAGGTTCTTCTAGTTCAGATCTATTGAATTAAAACCACCCAGTTTTAATATACCTGTAGCAGCAAACCTGCATACTCATTCCCCATGTTATTCTTATGGAGCTTAGCAAAACACGTCAAATGTTAATAATAATAATGGCCTAATAATAATGTTGGATTGAAATACCGTATGTTGTTTTGCATTTGAAATCCGCTGAGTATGCAGCAGGCCCGTTTTTAACCCTCTTGGCGCTATAGAGCTGGTGCGCCCCTCCCCCGCCCCCCCAACCATAAGGCCATTTTTACAATTAATTAGCGATCGGCCGCGGCATCGCGTTGCCGATTCCTATTGTTTTGGTTAAGTCACCGTCATCGGGTCACCATATGACAACACTCACAATCGCTGCATTTGAACTATTATTCATATGTTGTGTCAGGACGCAGGCCTGTCACCACGACCGTGACCGGTCGCCTAATGTAAAAGGTACTTTAGTTTTTGCCAGTTTTGGTTCGGGAGGGATTTCTCCCTTAACTTCACCTTAAATTGGTGAGTCTTTCCATTATCGATTGTTCGTGCAACTTGGCCAACTCAAAAGAATGCTTCCAATCATTGAAACCTTCTGAAAAAGCTGTACGTTTATTTTCAGGTTGAAAAACCAAGCAGGGCACGCAAGTAGTGGCCGTGGTGGTGGGGGCGGGAGTGGGGAGGAGGGAGGAGGGGAGGGTGAGTTAGTCAGTTGGTGATTCAGGCCTAACGTTGCGAGCAAGTGTGCGCTGTAAGGCGCACGTGCGCCCTCCCAACAGTTCCAAGGTCAGACTCAGACAAGCCCCCACTTGTCTAGGTTTTACTTCTCTTAATGTTACTTTTATGCAAGTACAATATTGTGTATATGCCAATATATATACAAAGAGGTGGGTGGCTTGGTGGCAGTGGAGGGGAGGAGGAGAGGGCAAATTTACATGAGACGATGGAGACGTCAAGGGCGCAAGCGTCCTCTCAGCAGTTCTGAGATCGAATTTGACGGCTCAGTTGACGTCACGTGCCGCTTGAGTGGCGCGAGTTGTTCGTTTATTTTTTTCTTCCGCCCCTAAACCCTGGCGCCCCTGGGCACGTGCCCATTGTGCCCAGTTATGGAATCGGGCCTGGTATGCAGGCATGCTGCAATGGGGGTATTTAACATTTCTTCAGCCTGAACCCACTTCAAATTAGGTCTGGTATTAATATAATAATTAATTTTGATTTGAAATTTACTATTGGCAATGGTGAGAATATGTATTAAGCAGATATAGAAGACAAATCTATCGGCTTAACCGACCTTGCTTTAACCGACAATCGGATTAGCCGCCCTTGCTGGTCAAATATTAAAGATTGTTTTAACAGACCCTGTTTTAAAAACAGTTCGGTTTAACCGCCCTTTACTAGGCACTGTGGCATTTCCGTTTAGTTTTTATGTTTAATTTTTTCGTTTTATTTTCCTTTTCATTTTTTAATACAATCCACGAATGGCTTTAGAATGATTTTAATTGAACCCTAAATCAATAGCTTCTGTTTTTAGGTGTTTTTAACTGACCTTTTAAGTTGTCCTTTTAGGTCCAGTCCCGTCAGGGTCGGTTAAGAGGAGGTCTACTGTATTTGTCATCACTCATAAGAAAATACAAGTATAGGCCTACCTAGAACACGAGATTAGTAGCACAGTGCTACGAGGACCAGGACAATAAAATAGCTTAAACAACGTAGGACTGTAAAAGACTCAAAAATAATAAAAGCTGAAAGCAGTAGGTACAAAAATACAATAGGCTAAGTATATAGGTAAGCCACAAAGAAATCACAAATTAACCTATTTGTGCTAGCTCAGAGTGGGTATGGATGTGTAAGTTAGTTAGCCTACTGTTCAAATAGATGATATTTGTGATTTAAGTATCACATTGTGTTCTTGTTTTGTTTTCAGCATTTTGTGTTTTGACTGCTTTTACAAGTTCTCTGTTTTAAGTTAAGTTAGCTCTAGAGCTGTTTTTTTTTGTCAAGGTCCTCCTGGCTGTGTTTTTAATCTTTCATGTTCTAGATTCTTCTCCACCAAAAGACAGGAACAGATTCCAGATCCCGAAACGTCGCAATGCTTGTTTTAGCTAATCAGTTCAAAAAAATGTCCGCAAAGTCAAAATACAAACATAACCAGGCTACCTAACTGAAAAAGCATCAGTATCTACTCTTATTATAATTCAGTTTAGTCCAATCTTCAGACAACTAAATCTCCAGTTCTACCGGGCCGATTTTATTAATTAATGGGTCATTGGAAAGCTCTCTCCCTGAAGATTGTCAAATAATTATGAAAATTTGTTTTTGTTGAGGTTTATGGTGAAAAAGTAAAAAAAACATGTTTTCCATAAGAAATACATTGAAAACGGGGTTTTTCACTTTTTTTATTTCGATACAAATTTTGGCTGCCTTTATTGAGTATTTTCAAGAAATGCTTCGTAGTCATTTGTAGGAAATTTAATTCTCTTTCAGAATATCACCTTCCACTTTAGCCGATTTCTGCACCATTTAAAAGTTATTTGCAAAAAACCTAAGCAACGTCCGAATTTTTAGTGGTGAGAAAATACTGAATTAGAGGTATTTTTGTAAAAACTTTGTACAACTAAATCTAGAGTTCTACCGGACAGATTTTAATAATTAACAGGTCGTTGGAAAGCTCCATCTATGTAGATCTGCAAATAATTATGAAAGTTAGATTTTTTTAAAGGTTTATGGTGGAATCGTAACAACACAAATTTTCTTTAAGAAATAGATTTAAAAAACAGCTTTTTTAAAGTTTCTTTTTGTAGCCAGGTTTTGGCTGCCTATTATCAATATTTTCAAGAAATGCATACTACCAAATTGTTGGAAATTTTATTCTCTTTCAGAATATTACCTTCCACGTTAGCTAATTTCTGCACCATTTCAAAGTTATTTGCAAAAAACCTAAGCAACCTCCGAATTTATAGTGGTGAGAAAATACTGAATTAGAGATATTTTTGTTAAACTTTGTACAACTAAATCTAGAGTTCTACCGGACAGACTTTAATAATTAACAGGTCGTTGGAAAGCTCCATCTATGTAGATCTGCAAATAATTATGAAAGTTAGATTTTTTTAAAGGTTTATGGTGGAATCGTAACAACACAAATTTTCTTTAAGAAATAGATTTAAAAAACAGCTTTTTAAAGTTTCTTTTTGTAGCCAGGTTTTGGCTGCTTATTATCAATATTTTTAAGAAATGCATGCTACCAAATTGTTGGAAATTTTATTCTCTTTCAGAATATTACCTTCCACGTTAGCTGATTTCTGCACCATTTCAAAGTTATTTGCAAAAAACCTAAGCAACCTCCGAATTTATAGTGGTGAGAAAATACTGAATTAGAGATATTTTTGTTAAACTTTGTACAACTAAATCTAGAGTTCTATCTGACAGATTTAATAATTAACAGGTCGTTGGAAAGCTCCATCCATGTAAATTTGCAAATAATTATGAAAGTTAGATTTTTTTAAGATTTATGGTGGAAACGTAACAACAAAAATTTTCTATAAGAAATAAATTTTAAAAACAGCTTTTTAAAGTTTCTTTTTGTAGCCAGGTTTTGGCTGTCCATTTCAGTATTTTGAAGAAATGCATAGTATCACATTGTAGGAAATTTTATTCTCTTTTGAGGATATTATCTTCCACTTTAGCGATTTCTGCACCATTTAAAAGTTCTTTGCAAAAAAGCTAAGCAACCTCAGAATTAATAGGTGGTGAGAAAATATTGAGTTAGCCTAGAGAGATATTTTTTAACTGTGTATAACTAAATCCACAGTTCTATTCGAAACTTTCTCCTTCTAGATTTGCAAATAAAAAAAACTTTTTTTCAAGATTTACGGAGAAAAATTGTAAATACCCACATGCTTCCTATAAAAAATACCTAAAGACAGGGGTTTTTGAGTTCTTTTGTAGCCGTGTTTTGGCTGCCAGTTATCAGTATTTAAAAGAAATGAATTTCAATATATTTTGGGAAATTGTATTCTCTCTCAGAATATCACCTTCCACTTTGGTCGATTTCTTCAGCATTTTAAAGTTATTTGCAAAAAAAAGCTAAACAACCTCCGAATTTATAGTGGTGACAAAATACTGAGTTAGAGATTTTTTGCAAAACTTTGTACAACTAAATCTACAGTTCTACAGAGAGATTTTAATAAGCGGTCGTTGGAAATCTTTCTCCCTGTAGGTTGACAAATAATTGTGATAATTTAACTTTTATAAGATGTATGGTGGAATGTTTAAAAAAAACATGTTTTTTATATGAAATACATTAACATCTGATTATCTGATTGTTTTTTTTTCAAAATAATTTTATTTTTGAAAAAATCAAATTATCTTTCTGGCATTTTACAAGAAAACCCCATATACTATGTACTATTTTTCTAGAGACCGTTGTATTTAACAACAACGGGCATTGAAGCTAGTGATTTAATAAAGTCCTACCTAGTAGGCATAGATCAAGCTTTTATGAACTGGTAACTTTACACATGAATTATTTACTAACAGTATACTTATAGTTGGTGCCAAATCTTAAGGCCCACGTCGTCCATAAGCCCAATGCTAAAATTAACATTAGTCTTACGGACGGACTGGGCCTTAAGATTTGGCGCCAGTTATAAATTCAAAATTGACCAACCGTTAACTTATTTGATGTAATTTCATCAAGAAGCTAACAACTAGCAGCACCAGCAACAGTCCGCAGGCGTGAGAGACACCATGTGCCCAACAGTACTTGTACCAATCATAACTAGGATAGGCCTAGAAATCTTTTAAAAGTGTGAAAACCCAAGACCTACTTATGTCTGATTGTCAACCAGATGGCCATCCTACAGTTATTCTAAATGAATAGGCTACAAAGTGGAAATAACACTGCTTGTTAAACCTGAGTGAAGCCACAAAAAATAGTATAAATAAAATAAAATTACTAGAATTATTATAAGAATATTTTGTTTGCCTAACCTATAAATGCTGTCAAAAAACATCTGGTGCTGTAAAAAGATGATTATTGAAACAGTAGATAAGCATGAAATAGTTTGCGTAAACACCATATAACTAAAATAAACTTACACCGGCATCTTTGGAGTTTTTAGAAGACATAATACTGACAGTAGCCTACTTGAAAACCAAAACCACAGGCCACTTTGGCAGTCGTCAACAAGAATAATCCATAAGATCCAAAGGCTTTAGAAATTATTGATCTACGTGTGCAAAGGCATAAGAATTCCACGCAGTTGTGACCATAGAGAAAATGTCACATGTGAAGTAAGAGATAATGTATTACTATTATTTTGCGCCTATGTTATGTCACTAACTCCGTATACACAAATTCACATACTGTACTTTTTTTAAACATTTCCACCTATCAACTAAAAAACATAGAAATAAAGGTTTGAATGGCAAAGGGGGTAATTTTTCTTTGGTTCTAAAAGAGTAGTTTTTGTACTAACAACCTTGGTGTTCCAATTAAGTATCCACCATAAATCTTTTGGAGTAAGTGGAGTAATGATAATTGAATTAATATAAATTTTTATTAATACCATGCCATCCCATATTCAAGAATTCTGGAAGAGTTTCAAATTGGAAAGTCATATATTGGATTTAATATCATTCACTGCAATCAAATTTTCAAAATTTTGTTAAAGTATTCTTTGTATTACTGTACAGCAAATTACGATGTTACAACTCAGCCTTTTTGGTTTGTAAATATAAATAAATAAATAAATATCTTTAATTATAAGTACAGGTAGGTGACTCTTATATTTTCTTCTTAATTCTAATTAATTATTATTGTTCAAGATGGCGTCATTATAATTAGTGTGATACTAGCCTATTTAATATTTAAATTTGAAATAAAAGAATGGTAATCTGTTACAAAACTATTATTTATTCAACAATAACAATAAATATGAATATCAAAATTGAACTCTAGGGGGACGTACAAGGATTATTACAGTGGATGGGGTTAGATAAAATTACTTATGCTAATTGGATTAATATGGTACAATTTAAGGGCATTAGCTCAGTTCTTGAGAAGCATGATCTCTTCACATAGGGTTCTGGGAATCGTGCGGGCATGACATTGAAAAATTAATTTGTTTGAATATCACAATCATAAATACTTTTAAATAGAATAAATAATTTTGATAATAATATAAATTGCCAATTCTGATCTCTTTTTATATTTAATTAAATCAAGTCTTTGTTTGAAAGTCTGTTCCTCTTCAACAATGGTTGGTGAAGTAAATTTTGGATTGGTCTTACCAAGAGTTTATCTCTTCACCCTGATCTTTTCTTCAGATAGATAAATTTGGCCACTTAAAGGGGAATCAACTAAGATCAGGTTTACCGCTGGCTAACCAAAAAAAAAAAAAATCTACTAATTAAGGGGGATGAAATTTAAAATTGGAACGAGGTCCAGGTACAATGAAGTTAACACTTGGCCATCTCTCTCTGGAATAGAAGCTGGAGTCCTTTACAATAGTTCCACTTTTCACTTTAACAATGTAACACATGGTTCACTAACTTGGTCTTTGGTAAACACTTCACTGAATTATTAGAGATCAAATTTTGAAAAACATGCTATATAAAATAGATAATTTGAGATAGCGTTCCCTGACCCATAAATATAAATTATATTAAATTATGAATACAGCTGATCTAACTTAACTTATCTAAAATTTTTATGGTAGATGGTAATAAATTAATGAATGATTTTAGGAAAATAACATTATCAAATAATTTATATTAACTGAGTGATATGCTAGGTTGACATATTATATACAAATAATTATTAAGCTGTGTGTTTGTTTATTTATATGGGTGTTCATTTATGAAATTTAAATGTAAATGTTTGTGAACTATTACAATATCCCCTCAGAGTTGAATTAATTTAAAGAATTGAAATTAATGAAAACTCGATAATAATAGGAACAAATATTTACAAAACTATACTAAATGATAAAATATTTATTTATAATTTAAATGATGATTTCTTAAAACTAAATGGATTATATGACCTAATATTTACAATCATAACTTCAGGTCCTAATACTGTCCACGCGCACTTCACTTATTTCAAATTTTGTTTCACTGTTCAACATTTATTACACTATTGTTTATATTTACTGGAGTCTTTTATCCCCTCAATCCATAAATAAACAAATTAATCTACAACTTTTAATTAGTTGTCCGTGTATTGTCCAAATGTTTATATAACTGTTAATAACACTATTTACACTGTATTTATTGTTGATCTCGGTTTGGCGTTATATATTTTCTAAGAGCAGTTACATGGTAGGGTCCAAACTCTTGTTCTTCATTTAACTTTTGTACAAAATAAGTCGAATGTCCCAGGATACTTGAGATGCGGTACGGTCCTTCGTATATGGCGAATAGTTTGGCTGTTTCTCCAAATGCTGCATTTGATAGTTGATGATTTTTGACCAATACCAAATCGTTTAAATTGAATAATGTTGGTAATACACCGCGGTTAGCTCTTCTTGCTCGTGTTCCCTTCTTTTCTCGCATGACTGCGTCTTGGTGTGCTAATGGTACTGGGTAAGTATGACATTTAAAATTTTGAGGATTTTCGACTCTTAATACATGCTGGTATTTGTTACATAACCCAGGTTGGTCGGAGAATACATCTTGAAAGTCCAATAACAAATCAGTTAATTGTTGTTTTTGAATACTATTTAGATTTAAATTATTTTTGAGGGATTCTGTAATTATTTCAGGGGATAATTCACATGATGTTCTGGGGTTTGTTTCTTCAATATAATAACACTCTTCGTATGGATCTTCATTGCAGCAGTAATCTTCTAAATTATCCACATTTTTATCATTAGTGATTATATGGCATAAAATTCCAGCTCGATTTGTGTTATTGAATTGAATTACTAAATCTGTATCATTAATATTCATATGCATTTCACCCTTTTCAAAATTTATCTTCATCTTCCAGGCACTAAGTGTATCTATCCCGATAATTACTGATTGTATTAGTTTTGGTACTACGAGCATTTGTGTTAATATAGTTTGTTGACCAATGGTAATAGGAATCATTACGATTTTTGAAATTTTCCGGGATTTTTCATTGGTTGCTGTTCTAATGTGCATATTATTTACTGGTAATTCTTCTATTTTTCCTAATTCACTCCGATTTGATATGTACCAATCTTCTGCTAGACATGTAATGTTAGAACCTGTATCAATGAGAGCTGTAACTTCTTTGCTTTTGATCTTTATTCTTATTTCGGGGCATTTTTGCGATATAGTCGTATGAGTATTTTGTTCTGTTTCTTCTTCAAATAAAAACTCCCGATCACAATAAATATTGCTCAAAGTTAAACTATTGGTATCTGATTCATTATGCATGTTATTTACATTATTTACAATTTCAATTGACCTCTTATGTCCGACTTCTTTCTTATTTTGCACTGAAGATGTGTTCTTCTGATTTGAGCAATTTACATGGAGAATGAGGTCACCACCATCATCAGTGCCTCTCAGTTTAAATCCTGATTATTTTCCTCTGGCACTAGGTTTGCGTTCTCCTCAATAATGGCAGCGCACACCTGGTTTTGTTCTTGTGTCGGGTGGTATCTAGGCAGTGGTCTTCTCTCTTCAGACGGCGGTTGGTTTGATGGTAGATTGGGAAACTGTCTTAGGTCACGGTAATCGTTTCCAAATCGATGGCGTCGGTCGTCTCTTTGGTACCGATTATCGTGGTGGAGGTGATTCTCATGTCTCCGATTGTACGGGTGGTACTTAGGTGTGTACGCTCGATTGTCCGTGTTTCTTTCATTGTAGTGTTGGTTATGACCTTTTCTACCGTGTTGGTGGTGGTTTCTATTTACATGATTTTCCTCAGGTGTATTTTCCTTTTTATGTTTATGGTTTTCGTTCCTTTGATGGTTAGGTGACCTTGCTTGTTCTCGCAGATCTTCTCTCTGGAGTAGAGCTTCAAAATCGCAGACCGTCTGAATATTTTGAACTCTATAGGCATCTTGGATTATGTCTCCAAAGTGGTTTGATAGGCAATCGAGGATTTCTTTTTCGTCCAGGGGAGGGTTTAGCGATTTAAGGGTCAACACCCGCTCTATAAAATACTCTGATCGGTTCAGATAACCATTTGGCCGATATCGTTCATTTTCGATCCGTTGTTTGACGCCTCTTTGGATATCTCGGTTCCAATATTTCGATTCAAACATATGTTGAAAATCATCCCATGTGTGAATATCAGTTTTGATTAAATTGAACCACTTTGAGGCATGTCCTTCTAGGCACATTTCAATGAGATCAACTAGGCTTTCCGCACTATTATTTTCTGGATTTAACTGTAGGTTTTTCGCATAATATTTCTTAAGTTTGTTTAGAAATTCCTGGGAATTATGTGTCTTTCCATTAAATTTTGGGTGGGTCATTTCCGGTGTTAATGTCGATCTGCCGTTACACACAATATTAATAGGGACGGGCGCTTGTGTTGTTTGAATGTTGGGTGTAGTAGGTATTTCTAATATTTTCTTATGACACGCCTCCACGGACTCAGCCAATTTCGCAATTTGGTATTCATTGGATTTAATGTTTGGGTTCAGTTCTAATTTGACTTGGTTGATTTCAGCTGTTACTTGTTCTTTGATTTGCGTATAATTTTCCTTACAAATGTTTTCTACCTCCCTGTGTGTCTCTAATTGAATCTGTTTAATTTGTTCAGTGATTTTTAATTGGGTTTTACAATTTTCTGATACGATGATTTGACTAACCTCCTGTTTATGTTGAATGAGGTCTTGTATTAAATTTTCTCTGATTTTGTATTCCCCTTGTTCTAATTTAGTATCAATTTGATCGACTTCCTTAGCCAAATTTTCCTGAAGAATTTTAAGTTGATTTATGTCAGTTTTAAGATTTGACTGTTCATTGTGAATTTGCTGAATTTGATTTTCGACCCGGGCAGAGTGATTTTGAAATTCAGATCTTAAGTTTGCATGTTGTATTTTAATATCAGATTTGATTGCGTTCATATCGGCTTTAATTTCATTTCTTAACTCGGTTTTAAGCGCATTCATGTCAGTTTTAATCGCAGCATTGCTCGATTTAATTTCATTCATGTCGGTTCTAAGTGCATTGATCGCCGCTGCTATTTGTACGAGTGGGTCGACACTGTCGACAGCTGATTCAGTACGAGTATGGTCTGGAATCAGCACAGGAGGGACGGTACTTGTGTCGCTCGTCAAAGAAACTAGCGTTCTGATTGGTTGTTCCGTTCGGTATATTTCGCTCAATGACGATGTAGCGGGGGAAATCGCCGCGGAAGTAGTGGTAGCACTGATTGAGGTTGGCGTTGGTGTTGAAGTGGGAGACGCCGGCTGGGACAAAATGGCGGAACGTTCTGACATTTCACTCACGGCCGAAATTGTTGTCTCATTATTAGAATCACTCGCGTTGTCGGAATTATTTGAGTCGCCTACCGAAACAATGTTTTCTTTGTTCACTGACGGGTCACTGTCCGATTCGCGGTGTACATTTATTGGTTCCGTGTTATTGCCGAATAAAACAAAACTTGTCTGCTCGGACTGCGTCGTTGAAACTTTAGGTTTGTCGGTTGATCTTAAATGGTATTTATGTTCGTCGCCCATATTGAGGTAGTAAGCACGCAATTAGGATTATTATACAATAAATTGGATATTATACTTATATCTAAATGAGGTGAGATGAGTCTTAATCTAGGCTATCTCCTACAAAATTATCTTCTTGCTATCTCAAATAATGTCTGCGATCATTAACTTTTCATTGTCAATGCCCTTACGTTGCGGCGCCAATTACAACTCAGCCTTTTTGGTTTGTAAATATAAATAAATAAATAAATATCTTTAATTATAAGTACAGGTAGGTGACTCTTATATTTTCTTCTTAATTCTAATTAATTATTATTGTTCAAGATGGCGTCATTATAATTAGTGTGATACTAGCCTATTTAATATTTAAATTTGAAATAAAAGAATGGTAATCTGTTACAAAACTATTATTTATTCAACAATAACAATAAATATGAATATCAAAATTGAACTGTAGGGGGACGTACAAGGATTATTACAGTGGATGGGGTTAGATAAAATTACTTATGCTAATTGGATTAATATGGTACAATTTAAGGGCATTAGCTCAGTTCTTGAGAAGCATGATCTCTTCACATAGGGTTCTGGGAATCGTGCGGGCATGACATTGAAAAATTAATTTGTTTGAATATCACAATCATAAATACTTTTAAATAGAATAAATAATTTTGATAATAATATAAATTGCCAATTCTGATCTCTTTTTATATTTAATTAAATCAAGTCTTTGTTTGAAAGTCTGTTCCTCTTCAACAATGGTTGGTGAAGTAAATTTTGGATTGGTCTTACCAAGAGTTTATCTCTTCACCCTGATCTTTTCTTCAGATAGATAAATTTGGCCACTTAAAGGGGAATCAACTAAGATCAGGTTTACCGCTGGCTAACCAAAAAAAAAAAAAAATCTACTAATTAAGGGGGATGAAATTTAAAATTGGAACGAGGTCCAGGTACAATGAAGTTAACACTTGGCCATCTCTCTCTGGAATAGAAGCTGGAGTCCTTTACAATAGTTCCACTTTTCACTTTAACAATGTAACACATGGTTCACTAACTTGGTCTTTGGTAAACACTTCACTGAATTATTAGAGATCAAATTTTGAAAAACATGCTATATAAAATAGATAATTTGAGATAGCGTTCCCTGACCCATAAATATAAATTATATTAAATTATGAATACAGCTGATCTAACTTAACTTATCTAAAATTTTTATGGTAGATGGTAATAAATTAATGAATGATTTTAGGAAAATAACATTATCAAATAATTTATATTAACTGAGTGATATACTAGGTTGACATATTATATACAAATAATTATTAAGCTGTGTGTTTGTTTATTTATATGGGTGTTCATTTATGAAATTTAAATGTAAATGTTTGTGAACTATTACAATGTTAAGTAAGATGTTAATTTCTCAAATAAATAATATATAAACAATGTATAAAAAAGTCTCCCCCTCTTTAATTTTTTACAACAAACGAATCACCTTTGTGAAACGATACTAACTTATTCCAAAGTATCTTATGATGTTATAGAAAATTTAAGTGTCCCACAAAGATGGGGGATTTTGGGGGCAACTCAACATTTTCAAATCTAAACCCCTTTTGAATGACCCCTAATTTTAAAGAGCTTTCAAAAAGTAGGCGAGTGGTGGAAGTTAGAGGTCTCTGACGTGTTGCTATCCAGTATGGGAACTTGTCAAAGTTTTGAATGCAACTCATTCTTAAAACCGGGCGAATATGACTTTTGGAGTTTTTATCTCATCTTTGGTAACTTTTAAACTGAAATGACTCTTGAAAAAATGTTAATTTAATAACATAATAATATTTTTAATAATTTATTAATAATATAATTATATTATTAAAATTTTAAATATAAATTATTAAATAATCTACTATATATTTGTCAAATACCACTCACCCATCTTCGCACAGCCCAAACTACTTGACATAGAACCTTGAAACTTTGCATGAACGTTCCTCTCAGGGCATAAGCATCAACTAAGAACGGATTTTTAAAAATTCCCTCAGGGCTACGCCCTATGATAAATTAAAGTTTCAATCTTAAAGTATAGGGAAGCTCATGTAGTTGTCATGGCAACCTTAACATTAAATCATGAATCCAAGGAAGTTTTTTCTGCTTTTCCTTTCTTTTTTTTCTAATCAATTTATTTCCGGATCAATACAAAATAAGTATTATGCACAGAATGTAATAACATTAACTATATAACATGTGAAACATTATTGGGCTCGCTCTCATGGAGACACCCAGGAACTAATTTTCAATCAAAGCCTAATCTATTTCGTTCATTATGTCCTGCAAAACCCTCGCCTTCAAACGCCTATTCACTGTTGGTTCACAAATATTGAAAAATTGTGCACCGGGGACAATACCAATATTGTTAAGGAACTTGGTTGCACTCTTTTTTACGAATTCTTCAACTGAGTCCACCCCAAATTCTTGATGAATTTGTCTGTTCCGGACAAACCAGGGCGAGTTGACACATAGCCTAAGAATTTTATTTTGAAATACTTGAATTTTGTTAAGTTTAGTTTTTGAAATTGATAATCCCCAGATAGGGCAGGCATACATCACCAAAGGTCTTAAAATAGTTTTATACAATAAAATTCCATGTTTAGGTTTGAGTGAAGACTTTCTGTTTAACAAGGGAAAAAGAATTGATAGCCAAGAATAGCCTTGTGCCAATTTTGAATTAACATGTAGATTCCAATTCAACTTTTGGTCGAGATGAATTCCCAGGTATTTTATGGACTGGTCAGAAGGATTCCATTCTATTCTCGTATCACCTACTGTGATATTAGGAGGGATTTGTGGTCTTCTTAAAGTGAATATCTTATTAGCTTCACATTTTGAAGCGTTTAACTGAAACCTCCACTTGTTGAACCATTCAACCAATGTGTCAATGGAATTTTGAAGATTTTGTTGAGCTATATGAATGTCAGAATTTTGAGTTATTACTGCAGTATCATCTGCGTACAAAGCAAGTGAAGCGTACGGTGGAATAGGGATGTCTGTTGTAAATACATTAAAAAGCAAGGGCCCTAATATTGAGCCTTGGGGAACTCCGGCCAAGACATTGCGAGTAGTTGAATAAGAATAATTTAGTTTTACACGAAATTTTCTATTTAGTAGAAAGGATTTTATCAGATTTTGTAAGTAAAGAGGAACCCCTAATGATTTAATCTTGAATAACAAGCCCTTGTGCCAGACTTTATCAAATGCTTGTGCGACGTCAAGAAAAACTGCTAATGAGTATTCTTTTTTCTCAAAACCGTTGTTGATAACTTCGATAATCCGCTGAACTTGATGAGTCGTGGAGTGCTTTGGACGAAAGCCAAATTGATGAGGGATGATAGCATTAGTTTTCCTCTATGAAATGTAAAAATCTCTTCTGGATCACTTTTTCCAATAGCTTTGAGATAGAGGACAGCAAACTAATGGGTCTGTAGCTAGAAGGAAAATACTTTGGTTTGTTCGGTTTATGTATTACCATAATTTCTGCTAATTTCCATGCAGTTAGAAAGTAACCACGAGAGATGCAGGCGTTGAAGATGGAAGCTAGGATCGCAAGGCTTTTATGGGTAAAATTCTTTAGAACGACATTCGGTATAAGGTCAGGTCCTGGGGTCTTCTTAATTGGGAGGCTTTTTACTAAGCCATAAATTTCTGATGGGGAAGAGAATTTTAAAGGGAGTTCAACCGTCTGTGTCACATTTTGAATTGAGGATTCGACAAGATCTGCAGTCTCTTGGTCAATTACTTCATTTGGCGAAAAAGCTTTTTCAAAGAAGTCTGCAAAAATATCACACTTTTCTGAATCACTTTGGAAGTACCGACCGTCTTGTTGGAGGGGAGGAATTACTGTTGGCTGACGCAGAACACGTTTTGTAGCCTGCCATAGGCTAGAGTCGTTTGGACTAATGTTGTGTACATACAATTTATACGAATTAATTTTGAAGTTATCCAGTTCGAATTTAACTCGCCGAATGAGTTGATTTAATCTTCGTCGCATCCAAGGCTGTCTATACCTTTGCCACTGCCTCCTAGCTTTATGTTTTTCCTTGATAAGATTTAGAATCCTTAAAGGAGGGTGCAAAAAGGAATTTGAACGTCGGGGGAATGGCTTGGCTACGGCACTCCTTGTGGCATTTTGAAGGCAATTTGTAAAATGTGTTATAGCCGAATCAATATGAGCCTCCGAAGAAAGATTACGAGGAAAGTTTAGAGATTCATCTAGTTTTGATCGAAACATGACCCAGTCAACATGACCAGTAATCAGTTTGTTATGTGGTGGAGAGAACTGAGGTTCAAGGAAGAAACTCAAAATAACAGGTAGATGGTCAGAATCAAGCTCCGGTAATACTTGCTGGAATATGGGAGTATTAAATTGTGAGTGTAAGACAATGTCTAATATATCGGGCTGACAATTTATTTGCCAAGGATGGAACGTGGCCTCTTCCGGAGCTGAAATGTTTATGTTGAAATCTGGCATAATTCGAAGTAGACGTTCACCATTGGGGTTAGATGACCTGCAGCCCCAAAATATGTGTTTGCAATTAAGATCACCAACTAGAAGAGTCGGAGTATTTAGCGAAAACAGGTTATGCAGGTCGTTTACTTAAAGTCGCCTGTTTGGAGATTTATAAGCAGAAATAATAGTTAAATTTTCATTATTACACAAATTTAGCTTAACGGAGACAGCTTCAATGTTTAACAATCCAGGTAAGAATAAAGAATGGTGATTGATTGACCTCTTTACAAAAATTGCAACTCCGCCCAAAGCAATTGGGGCCGGCCTATCCTCCCTATATACAGCATAACCAGGTACTCGAAAAGGCTCAGAATTAATGAAATGAGTTTCAGTTACACAAGCTATATCTATATTGTGCCGGACTAAACGATGAAAAAGTCGATTTTTGTGATTTTAAACCATTAGCATTCCAGTTGAGGATTTTTAAGTTTCGAAGCGTTAAACGATCATAATGAGGCATGCGCCAGGATTGAGGACAGGAAATTAGAAAGGAATTCCTTTATAACTGGGATGACTGACTTGACTAACTTCATAATTAACCCGTCAAGGTCAAGTGGCAAGCTTTGACTGGATGGAACAGGTTCAGGAGTAAATACTCCGGGAGGAACCGAAGGTGATTGATTGTGTACGTTACCTTTGGTAACAACAGCATAGCTTCCTCTGTGTGGACCTGTGGACTGCTTTTCCACGGGTAAAATGTGCTGATCAGCTAACAATAATTTTCTTGAGCAATTTGCTAAAGGCAGGATGATTCTTACTCATGCAATGATGCTGAATCAATAGATGTGATCTACTCATACTAAATTTATTACATATAATTTAAATTTTTAAAATTGCTGTTAGCATTATAAAAAGTTGCTTTTAGAGAAGGAGGTAAAATATCATAGGTTCCTTAATTAATTCAATCATCAATTTATTTTGAGTTTCCACATACATTTTCAATCACTTTGGTGTTACAGAATATAATATACATTTTTACAATCAATCAGTCATACAAAATGAATTTGTAAAAAAATAATTACAGTATACATATACATTGGTCTTGATTGGTGTAAAAAAGATGAGGAAAAAGATAATCATCCAATAAATAATCTGTTTCCATAGAAACTGTGTTCATCAATTGTTGGTTTGTTAAATCAATAAAAGGAACTTGTCTTGTAGGTTGATTATTTACAACTAATTCTACAAGGGTATAGAATTAGTTGCAAATAAATTAAATACCCAATTTTATTTTGATTATTATCAGGGCTATTATTATTATGGAGTTTAATGCCTGTGACATAAAGAAACTTGCTCAACTTTTGAAGACAGAGGGAGAAGATTCTTCTAGTGATGATGATTTACCAAGATGTTCCAAATTAGGCAAGTAATTTATAAATATTTTATTCATTTCCTATTTTGGTGTGGAATTTTTTTTTTGCTGATAATTTTTGTTCAGTGTCTGTGGTATCGAAAAAAATCCTTGCCAAGTTTTTTTTTTCCAAAGTAAAAAAATACAAATCCTGAACTATGTAACATTACTGGTCCCATTTTTTTATATCAGTCTACATTATGTTTTGAATAAATCATTTATAAATCTGATCGTCTAACCAACTTCAAACTTGGCTCTTGAACATATATGCAGTCTAGCAGTTTTCAAGCTGGGGATTGTGGAAAACCATAAAGGGTTCCCAATCTAAATTATCGAGTGGGTAAAGCGCTCACCTCAAAATCTGGGGGTTGCCGGTTCGATCCTGACCAGGATCGAAACTGGGTCTTCGATGCCATTTGATATTGGGCTATGAATTAATGATGCTATCTGACAAAAGGTCGCCGTTAGATAGGTAAAAGACCCAGGTTAGGACCGTCCCTGAACAAAACGTTAAAACTGGCGTAGAAACGCCACTGGCGAAGAAAGGCACAGAAAAAAGAATCCAAATTGATAATGGCAGATATGTAAAACTGAAAAAAGTATATTGCTCTAAACTGTTTTAAAGTTCAGGGCTGTAACAATAACTTTAGGGGCTCCAGGGCAAAAGGTATGTGAGAGGGGCCCCTCTAAATTTAAGTACGAGTTGTGCATAGGGTAAGTAATGAATTTCTTCCAGTCCAAACTTAAATACAAAATATGGCATCCGGATTCTAAGGAAATATTAAATTAAATTTTCATATTTTCAAAAAATCCAAACATTATCATATTTTACAAATTAATAGTATTTATTTAAGTTTAAACATTTAAATAGGGGGCATAGTAATGAAAGTGAGATACATAAAGAATATTAAATTGTTACTTGATAAACACATCGATATTAAAATAACCACATTATTATAATTTTTTTTAAGCTGTTTGTCTTGTGTTTACAACTTGATTGGGAGCCCCCTTGGCCCCTGTTTGTCATCTAATTAATATCTAAATCTAAATATTAACATCTAATGAAAAATGTTTACCTAACACCAAAATTTTATTCGTATTAAATGTTGTAAATAGTGAGAAAGCATAATATTCATAAGAAGATAGTTTTTTACATAGAGGTTCTTTGGCCTGGTTTATGTCATGAAATTATCCCTGAATCTCGCATGATATGGCAAACATACAGCTATGATTTTATGTTCTCCATATGAAAGGCATTTAAGGATTGAAAGGCATTTAAGGAGTTCACTTTACGTGTGAAGTTCGCAATAATCCTTAATTAACCAATAAAATTAAGGTTACATACCTTGTATTGTCGTCGAATCAGTGATAATCTCAGTATATAGATTTACTTGAGTTTCAGCTCTATATAGTACTATTTTCAAAATCTTCATACTAAGTTGACGATAGTACAAGGTATGTAACCCTATATTGATTTATTCAATTCTAGAAGCGAATAACGAACAAACTTAATTTATCAACAGTTGATTTAATTTTCAATTTGCATACCCTATCTGAAGCTATGGTACGTTGTGCCAAGAGAGAACTTCTATTATGTTTTAGGGCCAGGAGATATTCAGCCTAAGAGTAAAGTCAGTATCAGGGTCCCCGATGAAGAATACGAACATTCAGAGAAGTCCAAAAAGACTATAAAAGACCCGAAAGATATTTGGGACAAAGACGAAGTTCAAGTGGTGCCTTTCTGCGACGACGCCTCTTACGATCCGCGGCAGAAGCCCGAGTTTGATATCAAGTACAGGCAGGCAGTCTCGTCTGAGGATGTCTTCTTGCAGGTACAGTTGCCGAATTGTTTATGAAATCATTATAGTTATCAAACAAATTTACTGAGGAAGCGACTTGCTCAAATATCTTTTTCACAGAAAATCGATTTCAACTAATTTTATTATGTAAGCAAGACCATTATTAATTTGGCTGCATTGTTGAATAAAATATAATCAGCAAATCGATTGCAAAATATTGTTTTTTAAATCATTCTGAGGCTTCCCAACAATAGTGAGATTGAAATAATCATCCAACATTCAAAAAAGAAAGAGAAATTAATTACATATTTTATAGCGGGAAATCAATAAACTTTGAGAGCGAGATAAAAATAACAATAAACCGAATTATTCATCCAATAGGGAAGGATATTGTTTAAAAAATTAAAATGCTCCAGCCAATGATATACCTTGCCGTATATTGCGAACTGCACTCGTTGATTTTCAATTGTTTACGTGAGGGACATACCTGTCACAGGCCAAGGATATGTGAAATTTCCCTCCCTTTCACGCTTCATAATTGAATTAATTCTAGTGTTCTATTGTTTAGTACATCTTTTCCTTAAAACAACAACTAATCAATAATTAATAATCAGCATAGAAAATCAATATAAAGAGTTCATATTCAACTTTCATCCAATCACACAACCACTCACCACCGTTTCTTCCACAGCTGGGCCGCAAGACTCCGGCGACGGCCAGCTGTGAAGTGATGGTCATCGAGATCCGTCTGGAGGGAGAGAAGAAGGAGGACATCGACCTGCAAGTCACCAAACATCAGCTGGACCTTCGCTCGCCGCTGTTCCGACTCAGTCTCCCCCTCCCCCACCTCGCCGTCCCCGAGTGTTCCAGCGCAGAGTGGCATCCGGCCAAGAACCTGCTGACTGTTTCCATCGCTCTGTCCAGGGAGCTTGACTTTGTTAATTTTTAAAAAGTTGAGAGTGATGTTTTGTTTGTATTCTGTTTAATCAGAATTTCATAACTTTACTGGGTTTTTAATTTTAAACTAACCTTTATTTCTGTCTGTCACGAGTAAAGCATTCTTCGTGTCTCACTTCTAATCTATGTGCGTTTGAGCAACGGTTATTTGCTGTGTAGCTAACAGCTTCAAACTTGCAATCAGAAAGACGGAGACCTCTCATCCTTATGGCCCAGCTATACAGTTCATGCAATGTATTTCCGACTGTGTCTAATGTGTTTCTAACTGTATATATGATATTTTCAACATATCGGTAAACACAACATTTTACAAACAGAAGGGCTGTAGAACAATGTTTCCAGAAAAGTCCCCCTTCCCTCACTCGTCTTACAACCAGCTGACTCAGCCGGGAAGGGAAATATATGTACTATCTGTATTTTTGTGTTGGCCAGGATTTGAAATAAGCGTAGTTTAACTGTGTCATCAACTGCTATAAATAGTTTACTTCAATTATTTAGTTAAGTTTTTAAAACTTGATGCGCTAGAAAAAAAGATTTTTTTTATGTGTTTGCTCCCTGAATAACAAATTACCTAAATAACTTCTATTGAAAGCATAGTTACTTGTTGACAGCAGTGTATATCCTATGGGAGAATACTGTACCGACGTCTTCTTTCAAACCCTGCTGGCACAAAAGTTGGTGCACTATTTACTATGATGATGAAAAGTCTCCTTTTGTATTTATTGTCAATGCTGACGTTCACAGTGGGCATCTCAGTTTTAAGCAGAGGAAGAGCGCTCTAGGCGCTATTCGAGGAACTATGAAGACCACGATTATCTTACGACAGTATTTTACGACAATATTTCTAAAGCTTCTTGGGATGTTGTGAAACAGGAATTAGGAAAATGTAATTCAAAACCTGTCAATATTGAGATTGACTTAGGCAAAAATATTTTAATTCGACAATCAGAGGCTGCTACATTGTTAAATAAACATTTTTTAAATATATCTCAAAAATTGGATCTCAAGCCAAATGTAAATGCTGCTTTGACCTATTCAAAAAACTACCGCAGTAATCTAAATGGTTCGCTTTTCTTAGATCCTGTTGTGCCAAATGAGATATTATCAGCTATTAGGAAACTTAAAAATAAAAAATCCTCAGGGTGGGATGAGGTTCCAATGTTTTTAATTAAGCGAGTAGGCGAAATTGTTGCTCCTCATTTGGCGAACATATTTAATCAGTGTTTGACGTTAGGGATATTCCCGGACCTTCTTAAGCGTTCCATTATTAAGCCAATAAAAAAGAACAAAGGCAAAAGTCTAGATGACTATCGACCGATTTCATTATTATCAGTTTTTTCAAATTTGTTGGAAAGGATAATTTTAAATAGGCTTTTACCTTACCTTGAAAAACAACAAATAATTAACAAAGAACAGTTTGGATTTAGGCAAAATTTTTCAACTATTGATGCAGTTTCAAAATTTATTGATCATGTTATTAAAAACTTGGATGGTAAATCCCCTACAGCAGCAATTTTTTGTGACCTGTCAAAAGCATTTGACACCATTGACAGAAATATTCTGATTGAAAAAATGGAAAATTATGGAATTAGAGGTCCAGCAATTAATATTATCAAATCCTATTTTGAAAAACGTTTGCAGTTAGTGCGCATAAATGACCAAAGTGGAATGTATGATTCCAAGTGGGAAATTGGCTATACAGGATGCCCACAAGGATCTATATTAAGGACCGATTCTCTTTTTAATTTATGTTGCTGACTTACCCAAAAATGTAAATTCCACATTTTCAAATACAATTCAATATGCAGATGACACTACCATGGTAGTCCAAGGAGGAAGTCAAGATGATCTAGACCATAATATAGGCGATTGTATAGATAATTTAAGTGCCTGGTTTAAGGAAAATGGATTAAAATTAAATGAAAACAAAACGGAAATAATAAAATTTAAAACTCGTGAACCTTTTCAAAATACAATTCAAACTGAAAACACTTTTTACAAATTTTTAGGGATAACAATAGATGCCAAATTAAACTATTCTGCACACATTGAAACTTTAAGCAAAAAATTGAATTCATCTTGCTTTGCTCTAAAAGTACTGTCAAACTCAATTAATCAAAGTATTTTAAGAACGGTTTATTTTGCAACTATTCAGTCTAGACTTATTTATGGTTTGGTTATTTGGGGAAGTACCTCATCTGAAAATTTTAATAGAATATTTCGAATTCAAAAAAGGGCCATAAGAATTTTACATCATGTTGCGGTTGATGAGCCCTGTCAGCATTTATTCCAAGAATCTAAATTATTAACTTTGCCTTGCCTTTATATTTATGAATTATGCAAATTTTTCATGAAAAATAGAAATATTTTTGAAAATACCTCAAATGTGTACAACACGAGACATAATTTTATAATATATCCCTCTCACTCTACAGCAAAATTTGAAAAATCTCCTGACTATATGGTTCGCAAAGTAATAAATAAACTTTTATTGCTGGAAATGAAAACTGCTTTTAACAAATTTTGCTTAAAAAAAGTTAAAAAATATTTATATGAAAATGCATTTTATTCCTTGAATGATTTTTTTAACAGTAGTTCTAAGTTAGTTTAAGTTGTGACATGACATTGTAATGGTATTCCATATGTGACCATTCTCTATGTACATATTTGTATATTTATGGAGAAATAAAGTTCTTATTCTTATAGTTCTTATTCAGCTCAGGATTAGTTTCTGACATCATTGCTACAAAACACGTTAATCATGCTGCTTACTGAGTTAGATGCTGTTTTAAACTGAGAAAATCTATAATTTAACTGTTTCTAATCATATCGTTTGCAGAAATGAGTTTTATTCTTGGCATATTCCACTTTTTAAAGAAAACAAACTTATTTGTGTGAGAAACATTTAACAATAAAAGACAATTTTTTATTGATATTATAAAATGAAATAACCACAGTGTGTCTTAACTAGTGACTACTTCAAAGGTATTGGTACAGTTTTATTATATGAAAAATAACTTATTTGAGGGTATAACTTTAATCGCAATTATGCCACAAACAACCAAAACACACCTGAGGAATGATTGTCGATTTCGGCAACCACATATGTGGAATGAGTAACCGGTAACTCATGGTGCACTGAAGATGTATGCATGAAGTTCTCTGTTTTGAACTTGTTAATAATACCTTTAGCTTAATAAGATAAATGGTTTGGTAAAATATACGAGTTTGATGAGGTGTCATTTATCATTTCAAGTTTAAAAGCACAACTATTTAAGGAAGAAAAGAATGGAACTTAGCTTTTAAAAAAGCTGTGAAACTTTGTGATAATGTATTAAAGTTTTTACAACACTTCAAGAGCTGAAAAATTAGTATTAGTACACGTGACAGCTACAACTTCTATTATAAACGGAACTCAATAAAATTGAGTTTAAAAATGTTGCCTTTGGTAGATACCTCCTCTTATTCAAGGCACATTTTAATTTAAAACTATGCAGATAAAAATAGAACATGTGATAAAATATGTGACACAGAATAATGCTGTTCTTAAAATATTGGCATTGAAGTGTTTTATAAAAAGTTGTAGTCTTTTTAGAGAAAATCTTTTTTGCTTTCCTGTTCCTGGGATCTAAATGTGATATTCAAAGTCACTCTTAAAAGGCTTTTATCAAAGACAAGCATCACATTTGTTATGTGTTCCGATAATATACTCAGAAAAAAAGGAACTGCACAGATGTGAAATAAAGAGCATTTCAATGCTTGGAAACATTTATTTTCTTGCACGCACAACACAAAAAGCTAAGTTTTACATGGTAAGTTTTGATTTTAAATGATCACAATAAATCCTAACAAGTCAAAAACTACCATGTTAAATAAAAATGTTTCCTTGTGACTAGAATAAAACATTGTTAAATGTGTTAGAAGTTGATGTGTTTTAAATTGGGTAATGTTGCAGCATCATTATCCTAGAAGGTACCCAAACTAAAAGATCATAAAAATGATTTTTTAAGTAAATAATTAACCTCATAAATATTTCTTGTTACTTAAACTGACAAAAGATTTACATTACAAACTTGTATTCAAAAACACCTGTGCCAAGAATAAAAAAAAACGTAAAATACCAATTTGTCGCTCTTTACATTTAAAGGCGGGCGTTATAAACACTTGGCCAGCCAACCAGTTATATAACCCACCCAAACAGACGACAGCTTCAATGTTTTATGTATTTATAATTACTTTGCTATTATGCACATTGTATAGTATGTAATATGCACACAATGTCTGGTTGCCAAAAATATTCTCAACCTTTGTACTAGAGTTAAATTATTGTGAACTCGTATTACATAATCACAATAACATACAATCTTTGACTAAATTGGAGTTTAAGACCTACCAGAATTACAAAAGAAAAGACTTTTTTGACTGAATGAGGAAGTTGAGCTCCTTCAAATTAAAAAAAAAAAATTATCTACATGACTACATAGTAAACAGGGTAGATTCCTAATAAAGATAATTATACAGATAATTCATCATTATCAACAACTAAAAATAATTCAATCTTATCTTTTAATCATATTTTTTACTGGAGTAATGATACAGTACGGATAACAACATTGATTTTGGTCCAAAACAAGTTAGGTGTGAGATAACTTGGGTCGATAAAATTCAAGAGAGCAATTTTTTATCACACAAGCAAATTGAGTTATTAAAATATTTAAATTGCTTACAATTTACTTTTGTCGAAAGTTCAACCTGGAAGAAAATTACTATTTCAGTATTAAAACCATAAAAAATCATAAAAAAACTCAATAAAAATCCTTGGTTTGAAAGCAGTTCTTATAACTTGTCTATAACAAGAGTGTTAAAATCTTTACAGTCTCTTTATGGAACATTTCACAAATAGATTTCCATTTCAAACTAATGGCTAAATTCTGATTTATCAATCAGTATTAAATATTTAAATGACCTTAACGGACGGAGTGAGGTTTTTGACATTCTGACAGCTCAACAATGGAGGGTCTAGTTAAATATCCCACTGAAGCCAAGTCATCAAAATGAATGCATATTTTATAAAACCGCATAGCCATTAAACTTCTACTTAAAGCATAACGATCGTATCAAATTGACTGGATTGAGGGTGGGGAGTAGAAACTTTTTTGATAAGTTTGTCTATGTAATTTTTCAGACATTGCATTTTCAGTCACATTGCAGACAAAACCTATAATCTGTCCTAACGTTAGTGACACATATTTTAGAGCAGCCAAGTCCTTTGTAAATTGATGGATATGAAAAAGATTTTGGTTTTGCATTATTTGACAACAAAATAATATAGGGACACAAACTTTGAAGCAGTATAAACTTCCGAATTTCACTTTCTTTTAAGAAGCTGAAAGTATGTTCTTTTCAAATTACTTTCGGTTTTACAAAATACATCCATTTAATTTGACCATGTGTAGCTGATGACTAACTTCTAAATTGTACTATATATGATATTTGAAAGCTCAAGCATTTTTTCCTAACGATTTAGACACTTGTAGAAGTAGTAAAATATATTCAAGTAACTCCAGCAATTCATTATCCCAAAATCAAGTTAAACAATTCACTCCTCATCGGAAACAATAAAAATCCACAGACTTTCTATCGCAATCGTTTATCAACAAACAAAAATAAGGAAATAAATAAAAATCCAATACTCGTAAAAAAATTAAAAGCCAAAAAATGCCTCGTGTATAGCCAAAAACGGATAACTGTACATGTGTAATCTATGAAGCGGATGGAACAGCCGGAGAGGGCGACATGAGCCGAGGGTGAAGCAATATACACGATCTATGGACAAGGCGCCTCGGGAGGCTGATCTATTCGGCTTCACGGTTCACGAGCAGTGTCGGCGTCTTCCCGCCGCTACGACGTCGTCTCCGACTCTCCGTTCCACGCGTCGCCGTTGGTCTCCTCCGCGAACGCGGTGACGGAGTTGTAGTGCTCGCCGAGGTTGTACATGTGCCGGTGGAAGGTGAGGATGAGCCGCTCAGTCTCGGGGAACTCTTCCCCCACCACCATCGGCGGCCCCGTCGCCTGGATCACCTCGATCCGGCACTTGAGCACGTGCGCCAGCGCCCGCAGCTGGGGGGAGAAAAACTTGTAAACCACACATTTATATCATTTTGGTGAAGTATGGGCTCTAGGCCTGAGTTGTAAGAAATCTGGGTAGGATAGGGGAATCAGCAGGCTTACCTGGTGATTAAAGCTGCTGAAGAGCTCACAAGAAAACATAAAAAATGAAAATTAAAATGAATTTTCAAAGCCACTGGCTCCTTCAGATACTAGGGAGTTCATTGTATACTAGGAAGGAAGAACAGTTTCCTCCTTCTAGAATCCAAAGAGCACTAACTTGTCTATAGCGTTGACAATCATAAACAAGTCAATGCTCTTTGAATTCTAGAAGGAGGAAACTGTTCTTCTTCTTCCTTCCTAATATACAATGGACTTCCTACTATCTGAAGAAGGAGCCAGTGGCTTTGAAAATTCATTTTAATTTTCATTTTTTATGTTTTTTGTGTGCTCTTCAGCAGCTTTAATCACCAGGTAAGCCTGCTGATTCCCCTATCCTACCCTGATATCTTACAAATCACACATTAATTTTATTGAAGTAGGCCTATGATTATTTCAAAGTACAGTTAATGCTCTGTCAAATAGACCAACATGTCAGTGTTCCCATCCAAAAAACGAAAAAACATTTAAGCCAGGTTTTATCAGCCCTTGGAGCGATGAAAAAGGACTTGAGGGATAACTTCAGATGAACTACAGTAGAATTAATGTAACTATTAAGAGGGAAAGGGAGGGAAATTTCACTTATCTTTCTCCAGAGACATCATGTCCCTAATGTTAACAGAAAAGAATAAATGAGTTATAATTAGCAAGGACCAGCCAAGTATATCATTGGCTGGAACATTTTGGTTTTTTGTCACTTTGTTTCCAATTGGATATTTTTTTTGGTTTGTTGTTTTTATATTTGTCTAAGAGTTTACTGATTAGCAACTGAGAGTTCACACAATAGCAAGACTAAGACTATTAAATTTCTGAGATTTCGGAATTCCTCATGTGTTTTCATCTGTCTTCTTGGGATTGGCCTGTCGTTGGCAAATGAAAAAGTAAATAAATTACCCTCCCTCTCCCGCTTGATAGTTGTATTAATACAAACTAGGTGAACCCGTGCGAATTCGCACGATTTAATTAAATTATACATGATCGTCTGCCTTCTATGCACACATATGTCGTCAATCTACTGTAAAAATGGGTTTTCGGAACGATGTAGCGTGCTGAAAGTGTCTCTAATAGCCACTCATTAGGATGCGAATTGCAGCATTGTAAGCGATGTCCGTTGTGCACTTCCTTCAAAATTGAAAATATGGAAAAAGCAACAGGTCAGCCATTGGGTCGAGGCAAAATTTAAGAATATGTACTCTTCTAAGTGGCTTATCTTTCGGGTAAATAATTAAGTCACGCTCACACTTGGTGGTTCGCTATCGTTTGCTCTAAAAATAATAGCATTAGAAGTTATGTCGTTGTATCGGCGCGCTAATATTCTTTTCGATCTCAGACAATGTGCATTCCGAGTTGTGTATGCTGCTCATCAGGAGTGTTTTTCGGAACGCAACTCTTCACGTTGAAAATTAGCGCTTAGGGATTAACTTTAACCAAGTGTTTAGTCAATCTGTGCATGAGTTCATTACTGCAAGAGCCGTTGGCTTTGTTTAGCATTCTTTCTTGATCACCAATTTTGACGTCTGTCATAGATACAGAGCATATAACAAATGTTCTCCTCACAGTTGTAAGGTGCTATAATTGAGTGATAAATTTTTGTGTACACTTTATACTTGAAAAACCCTCCGCCATTGTTTTCTTCAGTTTAATAGCTCTTTTGCTTATCGTTGCGAGCACAGAGTTCTTTGGAATTAATGTTTTCTTTGTTGTTTTTGCTCAGTCTATCGGTACCAGTAATAAGGCTTTGATGTAATCGCTTCGTCGAGAAGTAAGTAGATTTACTTTTTCCTTATGGCAGCTGTATGAAAATCCTTTGTCTCTTCCTCTTTTTTCTCCTTAAAAATGTAGCACGCCACATTTCACATGGTAATGCCATCCCGCCAAGTGAATGCTGCTGAATCCTTGAATTTGTCAGTGTGATTCTGTCAGTGTGATTTTCCAATAATTAATTGTTCCAGCTCTGCGTATGAAGCTTCTGTTTGCACACCTTCCCTTATGTTGTCCCGCCGTGTGCGAACATCTTTCCGTACATTGCCCCGCCATGTCCGACCGCTTTAAAACTTCTTCTTCAAATCGTTCTTAGCATGTTTGAAAGAATATAAAGTGTCCGATCACAACAAATTTTCGTCGTCTTGTTCCTTTAAAATAAAAAAAACAGCTGGGCTGAGTTTTAAACTACTTTGATGTCTAATTTTTTTTCTCTTGGTCTGTGATCTGTATAGGCTATTTTAAATCCCACACAGCTGATCAGATGTTTATTCGTTTACAATTTTGCTTCTTTCTGCTGTCAAAAATTATTTTCCAATAAGTTTTTCGCACTTTTTCAAGTTATACTGCCTAAATTAAAAATCTAAAGATGCCTACAGGAATCTGCACATAGAGACGCATGTTTTGATGTATAATATGTGAGGGTAAGTCTTAAAATAAAAAAGCCTTATCGTATTAAAGTTTCTATGTAGCGTATTAATAATATAGATGTTAAATTTTGTTTGAAAAACCCAAGAAGAGTGATAAAAATTGCTTAAATTTAAACACCAATCAGCTAGTAAATTAAAGAGAAATATCATTTCATGGACTGTACATCAAATATCCAATCAAAATTTAAATATGGACAGCCACTTTCGCTAACATTTTATGCAAGAGAATATTGTTCCTATTATTAGTTGATTAAGTGAATAATAAATTAACTAATAGGAAATCGACTGACTGGGACCTGATTTTGTGTAATTAACTCCAAAACTCCAAAGAGAACCCAATAATCAGTATACCTTGGATACCTGGAAATCCAATCCTGATAATACAGGACAATTTGAAGTTATAGTAACAATAGTGCATATTTGAAATAGCATTCTTGGAAGTATTGTCTCCACAATATTGATGTCACTGTCATCGTTTGGATCGTGGCAAACCAGCACACCAGCACTAGAACAGAGGCTTCCTCTGTTTCACCTGTACTTTGCCCAGATCCTGGCCATTTGTTACTAATCTTGTTATGTTCCAAATTCTTTTCCCCTTGAAGACGGGATCAAATTCCAGATCCAAAAACATCTTCAAACCCGTTTTCATTAACCGGTAGGGAATCCAATCCCGGACGATATTTTCAATCCCGGGATTTCGGGATTGAAAAACTTTAATTCCGGGATCCCGGGACTGATCCCGGGATTGACCCAACATAGTATTTGCCGATACAAAAATAAAAATTTGGTTAGTAATTATTCGCATGTATACATGGTATCGTAAAATAATGTGCTATAGAAAGCAGTTTTACGTTTAATTTTGTGTTGTTAATGTGATTTTACAAATAAAAACTTAGAGCGTAAAAAATTGACGACACTGTCAGCCTTATCATGAAACAGTGAATACAGTATTAGACATCAGAGTGAAAACAGAACACGTCATCAGAATGGTCCTGTATAACCGTGAACTATAACCATAAAATATTTATTCAGACATAATTTAAAGAAATTCTTATACAAAACATGATATAGTTACTTGACCAAACAATATCAGGACAAAGATGTAATTAGAAAAACTAGAAGTACGATAAAAATTATCATTAGAGCATCGTAATGAAACTTAATTGCAATTACATTACATTGTATCAGAAACAAAATCTCTACGTATTTTTTCAGAAGCTTGAAAATATTAACTGCAAACTACTTATATAAATCCTTTAAGACAACAAATAACTTATCAAACCATGATTATTTGATCAAAAACAACATGTAACTGGTTTTTATTAGTTATAAGATTATTTTAACTGATAAGATCCTATTAAATATCGTTTTTACATGTGATTTTATAATCCCGAAAATCCTGGGATTGAGCTGAAAAATCCCGGGATTCAATAGGCCCTAAAATCACGCGGGATCCCGGGATTGGATTCCCTATCAACCGGTGATTACAAATGTCCGCAAAAATCCAACTCAAACCATATTCTCAACCTGAGCAACACTTAACATCAAACAAACGCTAAAACCGCTAGTTATTCTTCCTCTCACCTCGACCTGGCCACCCCACGCGGGCGTGTTGGCCACCTGGTCGCAGTACTCGTGGAACTGCGGCTCCGTCAGTATCTCGCCAGTGTCCGGGTGGCTGACGAACGGCAGGAAGTAGTCCATGTGCTCGCGCAGGAAGTCGCTGGTCATGCGCCGCAGCTGCTCCGCGGTCGGGGCCGCCGCGCCGCGCACCGACCGCAGCTGGTGCTCCACCGCACAGTACAGGCTGCGAAAATGGCGAGTAAGAGTTAGAGCAAAGAAAGTCGAAAGTTTGAATTATGTTAAAACTAAAAATTGATGATTCAGTAAAGGAACCTTCAAAAACATTTTTACAGTTTTCAGTCAATATGTTTTGGAAGCAATTCTGATTGCAAAATCCCAAAAATCGAACCCAAATAACAGACTACAAACTCATCCCTACATCACCAGAGGAAGAGATGAGTTGGTTCAATACCATAGATTGAAGTTCTTTGAAAAGAAACCTAAAATGGAAATATACTTTTAAAATACATCCCAAAGAATATTAAAGATGAAATAGTTTCTAGGTTTAAAAATAGGCTGAAGGATTATTTAATAAATAGAGCTCTCTTTTCTGTTCAAGAACTTTCCACCCCTCTTTAGGTTTTACCTTTGAATAACTTTACTTTCTAAAATAAAGGTTGTGACTTATTTATGTTAAGGACAATATTATATTGTGCTATATATACAATGTGATATTATTGTACCACATGCATGAAATGAATAAAGATTTTTGACTATGTGTCAGTATGTTTTGGGTGTGGGTAATATTTTATAATAATTTTTTCATTCGGGTTCTGCCTTAAAAAGGGTTTTATCTTGATGAAAAATTATGTTTTAAGAAACACTTATTCGGCTATTACTCTCATTTGTTTGAAGTTGTAATTTTTAACACCTAAAGCCATTAAATTTTGTAGTAAAGATGTAAAAGTTGAGGCGTCATGTAATATACAGAAACTTTAAGGGCGAACAAATTTTATACTGCCTGTTGCACCCGTTATTCCCACGGGTTAGGTGAGTTTATCATATTGTGATAGAAGCTTTAAAAGCCCACAGGGCATGACCTAAGCGAATTTTAAGAACTAAAACTTTGTTTTCGGGAGTAGCTATCTACCTACCAAATATCAGGTCAATGGGTTCAGTTGTTTGGTGCCCCAAACAAACTAAACGATTAATGAGAATGAAAATATGTAATACCCTCTGGGTTTCTGGGTAATCTTGAAATTAAGTTTTGCTTTTAATTAACACGTTAGCTGCCACGCCAATTTTTGGCCTGATTGCTGTATTGCCAAACACATTAGTATTTTTGTTTTGAGTTACTATGTGTTTTTTTATACTTGTTTAGCTTAGTTATAAGGGTTTCATAAAAAAAATTGATTTTATCCATAAAAAAAACCTGGACCGATCGGGTCGGCACTAAAAATTTGAAGCAAAATATTGCTTGAAAAAATCAGTGCCGACCCGATCGGTCCACTCCTATTTTTTCATTCATCTTACTATTTAACTTCGCGCAGTTGGCAATACTACCCTTTGCCGCTAACAAGGTTGGCACCAAGTTTTTTTCACCGTTTCCCGCGTATTTGCTACCGCCTGCACGATTGGCAACCCTGCTTTTTTCTATCTGTTTCCCGCGTATTTTACGTAGTCTGCAGTGTGCAACCGTCCGTGTTTCATTGTGAATCAACAATTGTGACTTACTTTACTTGTGGTTACAAATTTACAGTTTAAAAAATGAGGGATCTGGATGTAATCGATATAGATCGATTTCTAGGAATTCCTTTGTCGAGTGAACTGGACCGGGAGACTTTAGGTGCTTTTTATTTTCTTTTTACTATTCTTGTTAAAATATGAATTTGGAAGCCAATAATTGCCACAAATAAAAAGACTTGGTTGCTTATGTTAGTTAAAAATACTGCGGTAAGGCAATAAATTACATTTTTCTGACAGTTTATTGTTTTTATTGCAATCCTAGCAACAAAACTCAATAAAAGTTTTTTTTACTTTAACAAAATATTAAAAAGTAAAACTAAGTCATTAGTATGTCCAAACAATTTTAGAATAAAATGAAACTTGCAAAACGTTTACTTTGTTAATTTGTTACGAAAAAGTTACATTATTTATCAGAAAGTAATGTGAAAACCATTGTAAAAAAACGTGCCGACCCGATCAGGTCAATATATTTTGGCCAACTTCAAGGATTTTCTGAGCCACGTGTAGAAGCATCAGAATCTAAACTCAACGCTATCTAGTAGCGACATCCCTACTCTATTGTCATAGTACGCTTGATCACCGCTAGGAGACAGTGGGAGGCATCTAGCGGCAAAATGGCGAAACCTTACATTCTCGAGGTGTCGGTCCAATCGGGTCGGCACGTTGCTCCACCCGACCTACCTATGCCGACCCGATTGGGTCGGCATGGCAGTTAACGTGTTAAAGGAAGCAAGGCTAGGTATTTCATATTATTTGCAGTTTAAATTTAACTTGTGATATGCCAAGCCGGGTAAATATTATCAAACATTTCTTGACTTTGATTTGTTACAAACTATCAAATGTTACAAATAGCGGATAGTGTTTTCATAAGATCTACTGTTAGATAAAACAGTATAGGTAACAGTATATATTTTATGAGATGTAAATAAAGAGATCTGACACAAGGTAATAAACAATGAGTAGCTGGTTTCGGTATTGATTGACTGTGACTATTTGGCAGCAAAAAGCTCACCCCATTAAGGGGAAAATGGGAACAACTCCCCGCATGTGGGAAATTGAAATTGGCTTTCGACCGCACATTTGAATCAGATGGCCTGAGGCCTTAAGGCAAGTAGCCCTAAGCAAATTACACCAATACTGGACATACTGTTTGGCACATACTGTTTTAAGTACAAATAAAAAATGTATGCCCAAATTATTGAGTTTTCAAAGAAATATGATTTGTTAGGCGATAATGTTGGATTTAGTAATTGATTGCATCAACACAGATGAATAATGGAATAAAAAACTTGTTAATCAATCTAATAAGCCAACTTATCAAACTATTCCTAAGTTTTTCACTATATTCAAGAATCAAACTCTCCCTAAATAATCAAGGCAATCCATATTTATTTCAAAATTATCTCAGTGACTGAAAACAAAATAATTTCGACAAAATTACCTACTTATCAGAGGCTAAATTATGTTTACAACCACAAAAGTATCAATCAGTGTGATTAATCATAAAAACGAGCCAAGTGTTGAATCACTTGTTATCACTCCAATAAATAACACTTGCTCAACATTTAGTAGCGTTTGATTCAGATGAACAAATGTGTTGGTTTTTATCTAAACAGACTTACCTAGCACAAACAATTTAATATAAATACTCTAGCTTTTAAAAAACCGGACACTAAATAATAAGATTAGAACATTTTAATTTAATAAAGCATTAGAAGAACCCGTGGCTTCGCTCACGATAAAAATTAAACATACACTATCACCCATCAATTATATGGTTTTGATTTCCCATTTATTTTTCTTGTTGTAGAATCTACTTCTTTAAACATATCAAATGTACTTCCATAAAACAAAAAAAAATGTTTTTAGAAATTCGCTCTTATAGCTCTGGACAGCCTTACTGGCGGGTGGCGAAAATTGTAATCTCCCAAAATGTCAGCTAAATAAACACATGTTTTGGTAGAACTGTCAAAACTTTGTTTACGTTTCACCTCATTTACACTACAAAAGAATGCCCTGCAATATTTCACCGAGAGATTTCTTACGCAATTAAAATTTCTGGAAAATATTTGCGCAATGCATCAGCTGGTCTTTTAGTTTGGCAACCTTTCATTTTAAAATGGTCTGTTTACATTTAGGAATGTGTTTCCACACTTTTGTCGTTGTACTTCATGAATTGTGTTGAGCTTGCAAGCAATTAACATTAGTTGCACTTGCGGTTGCAGCAAAATATTTTCTTGTGCAAAGTACCTCTCAAATGACCACGTGATTTATAACCAAAACATTGCAGATAATAAACACTAATTACGACAACAGCGCACTCACTCACCCGCCAGTAAGGCTGTCCAGAGCTATAGTACGCAGGTCTGCTACGACGGGGGTATTCATTCTTGCATAAAGTGTCTGTCTATATAACAAATGTGACCATATCCAGCGCCCCACCTACAAAGCCCAAATGGTGTTGCTGCCTTGGGTAGACTCATGCCCTTATCGGCGGTCCTTCCTCTTGCAAGTGCTGTTTGCTTGTATCGGCTGTCCAGTCGATCTTGCTGTCAGGTGAAGAGGATTGCGCTCACTCCGCTCACACACTTAAGAAGCGAATTTACGGAGACTGGCTCACCCGAGGCAAACGCCAAGAAGCATTTATGGTAATTTCTGCTTAACGCACGGTACCTGAGCTTGCCCTGATGACGATCATGGGGCACTATATAAGGAACGGCACCCTTGGCTTTTTCGACGACACTTTGAATCTGCTCGCATATGTTGCATAGTTACCCTTAATTAGAACTTTATTATGCACCCCCGTCGCAGCAGACCTGCGTATTAGAAATCCTATTTCTTTCCTTCATGAAGGCATACGTGTTAAAGGAACCATAGAACGTGGCTTGAAATTTTATTCACTGTAAAAGATCATTTCCTTAAGGTTTTAGGGTCTACCTTGAACAAAAAATTACAATGCCACTCCAGCAATTATTAAAAAGTGCTGTCTTACGTTTTTAGACTCAATATTGAACAAAAAGACTGAATGAGCCGTTCCGGCAATTTTTTTAAAGTGCTGTAGATAAAATTAACTTTACAGTAGCACACTCTTCCTCTTATAGCAGTTAGTTGTCATAAAAAAGAAGTCCTTCAAGAATAAGTGATCAGTGATCAGTTATTTATTTTATGTTATATACTATATACCAGAATTTTATATAGTGTATTGCACTTAAAATATATGCAAAAGTATAATTCATTAACCATCTGGCACCAAGTAACAAATCTTCATGTAAACAAATACAATTAAATAGCAGAAAGAAACACCATTAATTTACATCACCTGTTTTAAATTATTTTACTGTCATATGTTTTGTTAGTAAACAAATCCAATTCAAATTCATTAAAAATCCCTGACATGGGTACCTTTAAGACGGTCCCAGGGCTAAGCCCTGAAAGTTATCAAGAAATTGATGGTGTATAAACCTATTCCATGAAATTCTACATGTATTTACCAAGTTTCGTGGCCATCGGTCCAGCGGTGTCTGAGTTTATCAGTGCCAAATAAATAAATAAGTATATATATATATATATATATATATATATATATATACCAACATCCTCTTTTATACTTATAGATATACCAAATTAGATAGGTTAAGGGTAATAATCTAAAGTAATTGGTAAAATTTATTTTTTGATGTCATTCAGTTACTTTTTTAAAATTACATACATTTTCAATCTGATTACATTGAAGTATGCAGAATAAAAAATAAAATCATAATTTTATCTTCTAATTTGGAAAGAAATGACTATTTTATATTATTACCGTTAAGTATTGGATGTGATCTCTCAAAGGTAGGACGCCTGTTGGAGGTGATTGGATGCTTGACTACCCTCACTTTTCAGTTAAGGCCGGTTTACATTGGTTGAGTATGAAGGCAAGTTAGAGTAGCAAAGTGAGTTAGTACTCGACCGTCAACTCGACCTACCGGCCTTAACACTCAGGCGAGTCGAATGGCGGGCGAGTAGAAAATTATAAACTATAGGAATCGGCAGATCCTAGCCACCCGGGTGACTGTAGCATCGTAAACCAGCCTTTAGGCCGACCAGACATCCAATGAAATGGAAAAGTCCCTTTTTCATGTTTTTTCCTTGAAAACTTTGCCAAAACATAGCAGAGAATGTTTTTTTTTAATTTTTTTTCAAGTTTTACTATGTTGTATGCTATTGTAGAATTTAAAGGCATCTGACATCACTGAGGAATATTATGGATTTGTAAAGGATTATCATGGATTTTTGTCAAAGGTTAAACAGAATATTTCGTTTTGTCGCTGCCTTGCTATATGACTGCACTACCTCCAGAAATTTGGATTAAGTTTATAGCTTACTATTATTAGGTACTTGAGATGTTTCATGCCATTTCTTTCATATTTATTATAAACAAAGTTTATTTCTATTGTATTTTAAGTAACAGATAGTCAATGATTCCAATGATGAATTTAGACATTCAGTATGGATATGCCAAAATATATATCACTATATCTTAAAATATGAGGGTACCTTATTATCACCCCCCAGAAAGCCACCAATCAGTTAGAATAAGATTTGTTAATTTCATTAAATAATAATTAATAATTTATATTTCAATTAGTTATAAACCTTGTTCCTTATCAGTTAATTGATAGTTAAATAATCAGTTGCTAAATAAGTTAATAATATATAATCATAAATATATATATAATGTACGGAAATTACAATCATAAATAATTAAAATTAAAATTATAAATTCAGCTTCATGATTAATCCAAATTACAGTGAAGTGAACTCAAGAATAATTATATTTCAAGATGTGTGAACCCCATATGACCAACAATGTGTTGAGGGAACTTACCAGGGAGACTCCTGTTCCATCTTCCAGAGGAGAGGGATGTGTTAATCTCAGTAAAATATTTAGGACACTGATCCTAATTTTTGTATTTCCCAAGTCAGAGGACTAGTGTTTGTTTGCTAGTACCTAAAGTAGGGACATTTTTGCCAAGAGTACATTTTAACGCCAACCCCTTTGTTTATATTTGCCTGAACATTTAAAGTACTTGGCGAAGAATTGTTGTTGCAGATTGGTAAGACCAGCCTAAATTATCATATCTACTTGAAGAAATCAACAAGAACATTGACTAGCCTAATTTGTACCTATTAATTTGAATATCAAGATTTTAACCTATTATTACATTCTTTCGAACCAAAAACTTGCGTTAAAGTTGAATAAACTATCAGTGACTTACCTAATTCGGCCATCTTATGATTGAAGCTCTATTGGCATTGTTGTGAAATTCAAAATTCATATTTTCCAAATTAATATTTTAACCATCTATTTTAACTGAGATTGTCATCCAGCACGAACCTACCCTTAGAAGAGATGTGTTTCTACTATTGAACAGTCGGAGCAGTAATATTTTATGTAATTCAAGTTCACAGAACTAAAATTTGAAGATTGGCCTACGAGCCTAGAGCATAAACCCACAGCCCATATTTGTAATAAATCATTGTGACCCAAAATAAATCATATTTGTAAGTTTTAAATAAATCTATGGTAATTGATATTACAATTTGTTGTATTTATTGAGGTATTTCAGACTAAACAGGTAATATAAGACATGTGTACTTAATTTAATCAAAGGTGACGCTATCGGTGGTATTTCAATGGCGCCCAACGGTGTGGCTGACAATCTCAGTAAGATTGTAATTTCCTATATTTAAGAACATAATTTTAAGTCTATATTGATTTTGAGGTATTATTAGTTATAAGAATATCAATTCCCCGTAATAACCATTCCCCTCACGTTAATAAATGTCCTACAATTTACGGAAACCGAAAAAATACCCTATCAAAATGAATACGGTCGACGATGAATGTAAACAAAACCGACGCCATGTTGAACACGAAACACAAAACCAAACATCTCCTTCTTCATCATCAAACGACAGCGTCACACGTACCGACATCTCTACACATTTAACAATCGACCAATCACAGCCCGAGAATCGAGACGACACAGACAAAATGGATCTCGAACCGTCCGAAAACTATGTTCTAGGGACGATCGCAACACATTCCGAGTCCAATCCAGACCTGGAAGCGGAGCGGAACGAGATAGAAACTAGGCAAAACGAAGCGATCATACGCATGCGCGACCATTGCACAGAACGCACAGCTGACGCAATCCTTGACCTTGTCGGTAACCATGGCAACGGAGCCGGACCAATCAAAGAAGCCGATGCGGATCGCTCAGACTTGAACTCGCGCAGTTCAAACGACCTAGATCTTAACACAATATTAATCTATTTACAACAAATGAACACAGAAATTAAATCAGAAATTAAACAAACCAATATGAAATTGAACCAAACAAATGCAGAAATTAAATCAAAACTAGTAGAAACTAAAAATGAAATGAGTCAGGAAATTCAAGCTTGCCGTCATGTTTTAGAAAATCAAGTACAAGAAATTCATGAAGCCCAAAACGAATTTCGTAACGAAATAAACCAAATTAAAACAATCCAATCGACACAATCTGCTGAAATTGAATTGATAGGGACGCAAATAAATTCAAAATTCAATGAAATTCGAAATGAAACCCAATCTTATGTACAAGAAAACATAACCAAACATAAAGAAACTGTTGAGAAAATTATTTTCAGAGAACAGAACCAATTGAAAACTGAGATAGAATCCCGTATCGAAAAACATGAAACCAACATTGAAGAAAATATTAAGACACAAATAAAACAGACACTTATTGCTGCCGAAGACACTACCAAAGCATACATTAAATCTCTACATAATGATATCGAACCTAAAATACATGAAAACCAACACATGCTAATCGAACAAAAGAATGAAATTAAAAATATTACTGAGGCGTTAGAAAAATGTGAACTCGACGTCAAATCGTTAAAAACATCGGCCACAAACATCAGCGGCATAACGGGACCCATACAAGTAATCTGTAGCGGAAACGAGACTATTGAAAGACACATTCCAAAATTCAATGGAAGAAGCGGTAATCCGAATGAATACTTACGCAGATTAGAACGATATTACCAGAAGAGTCTAGAAAGACAGCCGACTATCAATCATCAAGAACATTTGAAAGATATTCTCGAAATAAGTTTCGAAGGACCTGCGTCGAGGTGGTTGCAGCTAATCAAGCACGATATTAAAGATTGGGACACCTTCGCTTCTGAATTTATAGGAAAATACTGGAGCCGAGAAGTACAGAGAGGAATTAAAAACAAAATCAAAAATGAAAAATACCGTACACAAGGCAACCTATCCAGAACCGAGTATTTCACGGAACGAGTTCTCCTACTCCAATCTATGACTCCATCAATGTCTGAAGAAGAAATAGTCACGCTACTGGCAGAAAGATTTGATACCTTGATACAAGATAGTATTAACGTACAAAACATCACTACAATCAAGCAATTCGAGAGATTATTGCAGCGTGAAGACATTCGAGAGGGACCTAAACGAAACAAACAAATTTCACATGCAAACACTGAGACTAACTCGAGACCAAATAGTCCAAATAACAGTCGAAACATACACCATGATCCACACACAAATAATCGTGCATACCAACCTAAATGGAATTCGCACAACACAACATCAAACAACCAACACCCACCACGAAACGAGATGAATGGTAATCAGTACCACCAAAATCACGATCAAAACACACACAGACCGGAACATGGAAACAATCGACCACATAGAGATTATAAACCATACAACAACAAAGAAAAATATCCTCAAAGGCAAGGTGAATATTACCCACCAGACCAGCGAAGATATCCAACTCGCGAACAAGAACAAGTACTTGCTATTATAGGACAAAACGATCCTCGAGCACTTGCCGAAGCAATGCGTCATCCACCCCCACCCATACCAAACAATAACAATACGACCAGCAGCGATAGTTCCCCAACACCACAGGGAAACGACCGTGCGCTGTAATTGCAAGTCGAGGAGTTACCAATGTAAATAGTTATGTAACTACAGCACCAGAATTTCAAGTCCTCGATTTAAATCCACCTAGTAATACATATAGCTATGAAATAAACAACATCATGTGTGACCGAGATTTCCTCATGAGCGAAAATTTAAACAATAATCCTATCCCAACCCAATTAAAATAAGATGCCCAGAGATTATAATTAAAATAAATAATATAAAAACTAACGCTTTGATTGATTCAGGATCGTCCGTAACATGTTTGTCTGAGTCATGGTTTAAAGACAACCAACCGCTAATGAAACCATATGAAGAACTACCTTTAACAAATACAGTAATTAAAACTGCTACAGGAGGAAAATCTAAGCGTATATCCAGAATAATCTATGCACCTGTTACTATCGAGAATCAGACCATGTATATGCAATTTTTAATCGTACCAAACCCAATAAAACCAGTAATCTTAGGAGTGGATGTTTTAGCTATTTTGAAGATGGACATAAACTTTGATAATCATGAATTAAATATGTGTATAAATAATGTGAATATAATATTGAAGTTTGACATGGTTTTAATGAAGGTCAAATATGTATGATCACTACTGATAACCGCCACAGGCAAATAAATGTTTATCAAGACAAAATGTCAAATATTAATGATGATAATTTAATATACGAGGAGTACGATAATATGTATAGTAAAATTTATGAAGCTCAGCCAGAAAATCATAGTAACGATGTCGAATTATCTGAAGAAACCATCAACGAAGCTTTATCAACTAATGCATGCATCAATGAACAAAAAAAAAAATCGTTGTGTAGTTTATTACTGAAATACAACTATGTATTTTCGGACAAACCTGGATTGTGCAACAAATATGTACATGAACTTAAAGTAGAAAAACCTCAAAATTCCAAATCAAATGTTTATTCCTTACCATATCTCAGCTCTAAAAAAAAGACATCGAACCACACATTCAGCTAGGTGGAGGCGATCGAAGAGTTGAAATCTGACAGCAGTGGTAACTTTCCCCCCAAGAACAGTGTTTTCCCCAAAAATAATGAACAATGTTTTCCAAACATAAAGTGAAATGGACACTTTCCATAAAATATATGTGCAAAGGACACAAAAAACTTGTGTGAATATTTCAAGGGTAAAAGTGTGCAAATTTTGTTAATCATCAAAAGATGTCATGGTAATAAATGAAAGTGTAAACTGTAATAAACAATATTAATCATTTCGAGTGATAGAGGGGATAATTTAGTAAATAAACTGAAATTGCGAGTGTGTGAACCCTATACCTTTTCTATGTGTTACCCAAAGACCCCATTAAAATTTTTTTTTGTTAAAACAACAGCTCACTGTCCCAGATAGCTCCATATTTCCTTGTGATAAATGTTTTAATAATTTTCTTGTTATGATATGTTAGATTTAAGATCACCAATAATATCAATCATTTAATGTTTTACCATACTAAAATTTGCCTGAATTTCATTCATACAAAATTCTGAGGGGATATTGAGATGTTTCATGCCATTTCTTTCATATTTATTATAAACAAAGTTTATTTCTATTGTATTTTAAGTAACAGATAGTCAATGATTCCAATGATGAATTTAGACATTCAGTATGGATATGCCAAAATATATATCACTATATCTTAAAATATGCGGATATCTTATTATCACCCCCCAGAAAGCCACCAATCAGTTAGAATAAGATTTGTTAATTTCATTAAATAATAATTAATAATTTATATTTCAATTAATTGTAAACCTTGTTCCTTATCAGTTAATTGATAGTTAAATAATCAGTTGCTAAATAAGTTAATAATGTATTATCATAAATATATATATAATGTACGGAAATTACAATCATCAATAATTAAAATTAAAATTATAAATTCAGCTTCATGATTAATCCAAATTACAGTGGAGTGAACTCAAGAATAATTATATTTCAAGATGTGTGAACCCCATATGACCAACAATGTGTTGAGGGAACTTACCAGGGAGACTCCTGTTCCAGCTTCCAGAGGAGAGGGATGTGTTAATCTCAGTAAAATATTTAGGACACTGATCCTAATTTTTGTATTTCCCAAGTCAGAGGTCTAGTGTTTGTTTGCTAGTACCTAAAGTAGGGACATTTTTGCCAAGAGTACATTTTAACGCCAACCCCTTTGTTTATATTTGCCTGAACATTTAAAGTACTTGGCGAAGAACTGTTGTTGCAGATTGGTAAGACCAGCCTAAATTATCATATCTACTTGAAGAAATCAACAAGAACATTGACTAGCCTAATTTGTACCTATTAATTTGAATATCAAGATTTTAACCTATTATTACATTCTTTCGAACCAAAAACTTGCGTTAAAGTTGAATAACCTATCAGTGACTTACCTAATTCGGCCATCTTATGATTGAAGCTCTATTGGCATTGTTGTGAAATTCAAAATTCTTTTTTTCCAAATTAATATTTTAACTGAGATTGTCATCCAGCACGAACCTACCCTTAGAAGAGATGTGTTTCTACTATTGAACAGTCGGAGCAGTAATATTTTATGTAATTCAAGTTCACAGAATTAAAATTTGAAGATTGGCCTACGAGCCTAGAGCATAAACCCACAGCCCATATTTGTAATAAATCATTGTGACCCAAAATAAATCATATTTGTAAGTTTTAAATAAATCTATGGTAATTGATATTACAATTTGTTGTATTTATTGAGGTATTTCAGACTAAACAGGTAATATAAGACATGTGTACTTAATTTAATCAAAGGTGACGCTATCGGTGGTATTTCATACTTCAAATAATACTGCAGCCCACTGTTTTAAATCAAGCATGTAATATAAACTGTCGTGTAAAAGAAAATCAAAACTCACCAAGAGCTTCAAAAACATGCAAACATCTAACTTTTTTCATCACATGTTCCCCATCTGGATCTTTTTGTCAATTCACTACCACTAATTATTTGATTTCCAGTTATTCATCTCCACTCAATGTTCCTTATTAGAACTAGTAAAAATATATTTTGGCTCACTGCAACTATTTGCCAAATTTTTCCACCATATTATTGCCATTTTAATTTTACTTTAACTAGTGTATGAACCCTATAAACCTTATCAGAGTTTCCCATTTTGTCAATCACTACATTGTGTGTTTTGAAATTAGTTTTATATTTCCTTTCACAAAGTTTAAGGCAAGTAAAGAGAAATAACTACTATAATATTGAGAAATAACCAAAACAGCATTTTTTCTGTCCCACCTCCACATCCCACGACGCCAGACCTAGCCTGGAACTGTTATGCACATTACTTCAGGCTTGGCTTAGTGAGTCATGTCATTATGACATAGTGAAAAAGCCATTGGTGATTGACAGGATTTGAACCCGGGCCCTGGAGACCGAAAACCCGGGAGTGAACTAACGGAGTAATAAGCCAAACATTATTGTAGATAAATTAAGCAAAAAACCCCTCATCACATTATCCTGACAGCGATTAAAACTCTTTGGACTTACCAATTCCCGTCGGAAGGTATCTCGTACACCATCAAGTCCCGTTTCTTCAGTATCTCCCGGATCTGTTGTATCTCGACGGCGCGCGCGCCCGACAGGTTCTGCACTTCCTGCTCGGCGATGCGCAGCTCCCGTTGCTTCAGCTGCACCGCCTTCTTCTCCCGTCGCTTCTGCGCCTTCAAATCGAATCAAATCAAAATTTCTTTATTCGTACAAGTAAAAAGTACACAATGGTGTTAGTAAATATTATGTTCTTAAATTAATCGACAATAAAAAGTCCTTTCTCAAGACTATTTTAAAAAATTCATTAGAATTATTTTTAGCCTATCCTTATAACTATCAAAGGAATGATATTTAATAATTATCAAAGGAATGCCATCAATCCAAGAAACTTAGTTGGTTTAACTTAACGCAATAGAATTTCATCCATGAAAATAATGGTATTAGCTGTGTTTTGCTGCAAGGATGAGAAATTTATACAGCTAGTTTTACTTGGATTTGGTAATAAATTAATATCATTGAAATAAATATTGAATACACAAACAAACGAAATATTGAAATATTGTTGAAAGGTTAACTAAAGACAAAATTTCAACAACAGAGTTTGAATTTCCTGATATTTTACATTTATATCATCGGCACAGAGACAAACACTATTGGGATGTTCTATTATTGAGGGAAAACCAGTCAGATATATAAAAAATAATAGGGGTCCCAAACTAGATCCTTGAGGGACATTTTTTTTCATTCTTCTCTTCTTTCCCCCGTACCTATTTTACACCGGGGTTTGCTTGGCTTTTACTTTCTATTTTTTAACATTCCCTTTAAGTCTCTCTCTTCCTTCAGTCTTATATCTTATTTTATCCTAAATTTTGCATGCTTTCCTTCTCATTTCTCATTTTCAATCCTTAATCCAGCCTCCATTTTTTCCCCCTTTCCCCTATTTTCTTTCCTTAATCTAACTTATTCTAGGTATCTGTTCCTTATCACACTCGCTTCTTCTTAGTCTTCTTCCAACTTCCGCCGGGGGACAGAGACGTAGTCTCGTCCACTGAGTAATTGTCTTCTTTTTTGTAGGTAAGTCGTCATCGGGTAACAGGCTCGTTCCTATCAGGGTCAGACTTCTCGCAGCCAGTGAACAATTCTCCACACATCCTCCACTGCATTCCAAATGCCTTTAACTCTGACACAGTCTCCCAGGCCGATTGGAAAGATGGTGCCTGCTGTTCTTGCTGCCTCCATGATTGGCTATCTTTCTCCTATCCAGGCTGAGCACTGAAGCAATCCGTGTTCAGGGTGGTCAATTTCTCCACAATGGTCACATCTATCTGTGTCAATCTTCCCCTTTGAGAAGAGGTAACTCTTAAATGCTCCATGGCCCGTTAATATCTGGATGGTCCAGTGATTTGGATTGATTCTTAGCTTAAGCCTCTCTTTCACTTCAGGGAACAGACGGTATGTGTACCTTCCTTGGGTTGCTTGATCCCATTCTGCTTGCCAAGCGCCCTCCAACTCCTCACGCAATTCTGCTCTTGTGCCTTCTCTTGCACCTTGTCTTATCCTCCTTCTTTGAGCTAGCTCCTTAAGCTTCAGGTCTATGGGAGGGACGCCTGCAGCTAATAGTCAAGGCATAAAAGGATGTTGTGCGATAGCCTCCTGAAGACATGAGCAGAATTTGTCTCTGTGCTGATCTGAGGGTATTCTTAATGGCTACTTTGGGCAATCTATGCTCCCAAACTGAACTGGTGTAGGCCATTATCGGGACAGCAACGGTATTGTAAAGTGTCCTTATCGCAGCCGTGTCTACTCCATATGCATGCCTCGCCAATCTACATATCTTTCCGAAGAGGATCTTAGCCTTATTTGACACTCCTTTAGCATGTTGGAGAAATGACAGCTTGCCATCAAGCACCACTCCCAGATAGGTTATCTCTGTTACTGCTGACACAGTTCTTCCATGTATCCTGACGGTAGGCGGCCTTCTGTGACACAGACTTCCCCTGAACATCAGAAGTTTTGTCTTTGAACCTGAAAATCTTAACTTGACCCTGCTGCTCCAAGCCTCAAGTATTGCAGTAACCTGGGCAAGCTTTTCTTCCAGGACTGTTCTAGATCTTCCTCCGACCAGGATCACAGCGTCATCTGCGAAGGCTATAACTTTGGTGCCTGGAGGGTATTGAGCCTTTAGTAGGTCACCATGACCAGATTCCATAACAGCGGCCCCAAAACAGAGCCCTGAGGACACCCTCTGTTAACTTGCCTTTCAGTTACCACGCCTCCTCTAGGTAGAACTACACTTCGCTCATCAAAGTATGTTTCAAGCATTTTGTAAGTGTTTTCCCCTACTTCCTTAGATCTGGCCTTGTGTAGTATTGCAGGCCACCATAGATTGTTGAATGCTCTTTCAATATCGAGGAACAGACGAACAACATGTTTCTCAGGCGAGTCCTGGACAAAGGTTGTCAGGGTTGTTAGAGCATCCACGGTGTCCTTTCCAGGCATGAAGCCAAACTGTGCCTCGTGTAGAAGATGATTATCAGCTAGAAACCTTCTAAGACGGTACTCCACCAACCTTTCATACGTCTTCCCCAGAACAGGGAGCAGGCTTATAGGACGGTATGAACTTGGATTTTTCCATTCCATATCTCCTGCTTTACAGAGGATGTGCAGTCTTGCCTTCTTCCAATCTCTGAGGAAAATTCCATATCTCCAGCATTCATTGATGTGAAGCAAATTTGTAAGGTTATCTTCACTAAGGTTCTTGACAGCCTCGGGCGGAATCTCATCAGGCCCTGCTGCTTTCCTGATTTTGATCTTCCTGATGGCATCTCTCAATTCCTGGATCGTGAAAGGATCTTCATTCCATGAGTGATAAGGTACTTCCACTGACCTAACTATGCCTTCTTGCTCTGGTGAGATGTCTTCATTGTCGAATGGAATGAGCTTCTCCAACAGGAACCTTTGTTCAGCGGTCTCTTCAAAGGTAGATGTATAGCTGCCATTATCTTTTGCTAGGATAGTTGGAATGTCAGGACATCTTGTCTTGCCTGCTGACAGCTTGTAGAATACATTTGTGATGACATTGTCTTGAAGGAAGTTTTTCCAGCTGGTGCCTTTGGCATCTCGGACAGCCTGTTTGTAGAGATGTCTTTGTTCCAGGTATGCTTCTCGCAGTCGTTGGCATGATGGACACGGGCAGCATCTTTGATAACGCCTTCGGGCCCTGTTCATGATGCCCTTATGACGATCCAAGTTGGGGTTCCACCAAGGAACATTTCTTGTTCTGAGTCGTCTTCTGGGGATTCCATACTTGCATGCATCAACAAAACCTTTATCGTACTTTTCTATTATTAAATGTGGTTGTATATCAATTCTTGATATTCTGTTTGTGTTGCGCATGATAATTAGATTTAGGTTGTCGTAATTTGTGTTTCTAAGGTTCATCCTAGTTTTTGTTTCCATTTGCATGTTCTGCATTGAGATCTCAAAAGTAATGAGCCGGTGATCGCTCACTCTCTCCAACATGGACTTTCTAGGCTCGGACATATCGTGACAGTCCACTAGTTGCCAGCGTAACATCTATATTGTTACCTGTATCATGCGTGGGAGGCTGATCATCTTGCATGATTATCTATAGATTATGTCTCATGATCAGCTGTTCCTGCTCTTCACCACGCTCATCCGTAGCCAAGTTGTTCCACAGTTGAGAATTAGCATTAGCGTCTGCTCCAATGATGACATGCTTTCCTTGAAGTGATGTTAGAATGGCATCAAGATTGTCTATATAGCTATCTATGGGATGGCCAAATTGGAAATAGGCTGATACCAGATGTACATCCCCAACTGATGTTCTTATCTGAACCACAGTGAAGTGGGTTGTCTTAAATTGCAACATTTCAGCTGAGTCATGCTTCTCAGGATCAATTATTACTGCTGCCATTGGCCTTTCATGTTCCTGATTTCCAGCCACATGACGTGTCATACCAAAGCCTCTCACTTTCCCTTCCACTGTGTAAGGTTCCTGAAGCAGGAAGATTGCAAGCTTGTGTTTTTCCATCAGTCTTCTTGCTTCATAAGTAGCCTCTCTACAATTTTGCAAATTCAACTGGCCTATTTTTATTGATTGTATGTTCTCTTGTGTATTTAGATCTAGTTCTTGTGTTTCCCCAGCAAGGTTTTCCATGTGATTTTGCATGTATTGATTATCCCTTGCTAGCGCTTGCATGTTGTTTTGGTTGGTTTGTCCAGTGTCTCGGTTTTGATCTTTTGATTCTTCTTTTTGATCTTTGATTTTTGATCTCGGTTTTGATGTTGTTAGATGGCTGACTTCTACTGGATGTTGTACTATTCATAATCAAACGAGTTAATGATTCGTACTTTCTCAATTTTGTATGAAGGACAATTTAAGTCTAACACCGAGTGGTTTGAGACCCTGCTCGCCTCTTGACAGTTGTAGCATTTTGCAGCTGCCTTGCTGTTTGGGCAATCCAAGCGCTAGTGTCCAGTCTGTGTGCAGTGACTGCAAATGTCCTGTTCTTCTTGGCAAAATTTTGCCTGATGGCCAAAACGCTGACCCCCCTCTCCTTCAGGGACCCATATTTCACTATACCTGTTGTAGAAGTATATGTTATTTGTTGGTTGGAATTGTTTACATGACCGATTGTTTACCTTGGTGATCCGCTGCTGCGTCAGTCCCGGCACCTCGTCCTCCTCGCTCTGTGTCTGTGGCTGCACGGTCAGGTTGTTGAGTGAGTCGGTTACTGTCGTCACCTGAAACCATTTCCAGAGCGATATAAATTATTTTTCCCACAACTGTTCGTAAAGTGTCAATTTACGCAATGAAAACTAATTGTAAAACAACTGTTTATTAAAGTGCAAGCATCGATCAGGTGCAAGCAACAAGTGCTCCTGCGTGTTCGCTTCCGTTTTGATTTGACTGAGCTCAACTTCATTCGCCTGAATCTAGCGCATTCGGCTAAAATGGATGTGACTGACTGTGATTGTATTTATTGTTTGGGAATCCAAAACTGCACTTTAAGGGAAATTGTTTTATGTATTTCATATGTAAAGTGTCTTTCTTGCTTCCACTAAAATTCCATGCTCCGCTACTTGTGATGCAGAAATTGTTTCGATCAAGCAAGAAATACCTACTTAACACGTTCAATACATAAATTACCATATTTTGTAACCTATCTAGAATTCTAGAATTTTGTTACCTAAGCAGAATTCTGATCAATGCCCAGACTAAACCATTGCTACTGGAAGTACAATATTTTGCAAGTTTACCTCTTCCTTTTATAGCGCAGACACCCACTACCACGGTTTTTTTTAGTTCCCAAATGTTTCTGTCATATTGAAGACCAAAACGTTCTTTTTATTTTAGAAGAGTATGATTGGTTTTTATTTTTATTTTGGCTATTACCAACCAATTTATGCAGATCAACAGATGTTATTTAATGTAAATAAGTAGCGAGTCAGGTTACCATCAGCTAGTACTGTTATAAATTAGAATAGGCCCAGTGAATTAGTAGAAAACCTGCAATTCATTGTTGATAAAATTGACAAGATATGTACTATACTATTTTTTGTATAGAAAACTAATTTCGTTACCACACAGTAGCCCTACGTCCCTTTGCGGCGTTGACCTGTTATCACCCTCTTCTAAGAGACCGGACTCATGAATGCATTAATCAAAAGATCAATTTAAACAAACAGCACATAATCAGGTAACAATTAGTACTGAAAATTATAAAATTATAAGCCTGTTATAACTTGTTGTGATGAAACAGAATGTGGTAATTTTGATGTAATTTTAACCTTTTATAAGACAGAAAACTAGAATTTTAGCTAAGTGGGCACATATTATTTTCTAGGATGAGGGCAGTTAAGGAACTTCTACTGCAGTCAAAGAGGTTGGGAGATAGAAATAGACCACTATTTAGTTATCTGCCTTGAAACTACAAGACTTACAACATTTGCATTGTTTGAAGACGTGCTAACTTCTGAAAGTTCCTCCTCATGCCTCTTGTCCATTTCACTCTCAAGTTTTGCTATTTCTTCTTGCACCTCCTTCTTCTTTTTCTTATCTCCTTTTGTGGCACTCTTTTTGAGAGCTTGAATTTTTCCTGTAAATCAGCATAAATTGATAAACTTATTGGGAACAATTTCGATAAACAGGAATACAGTAAGATTTTATATCAAAGGAAACAAATTTTGAAGGTACAATGTTAACATTTACATCAAATTTAAGTAAGGTAGCTTTCTGTGTTAAAGAAGCCAAAGATATGTTTTTCACGGTGACAAGAGCAGTTACCGTATTCGTAGGAAGTGTGGTTAGTGTTAAGGTGAAGGAATTTGTGTCCTTACCTTTCAAGGATCTTCTGGATTCACTGGCTACTGACAACTGTATGTGCCACAGTGCATACCAGGCCAAACTATTTTGATCTAATGGTAGGAAGGGGGGCTTCTTACTTTAGCGTCATAGGTGAGATCATAGCTCCAGTTTTACATTTTGATAGACTACTACGAGGTGAAAGAATTTTTTAAAGAGATATCAATCCAAACAGATGAGGGGCCGTCCATAAATTACGTTAACGCTAAAATCTGCATTTTTAGACTCCCCTCCCCCCCTTATATCAGAATAGTAAAGGCAGCACCAATAAAATACTAACATGGACAACTATTTTCAAAAACTTGAATTTTATCTCGAGAAAAATTAATGTTGAATACAATAAGAAATACATTCCTGAAGTTTAGCTGTTATGTAACACTGTGTCTAAACCCTCCACCCTCCCCCCAATGGTTCATAATGCTGCCGAAAACCCACCTCCCCCAAGGGGCGTTACGTAATTTATGGATGGTCCCTGATAAGGTAATTTGGAACAAGATGGTATCTGAAATTCTTGGATTGGGGTAGTTCCCTATATATTAACCTTATTCCAAACTACGGTACTTTCGTATTATATGGAGGCCACCCTTATACAGCGCGCTGCGGCGGTTATGTTAAGTTAGGTTATCATGGATATGTTAGTAGGACTTTCCTCATTTCGTTACAAATCGAACGATACCAAATGAGTCATACTTTCGCTCGCCAAAACCCGTTAACAGGTTATGCGTGCGCTCCGGTCAACGACCAGACCTGGGCCTACTTGGAGGGGATTTGGCGGACGAAACTATGACTTATCTGGTGTTGTTTGATTCGTAACATAACGAGGAAAGTGCTACTAACATATTTATGATAACCTTACCTAACATAACCGCCGCAGCACGCTGTAAAAGGGTGGCGATTGGGTGTGTACGTAAGCGGCGGTGATGACATGAACACTCAATCCTCGCAGACATCACCTTCTGGGAGGCTCGTCATAATTAAATGAAAAATTTAGACAATAAGTCGATTAAGTACGTTCTTCCCAATGATGTAGTAATTTTTGATGTCCAGCAAAAAATCCCTCTAAAAACAGTGGCCTCCATATAATACCAAAGTACCCAAACTTCATCTATCAAGTAATTTTAGGCTGAAACATAACTCACTGTGACAGTACCTAATGAATTTTTTAAAATTAATCTTTTAAGACTTTGGCATTTTAAATACATTTATATTTTTACTATAGCTACCATTTTTAACTTATTGTGCTGTGTGGTAGTTATTACCAGCCGTTAGATTTAAATTATTTTATCTTATGGTATTAAATGTTAAAGATCAGATATTATGTGAACGTTTCTTTGTTGGTCTGCATAGACCTACTAGCAAGCAGATTAACAAAAGAAAACTATACATTTAATTAGCTTACAATTTAGGAAATCAATGACAGTACTGAAAGTCATGGGTGAGTTTTTTCAAATATGTGGTATTGTTTTCCTATAGTTTAAGCATCGTCTAATTTCAAAATTAGGCCCCTACAATTCAATATGGCGGTAAGAGTTTCATATCTGATCTTTCGCCGTTTGTTACTATAGCAGACGATTCAACATATAATTTCTAAAAAAAATAGGCCTATCGAACGATCTACCGGTAGTCGATGTATTGTTTGTTGGATAGAACTTGACATCTGATTACATTGAATTTCATATCGATTGTGTTGTTACTCTATGAAAATATTACTCTATGAAATATTCATTTTGCGACAGTATTTTAGTACAAGATGGCGGATGATACATAATAATCACCCACCCCAAGGGACCCCCCCCCAACATGGACAACTATTTTCAAAAACTTGAATTTTATCTCAAGAAAAATTAATGTCACAAAAGAATCAAGAAAAAACCCACCGCACGCTCCGGTCAACAACCAGACCTGGGCCTACTTGGGGGGGGATTTGGCGGGCGAAACCCGCCCCTCCCCCCCAAGTAGGCCCAGGTAATAATTGTCCCCCTCTGAGGTAGGAATTGCGGCCTAAGGTAAGTTGTTTAGTTAGTTAATTACAGTAACGTTTTAATTTAGTTTTTGGCCAGCTTTATTGTGTTTAATTTAATTTCAGTTTTATTATAATTACGTTTGGAATGTTTTCTTGTTTGTAAGAGAATCAAATAGCCTAATATAGTTGACAATGATTCCGGTTATTGTTTGTTATCGATGTTTCTTCATTACTGACGGTTGTTGAAACAGTACATCAATTGAGTTAAACACGATAAGTTAGGTTGATAGATTATATTGGATTACCGAAACCAGAACTAAGTACCGAAAACAAAACCGATATTTGCCTATGTTAATTCATATTGAGAAGTTCAGTTACTAAACCTGGGCAAAACGTATACCGTAAACAATAAGTAGTATAGGCCTAAACATAAAGTATAAAGGCAGAAGATCAGATATGAAACTCGTACCAGTATGCAATGATTGTGCTTAGGGATGTTCTTTTAGCGAATTCCCCCTATAGGGAAGAAGCTGTTACCGTAGTACTCATGGTAAGACCTAAGACCCAGACCATGATAGCTTTTCGTTTTGGGGTCCCCGGAAGCAAAAAACACCGTTCGTTCGAATTTACATACATACATATCTATATATTATATATGTCTGTTAACACGAGTAGCGGCCGTAAATATGGTCCGATCTTAATGAAATTTGGTACTGTGGTGTAAAGTGGCAATCACTCGGACGAGTTCGTGAACTAGCCCGATCGAACCACCGGAGGGTTCGAGAGAGGGTAAAGAGGGATAAACCTCCCCAAAAATGGGTTTTTTGAGTTTTTTACATAGAAAAATAAAATTTATCGAATTTTTGTTGGCACCATGGAATAGGCCTACAGCTCAAAAAATAAACAATTTAGTATGTTGAATCACTGCTCTAAGTCCATTGGTTACCGAGTTATTGAAAGTGGTAAACACAGTACATTATCCCAATGTTAACCTTAACCTTATATGTGAAATAAGTAAAATTCTATATCACGCATATTTCTCAACATATCTGGATAAAACTTGGTTTGTGGCTTCATCTAGATGAGATCTAATGTTTAATAGTCTAAAATCACCAATATTTCCATTTTTGTGGCAGCAAACCTGCATACTCATTCCCCATGTTATTCTTATGGAGCTTACAAAAACATGCCAAATCTCGCTATGTTGGCTTGAACTAGCCTATACGTTCTTTTGCATCGAAGTTCGCTGAGTATGCAGGTCTGCTGCAACGGGGGTATTTTAACTTCCACGTTATATCAACCTAACCATACTGTTCAACTGTTCTAGGCCTACACATAACCAGGCTTGACCAAGTTCTCTCTAGGCTTGATTTGCTTCCATTATTTGGCCTTCAAAGTCATTTTCATACAAGGTAATAACTTACCAGAGGAAGACCAAGAAAGGTTTCAAGAATATGCCCCAACTAACTTACTCAATTTTTGGATTGTACACATCTCCATCATCCAATCTGGTTATTTAGACATACATAGATGAAATTTTAGGCTCAAACCCTTAGAGATAGTGAGAAAGGTTGCTTTGAGGTGTTATCTGCATGGAATAAGGTGGCTGGTGGTCATAAGAAATTAGGCCTAGTGCCCCCTCTGAGGTAGTTAACTAAGTTACTGAGTTACAGGTAAAAAATACATAGCCAACAAGCGAGGATGATGATGATGATGATGATTTTTGATATATGAGATTTGTGTCTGACAGCAACGGAGCCTATTGTAACTCAAATGTTACAGGAAAAAATTCTGACAAATTTAATAGGTAGATAAACTTTGTTAAAGTATAAAAGTCGGATTGAACACATTATGAGGTGCAGACATTTTTGAAGAAAATTGTTCATTTTAAGGTAACCTACTCTTTAAGGTAAGATATCCAATTAGGCTTAAACACAGCTTACCTTATGCCGACAAAGGCCCAAGAAATATCTTCAAATAAGGTTACATAAATATCTTCAAAAAATGTTTAGGTTTATGCAAAATTACTTAATGACATTCAGAAAAAAGATGAAAAACAATGGTCATATTTTTAAATAACTGTATTAATCAGGCCCTTAACCAAACCCTTATCCAGGTAAGGCCTCAACTTCAGCTCATTCTAAGCTAATGTTATACTACCATGCAGTTAAACAAAAGAAACCTATAAATTTAATTAGCTTACTAGGAAATCAATGGCAATTGCTATTCACATATACCTTGCAAATCTTTTCGTTCTTTGCGATGCCTCTGAACAATTTCTTCACACGCATCTTGAGTTTCCATACTTGAGGTTACTGAAATAGATCTAGATTTCAATTGTTTTATTTTTAAGGAATTAAATGTTAAAGATCAGTCGTAACGTGAAAATTAATCCCCAATTGATATCAAAGTTCTACCGGTGGGATAAAGATAAAATATTGTGAACTATTAGCCGAAACCCTACTCAAGAATAGAAATGAAATGGTCAACCAATCATAACAATCACAGCCGACCAGACGATCAAACCGAGCAGAAGTGAGCAGAATGCAAAAGGCAGCACCCGGTAATCAGGTTTGTAACTATAAAAAATAATGACTTGAAAAGTACATAGATACACACTTACATATTTACATAAATGTATTTATATTCTTGTCTATGCTGAGTATCACAAGGCATACTTTCGTAAGTCATCACGCTCCTGTCGTAGGTGAGATATCTATCTAATATTATCAGGGCCGCTGAGCGTCAAGCTGGGCCCCAAGTTTGAAACATCGTGTTGGAGCTTGGAAAAACATCATATCATAAATGAGTGGTAGGGGGGCTGCTCTGCGGGTTGCATCGCCCTTAATCCCACCCTTGTGACCTCACTGCAGACGTAAAAGGTAGTCATAAAATAAAAAAACCACATTTGACGTCACCCATATCTAGTTTCTAGTTATATTGATTACAGTCTGTAACCATAAGCCATGAGGGGGATCTGTAACCATAAGGGAGAATTCAATCTCTCCCTGGTCAATATAATCTCTCCCTAGTCTAAGCCATAAGGATGGAAGTATAAAGTAGTTAGGGTTTAGGTTCAGTGTCAACTTTGGATTTTCTATATGATGTTGGATCAATGAAATTAATAAAAATTAAATTAGCAATCTTCGTCAATGAAGGCCTGCAGTGGACGCGGAAGTGAGTAGAGAAAGAGCCCAGTTATGTCAAGGCTGAAACGCCTAATCACTATTAACGAAACTAGTAAGGCCCAAAACGGGGGGTCACTCTTACTGGGCGGGCGCCCTCTCTCCAGTAGAGAATAGTTTTAGGGGCACTCTCCCTGGAAATTTTGGTCCAGCTATCTCAGCATATAGGGTATAAAACTTAATTAGACATATTAGATACATTACTTGAAATGGCGACCTACCCAGGTAGGTATTTTAAGCCAAGTATGAATGACAGATGAGTGAAGGATGATTGTGGCGAGATCTTATAGTCTTGTTACTGACTAAGGCCGACATGCTCCTTAGACAGGACTGTTAATTAAAAGCCCAACAGCCAATTAATTGCAACTAAGGGGCCTACATTTTTAACTTTTGGGATCCGAACCACAATTTTGCCTGGTTTACAATAATTTACATTTAAGGGTCGTAAGATCGGGCCCCACATTGAGTACCATTTAACGTACCAAAAGGCTATATCTGCTAGCCTAACAGAATAAAGTCCTATGCCGTTTTGGGGTTGCAGCTTTATTAAACTAAGCAATAATAAGCTACCCTCATAACCTGAGGGTCGCCGGTTCGATTCCTGACAGGATCGAAACTGGGTCCAGTTGCCATTTGTCATTGGACTATGAATTAACGTTGCCATTTAACAAAAGGTCGCCGTTAGTTTGCAACAAGAACCGGGTTTGGACCGTTCCCGATCAAAATGTTAAAATGTCATTGGCTTTGAAATACACAATACAAATACACATACACAATAACATATATTTAATTAAAAGAAATGCATACTGACATATTTAAAATCGACTATGAAACTAAGACCGCACTAAAAACGTGCGGCCTTGTATAAACTTAAAAAGAATTACTCTGACATGAGAAGCACACACTTTGAAGAAGAGAAATTCCAACCTAACGGGAATTTATAAACAAATCAAAAGGAGGAGAAGACCGGGATTTCTTAGAATTTAACCACACGTGTAAAGCCTGATGGGGCATTTCTACAGAGCTTGGGTGGCACTCGCTGGCAGTCTTTATTAGACTATATTTACTTATCCACGACGAACGCTATTTTACAGGACTTATGAGTGTACAGGTTCTACATGCTTAAATTAGAAGCAACACTTTCTAAATGCTGGCAAGAATTACTTGGGAATGTTGTTAGACTAGCAGTTAGCGTCCTTGGACTTGGGTTCAAGAGGTTGCGGTTCGTTTCTCGGTGTATACTCACATAAATATGTGGGGTGTATGAACCGTTTTCCTTAAAAACGTTTTACTCACTCTTGTAAGATGCCACTATTGAAGAAACGCCAATAAAAGAAGAATAAATTATTTCTGTAATGATAAGTGTAAAATTAAAAAAATCAAGGATGAATGGTAAGAAAATGAACTATTCAGATAAGAAACAACTACAATAATAACATGAGACAGTGTTTCTTGAGTCATCGTGGCTTCATGGATTGAAGTTCTGGCCACCGATTTGGCAACTGGAAAAAGTGGACACTCTAATTAACATTGTTGTTAAGCCGATACAGGAAGCCAAAAACAGCTGTTTTAACACTTTAATTGTTACAACACCTTATTTACCTTTATAAGTGGCGACACAAATATTTGTGTCGTCACTCAAAACTGCATCCCTCTAATGATAAATAAAGCTAAGTTTACACTAGCATCTAAAAGTGTCGTCACTTGGACACTCTAATTAACATTGTTATTATGCCGATACAGGTTTACCAAAAACAGCTGTGTTAACACTTCAATTGTTACAACACCTTATTTATCATTAATTAATTTATACTAAATTAATTTTTATTAAGTGCTCTTATGTAAACATCTACGTATTTATTTTCTATCAGTCGCTTTAAGCACAATATGATTCACTCAGTACAGTACGGTATGACGGTATTTCGCGAAACAACTTGCACTAGGGGCAACGTACTTAATCAGTTTAATCTAAACAAATCGGTAAAGTCATTAAAATTGAAAGTCTAGCAGACAAAACAAGAAAACGAAAATATAAACAAAGCAGACGACGACGATCGATATGTCGCATCGACGACGATCGATACATCGACACATCGCATCGATCTTTTTAGTTCGTAGCACCTAGATAAAGGGATTATCTATGGTAGCACTTTTATCAGACAGCGCTACTGTTCCCCTACCACCGAGTCAACATGGGAGTGCCAACTCTTTACGAAGTTCATTATTACTCTATGGCTTAACAGTTTTGATCGTCGGTTTTGTTTACCCTGAATTTGACTTGATGGTGATCAATTTTTGAACTTTGTAGATAGAATTTAATAAATGCTGAAAAAGGTAAGTTTTGTCTGAGCACAGAAAACTAAATAAGTATTAGTACAAGTAAATAAGTATAAGTACTTATTTAGTTTTCTGTGGTCTGAGTTATTATACTCAATATTGCAATTAGGCTATCCAAACAATACATGAGTTCAAAAGGCAATAATAAAAGTTTGAGGCCAAGGATTAACCCTTCTTGGGCTAAATTAACAAAATCCTTGTGTGTGCTATGGTTTATTTATTTGAAGCCAAAATTCTAGACGTAAAATATGAGTGTTATGTATATTTTATTTGTTTGACATAATTCATTTTGTTGGCCTTAGCTAGCCAAACAATTTTTACCCCAGTTTTTAGCCATTTTGTCCCTACCTCTGTTCATTACTGTAATTGAAAATATCTGACCGTACTCAACCTCAACCAGCATTGAGAAGTGAACATACAGACTGGGTCAAATGTAGGTATACAGCCGCATATATTAAACTGTTCATATTCCTGTCATTTCTTACTTAAAATTATATTAGTATTTGATACAGTAGACTCCCTCTTAAACAGACTCTTCGGGACCGAGACCCTTCCAGATAACGGTTTTACCGGTTACTCAAACCATCGTCGGTAAAACATGTTAAATTATAATTCTTCTGCATAGTCACTGTACCTATAAGGCATTTCTCTGATTTAGACTTGAGTTTACTGGTCTATCTTTCCCACGAGAATCATTGAAACAGTAGGCCTATTGTTCATTTCCTGCCCATCACGTCCGGTTAAACTGATGTGTTTATAAAAATTGTCCGCTTAAAAAATGTCACTTCCGACATTTTGGAGTGTAGTTCGGTTAAACTGGTGTCTGTATAAAAGAGGGAGTCTACTGTAAGTTAGTTATTTTTAAGATAAAAAATAACAAGATAAAACAACAAGATAAGAACAATAAAAAGATAAGATAAAATAAAGATAAAATAATAAAGATAAGAATAAATAAAGATAAGATAAGATGAGATAAAGATAAAATAACAAGATAAGATTGTTCCAAAAAATAACAAGAATGCATAAATGTGGAAGGTAAAAGTTTGAGCACCTAAGAGATTACATATGTATTGTATAGTATGTAATCAAATAAATAGGTATAATAAACCACTGAATATCCCGATTGGGCCCACCATGTATTATAATCTAATGTTTAAGGATAATATTCAAAAGGCCTAAAAAATTAATTTTAGCAGCCTTTTGATGTCGTGTACTATTTTGTTATTGTCAGATACAAAGCATAGCCTAAGTAAACAGCGAACCTTAGTTCTTGACAACATAAATGAAAATCTCTTTTTATCCCACAATTACATTTTATCATCTAAATAACTAACCCATTTCAGGGATGGATGCACTCGAGAGAACATAAAACCATCGCTAGCGACCTCTAGTTTGAACCCATATTACAAACTTGAACCCAATCTTTTTCATCTGTAAGCTTGGGAGACCTTTGTTCATTTTTCATCTATCATGCTACCCAGCCTATAGGTAGGAACGCTGATAGTTTTTTGACTATAAAAATATTTTAGTGATCGTAGGAAACAGTTCCAATCATTGACTATGAATGGTTCCAATGCTTTCACTGATGTGTGGTTCTTTTTGCTAGTGTTTAGGTAATGGATTTCATCAAAGAAGATGATAACACAGAAGAATACTTGTCAAAGTCAAGGCAGTCAGAGCTTTGTGATTTTGACAGAATTATTGGATACATAGAAGATATTTTAATTGGTAAGTGGTCTAAAATTATTAAATTAACGTAATTTAAAATAAAAATTTTCAGTGGTTTACTATTTATTTATTACCTAGTGAAAAAATTAATTTTTATTGTCCCTAGATGGCATCAAACCTCCTCAAGCAACTTCCATTACATGATGATCCTTGGATAAAAACACTGAAATTGGTTCCGTTCCTATGTGGTAATTTATTGAGCCACAATATTTGTTAAGCATTTAAGTAAACATTTATTTGATATTTTGAAATTAATTCATTATAAATTAATTTCTTTGATTTTATCCGTATGTTTCAGATGAAGAGTTTGAACTATTGCAGAAAGATTTTTTTGAAAAATACTGGGTTGAGTTTGAAGATGATGAAGAAAATAAACATACCTACATGACAATATTTGAGGAATATGTAAGTTTATTATTGAAGTTAACATATAAGAATATATTTAGGTATAATGGAATCATTATGAATAAATTATTATTCTTGCCATATTTTTTAGCTCTTTAAGGACTAATTTGTTGTTGTATTTCTAAAATTAGGGTTTGACTATGTAACATGGCTCTATTCTATCAGATACGGCACTACAAAGTGTATTAATTCCAGAAGTTTGTAACAGGGAATTCAATGAAAATAAATCAGGTAATTAATTTAAGTCACCCAAAACATGCAAAGTGGGTATACATGTGAAAGCTTAGTTTTCTATGTTTCATTATTCCTATTTGGCTAGTTTAGAATGATATAGTACAGCTTATACCATGAATTTATATGAGAAGGGGGTCGCCACAATTTAAAATTTCACAGAGATAAATTGTTTACAAATGAGTTCCTAGTACTGAATTGAGAGTCATAGACGAATAAAAAATATCCACATTGTACATATTGAAAGTTAGGTTCAGTCGACAAGTTTTATCTTCAGCCATTATTTTATCTCGTTTCACTGTTACCTTTAGTAGGCGTAACTCTATGGTATTGACTTTTTTACAAACCTAACCTGACCTGATTTTTCCAGGTCTAACTAACATGAGTTAGTTTTTGAGTGATTTTTGGAACAATATTGACGATTCCCACGGAAATATTAATAGACAAACTATCATGTAATACATCATTTTTAATGTTTGAATTTAACAGTTAATTTTGGGGAATGTCGGTTAATCGGAAAACCCGTTATCCGGACAGGCTTCAGTCCTGATGGGTCCGGATAAAAGGGAGCCTACTGTAGTTATACTCATATGTTATGATATCAAATGGTTTCAAAAACTGTCTAATTTTCTTAGTTGCCAAATTGGGAATTTTAAGTTGTTAAACCGTAAGAGACCGTAAAAGCCTTCACATATGGTTCATAACTTAATATTTATGTTTTTCAGACCTCAGTAATTGAAACCTATTTGGAGGAGAGACTCAAGGTGAAGATGCCTGATTTTTGTATGGAGACTTTCAGCAGGACCCTGATGTGAGGATAACAAATGTAGCAATCACACTTAATTAACCTTCAGTTACTTTGCACAGAAGTTAGTAGTTGTGATAGCATTGATATTTCTAATCCTTGCATGAATTTCTAAAGTTCTTTTAATATAGGTGTATAAACTTTGATTTTTTTACTGATCAAACAGCCTTGATACCTTTTTATTTGTAACTGAAATACTACTTATACCTTTAATACGTCTTTAAGACCGGGACGCAGCACTGGCTGCTTGTTTTAACTGGAATATGAGTGAAGGTTGAGTGTAGGATGATTGTGGCTCGATCTTGTAGTCTTGTTACTGACTAAGGCCGACATGTTCCTTAAACAGGACTGTTAATAACAGCCCAAAAGCCAATGGCAAATAAGGGACCTACATTTTATTGTGGGACCTGAACCACAATTTCGCCTGGTTTACAATTTACGAACTGGTCTGATTGTGAGGATGGTCCCATGAACGTGTACTCAATAGAGCGGACGTTAATCCCAACTATGGAGCACCACGTCCAAAAGCCATCGCTCATAACTATCCACAATTCTTGACCTCCAAGTAGCTGGATTACAGCTCACCCACCGTCCCAGTCATCTACTACAATCACCACGTACCATACCATACCATACCTTGTACTTATGTTCTATGCAGGGTTTAAAAAAAAAATGCGACATGCTTCACGAAAATGCGACAATATTCGGACAGGCTGTCGCCTTTTTGCTACAAAGTAAAGAGTGGAAATTATTTAACTTTATTGCAGAAAATAAAGTTAACTAATAACAAAGTTAACCAATACAAATCTCAATAAAAGTCCATTTACTTCCACAAATTACTTCGTAAGACTTTAAAATAAAATAAGAGTTAATTATAGAATGTAGTCGTCAACGTAACCCTCGATCAGATGCCACGTCATTAAGATCCACAGTCAAAAAGAAGACTTTAAATAGACACAGAGAACGTGTAGACGTTCTAAACGTTCTCTGTGCTAAGAGCAGTTAGGGCACACTCTGTAGTGGCCGAGTCACCAAATCTAGCCGAACGGTGGTGAATGCGAGAATGTGGTGGGCTAGTTCGCCACCGCTTGGAATGATATGGAGTCGAATAATCAATATAGTCATTTGATAATTTCAGTTTCAAGTCATGAATACCCTATTTAAGGGGCAAGAAACGGTGCCATGGATTATGCGGGGATTTTTAAAGAAACCGCCGTGTAAAAGCGGAGATTTTCGAAACTCACGGAGGGTAAAATCTCATGGCCAGTCTGGCAACACTGGCGAAAACAGACGTCTCAAAAACGGTGATGCGAAATATAGTTTGAGGTTATATTGTTCGATTTAAGTTGTTTTGGTTTGATGACATGTGCTATAACTTAATGACATGCGATAAAAATGCTAAAAGGAAAATAATTTTGCTACAAGTCTCAAAGAGCTTGTAGCATTTTTGCTCAAAGAATTTTTTTCCCAGCTTAAACCCTGGTTCTATGTGGCTACTTTGAATGAGCCTGTAGGTATCAAATGCCTTTTTCTTTGCTAAATGAGTTTTAAACTCTCTTTAAATGCTGCTGAGGATGAGAGGTTAATCTCTCGGAACTAGTCGGAGAACCGTAACAGTCCTTAAGAGGAGGTTGGAGTTGGCGGCCATATTGGATTTATACTCCATAATAACCAATGTTAATTGGTATGCGGGATTTCTCGTTTATTTGTGGTCGGAACACTAAAGTTTATATGTCAAATTAAAGCTCTTTTTAAACTCTACCGGACATAGGAATTACATTTTCACATAAACTAGCCATTTTTTGGAAAATTTGAAAAAATAACTTTTGATTGCGTTTTTTTATCGAAAATCGGCTTCCTACGTCCGGTAAATAATTTAATTAAGATTTCTAATGTTTGGATTTCGAAATTATCTAATTAATAACAACGACAAATTCTCGCATACCAAAAAGCATGTCAAGCGAAAATTCAAGGTAAATTTGAAGGAATTGCTAGCGATCAGCTGACTTGTGATGAAAATTAGCCATTCAACACCAGCGAGCACTGAAGTTCAACACACGGCAAATGGCACTATTTCGTGCATTATCTACGGCGGAGCAATATAGTTTCAAGCTTCGCCACATCATTCTATTAGCAGCACCCGTCTATCCAACCTCCTCTTAAGGTCATACAACAACAAGAAACCTTCAGAGGTTTTTTTGTTACATTCATGTAGTTTACAAGTGGCTTGAAGGGATGACTTAAAAGCCCCTAATCATAATAGGGGAAAAAGTCTAATTAAATATTACCTCTTTATTATATTACAAAATATTTTCATTGTAACCTGGTTTTAAGATTTAGCTCATGTTTAATACTTGTTTCTGTGAACTAAGCAACATCACCATTTATTTATTTTTTAATCCAAACAAAGCAGTTGTTTTTTTTAGATCCATGTGCTTTTTTAATGGTAGATATTTTATGTTATTTTTCATTTTCTGGTATCATTTCGGTGAAATGATATATTCATTTAAAGCTTTTGCAGGGTTTATGTTCTTTGGTTACATAAAACAATATACTACTATTTTATGGGTTTTTGTGATATTCCTTTGTTCTAAAACTTTACTATTAAGTAATAAAGTTTGTTTTATTACATGCAAAAAGGTCCTACTTTTCCTACTTTTTTTACTTTTTGGCTTCCAAAAACCACTTGGGGGCCTGAATTAATTTTTATTTTCCTTCATCGATGACTGATCAAGCAGTTTGTGTGACTTTCAGGTAAGTTGTCACTATCTATGGGATAGTAAAAACACTTAAATAATAATAATAAAACCAACAAAAAACCCAAGATCATCAATAGTAAACGAAACAGGAAAAAAAACAAATTGCTGTAACTGTTGGCATACACATATTTAGGATTTGTCTATCTCACTCTAAACATTCATGTCTGTCTTTCTCGTACATTGTCTTAATATGGTCAGGATTTCCACACCCAACTATAGTAGGGATACAGTAAGTAAATGGTTAGAATGAGAGGAAACCTATGAACACTTAATAGTTTATATTTTATATGAACAATCAACTGTTGATTTCAGGGAGAGGAAAAATGAGCTGGACGGAGAAGTGTTTGAGATGCTGTTAACCTTAACTGACTTCCTGTCTTTTAAAGAATTGATACTGGACTATCGAGCAGTAAGTTTCACTTTTATTTTGTTAATTTTATAATATGTTTGGATATTCATCAGTAAAACGAAAGTTTTATAATTCATTCATGCTTAAAATTTGTATGCATTTAATTAATTTTTTGTGGCTCCAAAAAAGTACCATTTTGTAAATTTTTACATGATATCTCTGGGGAATTTTCTGATATCTCAAATGATATTTTCACAGTGACAAACTAACATCGTTGTTGCTTTGTGTCAAATTAACATTGTCACAGTTTTGCAGCAAACATACATTGCTTTTGTTTTGTGGCAAACGAATATCCTCGACACGATGTGGGAAATGAACACAGTCTTCACTTTGTGGGGAACAAATATCTTCGTCCATAATAGCTTAGAGTCCCTCCCTAAGCACTACAATGTAAAGTAGTTTTTTATTGATGTTTTGTGTTTCTGTTAAGGTACAGGTATATGACATAACATATACTTTATATATTAACATACTAGCAGTTCCCGTGGCTTCGCTCACGACAAACACTAAAGTCTAACCTTGATTTGACGAATCTGAAGGGACTAAATGAAAAAAAGGTTATATCAAGGAATTTGTAGTGAAGAGGTCTGTTTACGTGTTGTATAGGTTTAAAAAAACAGTTAAACTTATATTACAGTCGATGGTGTAGGTTTTTTCTACAGTCATAAATAAATCTAAAACGGTAAGACTGATTTTAACCTTAAATGTGTCAATTTTAAGGTATTTCTATGCTTATTTGCCAATATGAATATAGCCTAAAATTGTTTACACATTCGCTGCGTGCATGGGCGCCCGCAGGGGGGGGCCAGGGGGGGGCAACTGCCCCCCCTGATAAAAGGAAAATATATTTAAAAATACATGAAGCTTTTAAGTTTGTTCAAGTTGACCAAACAAAGTTAATCTCCATAATTTTTAATCAGGGATGGTCGGGTCCCAACATTTCGGGAAAATTGAATTCCCGATTTTTGGGCGGGATTTTTACTCACTTCGGGAAAATTTCGGGACGTGATCGTTATAGCAATCGCAACTAAACAGCGAGTGTAGCTTCGCAAAACTCTCTACCGGCCGCGGAAAACGAACTCGTGTATTTGCCGTTTGCCGATCGCAAATAAACAGCAGATCCAGGTTAGTGCGATCATCCGCTAAAACTGTCGTGCGTATTAGCCGATCGCTAATAAACGGCAAGTGCAGCTTTGCAAACCTTGTGATCGGCCGCTAAACCCTACTACTAAAATAACTAAAACTAAATAACAAAATATCGAGTGTATTTGCCAGCCTCGGATAAACGGCAAAAATAGCTTTACGCTATTCACGAACGTCCACGAAACACGCTAGCGCGTATTTCTCGATCGCGGATAAACGGCCGATGTAGCTCTACGAAACTCGCGATCGGCCGTTGAAAGCGGTCGCGCGTATTTGCCGATCGCGAACAAACGGAGAATCTAGCTTTGCGAAATTCGCGAACAGCCGCGTATTTGCCGCTTACGGATAAACGGCCGATGTTGCTTTTCGAAACTCGCGATCGGCGGTATTTGCCGGATCGCTGATAAACGACAAAAATGTACCATTGCGAACTCGCAATCGTGTGTGAAACCCAATCTTATGTATTCACTAAAAGCGGTTAATTGACGGAAATTCCTTGCTAGAAGGCGTGACAGTGATGATTGTTCATATTATTGGCCACATAATGGTCGGAAATTTTGCAATGGCACTGGTTTTGCCTATTTATTCAATTTCCTAAACTAATTCAGGATACAATTGAATCCCAGCTAAAAGAATGATTAGTTTTCATAAATAAGTAAAAAAAATTTAGAAAAGTAAAGAACTTGAGACTTTTAAATTAAATTTACATACAAACTAAATATCGGTATCATAATTGAAGAAACAAATGAGTATGTTTGTAATGTTTTTGAAAGGTAACTCTGGTTTTTAGACAGCCAAAAATTAGTTTTCAAGTACTTTTATCTTACTGTTTCTCCAGAAGAGGCCTGTGGGCCCAATAAGAGATACCGGTATATTTTCTACACCCCAATAAAACCCCAGGAAAGAATAATTGTTTGCCCCCCCTGAGAAAATATCCTGCGGGCGCCCTTGGCTGCGTGTGACCTGATATTGGGACATGCGCGGTGATTCCTGGGTGGGTGTGTCCCGATCTCGGGCACGAGGTCGGCCGACACAAAAGCAGCTGCGTGGCGGCTAGTGAACAACTTGGAGCGTTGCTATTGGTTGTGCCCCCTCTACAGTAACCCCGCCTACCTGTCGCCCTGTCCGTTTCGCGGTCCGGGCACGCCTTATTTTTTAGCGGGGTTTTAATTTCGCGCTTGTGTTTCCGACATATTTTGAGGCGGATTTCCGGTGTTGTTATTGATGTGCAGTATTGAATCGTACATTTCTGTGATTTTTTTATTATAATATGTCAGGTTCATTGAAAAATACATCAAATTATGACGTACTGGAAATACTGGATGATTCGAGTGTCAGTGACCTTGATTGTCGTTCCCCTAACAACATCCCTGACAGCGACGAAACTAGAGCCGAGGAGTACATCGTAGCGCTAGTTTCGCGTTTTCGTGCTAGTACGGCGCTTTCACAACAATAGAATGAGTTGTGAAAGTGACAATAGTGATAAAACGCGCCAAAAATTGTTGCATCGTTCCCGGGTGCTGATGTCCCAATCTCGGGCCACGAACTTCTTATGTCACAGATGACGTCATAGGCCAAGGGGATTTTTTAGGACACCGTTTTGCGGCTACACAACCTCATAGGTAAGTGATTCCATGAAAAAAAAATTTCAGCACTGCTAAAAAAGTTAAACAGTTTTTTGCCGCAGCGAATGTGTTAATCAATAAAGTACAATAAAGAGCTGAATGTTCAAAACAGTGGCGCTGTCCATCGACAGTGTTTCAAGCTGATTCACTTAACATATATCAATGTGTACAGAACCCTCTAAGTAGGGATATTCAATGTTTTTTTCAGTTCCACCGCCTTAAAGCAGAGGATAAATTATCGCTGACGAATGGAATAGTTAAAGCTGGCTCCGTCGTCCGCGCTTCCACTCATTGCCCAAACTTAAAAGTGAGAATGTTTGTAAAATAAGAAAAAAAGCAGATTAAACATAGTCAAAGATTACCGGTACAGCAATATAAAACACTAACATACAACTGTACAAATTTTACAACCAGCTACTTGATTTTAGAAAGTCAGCTTGATCTGTAAACTCCAACAAATATTACAATCGGACTGAAAAATGAAAGTGGCACCATCTGTTTTCAGCACGGGAACTACTCATTTTTTCAAAAAGTGTCCCTACTTAGAGGGTTCTGTATACATTGCATATATGGGCGATTTTTAATATATTTTGAAAGGTCAACTACAGATTGCAGCACTTGTTTTTCCCGTGCAAAGCCAGGACACCCTCGAATTAGATGGAAAAGGAATTCGCCAAACTATTTTGGGGGATGAATACATTAAGGACGCCCTAAGGGAAAAACTATAACCCCCTCTGCCTAAATAAAGATTGCGCCACATTTTATGATTTAACAGACAAGGTACAGAAACGATGATGGATTAAACGTAAACCATAACTAAATGTAAATTTTGTATAGAGAGTATGACATAAATAAATTGACAAACAACCATAAAAACATGATGAAGGGAATCAAATTATAAATAAGCTGAAAAAACGTATCCGTATGTGAAGCTAATTACCCTCTGCTTGACTGAGAGTATTTCAAAACTTTGAGTCTGCTAACAGACCCTTAAAACTTGGGGATTTTAATAATTTTTCTATATAAATAGATCAAATAATTAGATTATTACAGCACAATCTGTCGGTGACTAAATAAACTACTGTATCCCTCTCTTTCAGTCTTGCCAGGATTTAGTTTCAAGACTCAACCACAAAAGGCAGCACGCTCTTCAGGCTTCAAACTATAGAGGTCGAATTAGTATAAACGCCAAATCATCGTATCAGGCATAAATTACAACTCCTGCTGCCGAAATAAAGATGGTGCCATATACTGAATTTATGATTAAACAGATTAGGTTTTAAAATTAAACTATATGTAACTTTTACATAGTAATTAATTATGTCCCGTAAAATAAATCAACAAAAAAATTATAAAACCGTGATGAAAGAAAACAAATTATAATCAGCTGTAACAGCGTATTTTGTACATTTGTGAAGCTAACTCCCAGCTGCTTGATTGAATGAACATTGAAAATGTAAATAAAAGATCGTCCATAACACTTTCATATGAAAAATTTGAAAACTCCGACCCGCCAAAAACCCCTTTATACTACGAATCATGTAAAATCCTTTCTTAGGGGATGCCTACGCCTTAAATAACGTCCACGCAAAATCCCTTTGCGTGGTTCTAGGTCGTGTAGTTTGGGCTGTGCGATGATAGGTGAGTCGTATTTGACAAATATATAGTAGATACACATATCACATACACAACTAAAGTGTATGTAAAGCCTATGTGAATTTTTATCACGGGAGTCATGTTGAACCCCGAAGTTACTGTAGGTAGTGGGTTGGGGACAAGGTTAGTGAGTCATTGTTGTTTACCACAGAAACAAAACCTCATACCCAAAACTGGATATGAGGGTTACAATAACTATTGTACGCCAAGAAAAAAAAATACCTAGAGGAATAAGCCAATTCTATTAATGGAAGATTTTAATTGTAATTCTAAGACATAATTTGAACCACCTGGAAATATAATTTTACTTTTATATGTGAAATTACTCAATTTGTCTGAAAGGGGGAAAAAATCACTACCCGCCCATCCTAGTTTTTTGGTTTTAAAAATATTTTATACAACACTCGGTTTGTTTGCAGGCCAAAGAGGGAGTTGCAGTGGACTTGAGCCAGGGCCTACAAATAACTTCACTTGAGAATCCTTCAGGACTGAAGAAAACTATATAAATGCTTTGTACATTAATTATTCTTTAGATTTTTTTTACCTTTTTATAAAGTAGATAAAATAAATGTCAGTTATGTGTTACAATATCATTTTTCATATTACTCAACTTTTCAAAATACTATAGGCTGGTCCAGGGGTTAATTTCAGCCGGAGCACACCGGAGCACAGCTCCGGTACTTTTTAGGAAACCGGAGCTCACCGGAGTGCGGTTTATCAACTTACTGGTATGGCTCCAGACCCTTTTTCTGGCCACGTAATTTATCAATACTGTTTAAAAAACGATTCTATAAAAGTGTTCTAATTTGGGAATCCTCTAAGTCAATTTAAAAACTCTATTTTTCTTTATATAGTTTCATGCAAGGTAATAGATAGTAGTTTTTTAACCTCCATTCTGGATACTGATCACTTGATAAACTCGAGATAGGCTTTAGCAAGTGATGGTGGAGTTCACTATCTTCAATCAAGGGCAAATCCAATCCAGGCCAATACAAGCGTGTACTAGGTGCGTTCGGCATTACCGTACTCATTTCTACGTTGATATTATAAGGCCTCTTGCGGCAAATAGTTCGTCAAATGTTTGGACAAATCAGGTGCGCCCTTGTTCGACAATAGTAAATTCCCACCATGAGTCGTGAGTGGCGCTAAAAACACGTAGCGCTCGAGATCACAACCTTCACGACTACTATGGCACAAGTACACTCTAGCCGCGGTAGGGCAAACCTAGCTAACGCGAAAATGAACATGGCCTGATTGTTAAACTGTGGTCATTAACATTAAAAAGGCAAACATTAATCGCAATTAAAAAAAATTCCAGGGGAGGGCCCCTGAACCCCCCCTTCTGCTGGGGGGTTTTCCATACCCTCCCAGCGACCACTCGTTGTGCCATAGCTCCGGTACTTTTTTCTTTACAAATTAAGCCCTGGGCTGGTCAGCCAAAGTACCAGCACTGGTGGGTGGTAAAAAATGTAATCTCTCCAAAACATCTGCTAAAAATCATATTTTTGTTGAACTTCAAACTTTGTTTAGGCTACATTGTTAAGGCTTGCTTACACCATTAAACTGTGTGCTGCAACGTAGCGCCATTAATTTTCTTACACAATGAAAATTTCTGCAATATTTGTGCACTGTAGTTTGAAACAGCTCTTGATTGCATTAGCTGGTCTTTTTGTTTTAGCAACTTTTTGATGTCAATCATTTGTTTACGTTATATAAAACTAGTGTATACTCTTGCAGCACAAGCCTGTGTGACTTATTGTCTACACATTATAGATGACATCACCTCATTTTCATAACAGCACTCATTCACCTACCAATATGGCTGACCAGAAATATTTAGATAGGGCCTATTGTATAAACATATCTTTATAAGCTCTGCCTTTTCCAATTTTATTGCCAACAAAAGGTATTTAAATCAGACCACTATAGATGTAAAAAAAGTATATTTAAACAGTTAAGCAATAATATATAATCTAATTCATCAGAATCTCCATCTGCACCAGTCTTGCATTTGTATCTCCGGGCATTCTGTAGGGAATCTTTCCAGCGTAAGTCGTTAGTGCATGAGCCCGCTGGCGTAGGAATGCTAATTGCTGAAAAAAATTACAATACTTTTTTTAATTTATGGAGATCAAATGATACAGTTAGTTTAAAATTTTTACGTTAATAATGCATTTTATGAAAATCAAAAGAGAAATCCAACAACATTAAAATTATTTTATGACCTTTACTAGACAACCATCGAACATTGTACCAATTTATTCTTATTTAGCTCCAAATATCTCAAAAATTTTCTTTTTTAGAACATCAGTAAATTAATTTTCAATTTTTTTAACTGAAATAATTTCTTTGTGGACTTATTAAGTAATTCAGTGTTTTTTCAATGGTGGCAGCTGTGTCGAGCATGGTCTTGAGGTTACATAATTAATATTTTAAGTGAATCAGATCTTTTAATTTTAAACGATATAACCTGAAGACCGCTGATGATGCCCACAAATGGGACAAAAAAGCCGTGCACTAATTATTAAAAAACATCAAGTGTTATGATGGTAAGTATAAATTTAATTTAATGATCCCTTGACGGCCATTAAGACATTACTAGTAGAATTAGCTAAACAAAAACATTGAAATGTAACCACTCACTCTTTCCTTCGACTCCTGCATCTCTCCACTCATCGGCTGTGCCTCTCCCCTGCAAAGACACAAACGGGATTTATAAATGTTGGCATAAAGAATGTTATTGGCCAATAAGAAGGTACACATCGAATAACAGTAGCATATAGTTGAATGTTGAATGTCATTACCTATCTACAGTTAAGTCTTGAATATCTGCGAGATAATTTTGTATGTACAGCGTGATTTACTTCAAACAGTCCATTACCATTACCTTACAAGACGCCAACCACCAGTAACGGGTGTTTAAGGAATATGAGTGAAATATCCTAGTATATGCAAGGTGCTATTCTGGATATTCTGCTGGAAATTCTGCTATTCTGGATTCTGAATTCTAGGATGAATGGTCAGGTGGGGGTGATCTAAAAACACTGGTGAGGTCACAATCCTGGTGAGATCTATCCTCCGTGTGTCTTTCCTCAACGTAAATTTCATGCCGTGAACTTCTGTGAGTAAAGCGACGATGTTTGGAGGAAGGCTAGTGGCACTGATTCGCATGTTGCATTTTTTGCCCAAACATGTTTTCCTAGTAACCTGTTTCCACTGCGCTTGGTAATTAATTAAATAATTAGAGGGATGAATATTTTTTCACAAAATTGATATGTTGCATGTTTTTATAACCTTAAGATTATATTTTATTTCTTTTAATTTTTAAGGAATTTTTAAATTATGTAAATAAAGCAATTTTGTAAATTTTGGTGTCGCTTTTCCCATGACACCTTGCGTTTTATCAAAATTAGGTTAAGGACAAGAAGGCACTCTTCCTGGGTAATTTAAATGTAATTTTATGGAAAAACGGTTTGAAAAATGGCTTTATAATTGGGGGAATACAAATGCTTGTTTTCAACTTCTTTCGAAGGGGTGATGAAAAACAAAGAAGTAAAAAATAAAAGTTTTACAGAAAAAACAATTAGATTAATCAATAATCTTCCACTTGAAAATAATGTAAATCTTATTTCATGGAAAACCAGATTTGAACTTTGTCTTCACTCAACATTTTGGAAACCACAATCAATGCAAGAAACAATTCCAGTAAGGGGTGTTTAAGGAATATGAGTGAAAAATACTAGTATATGCGAGGTGCTATTCTGGATATTCTGCTAGTTCCAATTCCTAAAACATCGGATTGTCATAGTTACAGCCTATGAAACAAAAGTAACTTAAATCTACAAAGTACAAAAAAACCAACAACATCCCCCTGTAAACTGGATCAAAGTTTTTCAATTTATTACCGGATGAACTGAAAAATCTCAACAATCCTACAGCATTCAAGGATGGAAAGATTATCATCTGAATAGGCAATACTACAATCTGAATTCAATAAGAAACATTGTTTTGCCCTCTAGAATGAGTAAAAACCCACAACCCCTTCAACTAGGAGGAAGACACTTGATGTCCCTCCACTCCAAGTGTTTATGCCAAAAGGTTGTTTGTAAAGAAAACAACTGAATCAGGACATAAAATTCTATTATTGCCGGTGTCAGAGTTTCAGCCACATGTAGACAAAATATACCACATTAAAAATAAAACATGACAAACTATGTCATATTAAAAGCTAAATATTAATCCCTCATTGTAAATAATACCTGGGAGCTCCCTTTTGAAAATCAAAGTTAACAACGGAAATGCAAATCCGACCCAATTTCAATACATAAATGGTTGATGCTCACAGAACAATAGAAAATTATTTATAACAGGGTAATATTTCAATTGGATTACAAAGATTTAATGAGAAAATGTTTATTAAACAACAGATGTATAGTTCTTAAAAGTTTATGAAAGAACAGCAACTTCAGAGCTGAGGCCACTATGCAATTGCATAGTCAATTGGTAGTTCTGCACAAATTTTCCTGCATTCATGATGGAAGGAAAACTCAAGATTTACTTGTAGTTCCACCACTTCAAATGTTGTAGAAAAATCAGTAGAGTAGAAAGTAATTGGATAACTCACCACATAATGTCTTCATATTAATTTTATGACTAATATTTCTCACCAATATATTTCATTATCATTCAACTTGCAGGAATTAACTTAGAATTGTACTTGCTTGTACATACGGTAGAATAAATTCCCATTTTAGTAAATAACATTGCTTCCAGGATACTGATGACCTTTAAGCTAGTTAATCTTGATGTAACATACTCCACTCAATATATTCCATCAACTTAGAATAATTCAATTCAATTGTAGAAATTATTTAAATCAACCATATAATTAAAAAATGTCCTATGCTGCAAACATCACAGCCATGGGATCTATAAGGCATTAGACTGCAGACTGGCCACACTTAACAGAACATTTGCCTGCAGGATGACCTTTGTCCAGTGCAGATAAAGAGAGACAAAAACACAATACCTATTGATGTGGGTCAGGCCTCAGTTCAGGTGAACTGGACTGTCGACTTTAAGTGTTCATTGATTTTAAACTAAAAATATTACTTATGCGAATTACTGAATATGTTTTGACATTGAAAATAAATTAATATTTTGCTGAGTGTTAAATTCACAGTATATAAAATTAGTAATTCCTTGTACATTATTTTAGAAACCTACAAATACAAGAAATAAATATTTATTCTTAAAAAATAATTGTTTGCCCAAACACCAAGGATAGTGGTGAGGAAATGGATAGGTGAAAGTAAGCACCCACTTAACCCTAGTGAGATCACGTGCCCTAACTGGAGTGCATTAGAGGCACCTTTGGCCCTAATGGAGTCTTTTAGTGAACAACTTCAGTTCCCCACCAGGGGAGGCTGGGCTTGATGGCAGGGTGGGCAGGGTTGTTCTGGCGGCGAATATGAGGGCCACCTGATCCCTTGAGGCCCTGTTTTACCGTACATTGGATAAAGGTATGTCTTTGCCCACCCAGTCTAAGCTTGGCCGAACCTACTCTATCTTCCTATTCCTTTTCCATTTTGCTTCCCTTGTATTAATCTACTAAAGCCTTTGAGCCTCCCGTGGGAGTTGCTGTTCTCTTATCGGGTGCCTCCCCAGGTAGTGGATCGGGGAACGCTCACCAGATATGGTGGGTATCGGGGAAATAAAATACCCGGGGCAAACCAAAACCAGCACTGCTGCCTTGTAGTTCAGGAGGGGATCCTAAAGGCTAGAGGAAGACAACCTTGAAAAAAATTACCTGGTCCTCCTGGTAGGGGTGTAACAACCTTACACTGTAAAAAGCCAATTGTTTGGAACCATTCATATGAGCCTCGGAACGGACATGATTTAGAAAGGAATAGACCTGGCAATGGAAAAAGGCGAAGAGTACGGAACATGGACTTGAAACTAGCAACATGGAATGTGAGAACAATGCTGCAACCAGGAAAAGTTATCATGGTCTCGGGCTTAGGTCTTACCATGAGTGCTACGGTAACAGCTTCTTCCCTATAGGGGAAATTCGCAAAAAGCATGAAGAATGGCTTTCAACCTAAGCTTAATATGTGCAAGAATAACGAAAGAAGAATTATAAGTGAAGAAAATGAAGTTATAGAAAACTGGTCAAAATACTTTAAGAATCTGTTAAATTTTGAAGAGATGGATGGCGAGGATGCTGTGATACCTGAAGATGGAATACAAATTGAGGACCCAACCAAGGCCACACTACACTACAGGCCGGAGTCTCCCCCCCTCCTCCCTGATGCCACGTCACAACACCGGCCGAACTCCTAGCGCTGTGTTGGAAATAGCAACTAAAATCATATGAAAATCGTAAACATTTACCAAAAAAATATGACATTAGAACATCGAAATGAAAACAATAAGAAACAAAACTGTCAAATTTCCAATAAATCATCTGATGAAAAGTAAACAAATTACTTGCCTGTAATGTTTACCGGTTTTTAAGTTTATGAAATAAAGTCCTGTTTTCTTTAAAATTATTTTAGACCGCATTTGGTTATTCATTGATTAATGCAGATTCGAAAAAATATTGGTTTCTGAACGAAAACTTAAACAATTTACTTAGGGCACGATAGTTTTAAGAGTGTGACAGCGAATCGCCATAAGAGTACATTATAAAAGCGTCTGCGATTCCGTCTGATAATGTGACATCACCACTAAAGGACTCCGGCCTGTAGTGTAGTGTGGCCTTGACCCAACATTGGAAGAAGTAGAACAAGCTATAAAGAAAATGAAAAATAACAAAGCACCTGGAGAAGATTTAATTACCGTGGAGTTGTTAAAGAATGGTGGACAAGCTCTGATGATTGAACTACATAAATTGATTTGTAGAGTCTGGAAGGAAGAAAAAATCCCAGAATCTTGGAAGAATGGAGTGATATGCCCTATATATAAGGAGATGAAGTGTGAGAATTATAGAGGAATAACCCTGTTGAATGTGGCTTACAAAGTATTTGCAGCAGCCCTATAAAGAAGATTGAGCGAGTATGCGGAAAAACGGATTAAAGAATATCAATGTGGTTTTAGGCCAGAGAGAGGTACGGCAGATCAGATCTTTGTCGTTAGATGTGATAGAGAAATGTTATGAGTATAATGTAAATTTACATATGCTATTTGTCGATTTCCGACAGGCCTTTGATAGTATCAATAGAAATAAACTATATGACTCACTGGTTAAACAAAGGATCCCTAGCGAGTTGGTAAGATTAGTCAGAGTAACTCTAGTTGACAGTAGAGCTGTAGTGATGGTTGGTAACAAAAAAGGTTCAGCCTTTAGCATAGGGACTGGTGTTAAGCAGGGAGATGCTTTGTCAGCAGTTTTATTTAATTTAGCATTAAATTATGCTGTTGAGAAAATGAATCTAAGGGGAAGTATAATTTATAAGTCAAAGCAGATATGTGCCTATGCAGATGATGTAGCATTAGTGGCTAGGAACCTAAATGCCTTGAAAGAAATGTTTATGGGTCTCGAAAGGGAATGCAAGGAGATAGGAATGTCTATAAACATCGGAAAAACAAAATATTTGAGAATTTCTCAAGGGGAAAATAGAGTAGCGGGAGGTGGAATAAAAATTGGAGAGCACAAGTTCGAGGAGGTAAGCGAATCTAAATATCTAGGCACCACTCTCAACTCAAAGAATTTGTTCAAAAGTGAGATAAGCAATAAAATAATGGCCGGCAATAGAGCCTTCTTTTCAAACTGGCAGGTTTTAAAATCTAAATTAATTTCCAGAGAAACAAAGATTAGACTCTACAAGACATTGGTAAGGCCAGTTGTAACATATGGTTCTGAGGCATGGACCTTAACAGCAGAAGATGCGAGGGCTTTACGCATTTTTGAAAGAAAGGTTTATAGAAGAATATGTGGGCCGGTGAAAGATGGAGAAATTTGGAGGGTTAGAAATAATCAGGAAATAAATGAAATAATTGGCAGTGAAGACATAGTGAGATTTATAAAATCCTCAAGACTGCGATGGATTGGACATGTGGAGAGAATGGGTAAAGAGAGACTCCAAAAAAGAATCATGTATAGTAATATAATTGGAGTGAGAAGGAGAGGAAGGCCTAGAAGAAGATGGCAGCAGGGCGTGGAAGATGATTTGAAAAAAAATAATGTTAGCAGGAGAAGGCAAGAAATAGAGACGATTGGAGGCGTTTTGAGAATGAGGCCAAGGTCCACATCGGGTTGTAGCGCCAAGGGGTAAGGTAAGGTAAAGGCTTTGAGCCTAAGAGATAATCGAAGGGAAGCTTCCTTTCCTTTCCAGTAGCCGTACAAAAAGACAAAATAGTGGCTGAAGTACCCTCACAAGATTTTCCTGTGGGGTGGGGACTCAGACTACCAAATCCCCCTACAAAAAAATTACCCACTTAAGCTTGGTGTACTGGGCGTAGAGGATGTTCATAGTCGCCAGGAGCACATCTGGAATGACTCTGACCACCTCCTCCGCCAGTCCGTGGAACAGCTTCTCCATCGCGTCGATCTCGTCCACCGTCAGAGGGATCAGCCGCGACCGCTGGATCGTCTGGAACCAATCAAAATAAAGATTAACTCCTGGGAGGTCGTCAGATTTGGGGGGTGAATCATCGCTGGGGTCCAGAGACCGGAGGCTGACTGATGTCATACAATACCTTTTCTATTCCTGCGAATCCCTTACGTCTATAAGCTGGATAATGTCTCACAGGGAGACATGCCTAGCCAGCAAAACTGAGACTGCCAATTCGTAAAACTTTGACATCTAATGTAGATTAGTAAGGTGTCCTTACCTTAAAACTATGAATTACCTTAAAAATTAAGAAGAAATCTTGGGAAATAACACTATTACATTTTATGCATCAGGGTTCATGGAATGATTTATAAGTAAAATGTTCTTGCTGTTCTAAGAATAAATTACTTTCTGTTTTTGTGTTCAAAACTACACTCTGGTTTCAAACGTAAAAGTTTGATGGTACATTAAGATTTTGTTTGGGAAAGGGACAGAATTTAGTGCAACATGTGCACAATGTACAAGATGTACACATAATTTCCACTAACAATTTGTCCCTCTAGGGGACTTCTTCAGAGAGACCGAAGAGATTGTTGCACAGTCTCTAATTTTCGAAATATTAGTGAAAAACTATGTGTACATCTTTGGTGTTAATCTGTGCTGACTTAAAAATTATAATTTCTACAGGTAAGCTAGCTGAATTTTGTCCCTTTACTGAACAAAATCGTAATAAGCCTAAGGCTTTTCACCAAAAACACTCATGGTGCAATAATGGTTTCTGAAACATAATCTCTCACTAGCAACTCCACTTACTTCCAAGGCGAGCTGGTACTTTTTCTCTGCGTACTGGTCAAAGAAGATTAGCAGATCACGTAGGCAGAAGAACGTTGCAGTGGTTTTGGCTGATGCTTTGAGCTTGATTCCACTGTAAAAATTTAAATTATCTTTAGTGCGAGAATATTTACAAAACATTCTGAGAACCTTTACAAATAAATGTTAACAAATCTCAACTATCAAATCTGTCAACTATCAACTATCTCTGTTAATGCTCTGTTACTAATTAAGGCAAAAACGTTTTATGTCAAATAGGACTGTACAACTTAAATGGTTTCTATTGTTGAACTACTCAAAATTAAATCACAACAAAAGTCTATATAAACAAATGCATTCTGTAGAATGCTGGAGTTGACAACGCTCATCATTGAATAACATCCACACATAATCATTAGCCAATCTACATGCTACATAGCAGTTATAAAATGGAAGAAAAAAATTGTACATTGAAAAATGCATAATGATAGAGTGCTCTTTATCAATTCAAGGAAAGGGTTCACCCCTACTACTTAGACAATCTCTTTATTTAACAAAATTCATATTTAACATTACATTTTCCAAGAGCTCAGAGGCTTACATAGAATATACACCCAAAATTTTTATAATAAAATGTATTATTGAATCTGTCCTTGGTTAAATACAAAACAGAACTGAATGGCTGTGTTGTTTTATTAGTGTGATACTATACAGTACCAATTTCTCTATATAACACAAACTGTTAGTTGGACTTTGTGAATTTTCGACTTCCTAGTGTGGCGAGTTCCAGCCGAGTCACATAGCTCAATGGCATTTTGACTCAATTCCCGCGTCATTCCTTCTGAATTTGGCCAGGAATTAGATTACTCCCCCTAGCTCATAAATGGACTCATCCTAACTATCCAGCTCAGGTTGTGCGGCCTCCTGCATTCTTATACAGTAAACTCCCGATTATCCGCGGAATTGGGTGGCGCGACTACCGCGGATAACGAAAATTGTGGATAATCTGCAAGTGTTGAGGATAGGAGAGAATAAAAGAGAAAAACAATTTCAACATTAACAATCAATTTATTTAATACAGTCAGGGGCGAACCCAGATTTAATTTCAGGGGGGATATCCTATAACATTGCGATAGGCAACAATCGCATCACATTAGACGAATATGGACGTCGCGGTAAACGAATATCGTCGTCGTGGTAGTCAAATATCATTGTCGCGGTAGACACATATTGTTGTCATGTCGCAGTAGACAAAAATCGTCATAGTGGTAGAAGGATATCGTTGTCATGGTAGACGAGTATCATCACCGCGGTAGAAAAAATATCATCGTCAGGATATATGAATATGGACGTCGCAGTAGGCAAAGTTGTCGATGCGCTAGACGAGTATCGTCGTTGTGGTAGACGCCACGGTAGACGAATATGGTCGTTGCGGTAGACCAATATCATTGTCGCAATAGATAAATACTGTTGTCACATCCCAGTTGACAAAAATCGTCGCCGCGCCGCGGTAGACGAAAATTGTCTTCACGCCGCGGTAGACAAACATCGTCTTCGGGCTGCGGTAAACGAAAATCGTCTTTGCGTTACAGTAGACGGAGAAAGTCTGCGCGCGTTTTGTACTAAAAAAACTTGTCAGTTCAGTCTAATTTTTCTTAAATAAGCATTTTCTCGCTTTTCGTAGCACTCGCGGATAATCGGGAGTTTACTGTACAGCCTAAACCAGCAATATTCAACACTTAAGGCACCTTAAATACCGATGACGCGGACACGATGTCACTGGCTTTTATTCTATTCAAGCAACCAGCTGTTGCCTTTACAAACAAAAATTATTGTATGATTTTGGTGTTCTTGAATCCGCAGATTGCAATCTAAAGGGATGCAGGGAACCGTTCTTTGTCTTTACTGCAAGAAATATTGTGTATTTTCTGTATCGACAAATATTGGCCGTGACACCAGTGTATAAGACTGATAACATTGGTCGGTTGTAGAGTGGAATGTCACGGACAAGAAACATGTCAGCGACATTGTGTCCACGACACTGGTGTGTAAGGTGCTTTATTTTTCACAGTTTTTGGGGGGAGGACCTCCAGCCCCTCCGCATGGCTGGAAATTCCAGCTGTCCCAAAAATACCCTAAGCTTCTGGTCTAACCCCCCAAGGGAAAAATCCTGGGATATGTTACTTGACACTGATTGCACCTGTACCTGGCGGACAGCTGGCCTGAACCACGTTACTTGACGCAGACTGTACCTGTGTCTGGCGGACAGCTGGCCTGGGCCACGTTACTTAATGCATACTGTACCTGTATCTGGCGGGCAGATGGCCTGGGCCACGTTACTTGTCGCAGACTGTACTGTATCTGGCAGAGGGATGCTACCAAAGTCGGTCAACGCCAAATCCGGACTGTTTAAAATTCCCAAAACGTCAAATCCGTCAGTGCCAAACGCGGACTGTTTTGAAACAGTCCCGATTCGACGGGAGCGTCAGGAGCCAAAACCGGACTGTTTCATTTTTGCACAGAAACATCAAAGTCGGACGGCGCCAAACCCCAACGGTTTTGTTTTTGAACCTTACTGTACCGGGCTCCTCCCTTTTGTTCTCATTTGGCTCACTGTAAAGGGGACGATGATAATGGGCTAGTATTGAGATTTAAAATTATCAGATCGTATATCATTTAAGAATAATTAAATGATATACAAATCTGACTCGTTTTTCGTGAGTCGGAACTCGTCCGAATAGTTACTTCTTTACATATCTGTGCCAAATTTCATTGTCCGTATAATCCAACCCTTTTCTCGACCATAATTTTTTTCTGCGCTCATTTTTGAATAATGAAATTCATTTCCTTTTGAACTAAATATGCTAAATTTTGTTACTTCGAACTCATCCGAGTAATTACTATTTTACATCTCTGTGCCAAATTCCATTCAGATCGTACCATTTTCTTGAGTATTTGGTAGATTTCAAATGCAGCCCGTTTGAAAAGTTTTATAATTCATGATAAAGAGTAAAACAAGGTTATGATCAGTGTTGATTAAAATGATTTTGAGAAATTTTAATGAGCCTAATTTGCACAGGGGTAAGAATTGGCTCATTAGGCCTAGTCATGGGACCAGTAGGCCTAGGCCTACCTAGCCTATGGAGGGAGTGTTGACGTTATAATAAACACTACAATTTCCCTAACTTAAACCCTTTGAGTGATTAAGTAACTCACGGCGTTGGGGTGGATGGTTATAACCCTAATTATCACCATCGGAAGGCTAACCTAGTCGGTCCCATAACTGCCGACTCCGATCGCCGATTTTGATGTGGAAAGCAAAGTGTTGAGGCGTATAACGGCGACTATAATCACTTAGTTGGACACATAATTAGATCACTTCTTCCAATAAACGCGATATTGCGAGTGGAAATGTTGTTGTGTGTAAACAACGTACATAACCTCGAAAGACATCGTCACGACTGCGTTATGCAGACGACGAAAGAGCCTGCGCTGCTTCTTCTTCTGCTCGCCGAGCGCGCCAATCTGTTTTTCTGGCGGATGCTCAGAAAAAAGGCCCCCCGGAAGAGTCTTTTTTTTGATCCTGTAACCAGCTTCACGTGACAGCTGGTGGGTTTTCCCAGCGGAAAGTGAGCTCCACGAGGTCCTGATAAGAGCTTCACTCTGGTCGGTGCTACGTTAGTGTTCGGATTGATAGTCGTTTCGTGCGTCGCTTCCCCGTCCACTACTTCAACCACCTTCGAGAGCTGACTTCGTCGTCTTCCTATACCTTGTGGTATTAAAGGTACGACAGCGTTCTGTTCTCAAAGTTTTTCGATTTTATTTTAAACGCCAGTTTTCAGACTTTGCGTTGAAACTGTCGCAGGATAGGGTTCCGAAACCTATCCTGCTCGTCCCTTGGCTGTAACCAAGACTAGTTAAATTAATTATCTTGGTGCCGATTATAATTTAGTTTTCCTTTTGGGATAGGCTATTTTCCAAATTCTGTGTAACCGAGTTAGAGTAATTGGTGTTTTTCATAATTGGTTAATTCCTAGATTTTCCTGCTGTTGTAACAGGCTTAGTCTTGTCAAAACCTGCTATGCTACAGGAGCGTAGGGTTTGTCCTGCTCCTGTAACTATTGGTCACTAGTGATATAGTTTTTGTTGTTTCTTGATTAGAGTAAACATTAACTATGGGTAACTAGTGTTAACTTTGAACATCTCACAGAGCTAGGGAAAACAGCAGAGGGCATTTTACTTAGAAGGTGTTTCCAGATTTAGTCTGTCCTATGTTGAATGTCATCTAGGTTGAATATAACTGAGCTCTCATATTTGAATATCTGGTAACTACTGTGATTTTGATCCTCGACCCCTGGAATTATCCCAGCGACCGAGCTGAGCGATTCCAAGGCCTCTGACAACCCGTGACATGATTTCCTGCGGTTCGGTGTACCAGTGTAACCGATCATCTTTTCTCTCACCAGGAAATATCCGTCACAAAATTAAGCATATTATTCTGTTCATTAAGCATATTATTCTGTAAAACGATTGTGAATAAATACAGGGACAGAAATTGTTTGACATAAAATGCCATAGGTTAAATATTGCTCGGGAATATAATTCGTTCATCCAATTATCTAACTTGATCTTGGTAAACCAGACTACTGGCGGATCTAAAACTAGGCCTATATTAAATGACTCATTGTACGAACTCGATTACAAAAACTGCCTCTTCATAAACCAGAAAGATTATGAGGACATTCACCACAATTAAGGTGTAAATATCATGTAAACGTATCCAGCTGTTCTGTTTCAAGTGCCCCTCAAGTAACGAAGGAGCGGGATTCTCATAAAACAACCGATAAAAATGGGGGTGTAGCTAATATGGCGGAATGTACAGTCAATGACATAAATCAGGGTGTGGCCTAAAGTGCTTAGTTCCGTTTGTGCGCGAGGCGACAAACCCGGACTGTTTTGAAACAGTCCCAAATCGTCGGGAGCGTCAGGTGCCAAACCCGGACTGTTTCATTTTTGCACAGAAACGTCAAAGTTGGACAGCGCCAACTCAGGACGGAAAAAAAGTCCAGAGTTGGCGCTGTCCGACTTTGTCGTCGTCCGACTTTGGCGCGTTCCCCTGGCGGACAGCTGGCCTGGGCCACGTTACTTGACACAGACTGTACCTGTATCTGGCAGACAGCTAGCCTGGGCCATGTTACATGACGCAGACTGTACCTGTATCTGGCAGACAGCTAGCCTGGGCCATGTTACTTGACGCAGACTGTACCTTTATCGGGCGGACAGCTGGCCTGGGCCACGTTACTTGATGCAGACTGTACCTGTATCTGGCGGACGGCTGGCCTGGGCCACGTTACTTGACGCAGACTGTACCTTTATCTTGCGGACAGTTGGCCTGAGCCGCGTTACTTGACGCAGACTGTACCTGTATCTGGCGGACAGCTGGCCTGGGCCACGTTACTTGACGCAGACTGTACCTGTATCTGGCGGACAGCTGCTGGGCGTAGTCGGACAGTCGGGAGCGCAGGGACGACGGCTCACTGTCGACGCGAGCCACCAGCTGCACCATCAGAGTCGACATCAGCCGCAGCACCTCCTCGTGCATCTGTCGACAAACCGCTGTGTTAGACTTCGGATGGACAATATTTTTGTCCCAGTTATTTTGTAACGGATATCTCTTTGCAACGGAACTGGATTCAGAAAAGTAAAAATATCTGTTTTAGATAGTATCAGTTACAGAAACAGACATACACTAGAGAGTAAAAACCAATAGATTAAGGCCTTGTTTGCACGACGACCAGACAGTAGGACAGTAGAAAAAAATTCTTTTGTTCTCTTTTGTTTAAAGGTGTTACTGTCCACTGTACTGGGCGTCGTGCAAACCGGCCCTAAAACTATTCAAAAGGTACAGTAATAAAATTTTTAAAATTGTTGGATTTTTTCTTATTACTTAAAATTTTTCATCACATCACTCATGTGTTATTATTAAAATAAATTAAATAAAAAGAATCATTATGTAAAGTGAAACTAAAGTATTTTTAATTATATTAAGTCAACTTAAATAACATCTGATGGGACAAACAGTTAACTATCTATGCATCGAACAGAGTACATAAAGTATCTACTCTATGTACACCATTCGGTTCTATTGGATCCAATATCAGGTGACCCAGTTACAAAATACTCAATCTGGCCAATAAATGAGGCAGAGACAGTTACGCTGTAACTGGAATTGGAGAATAATCACAGTTCCAGTTACAGTTACGATTGACAGAAGACAGGAACATAAAAGGCCGATTTTGCCACTAGAAGCTCTGCTGGCGGTTACTCCTGGAACCAGGCCAGTGTAACAGGTCACTAGTATTTTCTTGTAACTAGAACTGTTTTAACTGATATGGTAAAAACATGGTATTACCCATCGATATGTTAGACTGTTAGGACTTTGGAGGAATGAATGGCCCAGCTTTGCCAGCTAGGTGCATCTTCCTAGGGATATTGTGCAGAGTATGGAAGTAAGGGATTGTCAGGATGGGAAATATGTGATAAGGTCAGTCAGTCTTACATTTCCAACCAATCCCTTCCCGGTGCGCCTCAGTATAAAATAACACAGAAGTTGCAAATATCACCAATCAGAACAGGAGACATCCACAGTCCACACCCAATCAGATCAGAGTAAATACTCGAGGTTTCTGTCTTATACTGCGTTTTTGTTTTGTTTTCAGCATTAGTGTTTTTAACTGCTTTTACGGTTTTCTGTTTAAGCGATTTTTGTCTGTCCAGGCTCTCCTGGCTGTGTGTTGCTAGTTTTGTTATTTTCTGGGTTTTTTCCAACTGAAGACAGAATCGTATTCCAGATTTGAAATATCGTAAAACTTATTTTTTACAAAACAGTGATGGCAAATGTCCACAAAAAAAAATAAAATCAAAACATAAAGTAATTGTCATTAGTATATTTGATGCTCCAACAAGCTGCACTTAACACCTATGACCCTATTATAATAAAAGTATAATTATTATTAAAACTCACCCCGATCAAGTCGTACAGTCTGATCGCGATCTCGTACTCCCCACGCTGCTCCGCCTGACTGGCCACTCGCTCCGTCACTGCCTCTCGATCCGCCTGCAGCACACAACGATGGTTATGGGAAATTAAAACTACAATTATGGTTATGGAGCAATTTAAAACTGATTCATTTTAAGTATAATATTGCCATGTCGTTGTCATGCCTTTGACCACTTACCACGATCACAAAAATAAGTTATTCAAGAAAACAAGTCATTAGCTTTATGAAAATAATACAGAAAAAAACATTTGATTTAAGGTATGTGAGGTATAACATGGGAACATAAGAATAAATATAAATAGAAAAAATTGCTTTTAAAATTGTTTAAGAACAAAAGAGATTTGGAAGTGGAGGTATTCATTCTTACAGATTATCCCTTTGTTGTGAACTGAGATTGTAAATTTATGGGTTAGAAATGAGATTCTTTAATTCACTGATAATCAGAATGAAGAACTATACTTTCACACAAGATCTTCATTGGACATGGAGAAAGAAAATGAAAATAAATTTAACCGATCAGACCCAACACAAGGATTATGAGGTTTTAGCCAGTCGAGCATTAGGAAAACAACCAATCGCTTGTAAATACAAATGATAGCTGAATCTTGGTATGTTTATGGATTGTGATAGCAAATACAGTTCATTCTCAGCAACTCGAAATTCAACGGGACTAAGATTTTGTTTCAAGTAGCATATATATGACATAAGCATAGTTTGAGTTACAGCAGGGCTTGTAACAGTTCTTGAGGTTGAAAAAAATAAAAAAAATAACTAAAACAAGAGAAAAAATAACCTAAAAATAACCTTTTGTAAACAAAAAATGTTGCTAAAAATTAAAAAACCGGCGTTATATTGGGGATAACACATTCTTAACCCTGGTAAAAAAGAAAATCTCGACAGACTAATCACAAATCAGCCTAGGTTTGACGGCGAGACTTGGTTTTCATGCAACAAGACTTGGTTTTCACGCAATGTAGGATGACGAGATTCGTCTGCCGCGTTGCTGCTACGAGATCGTCTGACAGACGAATAGTGTGATCAGGGCTTGTAGCAGTTCTTGAGGTTGAAAAAAATAAAAAAAATAACCAAAATCCCCAAAAAAATAACAAAAATAACCAAATTCCAAAAAAAAAAACAAAAAATAACCAAAAGCAAAAAAATAACAAAAAAATAAAAAAAATAACCTGTTACAAGCCCTGTTACAGAAGTGATGTGATCTAAATTTGAGTTATAGAGGTAAACCAAATTAGATTGTGAGTAAATGATACATAAAGAATATTAACGCTGAAGTGGATATGACTCATTGACACAATGGGACGCTGAAGTTTTGATTTATATAGGTCCATTGAGAAAGTTTCAAGACACAAACGTAAACTTTTGACTTCAACAAGTCAAGACTTCAGGCTCTTGAAGTTAAAAGTGCAGATCTTTATCAACTGAACTTTATAGGTATTTTTTTGCGTCTCTAGGATCTCGGCTTTCTTGTTTTCATGTTATTTATTTTTTTTTGTAGCAGTAGATTGCACCCACCTTGTTCCCGCGGAACTGGTCGATGAGGCCAGGGACCTTGCAGCCGTCGGGTTCCAGCGAGCCGAGCACGTAGTCGAACGCCCGCGTCTCCATCAACAGCTCGCACACGCACACCGGGAACATGTCGTCCCCCTCCAGGCTCTTGAAGTTCCTGGTCAACGGACGGATTAACTAAAATGGTATAAAATTACCTGTGATACTGCCAGATGATCCGTTGGATTGGTACAAACTACCAGTGGTTTCAAACCGCTAAAAAGTCCATTTTTAAGTTGAGAAATGCTTAGCTAAAACATCTCTTTTCCACAGTTTTATGAAGCATCATCATGGTCCTCATAAATACACATTAACACAGCACACGAACATTTATAGACAAAAATGATAAAAAAACTAGCCAGTACGAAACACAAACGCTTGTGTTGCCGGTGGAAGGTGAATCAAGACTCATTGACATGACCTGTGCCGATTTGTGACGTAACACTACCCGCTCTTCGCCCTCAACACGGCCTCTCATTCCACTTCCGCTGTCATCCAAAATTTTAATTGCTGTGTTGTCCTAAACCACTGGTAGTTTCGGATAACACAGTTGGCAGGCACAGCCCTAGGGACTTTGCCGCCCTGGACGAAATCGGCGGCCACCGCCCCTTCCCCCCATATCTCGTCTAATTGTTTACTTCCAGGCTCCACCTTCCTTGAGCGATTCTCCACTGTGATGCCCTCGCACCACAGTGTCTCCCTAAACTCTTAAATAATGTGCTAGGGGTCCTAAGTGTAAATGCACATTTAAAAATATTTTCATTTCATAAGCTGGTTCACGTTTACAGTAGCAGAGACCTTTTTTGTTTATAATCTGATTAAAAAATTTACCCGAAGGTAATCAGTTGCTAAGTTACAGTTCACATTTAAAACTCTTCCAATGAAAGTTGGTCAACATTTTAAAGCGCCCTCTAGAAATAAATCAAAGGCTAGGGGGCCCCAAACGAAATATCCTTTTTAATTTATTACCCGTCCGCCGCGCGCTAGACCATAAGTTTTAAAATGACACTTCAATCGTGAAAATCGGTTGAGTAGGTTGGGAGGAAAGGGAGGTAACAGAGAAAACCCTTGTGGAATTTGTAGATGATAGATGTATATATGCTTAACTATTCAATTTCATGTGATATTAAAAACGCAATCATTCGCGATAATCCCTGGCTTGAAAAAGTTTGCAGTTTTAAGAAAAAAACCTAAGTACCGGTACCGTACCATTCTGATAGCATAACTAAACTTACACAGCCCTGGTTTTTTTAATATAGGCCTACACCTGACTGTACCGAGATGTTATAAGAGCCAATCTAGACAAACCTAAGAAATAAATCGTTTATATTTACTTGTTGTTTGAAGCAATAAAAAATCAACTATTGGCTTACCAGGCGACAGGCGTAATATATTCGTGAGCCTCGAAATCACTTGAACAGCCCTTTCCATAAGTAGAGGTAAGTGATCCGCTGTTTAAGTAATTTATAAACACTTTTTATGACGCCCCGAGTAGGTTATAGAGCATCATTTATTTCATGGTACAAATTCAAATAACTTTTGTTTTAGGCTTAATTTATCTAAAAGCTTTGGCAAATGTAAATCTTATTGCTACCACAATAATAAACACAACGTCGGGGGAGAAGAGAGGATTCCGTCAAGGTTCACTCCTTAATCCCAACCTCTACGCTGTTGCTTTGACACTGCACTGTTCTGCTCTGCGCAGCGCGGCGGCGACTTTTTTAGATACAAGCTGAGTGTTTGTTTTTATATTTGGACTTGAATTATAATTGTAAATCAATGCTCGCATTGCCGTTTATTTTCTTAGGCTTGTTCTTTGGGTAAAATGTAATACAGAAAATTTTACTCTTCACATTCATATCATAACTTTATAATTTTATTCATATTTTAAAATTTGGCGTTCCTGAAAATTTGCCACCCCCAAAAATCTGCCGCAACAAATTATCCTTTTTCCCACCAAGCTTTGACAGCAGAACATATGTTTTTATTTCCAATACGTAATTGAAAATAAGTATACTAGACGCAGCATGGTGAAATTTATTCAAGTAATTATATTATATCGTAATAATTTATAGGATCATGATCTTCCCATATTTCTATTAGAATGCATCGAAATTATTTTTGGGACGTATGCGAGCCCTCCCAAATACAGTAACCCAAATATTTATGGTTTAAAAATTCAAAATTTAGGGTTAGGGTATACTTTTTCTTGTCTTTGAACTTGTCTCGCCGGGTGAGCAGGGTCGTATTTAGGGCCCTGGAGGCCCTGGGCAGAATCCAAAATGAGCCCCCCCACGGCCTTGGTAAAAGTGGTGACCTTTTTTCTACCAGATTCTAAAATCCCTTATTAACGGCATTTACGGCCGTGAGCGGTACGGCCCGGACTCCTTTCCCGCCGCCATACCTGAGGCCTCCTTTTACGCCTTTTTCGGCTTTGCAGCTTCCAAAAATAGGTTCTTGCATTTGTCTTTCCTAATGAAAGTTTCTAGTTATAAAAATTGCTTAGGCTACTATACTGTTTACTGTAATTATGAGGGTCCTCCATAAAGTAGTTATAAAGAACGTTTTGTTACTTCATTTAGCCATAATGCCCCAACATCACGACAATCTGCAGTATAAGCTCTAGTCTTGGTTTCAATGTGAACCAAGAGTAGTGCAGACAATTGACTTCATACCTTGCTGACCGATCACTCATTTGATTCCTAAGGCGTTTAAAAATGGCAGAGTCCTCTGAAAATCCCGCCGAATGCGAATGAGCATAGTGATTTCCATAGTGTTTTGCAGCCTAAAAAGTTTAATCCGTGTTGAATTTAAGCACAGAGGAAAAAAAAATATCCTGAATTTTTTGTGAGACCCTACCATAACTTGACACGCCATCGCCCATAAAAGCAACTTCACAAAACTCAGCCGCCTAAGAGACATTTTCAGCCAAATCAAGTAACCCTTATCTTAATCTATAAATCCAATAGGCGAGATTTTCAATGGACACCACCATTTCAAAACGCTTTTAGAATGAAACGTATGATCGGTCGGCAGCGTTTTCAGTGAAGTATCACCACAGTATCCACTGTTCACTCCTTGTTCTTTTCATCGGGAAGGAATAGAAATGGAGTGTAGGTTAATTTTGAAATTTAGAATTGGAGTAATTTTCTTTCGCTTCTTGAGCAGCCGATAGAAGAGCATTTCCTCCAATTATTGTCACTTTCTTCTGACATACTAACCTCGATTATAGATGTAAGAAAGGAACGGACCTAATCCGAGAGTAAAAAAACCTATAAGATAATTTAAATTCGTTACAATGTTTATTATGGTTTAATAAATAAATGAAGCGTTTTGTATCAGCTGTATTTTGTTTATATTTTGAAAACTAATAACAATTGTCTCTTCTGTCCACCTAGCTTTGACGTTTAAAAATGAAATCCCTTCTTTAACCCTTGTTTCCTGTCATCCCGTTTTTACCCGTATTGACGGCTTAGAAATCCCATTTCAGGGATACGAAATCTTTCACGTGAAACATCACAGCTGGCGCAGTCTGAAGTGGCGAATGTGTACTAATTTGGCGTGGAAATTTCTGGCTTCAAAACATGTGTAAAAATGAGCAGTCTCCTTTTAGGTATAAAGTCAATGCTAATAGCCTTTTAAATACTTGTTTTAGAACAGTTCATGCGATGGCATTGTAATTGGGAATATAAAATATCACTTGTATCCGAAATGAAAAGAAAACGTGCTGATGGCTGATGGCATTACCTATAACAGTGAAATGTGATAACAAGAGGCATAAAACTGTTTTTCAATGCACTTAGTTATCATTAATATCTTATACTAACATAATATTTCCAGTTTAATTACAAAGTCCATTAAACTACATAAAATAAATTCCTTCACTCAAAATAAATTCATATTCATCTCGTATTTGCTGTCTAGGCCTTTTATGTTAAGTGAAAGAACAAGTAAAAAGTAGCATCGCCATTTCTTGGAAGTTGGCTGCGGTGGCTGAAAATGGCAACATCCAATGGAGACATGCCGTTTCCAATGGCATGGTCTTATTACTTGAAATGGCCACGGATGTGCCTGTTGATGACTGCAGTTCTTTGGAGAAATGAGATAATTGTTAATTCATCGGGTCATATACATTTAAATGTTTACCTTAGGCAGTAGTAGTAATGCAGTGCTTCAAATATGTTGTGCCCCTCAAACTTCTGAACATACACCATCACCAAACGTACCAAGTTAATACGGTGCATAGGTTTTGGGTCTGCAGGATCCACATACACTGAAAAAAAACAATAATTTCTATTAGAGACTTTATAGTTGTTGGAAAAAAATAAAAAATACTCCAACTAAAACATTCCTTTGTTTGACTGGGAATGCATTGTAAGGAAAATATATTTCTAATTACATCTGGATATAATAATGAAAAAATAGAGAAATAAATTATTAGATTTAATTAATAGCAGGAAGGATTAATGTAAGTGTCCTGATAACAGGAAGTGATTCCTTACTTCTCAAAACGCAGAGTAGTTTTAAACCCTAGAAACTGGTATTTGGTTACTACCAAATAAATAGAGGTGTGCGGATATCCGAAAACTCGGATCGGATTCGGATCGGATCGGATATCCGAATCCGATCCGAGGGTTTAATAACTATCCGGTAAGACTGACTAGATATCCGACTCTATCGGATAGACTGCATTTTTTGGGGTAAATTGTAAAGAAAGATCAAATTTTCAAGTAAGGAAAGTCTTCCAAACAAAAGAAGTCACTGCCGACGAAAGTACATTAGTGACAGAAAACATCGCGGAGCAAAGACGACGCTTTTGAAATGCGACGGTTGCGATAGCGGCTAGAACAACGCCTCAACACGATGCGATTATGTAGTGGTATGCATCAAGCGACGTATTTCGGTTGCCGATATTGCGACTCGTGAATACTCGTGATCAGATCGAGATCGTTGTATACGATCAGATTACTGCGCAATACCCGACACGATAACAAACATTTTCTTAAGATAAATTCTTGTATCTTAGCATTAAATCAGTTAACAAGTAGTAGTACATCCTGTAATAGTTCTGTCTCGATTAGTATTCGTTACCGAAAGAAACATCGATTGGTATGAGGGAGAATCGCAATCAAGACAATCAGTGTTCGCCATTGACCGGCAGTGTCGACAGTGTCCAACAGTCGTCTTGAATTTCGAAAGCGAAATATCCCGTAAATACCCCATAAATAAATAGTCGTGTTGATGTTTCGTACGACTATTTCAGGCCGTAAATATCTTAAGTGGCCTGTTGATACGATAAAATAAAAAGCCTACAATAATTTTGGGCTGTCGTCAAAGATTTGGCGAACCTGTTCATTCATTGTTTTGTCGTTCCATCTCACCTCATTTTTGAATGTCGTCTGCTTAAAAGCAGAATTAACTCAAGAACGTATTTTATTCAATCGCCAAATTACTTTATTTATCAATTAAACAATTACCTACCTAGAAATAGAGAGTTGAACGATCACAAATAAGTTTTTATTTTGCTGTAATATTAATCTTTGACGATATAAGCCTCGTCAAAGCCGGCCGGCCGTATTTTCAATACGTGATTAAAATGGACATTCTTAGATAACAGTACAATGCGACTTGACAACCTACGTCTATGAAAATAATTAGTGAGTTTGCTTGTTGTTTGTGATATAAAACATATAGACCTTTGTTCTAATTAAATGACCAAGCTTTAATACTGAAACTTACAACATTTGAAACTTATCTTGAAATTTTGCTTAAGTTTACTGCTCAGACTTATTTTGTTTTTTTAGTATTATTGGGTAGTGAATCAAAATCTAGGTTGTCAGGCATCAATGCATAAATAAAAATGTAAAGCTTTCTTCAAATATGAGGTGATTGGTGTATCAAGTTTTATATTTAATTCTTTTGTCTAGTCACTTAGGCCTAGTCCCTGATCAAATAAGGAAAAGAACAAAAAAGACAGAGGCCTAATAGTGGACAAATTTAGGTTGCATTGAAAAAGGATTTTTTAAGTTGCAAATCCTGAAATTGATTTAGGCCTAATAAGCTTATTCAATTATATACTACCTATGCTTAAGGGGAATCAATGAATTTCTAAATTCTTAACAGATATTGAGATGAACCTTTGCATACTTTAATAATTGACATTTAGCCTATATTGGAAACAATATATCACAACAATCAATAACACAACCCTATCAAGGCAAATCTTACCTTACACATAAGGATAATATGGTAGTTCCTTGCAATTACCTTAGGCTTATGAGAAACTTAAATCTGCTCATTACGCCGCGCCGTAAATATCCGAATCCGGTATTATCCGATCCGAACCTGTTGTTATCCGATCCGAAACCGATCCGAACATAAGCTATCCGATCCGAATCCGATCCGATCCAAAAATTCACTATCCGCACACCTCTACAAATAAATGAACATAATTTACAGCTGCAACAACACAGAGAAAATAAATCAATACCAGGAACAACTCAGTATACATTTCTGAAATTTGTGGTTGGTTCAAGTTTCCACCAGTTGCATCATCGGTTTCAGCAGATTTCCACATTCTATTCTTTATTGCATCTTGACCATGTTTAAAACTTAGTTGAGTTGCTGAGAATTTATGCAGGATCAAGCATAAGGTTGCCACATGTATAAAAGTAAAAAGATCCATGCTTCAACCACTCTCAATCAAAATATAAGAAAATGTCAATGGCGTTAATACAAAATATAAATTAAAATCTATCTGCAAATTTTCAGCGAGATTCTGTCTGTCTGCATAAGGAAGTCTATGGCGGCCTCCCATTGGCCGGTGAGACACAGACACTACCGTTACAACAGGACACTTACACAGGGGAGCCTTGACGTTGGCGGGTGTGGCTAGCAGGCCCAGTTCATGCAGCAGTATAGCGATGTGCACCCCGTGAGTGGTCAGTCTGTCTGTCCGCATGAGGAAGTCTATGGCGGCTTCCCATTGGCCGGTGAGGAACAAGAGTTGAAAGTACACATGCGGTTGCTCCTTGGCGCTGTAGTGCTGCTCGCCTGCAAACGGTAAAAATTTGACTGGTTTATTGAACTGAACATAGCTAATGGAATAAGTGAGTCGGTCGAATCAAGTCTTCTTTCTCCTAGAAGGTGAAAAGGGACATTGGCCTCAGACCATACATGAAAATGTAAGTTTAGCCTACCCAAAATGCAATGTAAAAGCTAACACTGGTCCTAAGGTTAGTTTAAATTAGGCTGCTTGCAATGTACATGACCATCAGCTGTTGTGTGGAAGCTACGATCACCAGCTTGGTGTGAACATAAAATTAGTTGCTTGGTTGGTACTAATACATTACAGTAGAGCGCCGATTATCCGAACGTCGATCATCCGAACCGTCGGTTAACCGAACGCCGTAATAACTCATATTTTGAACATGATTCTCAAGCAATTCAAATTCACGCGCCAACCGAAACTCCCGCTGCACCGGGATATCAATGTATTCTGATGGATTTCATAATAAAATTTAAGTGAATAATTTTTGTTTGATCATTTTTTAGCCTTTTTACTATTAAGAATTACGTTAGATATATCATTTTAAAATGTTGTCTTTTCATGTTCGATTATCCGAATATTCAGTTATCCGAACACCCCTTGTCTCCTATTAGTTCGGATGATCGGCGCTCTACTGTATTTCTGCCAGCACTATTGCCAGCTACTGCTTAACAGCAGATTACCTATGCCAACCAGCTTAGGGGCACACATGACATGCAATGCTTGTACAAAGCTTCATGTTTTTATCAAAATCATTTGTGGATTATCCAACATTCTTTTGGGGAAGGTGTTTCAACCCTTTCACCTAAGAAAGGCTGAGCCTCCACAACTATTTTCTTTTTTTCATCCTTATTAAGAGTTCCTATGCGAAATCTGTTGTTACATTCACAGTCTTAGGATATTTTGAGAGATGGAAGCTTTCAAATTCTCCTCCCCCCCCCCCCCCCCAAAGAGAAAAAGTTGTTCTCACCATACTCCTCCAGTACCAGGGTCTGCAGCAGGGAGTACGTGATGCAGTCGGAGGTGGAGGCGTCGCCGTCCCGCACTTGACACAGCTTCAGCCACAAGTAGTCATCCGCGGTCCTGATCACCTCCGAGTGTTCGTCCGTCACGTCGCACGCGCCCAGTATGCAGTACACCACCCTGCAACCGTGATAAACCTCACAATGACGAGATCGGCATAAAAAAATACAAAACAAAACGTACACCCCTCTAGATGGAGGGGTGGTTTGAAAATAAACTGTTTCTAAAAAATTGTTAACTGCCATCAACATGCAAGATTTCGTAACAGCAATTGTGACAAAATCAGCCAGGTCCGCTTCAGTTAGTATCGAACCAGTGACACTTGATTTGGCAATTCACTCTCGAAAAGCTCCCGTCTTCGTAAAACCACAATATCGGCTTTTAACGTATCTGTCTTTACATAATATCAGTGTCAATATCTTGTCAGAGAATGTTTTTTCAAATAAGTTAATATCAGTGTCAGAGAATGTTTTTTCAAATGTGTTAATATCAGTGTCAGAGAATGTTTTTTCAAATGTGTTAATATCAGTGTCAGAGAATGTTTTTTCATGATGTACACATGTATTTTTTTGGTGAATCCATGATACTCTCCAAGTATCTTCTTGGATTACGTCTTGACTACAGTGACTTAATTTTTGATCAGTTAATTTAATAATTGTGTTGTGGAAAGAGGTTGATGTCAAATTGGCAAGACACAAAATTTATCATAGTTCCAACTTCACGGAAGATGCCTAGACACCTTAAAGTTTGGTATTTGTCCATCATAAGATTTAACATTGCAGTAGATATTTCAAGGGATTACAGTTTTGGAGTTTTACACCTGATTGAAGGAAACAGTTTGAAGGAAACAGTTTTTATCAGCATAGCCATGTGAATTATTGAAAGCATGTATTTAATTGCATGCAAGCTGAAATAGAAATCTTATATGACTGAGAGCAGGTTCTTTATATAATTTACAAGCACTAATGTAAACACTAATTTTACAACCGCTTACACCCACCAGCGGCAGATCATGCTACGCTAGTGATTTGCCGTTACCTCTTGAAGGGGTCAGTGGTGTTGCGCACGCCACGCTTGTACTGCGAGTTGATGGCCTTTTCCAGCGGAGGGCTGAGTCTGCGATTGGCACTGGCCTTCAGCTCTTGTAACGCTACACACATCTCCTCCAGCCCCGGCCTGTGCAGACACCAGTCAGTTGAAGGATGGATTACAAAGATTAAAATATAGTATATTACGTTACTAGGCCGGGGAGTACTGTTTTGCTGGACGAGCATGATAGTTGCGGGATTTTCATGCCAGTACGGTAAAACTTTCCGGCTGTGTAACGTACGATACTTTTCATCATACTACTCAGAAAAAAACATACTTTAAATCATAACGTAGTCCTTGCATGAACCAATACGTTTCTCAATCCTTAAAATCTAACCTATAACAAATAGAACAAACATTTACTACTGCTGCCAGTGCTGCCACTTCATTCCTCTAAAAAGAAACCAATGAACAAGCATTAAACCTCAGTCTGCTGCAAATCAACTGGTTGTTTTTCTCTTGTTTTTCCAGCCTAGGACGGCAAAAAGTTTTTACCGGCCTAGGACGGCAATGGGTAACTTTCGAGCCAGCAAAAAGGAACTGAAAACAGATCTTTCTGTGTCAATATGATGAAAAATGATGTTTCAAACTAATCAGTCCGAGGTAAATTGGCAGAATGAACAAGTCAAATTCAGAAATTTCAAAAACCATAAAGTGATTGAAATGCATGTCGTATTCATTTGAACAAATTTATTTATTTATTTAATCATCCACTTTCGCCCTTACATGCAACTAATTGCCTATTAGACTTGACAAAAAGTACAACATCAATAATTAAACTTACTTAAAGTTAAAAATCAAAGGTGTGTAATCAAAGGTGTGACACAGTACTACATTAATAATGTAATATAAACTAAATTCAATTGCTAAGCCTGAGGAAAAACCATGAAAACATTTGTAATCAGAGTGCCAGTCAATCTGTACCAAGATACTCAGAGATGCTGTAGCAGCACTTCTGAAGAATGAATTCAGTGGCCAACTTTTTGAACTTTTTAAAAATGGGCTCGTTTTTAATGTGAGTGGGGCAGTTATTATAAATTTTTAGTCCAATAAATCATCACCAATTTAGATTATGCCATTCAGTATTTGCATTTCTATTAATTTATTACCATAAGAACATTTCTATATCTTCCAATGCAAGATTTGTCTAGTGTAAAACAACCTCGGGGAAGTGATTGCCAAGATACAACTATGTCTGGCAAATCATCTCACTGAAATTATTTGACTTTTCAATACTGCAGCAACACTTTTACCTGACCAAAAATGTGGGAAAATCTCGGTAAAACGACCAAATCCAAGACTCATTATACTTATGAGTAAAAACATAGTCAGCTATAACTTTAACCCAATTATGTTATAAAGAAAAATATATCGAGGGAGGCCTCCCCAAAATGATACAAATGTCTAAATATAATTGCCCAATGAAATTTGATGGACTCTGGCAGTGCAGTAAGTAATTAAATTTATCGATATATGATGATGTTGATTTTTCCTGACCAAAGTAACAATCTCCTGAACTTTTCCTTCACTGTTCCAATCAATACCCCGACTTTCCGACTTTTCCTTGTTTTCCCGATTTGTACAGTTAATAGACACCCTGAAAAATGAAATAGGACTGCTACGATATGACAAGAAGAAGTGTTAGCTGCCATATTACCGAGATATTTTTGAGCTGCAATATAAATTAGTGAAATTTCTACCATAAACTGAGACAAGTATTTCTCTTTGGCCAGCTGCAAAAAAATAAAATATTTGTCTGGCACAATTCATCTAAGCTCAAGATGATGACCACAGCAATGTCAATATAAAAAAAATTACAGTTTTTACAGATTTTTATTAAGTTAAAATTTAATAACAAGGGTTCTTTCCTTATTTTTCCTCAAATTCTGTCCGGTAGACACCCTTAACAACTCACCCCGCCTGCTGTACACACTGCAGGGCCCCCGCCAAGTCGCCACAGCGAAGGTAGTAGTACACGCAGGGCCAGAGCGGCCGCCCATCCACCGCGGCGGGGTCCAGGCCGAGGTAGCCGCTGGGCACTCGAAGGCCCACGTAGCTGCGGACCAGACTGTACGTGCTGGGCTCTCCCCCCCGCCGAGCCACACTCAGGTTGCTGGACACCACACTCTCCATGTACTGCCGGTATCTGCAAGCATTAGATTCGTCGGTTTGTGGATTTATAGCAAGGGATTAGAAAATCAGTACTTTATCACAATTAACTCTCACCTTAAGGTTATAATATATTTTTAAATACAAACACTGTTTAACTGAACTGTTGGTTCATTATATATAAAACTCTCTCTTATCTGAACACCTCGGGAGCAAAGCCCATCCAGATAGGGCCTAACCAGAGTCCCTAATCCAGATAGGTTAAACCGACATTCCCAAAAACTCATCAAATTATGACAGCTAATGTGTGCTGCCAATACTGATTTTTACATTACACTTCATTACAATTACTGTAAACATCTGTAAACACAAAATATCAGAAAATAAAATAAAATTTTTTGTATCTTTCAACTCTTTAACATACAAACAGACAAAACAACTTGTGACAGTTGCAAGATAATATTTCCTTGATTATTCCCATAAGAATCATCAATCGTCTCATGCTGTTCATGATATTCAAGCTGTTCTTGACTGATAAACCAATGTGCTGAAAAATATCATCTGCCAAAAAAGATGTGTTTTTGACAGAGAGTAGTGCGGTCAACCCAATATTCAGTTAACAAATGTTCGGATAAGAGTGGGTCTCATGTAATAAGTTTCCAAAGTAAAAACATTTAATAGACGTCTATAGAAAAACCAAGATAATGTCATGTAAGAAACCTTGTTTGCAATTCCACTAGTTCATAGTGATCATCACACCAGTGAATAAAAAAAATAAAGCTCCATCAACCACAGAATACTTGTAGTAGCGGAGTCAAATAACTTGGCCCAGACGACACCAAGAACAACCTAGTCTAAGTTGTCGACCTCTGTATTGGTATAGGACCAGTCAGAGAGCCATCTATGGACCTTCTCAGAGCCTTGCCCTTAACTTCTGGCGCTGACACTCAAACAGCTCCTTTCCTTTCTGGTTCAATTCAATAAAATTGAGCAGCTGAAGCTTGCTGGTGAACACTCATTGATCATCAACACATTTCCTTGGGCAACTGATCAACTTATGGGATTTTGGTCTCAGGCCATAACCAATCGTGAAACCTTTTCAAATCTGACCACCAGACTATTATATTTTTTTATACCGCCTCAGCTCCGTCACTCCATGATTTCAACCTTGATTTACAGATCTCAGACACAAACTGAGACACTCACTGAATTTGTCGATAACATTCGAGACTATGCTTTTCTACTATTGCCTCATGCCACAGATAGGGAACTCCTGAACATAGCCGTCAATGGGCTCAACCCAGTTGGTAAGAGCTCGACTTGCTGGTCTACCCACACCACTATCAGTCCAAGACCTTTTGGCACTTGCACCCAGGATTGAGATCGTTAGAAACTTGGAGCAAAATCACTCTCAACCACCAGCCCTACATCATCACCACAACAGAAATATTGCCCTTTATCGCCCCCTACATTTCCACCCCCATTCAACTACTAGGTATGTTCACAATCGCAGAACACCCACCTGTTCTCCAGATACTTGCGCGCCTGGGAGATCAGCTTGGCCTTGCCCGCGTCGCTGTTCCGAGCCTCCAGCACATCACCCTGCCCCTGCGGCTGCAACTGTGTCATGTAGCTGACGATCGTCCACATCTCACTCACCTTCTGCTGACACCACAGTCACTTACAATTAGAAAGGTGTCCAACCGTTTTTTTAACTAAGAATCTTAGTGATCTAGTATTATTTAAGTTAACCTGTCAAAACCTCAGATAAGTTATATTACAGTTTTGGAAGTAAAAACTAATTATCATGTTTTTTTAAAGCAGATCAAAAAGGTATTTAAAAAAACAACGGAAACTCTGAAATCTTGAGTGAAAGTTAGGAACAATTTTTTGGTTTAATTTCATAAAAACTACATTTTGTTTATAACTTCCACATCCGCAACTCTGCTAGGGGCTTCATTAGCATTTGATATTTTAATATTTAATTTGGTTTGAGATTAAACAATAGCGCTCGATACTTAAGCTAAAAATTCACCGCATCATCTATATTCGTTTGCCAAAAAAAAGAGACATTATTCAGCCTACCATATCCTGCCCTTTACTTAATTGCTGTCCACTAAACTTAAGTCCAATCAAACTGGTGGGCCAAGGTCCATTACATTACATGTAAGTCCTTCTCCATAGCCAGTACCTAAGCATAAGCTTTACCCAGCCAGGCTTGAGACCATCGCCCCTTGCCTGCGGGATGGCTTGAGACCATCAAACTTGTCAGCGGCAAAAGCCTAGCCCATCGAGGAAGGGGTTAGCCCCGAACCTCTAACCAGGGCAAACTGACTACTCATGACCACCATCCGATGCGGAAGGAAAACAAATGCCTCGGAAGGAAAATGCCACCAACCGCACTTTCAGGGTGGAGGTTTGCACGGGGCCTATCTTACCCCTGACAGCCTAGCTGCCTTTTTGGGCCGGAGCAGGACATACCGGACCCACAGTGGTGACACCATGAGCCCGGGGGGATAGCCCTGCCAATTTCGAACCAGATACATTTATAAGTTGGACCTAAATGGGCCAGCTGATTTTTAGGAGTATGTCAAACAAGGCCAGGACAGCTGGCCTGCTTCAAAAGTTGCCACTGACCCGCCAGTTCTAATGGAATTTACTTTACAATTATGTTCAGAGTATTACAGTACCATAAGTTTATCAACTTATCTGCTTGATCAGCGTTTGTCAGCTGACAGAATGGACAAACAGGGTGGGGGGGGGGTGGTGAGAGCAGTTGCAGTTATCAGAATTTGCAGGATTCAGATCAGCTTTTTATCCCATAAGACTAAATTTTTAAGCATTCTTTATTCATAATTAAATAAAACCACTAGATCTGATCCCTCGTCAACAATGAAAGTCAGGATAAAAAATTTCAGAGGCTCTGACAAAACTGTCCGATTGAGACGCTTTTCCCTTTTTAATGTGAAATCAAGTAGATATCACTGACTGAGGTCCAATTTACACAGAACAACCACTCACCGAGTCATTGCTTGCAGCTGCCACACGGCTGAACCTCTCTACGAGGTTAGGTTTGGGTGAGCCCTCCAGCAGCGCCGTGTTGTACTCTATCACACACTGAGCGTATGCGGTCTCCACCTGGTCTAGACAGCTCTTGGCCCCATACACACTCTCGTTCAATACCGTTTTCTGCAACACAGAGTTTTTTTACAAGATACTTAATTAGGCAATTCAACAATTTTAATTTCATGATGAATGGTTTTTAGCTGTAGACTATATGGGTTGAATCTAGTTTTTCTAATATACAGGTCAATACACTGGTCCTAAAAGTGTTGATAGGCTTATTTCAATACTAGTTTTTTTCAGGAAAGGCTCTAGGCCAGGATTTTAATTTTGGGTAAAGAAGAATAGACAGCTAGCTTACCTTTGAAAGAGTTCAGGCAGGCCTCTTTCAACGCTAAGCTAGCTGTCTATCCTTCTTTTCCCAAAATTATTTCATACTAGGTGATCTTCAGTATCCCAGCAATGAACACACTGTTCACAAGGTACATAACATTGCGCAAGAAATAAACCTCTTACGTACAAAGTCGTATAGCTCTTCTGAAAGATGAAAATCAGAGTATAGAAGCCAAGACCCTTGTGAACAAATTGAAATGATGAAGACCCAGAGGTGAAACGTGTTAGTATAATTGAATATGAAAGCAGGACAAATAGCAATAAATCACCTTAGCCTCTAGATTGCTTGTACACAATTAATATTATAAGGTCTTACCTTAGCAATCCTAATATCGTGATCCAAAATCGATTTCAAACCAGAAGGTCCATCATCAGTTGGGATCTAGGTCGACCAAATTTGCATCCACCCGTAGGGATTTGAATATAAAATAACACTGACATTCAATACTTTACAAAAATATATCATGTGTAAAGTATTTGTCTAGTGTTTTTGTAAGGTATTCAATGGGCGTGTTTAGCCGCGGTCATCAGTGACTAACCGGTTACCATAGTTTTTAATGGGCAATTCCACCGCATCTTGACAATTAACAATAAACGGTTACTTACCGAATCCACCGTAAACATTTTTCGGTGGATGCACGACAATGGTCAGTAGGCGGTAAATCCACCACTACCATTCACTTATTACAGGTTGGTAGATTTCTCACCGGTAGCTGCGGCTGAACGCGCCCAACGTCAGTATTAATTTATATTCAACGAAACCCAATGGGTGGATGCAAATTTAGAAGGGTACTTGTGTACTATACGGACCTGTTATATACTAATTAATATAGTTCACTTAATTGAAGTATATACTCATGTTTTTGTTCCATTTTTGAAAACTGCCTTATTTATTTACAACCTTTATAATCAACATTTCATAACAGGAGATTACAATAAATATTAAAAGGAACAGAATAAAGGATAAATACATAACAATTCTCCCACCTTTAATGAACAAGATAAAAGTTAGAAATCTCTTCACAGATTCAATCTCTCCACTGGTCGTCTAACCCGATTGGAACGACGCAATGCAGGTTGTAGGGAGTTTCGACTTGTCTCTTGATTTATAATATCAGATTGTCTTGACGTCTCATCCGTGATAGATTGTCTTGACATACCATCCGTGATAATTTCTTCAGCTTCTTCTTCCCTACATCCGGATTCATGAGGTGTTGGGTGATTCACATTTTCCTCTATATCCTGATTTCTAACTGATGTAGATATTGGTTGATGATGATAGTGTTCAGTAGGCGTACTTGTCTTATTTGGTGATTGTGGTGACAAATCATTTGGCTGAGGTTCTACTTCGCATCTTCTAATTTGCTCTATATGTCGTTTGACTGTGTATCCTCTATCCAGCTCAATGAGGTAATGCAATCTTCCTAATTTCTCAACCACTGTGCCATATAACCATTTTGCTGAAGGGGAGTAATTTTTGACCTTGACTCTTTCTCCCACATTTAAAGAAAACTTGTATTGAGGTTGAGAAGCCCGATTCTTATCAGATGATCTTGGTTTCAGTAGGTCAAGTTTTGTTCGAACATTTCTTCCAAGAAATTGTTCAGAAGGGGTTCTTCCATTGGCCAACGGTGTTGCTCGAAATCTGAACAATATTGCATTGAGAGTTTGGTAGAGTGGACATTTGTCCTCCTCTACTGCTTTCAGTTTTTGTTTTATTATTTGAACATAGCGTTCTGCTTGTCCATTCGTACTTGGGTGTCCGGGTGCAATAAAACGTTGTCTAATGCCATTTCGGTAACAGAACTCTTTGAACTCAGAAGAAGTGAAAATTGAAGCATTATCGCTGACAAGAATTTCAGGCAATCCATTTCTTGAGAATACTTCGTTAAGGATCTCAATTGTACTAGCGGTGGTTGGAGACACATTCTTCATCTTAACTTCGGGCCACTTTGATTTTGCATCAACTAAAACCAAAAAATGGTGTCCCTTGAATGGACCTGCGTAATCTAAGTGGACTCGCTGCCAATTTTCTTCAGGCTCATCCCAAACATGTAAGGGAGCTTTAGCAGGTACCCCTTTGATATCGCAGCATGCCTTGCAACTCTTTACTGTGTTTTCAATGTCTCTATCGATATTCTTCCAGTAACAGTATCTCCGAGCAAGAGCTTTCATTTTCACAATTCCTACATGTGTTTCATGTAATTGAGATAACACTTGGGGTTGCAATTGACTTGGAATAACAACTCTTTGTCCTCTAAAAATTGCCCCTTTGTGAAGGTTGAATTCAGCACTACGTTCCTTACCGGACATCAAAGCACATTTTAATGCAGAAAGTTGTGGGTCTTCATCTGTTTTCCTGACGATGACTTCATGAGTAATTACATTGTCTGAGATAGCATTTATCGTTTGTTCGCTTAGTTCAGTTTCTTCATCAGTTTGTGTTGGCTTCATTGGCAAAGGGGATCTTGATAGATAATCGGCATTTCCATGGTCTTCTGATCTTCTGTGTTCTACTATATAGTCAAAACCAGACAAAAATGTAGCGTAGCGAAGTAGCCGGGAAGCTGTAGTAGCTGGCAATGATTTGTTGGGACTAAATATTGACTGTAAAGGTTTGTTGTCCACTACAAGAACAAACTTTCTACCAAATAAGTATTGATAAAATTTGTTAAAAGACCAGAAAACAGCAGTTGCTTCTTTATCTAGCTGGGAGTAGTTTTTCTCGGATGTTGATAATGATCTAGAAATAAAAGCAATAGGATGTTCAACTCCTTGTTGACATGTGACAAAACCCCTGATAGCCCTACAGGACTTACATCCGTCGCAAGTTTTAAGGGTAAATTCGGATCATAAGGTACTAGAACTCGTTCACTTATAATTTCTTCCTTTATTCTCCTAAAAGCCATCTCACATTTCTTTGTCCAATTGAACTTACAATTTCTTCCCAATAGTTGGTTCAAAGGCTGGAGTATTGTCGATGTATCAGGTATGAACTTGGAATAATATGTTATGAGACCGAGGAAACTGCGAAGTTCATCAACGTTAGTGGGTCAGGGAACCTCTTTGATTGCTCTCACTTTGTCAGGACATTTCTTTAATCCCGAAGCCGTTATTATATATCCAAGGTACTTGATTTCTTGTTTGAAAAATTGGCACTTGTCAATGTTAAGTGTAAGTTCAAGCTTTGCAAGCGCTTTAGACATTTTATCAGTCTTTCCTTGCGCTCTTCAACTGTTGAACCTTGAATTATTATATCATCAAAGTAAACAGCTGCACCCTCAATGTCGCAGATTACATCCTCCATGAATTTCTGGAATTCATTTGGAGCAGTCTTTACTCCAAATGCTAGGCGATTCATCTGATACGTTCCCTTATGTGTAGTAAATGTTTGTAATCGCTTACTAGCTTCATCTACTTCTAAGTGAAGATACGCTTTGTGTATATCAAGTGTACAGAAATATTTTCCTCCTTTCATTTTGTTGAAGATGTCTTCAATCCTGGGAATTGGGTATCTAGCATCGATTAGTTGAGGGTTGAGTGTTAATTTGAAATCAATACATAATCTGACATCACCATTCGGCTTTGGAACAACCACAAGAGGAGAACCCCATTCTGAATGTTGAACTTTGGAGATTACTCCTTGATTTTCTAGGCTGTCAAGTTCTTTCTCTACTTTGTCTTTAAGCACATATGGAACCGGACGGGCTTTAGAAAATACCGGTGTAATTGATTCTTTTGTTTTCAGTGTGCATTGGTAATTAGGAATAAGACCAACCTTATTTTGGAATACTTCTTTAAAAGACTCGAAAATATCTTTCTTAATTCTTTCACCATTGAAACTCTCATCAACAATAAGAGACTCTAATTTGTTGATACTAATGTTTAAGTGTCTAAGCCAAGCACAGCCAAGGATCGCAGAGGAAGGCGTGTCGACCACATAAAGTTCTTCAATAGACTGTTTGTCATTATATTTTACTGGTATTTTAACGGTTCCCAGTGGAGTAAAACCTTCCCCCGTAAAAGTTCGGAAACGCACATTAGTTTTTCTTAGTTCTACATTTAATTTTAGTTCCTGGAATTCCCAGTTGTTCATTATGGTAACTGGACTACCAGAGTCAACCTCGAATAGTTTTGTTTGAGAACCAATTTTTATGGGGACCATGAATTTAGAAAAATCGTCTGATTTAAATGAATTGGTGTAGTTAATATCAATAATTTCATTGATTTTATATTGATTTTCATTGTCTGAGCACGGTTAAGAATTTCTGTCATATTCATCATCATCACCCCTAACAAGTTTAACATTGCGTTTCTCTTGTTTATTAGATTTTGGATTTTTCATTAACGTTTGTATGCAAACTTTAGTAACATGACCGAAAAGTCCACAAGAGTGGCATTTGAGGGTTTTCTTATTGCGCCTGCACTCATGAGCTAGATGATTATTGTAACCACACCTGAGACAAAGCCCATTTATACCCAGATCGTCTAGGTCAGTTGACGATTGAGAACGTGGTTTACCGCCAAATTTCGAAACCATAGGGGTGTTTACAGCCCTTTTGGAAAGTTTATTTACTTCCCTATCTAAAGAAGAAGCAGATATTTCTTTGTTTCCTTGTTTTGAAGCCTCTAAGGCCAAAGAAATTTCACAAGCCTTATCGAATGTTAAGGATTTTTCCTGTAAGAGTTTTTCCCGTATGTAGGGGTCGTTTAATCCTCGAATAAACTGAGCACGCATGAACTGGTTTGCATTTGATTTACCACAAGCAACATTTTCACAAGTAAAATCACATGTAACTGTGAGTTTGCGTAAAGCTGCATTAAATTCTGCAATAGGTTCCCCAGGCAATTGAACGCGACTTAGAAACTTGTGTTGTTCAGTATATATATTAGGAGTGGGACATAAACGGTTTTGAAGTAATCCAATCAGTTCAGGATACGTCTTTGTTGATGGCAGAGCAGGAGCTGTTAGACTTGAAAGAAGTTGGTAGTGTTTAGGTCCTATACAGTTTATCAAAACCCTAGCTTTTATTTCATTTACGTTCTCTACTTCAGGACCTAATTTCAACACAAAAAAATTCTCTAGCCTTTCCTTGTAGGATTTGAACGTTTCTTTTGAGTCATCAAATGTTTCAAAAGACAAAAGTGAAGTTTGAACCATGGTTGGAACTGATTCTAGATTTGAGTTTTTGGATTGCTGTAGCTGAGCTGTTTTAACAGACTCAAATTTATTGACTAAACTGGCTATTGCATTTGTTAATGCGACTATGTTCTCTTCTACCATCTTAAATTGAAAACTTATAAAAACAAATTAAAAAAATTCAAAGCAATAAGTGTAAATCAATGAAAAAAAACATTGCACATGATCAAAAAATAAGCATGACATTTAACTTGTAATCATGAAAAAAATAAGTTTCTATCAAAATTAAATGAGGAATAACAAAAGTACATTTACCTACGTCGCCACGAAAACTGTTATATACTAATTAATATAGTTCACTTAATTGAAGTATATACTCATGTTTTTGTTCCATTTTTGAAAACTGCCTTATTTATTTACAATCTTTATAATCAACATTTCATAACAGGTGATTACAATAAATATTAAAAGGAACAGAATAAAGGATAAATACATAACAGGACCCCACCTATTTTTCCATTAATTTAGTTTGGTTAGGGCCGAAATGACATATATATACGAAAACTACTTAACCTAACCTTATTTTTGATATGTCTTATGCCCAATAAAGTGAGTCCCCGAAACCAACGGCGTTCCCGAGCGCCATACGCTGGCCAGTGAATGATTCATTATAGCGGCGCACAGCTGTTGAGTCACCGCCAGACAGTCGGTGTTGTGGTCGTGTTGCATCGCTAGGTTAGGTTTGGTTAGGTTAGGTTAGGTTAGGTTATAAATAACCTAATGTAGCTGAATACATGTGGAGGTCTGCAGTGGTAGAGAGTGGAGCTGACCGCTTCGATACACTGCTGAGTAACATCGTAGCTTTCTGGGACACCCTGAAGTAAAAGTATATTGTTTTTTCCTTAAATCTGTTCACAATACACTAATGTTCAATAATATGTAGTGTTTCTTTACCCAACCAAACTAAATTAATGGAAAAATAGGTGGGGTCCGTATAGTACACAAGTACCTTTAGAAGTTTGGTCCGACCTAGATCCCAACTGATGATGGACTCTCGGTTTGAAATTGATTTTGGACAACAAAATTAGGATTGCTGAGATAAGACCTTATAATATTGAAGAAAAATTAGATTTACTGATCAGAATCATTTGAATTATGTACAAAATAATGACAATTATTTTTAAGCATAAAAGAACAAAAAAACTCATTAACTTCAAAACTATTTGTTGCTGCATACTTTGAGAATTCTCATTCTCAAATCAGGTTCTATGATAAATTGAAACTTGAAAGTTTTGAGTCACTTTTTGTATTCCCTTTAAGAAAGTTCACCTCAGTCCTGCGCGGCAGCTGCAGTAGCGCTCCGCTTCTTCCGATCAGCGAGTTCAACAACTTGGCTTTCTCCACCTTCCATTCCCACATTATTTTCTTTCTATGTTCCTTTGTCAAATTGTTAATAGTCTGAAACATATTTCGGGAGAAATTAAATTAAAAATAAAACTATTTTGAACCAGATCTTATTTGATAGTGTCAAATACTATTTAATAGCGACCTGGTAAAAAGTTATACACAAAATACAATTTTGGGAGTGGGTCTTTACAGTTACATGACCTGAATGTTCTCTACTAATGTACCAGATTTTAAATCGTTGCCTCAAGTTTTTATAAATAGGGAATTGCTGTATGAAAAAATATACTGCTTGGTATACACAGTCAAAAAACGAGGCTACATAAACCCATAATTTTGTGACCAAATACGTTTTTCTCTATTATAAGAAAAAAATCCACTAAAAGTTTGCAGGGAGTTTGGAAACACACTGTAGAAGTCAACAATGTCTTGAATGCAAAACATCAAGTTAACATGTTTTAGAAAATAATACTTTACTATACTATACTTTACTAAAGAAGTACTCTCATTTAACCCCTTAAGCGCCGAGTAATTAGGCCCCACAGTTTTTAGTAGCGCGCAGTTTAGTTACACAATCAACACGAAAACGCCGGGTTTTCGTCTCAACGCGACGTGCGTGAAACTGCAGATCTCGTTCTGTAGACGTAGTTCTAGAAAAATCCACTAGAGTGCAGCACCAAACGGTCTGCAACTCGTCAGGGTCAACTCTACAGTCTTAGCGGGAAAAACCTAGCGGAACAACTCTACCATCATAAATCAGCTGAGAAAGGCAAATCCAAATAAACTCAGGCGTGGCGGTCAACGAAGCAAGGGTGAGGCACAAGATATCTCGTGCGTGGCGGAGCGCGTACAGAATACTACCACGAGCTAACTCGGGCACGGCGGTTAAGGGGTTAACACTTAAAATAAACAAAAAATAAAGTATGTTTTTGAAAAGTTAAAAATATTAATTCTAATACAAGTTTATTATTTTTCTCATCACCTGTCTCTCTTAGCCATAAACATTATTGTTCTCCATCATAAGTATTGTCACAAGTTTTAAATAAAAAAATAAATCACCTTTGAACAGTTTTAATAAAAATTGCTATATTACACAGCTTCTACATCACAAAACCTGACGGTTTGAAATTGTCTGACCAGGACACAACTGGTCGCGTTGGGTGAACTTTTACAGTAGACTCCACAAACTCAACACAATGTTAACTTTGACCCTGTCAGTTTTGGGGAATATAGAGTTTCCAGAAACATTGAGTCTACTGTACCCCAAAAATGTGACCATTATGAATGAAAACTGGAATGCATTGTAGAAACTCAAGCTACCAAATCATAATGGCTTAACAACACTGAGATACTACTGTATTTCATTTGACCTAGGGAGTGTTAATTTTTGATTAATAATAATTTAACGCAAATTTTATCTTTTTTTTGTACCATAGAAAAATAAGCAATCCTGTTAAAGTAATTCATCAAAGAAATAAAACAAGTAAGGGTTTCAACCAAACTTCCAACAATAGTTTGTATTTTATCACCTAGGCAACAAAAAAGATGTAGTTTTTTAACATATTTACAAAATCACAACAAGTTTAAAATCAAAAATATTATGTCTACGGCACTGAACACGATTTCCTGTGCAAGAAAAATAAACAGTCATTATTTCCTAAAACTGAAAAGTGGTCTGAACCATGTAATTTTAAGCTTAAAATTCCATAATGTCGGCTCGCACGGAAAATTGAACAGGTTGACACATTATATGTCATTGACACAACCAGAAGACAAATGTACAGCACAATACTTCTGGATAGATAGCTCCGGGGTCAACTTGAGAGCGAAGACCAGAGTGCTGGACTTTGTGCCGGAAGTGGTGTGTCAACTGCCAGTCTGGTCGTATGATGGAAGCTCTACAGGGCAAGCGGAAGGGAAAAACTCCGATGTCTACCTAGTGCCTGTAGCAATGTGGAACGACCCGTTCCGCGGTGGAGAAAATAAAATTGTTCTATGCGAAACATACGACCATGAAAAAAAACCGACAGCGACAAACCACCGCAAGTGTTGTTTCGAGTCGATGGAGAAGGTTATAGACGAGAAGCCTTGGTTCGGGTTGGAACAAGAGTACATAATGATGAATACACACCCGAAACCGTGGCCCCACATGTGGCCCCATGGATATCCTGGACCTCAAGGTAAGGATTTGGGCCAGAAAAACATGGAAACAAAACCAGCAGGCATATAAAAACTGGTTCTAGTAATTAGACTTAAATTAGAGATCTCAAAGGTTTAGTTATAATGGTATAAAGTAACACAGTATAAATGTTATTAACTTACTTAGTACTGTTTAAACTCCCTGGAAAAAAATATCAAGACTGGAAAAAAATAATTTGGTTCCTCAAAGGCAGATTTACATGGGTTGAATTGGACGGTCGAATCAAACTGGACGAGTTAGCGGTAGAGTAGGTTATTTGTAGCACTCGTCCACTTTTTAACTGATCTAATTCCAATGATAACACTAGCAGCAATTCGCTTATCTAACGCCTGCCAACTCAACTCGTGTAAATCCGCCTTAAGTTTTAAATACTGTAGCTAATCGATATGATCGAAACGTATAAGTATCATCACTTGTATGATCAAAATATATAAGTATCATAATTTGTATGATCAAAATTACTTGTATGAACAGGTTTCCATTTAACCCCAGCGACAACCAACCAATTAAGTTTGAAAGATTAGTACCATACACAAAAACTGGCCAACAACTAAAACAAACAACAAAAAATTATTTTGCAGCATTATCAAGCTAATAAAGTCAAAAAAATTGTAAGTTTATCTTGTGGTTAACAAATTTTTTTAATAGGCCTAAGATAAAAAAATGTATTCCTTGGATTCCAAATTTTCAAAAACATATTCAAATAATGTAAACTGTTCTGTAGGCCCGTACTATTGCGGAGTCGGAGCGGGAAATGTTTATGGCCGCGAAATAGTGGAGGCGCACCTCCGAGCGTGCTTGCACTGCGGAGTGAACATATCGGGGATCAACGCTGAAGTGACGCCATCGCAATGGGAATTCCAAATAGGCCCTACGGAGGGCATAGCAGCTGCAGGTAGGCTATACCACTTTCAAATCTCAAACGTTCACAGCCAGTTGAGCCTTATTTTTAAAGTATTTAATTGTTATTAGTTAATTTTGATAACCATTAGTATTCTTAATTATTTCTCGATTTATTTATGGGTACTTTATTTTAAAAGAGGTTAACAGCATTTACAGTGATTTACGGGTCTACTAATGGGTGCGCTGCACGCCAAAATTTTTTTTGGATTTTGTAGTATTTCTTACAAGTAAAAATCCTGAAAAACAGGAATAAACTGATGTCGAAATCAGGGCTTGTAACAGTTCTTGAGGTTGAAAAAATAAAAAAATAACTAAAATAAGAAATAAAATAACCAAAAAATAACCTTTTGTAAACAAAAAATGTCGCTAAAAATTAGAAAACCGGCGTTATATTGACAATAATACATTCTTAAACTTGGTAAAAAAAAATCTCGACAGACTAATCACAAATCTGCCTAGATTTGACGGCGAGATTTGGTTTTCATGCAATGTAGGATCACGAGATTCGTCTGCCGCGATGCTGCTACAAGTTCGTCTGACAGACGAATAGTGTGAACAGAGCTTGTAGCAGTTCTTGAGGTTGAAAAAAATAAAAAAATAACCAACATTCCAAAAAAATAACAAAAATAACCAAATTCCAAAAAAAATAACCAAGAGCGAAAAAAATAACAAAAAAATTAAAAAAATAACCTGTTACAAGCCCTGCAAAATTTTAGGGCCATGAAAGTTTTCTCCATGTCGTTTTTAAGCCTAAAGGCAAAACAAGAAATCTTTAACCTATTGTGAGACCCTTCAAAAGCTCTAAATGCCATGCAAAACAATCAACATCGAAAGAAAATTAATGTGAAAAGGTGTTCCTGATTCATATCAATGCTCACCACGACACGACAGCAATGGAGTTTTGGAAAAAGAACTGTACTAACTTACTTAAATTTAAAAAAATCTTAACTGCCCGTTTCCCTGGGCTTGTATAAAAATCTGAAGACAGAGAGCTTCAGTTGCGGAAACTGTTACATGGACTAGCCAGAGGTGACCGCTCATGATGGAACAGAATTTGCCTGTGACTGAGATTGAACTAGTGATTGACATACTGGGCCACCACTTAACCTCTGATCTACTGCTTGGCTAGCGAAACATTTTTGAATGAATCCTGACAACACCTAGCTCCTAGTGATAACATTTTTTATTCAAAGTTGATAAAAGTTTTGGCAAAAAAATGTTTGCAAATGATAAAAACCTGAAAAAAGCAACTTTAACGGTTTAATCACATTTGACGGAATTTTTTTATTGGTGCTGCCATTTGAAATGCTGTAAAATTAAAAATACAAGTTTGGTCGGCAGTGAGACTTGGCTAACATTGTGGCCTGGAGCAGAGAGATTGGCTGCACACTCAGTTGCAAGGGTGGGGCAATTGAGCTAGACATGCTTGACAGAGTGGCAAAATGTTACTTTCTAGGTGGTCCTTGTATGTCACGAAAAAAGAGATCAAGGGATAAGTGTTTGAACTTAAACAAATTTTTCTTTGGTATAAAGGTTCTATTTTGCAAAATAATTATTTCAAACATTTGATTTTGATTGTTAAAAAAAATATACATGGGATATAAATGGAAACAAATCTAACAACACTAATATAGGCCTGTATTTACATAAAAAATGGTAATGCACACAAGATGGCATATGGCAAACAATTTCGATTGGTTACACCAATCTTCAGGCTCAATGCGATTATTACTGTGAATGTCTTGAATGTAAACAAAAGTGTTTACTCGTTCCTTTAGTGAAAATAATCTATCAGTTTTTCATCATTTTCTCTCAAAGGAACTGTGGAGGGATATGACTTCAGCGATAACTATGGATGGCAAATTTGATGCTTTTAGCTCAACTTTATCTTATTTTTTCGAAGTTGCATTTCCAGAAAAGAGGGTTAGAATACGAAATAGGCAGTTGAATGCTAAAGTTGTTTTAGATGAAAATCTTCAAAAGAGAAGTGACCTGATTGCCCTACATGCAATAACTAAAGATCTTCCGTCTGTAGACCCCCTGAAACAGTCGTACCTTTTGTTGAAAAAGGAATATCAAGCATGTATTCACTCTTGTAAATCTAATAGTGTATCGATAAGTCCAAATCTAAGTCCAAGGCCATGTGGAACATCATTGATGAGAATGTAAACAGGAAAAGTAGTAAGGAGTCATCATGTCACATCGGACCCATAACTGATGCATGTGGTTACTTAAGGGAGGAACCTTTTGAAAAGGCCAACATTTTCAATAAGTTTTTTGTCAAAATTGGCAACAAACTAAATGCTCAACCTGATTTATCTGCTTTCATCAACAATAGGGCTCATGGATCCCCTGGTGAATCACTGCTTTAGTATCCGACGGACGCTGCTGAGATATTTGGTATTGTCCAGTCTTTGAAAGTGAGTAGTTCAGCTGGGTCAGATGGAATATCATCTAGATTGTTGAAAGGTTGTATTGATCTTATTGTTTTGCCTTTAGTTTACCTAATCAATTTCTCTCTGTCTTCAGGGACTTTTCCCACATCTCTCAAAACCATTACATAAAAAATCTGATCCAAAGTTGTGTGATAACTACAGACCAATTTCACTTCTCTCCACGTTTTCAAAGGTTTTTGAGAAGGTTGTAGCTGCTAGGTTAATAAGTTTTTTTCAATAGAAACAACATTCTTCTTAGTAGTCAGTTTGGTTTTCGAAAGGAGAAAAACACAATAGATGCAATGTTCTGTTTTGTTGACAAAATTGTTCACGCTCTTGATGAAAGACAGAAAACATTGGGCCTCTTTATTGATTTGAGTAAGGCTTTCGATTTGGTAAACCATTCTCTTCTTCTTCTAAAGCTCGATGTCATGGGAGTGAGAGGACGTGCTCATGATTGGTTTTCATCCTACCTCTCAAACCGTAAGCAAAAGGTTGTAATGGACTACATTGACAGCAACAGATGTATTTGCAAATCACTTTCAGAAGAGATGTTTGTCAAAATGGGTGTGCCGAAGGGCTCGGTGTTGGGACCGATTCTGTTCCTTGTTTTCATTAATAACATACAAACCAGTGCAAGTATGGGTGAACTCTGACTTTTCGCAGATGATACGTCACTTCTTTCTCGAGCACCGAATTTGGCTGATTTGGAAATTAGTGGTTTTATAGATTCAAATTGTCTCTTTCAATGGATTAAGGAAAACGGCCTTGTTGTGAATACGGATAAAACTCATCTTCTCAACTTTTCAATTAGGGATAGCGGAACTGAGATTTCCCAGCTTCTTCTAGATGAAAGAGAAATTACCGCTGCCGATTCCGTTAACTTTCTCGGATTAAAACTTGATGCACATCTCAATTTTCAAGATCACATCAACAAAGTTGCAGGGAAGCTTAACTCCTGTCTTTTCGCTCTTCGAAAATTGGCGCATTTTACCAACTCTGATGTTCTACTAACTCTTTATTTTGGCTGCTTTTACCCACATCTTAGATATGCCGTTCCAATTTGGGGATATGAGAATTCAAGAACTAAGTCAATTTTTCGCCTCCAAAAAAAAGGCAATACGCATAATTTTTGGACTTGGAAGGAGAGAATCATGTAGGACAACTTTTTTTTCGTAATAAGATTCTAACTTTCCCCTGCCTTTACATCTTTGAGACCCTCTTGTTTTTCAAGCAAAATTCATCCTCTATTACCAATAACAACGCCTCCTCTGGATATTCACTCCGGTCACGTTTAGAGATCCCAGTTCAGAGACACAGTACAGCGTTTTATCAGCATCACCTATCATACAACAGCATTAGGTTCTTCAATGCACTGCCTGCTTGCCTGAAAATTGAAATGCCTTTTGTTGAATTTAAACGGGAACTTAGACAATTTCTTTCCGAAAAGACCTTTTACAGTGTCCAGGACTATCTTAGCCAGTAAAGAATTTTATTTTATTCATAATGTAAATAAGGTGAGAGAATATGTTTTTAGTTTTTAGGAAATATCTGTATTTCTGACGCTTGCCAATGCATGTAAATATGTTTTTACGGCAATAAAGAATATTCTGATTCTGATTCTGTAAATATTTTAATATTTTAAGACGTTTGTTTTTGTTTACATCCAGTACTACAACAACACAGCAAAGCAACTTACTTTTACTTAACTTAACAAAGTAAATTACTTAACTTACAAAATTACAATAACCAACATAATAAGGGTCATGAGCTGATTTTGCTTATGGTTGGCTGATTCTTGCTTTTAACCTTACATTTCCCTGTCTACATGGGCTTAAGGGTGTGTGGAACATTCCCAAGCGAAGCAAGTAGTGGCCAACAAAATAAATGAGTGAACCTTATTGATTAAAGTTTTTGATACTGATTAAAACCCAAAAATTTGCTGCCATGATTCTGAGGTCTCTCGTAACAGCAACTGTCACAACAACTCACTAAATTGTTGATCATTCAAATTTTATCATACTTAAATTGAACAACACAATTAACACAGATTAACACAGATTAGATTAAGCAGAGAAACCTATTGATAACCAGGCTATTGTTATGTGTTATAGTAACAGTAAGTGCGCTGTGATTTGGTTGGCTGTGGCCGCCGCCATTTCCTGTTTCTCCCATCAATCTTAGCTCAGCTCTGATTGAGTGTGGACGTGCTCTTTTCTGACTGGCGATTCTTGATACTTGTGACTCTTGTGTTTTTCTGTGTTATTTTATGTTCTTGTTTTCTTTTCAGCATAGTGTTTCGTGACTGCTTTTACAGTTCTCTGTTTTAGCTATGTTTTTTGTCCAGGTTATTCTAGCTGTGTGTTACTAATCTTGTTATGTTCTAGGTTTTTTACCACCTGAAGATAGGATCAGATTTCAGAACCCGAAACGTCGTGTAACATGTTTTTACTAATCAGTGATGGCTAATGTCCACAAAAACCCAAACCAATAAATTAAAAGTAAGGTTGTGACATGTCTTCTTTGCAGATGAGCTGTGGTTCGCCAGATTCCTCCTTGTTCGCATCGCAGAGGAGGCCGGAGTAGCAATCAGCTTCGACCCGAAGCCTGTAGAGGGCGACTGGAACGGCTCTGGCGGCCACATCAACTTCTCCACGGAGAAAATGAGGCAGGACGGAGGCCTTGCAGAGATCGAGAAGGCTATGAAGAAGCTGGAGGCGGCCCACGACAAACACATGAAAGTGTACGACCCTCGGGGAGGCGAAGACAACAAACGGCGACTGACGGGGAGACACGAGACTGCCTCCATAGACCAATTCACGTGGGGCATCGCCAACCGAGGGGTCAGTGCGAGAATAACCAGGGACGTTCATGAAGCTAAGAAAGGCTACTTTGAAGACCGTCGACCGTCCGCTAACGCCGATCCTTACGCTGTGTGTAATGCTCTCGTCTGCACAATTTTACTGTAAAGATGAAATTTTCGCTGGTTTGACTAACACGAGTTGATGTGTCTTTAAATTTATTTATATTTTTTGCCTAATAAAAACTGATTTGTATTGAACTCCTGAATGGTTATTTAAAATTCAAAAAGACGCACAAGAGGGTTTCAATAATGTCTACATTAAGTGAGTAGGTCTGGATTATACTTGACAATCACCCTAGTTAAGTTATCACTGGAAATAATCTTCAGATGGCAAAGACTAAGCTTATACCTTTGACTATAGTAAATAGTTAAACAATTCAAATTCAAATTTAATGATTATTCATAATATTTTAGATTATTAAGGCCACATTTAAAAATTCATGCCATTCATGCCATTCATTTAATTTTCTGAATTTGGTGGATTATTCCTCCACATTTAAAAATTCATTAACATACTAAAAACTTAAAGAGTCCTTGTTATTAGCAAAACATTTGATTAGCAGAACATCTTTGAATAGCAGTAATTTAGCAAATTGTTCCTACTAAGAAGAAATTGTGATGGTGCTACAGAAGAGCGCCGATTATCTGAACTAACTGGGGACAAGGGGTGTTCGGATAACTGAATATTTGGATAATCGAACATGTAAAGACAAAATATAAAAATTATATATGTAACGTAACTCTTACTAGTAAAAAGGCTAAAAAATGATCAAACAAAAATTATTCACGTAATTTTATTATGAAATCGATCAGAATACATGGGTATAAATTTTTAAAGAACAATTTATCATATTATATAGATACAGCTCACTATATACTTTTTATTTAGGGAAAGAGTCCAAAATTTCTTTTTGCTTCTTCAATCTTATTCAATCTTAATAAGACATGTACCTCATGGAGGACGTTACCCTGAATATGAGTCAAGGATGAGTGTGATGATCGTGATGGTATAGTGGCGCGATCTTGTAGCCTTGTTACTGACTAAGGTTGGCATGTTCCTTAGACAGGATTGTTAATTAATAGCCCAACAACCATTGGCAACTGGCCCCAGAAATAACCCTGACACTTTTTTTGGCGTGCAAATTTGAATTGTTTGAGAATCATGTTCAAATATGAATTATTACGGCGTTCGGTTAACCGACGGTTCGGATGATCGACGTTTGGATAATCGGCGCTCTACTATATGAAGCCAAGGTTAAGAAACAAACTTATTGAAGTTTGGGCCTGTTGTTCTGAGGCTTCAAACCCCCTAAAAAGATAAGTAAATGTTCATTTCCATGTTTAGGGACTTCTCTTCTGAAGAAGATTAAATAAACAATTCAGCGTTTTTACATAAGTTTTCATGAAGTCTAGTTTTAATAAATTTTTATCAATACCTTTTTATCAGAACCTTGTAGATTTTAACAAGATAAAGGCCCCTACTTTGAAAGTAACATGGTTAGCTAGCAAACACAACAATAACTATATGATGTAAATTTAGGTGGTTAAGTTTGAATTATATATTCCTATTTCATTAAAGAAAATATAATATTGTAAACTTTGTTTTACCAACAAAAATCTAACTTACCCTTTTGTGAGTAGTTTCAATAAGAGACAGGATGGCGTTTTCCGCTTCATTCTTGAGATAGCTGTGGATGTCATTATCTGGTACAGGATCGAGTGGTTCAAAAGTTTTCCTTGTACTGAGAGATTCTAATTTTTGAGACAACTGAGGTAGATCCACACCTTTACTGCCAAGTAAAAGATTCCTAAAAACAAAATGAATCTTCTTAACATGATCAATTATTTTAAGTTGACACGTTGACAGACAAATTAGATAAATAAAACTAATAGTAAACTCTAATTTGATTATGAAACTAAGTTATTAGAAAGCAATAATTAGAATACACATAATTCGTCGTGAAATAGTGACATTTATTTTAGAATTTTAGATGATATTATGAACATTAAAAATACTTACGCTTGAATGTCTTGAGGTCCAGTGGTAGTGACACGGGCCCACAGCTCATGGGAGGCTTCGAGCACTTGTCTCAAAGTTCGCTCCACTCTAGGCAGTTCTCCAGTGCCTTCCACCTCAGAGGCAAGCTGCTCAGCAGCATTGACTAAATCGTTAAAATCTGAATCCCCCATTATCTGAAAAAAGGACAAAACAAAATGTTGTGTTTGTGAATTCAGGTTATTTCTATAGGCCTACATAAGATGTTAGCCTACAAAAACTGCAAATCGTCTCTTAAATATAAAAAAAGTTAAAAAGAAAGAGAGAAAGGATTAAGATTAAACAATAATAATAAATCTGCATTAATCATATTTTTGGCTTGTTTAACATTTGATTTGATCCACTTGTGTCACAATTCATGGACAATAACGTTGTCTTATTAGAGCTAAAGGACTGAAAGTGACACACTAATAGTAAACGGCGTAACCCTTTTGCGGAACTTGCACCGAGCTAAGTAACCATCATTCAAGACGAGAATATGGTAGTGGTAGGCCTACGTAATATAAAAAGTTATAAGTAAATGTACAGCTTCTAATAAAATCTTTATGCTTATAAGAAAAATAAGCCCAACCAGATTTATTTATATGTTAATTTGAGCCTTAAGCTATTGACCATTAGGTACCTGCCTCAAAAAGAATGATACAGTAGACCTCCTCTTAACCGACCTCGTTTTAACCGAAGTTCGGATTATACATCCTTGTTGGTCAAATATTAAAGATCGTTTTAACCAACCCTGTTTTGAGAACAGTTCGGTTTGATCGCCCTCTTCTAGGAATTGCAGCATTTCCATTCCCATACCCAGTGATGGAAACATTACGCTTGACTAAGAATATTACAGTATGCCACATACAGTTTGTTGCGGGTTAAAATACTTTGAATATTTATCTTATGTTTAGTTTATTGAAATGTTTTGTTTGGACAGTAATTTGGAGTTATTAATAAGTAAGATTTCTTCATAATAATTTAGGAACGCTGAAAAGTAGTATATTTTCCAAATAATTCATCAACGGCTTTAGAATAAATGTTAATTGAACCCTAAATGAATAGAGCTTTAATTTATAGGCCAAGTGTTTCGAGGATTACCCATATTGTAAAACCTTTCAAGTTATCCTATCTAGGTCCGGTCCCAATAGGGTCGGTCTACTGTAAGAAGAGGGGAAGGTGGAGCACGTACGTTTAAAAGACATTTTAAGTTCAACATTCAAATTAGTACCATTAATGATTTTGTAACAATAAATATGGTGGACCTAGTTACTATGTCAAGCCCTACCACATGTCCCTAGCATATCAGGTTGACGGTTTTCATAGGCCTAAATATCTAGAAACCTCATGATGCACAGTCTGTGTGAAAACAATGTTAAATTGGAATCATGTAAGAAGTACGCGCACATATTTGTAAGTTGTTTAAGTATCTTGGAAAAAATCTATTTCAGCTAGTATTCTATACAGTGTAACACATCGACTTTAGGATCGCAACCTATTTTAAGGTTTGAAAACTAATACAACTTTCGACAACAGAAAAGTAACAGTAGGCCTATGAAAACATACCTGTTATTTAATCAAAATGTATCTTCAAATAACAAAATCTAAATATATTGTACTCTTGGAACCAGTAATTGAAGTAAACCCGGCGATCTAATTTTTTTTTCTTGCGAGTGGAATTGTTTATAGTTGAGGTTAGGATTAGATAGAATTCGAAGTTGAGTGAGAACGATAACGATGAAGTTAAATTTGGCGGTTAGAGTGTTAAGCGGAAGAAATATCCCTAGACCATTGATTACGTCACAATCATGGACATATATCACTTTTCAATAATAATAGTGATTGTCTCTTATTCGATTGCCACAAAACCGGACTTCAACTACTGATTCAATTAATAAGCACTAATGCACTAATGTACTAATGTAAATAAGCACTACTACGCATTACTGAGAAACAGTCACAGACTTGTTTTAAAGGGGGACAGGGACTTTTTTCAACCAAATATGACATTTTTAATTTTTTATTTTAAAAGATTTTCCATTTCTTTCCCTTTTAGAAAATATATAACACAATATATTTTTATGAATGTTTCATATTACCGTAAAAATATATTAAATGTTATCCTGCAGTTAAATATTTAATGTTATTCTGCAGTCATTTTTGAGTTACTGACTCGATTTTCGATTTTAATGTGCGATTTCCGAAAATCGTGTTTTTGTGTATTGAGGTACAAATATCTCAAAAATAATAAAGCTATTAAGCTGAAAATTTCTACAGTGATTTATGAATACAATAGGAGACTACTGTAGCAGATTTATTATGGTAAGTCAAATGTAATAATTAACAAAGTGAATTATTCAAAATTTTATTTTAAATATTAAAAAAACTTTTAATTTTAAAAAGAAAATAAATATCCATTGCAAAAAATACATATGTAGGTAGATTTATTGTTTAGGCAAACACTGTAGGCCCATGTGTTATTAATATAGAGTAAAAATTGCAGTCAAATACAACTAACCATTGTTGAGTTATACGTACCTAAAAAAACTTTAGAATCAGAATCAGATCGTTTATTCCATACAGACATTTACATGCATAGGAAAAGTCAAATTATAATACTTGCATTGGAATTTAGTCATATTTAGTCATATATAACAACAGAATTCAACAAGAAAACCAAATTGGGTTCAGTTTACATCCCATATGATTAATATAGGCACATATGGGATAGCAAAAAGTCCCTGTCTCTCCTTAACTTATACTGTATAGGATGCCCAAACTAATTAAAACCATATCCAGGACTCCTCCTAACTTTTTTTAAAGCCCTTTTCTGCGCTAAGAGATAGATGCACTAAAATTAAATAGTTTGGTTCTAAACTGCAGTAGGAACTAATCGTGTTTCCCGATCGTGAGTAAAACGGGAGGGTGTATAACGTTGCTAGTGGCACGTTTAAAAAATCATGGATAATCTATAGATATTATATATTTCGCTTATATGTCTCTAGTCAACAAATAAGCGTTTATGTTCCAAATTTTATTTTATTCCCAAGGGAGTGCTCCCGGACCTCCGTTTTCTGCGGGGAGTGTATTTCGTACTCACAACTCCTCCGTATCCCACCTTGACAAAGGTCTATCTATTCCACTGTGCAGTAGGATCTTAGACTTCCCTAGACTAAGGTTATACGAGAAGAAGGAGGAGTTATGATTTTTGCAGAAAGAGTGTGAGTGCGTCATTGCCCCAGGGGAGTATGCGCCATCGCATTGCGGGGGGTTGGGTACCCCTGGTGGCAATGTACGTAAATATTCTGATCAATTTGTGAAGCGAATTAATCATGCGCTAGGTAAACCTATATAAAAAGATTGCCGTTAAATAGTCACAAGGTCCCGTTTTGGTAATTTCCCGAAAAAAATCTTTAAAAATTTGTGGAAAATCACGGTACTTCTGAAAAGTTACAAACATGACCAAAATAAAGCCGGTAATTACAAAATACGTGATTGGTATAGCGTGACGTAATATGGTCCTTCTTCATGAAAATTTTGTGGCAGATTATAGCTTCATCTGTGTTAGAGAAGGCTAAGTGCGAATCAGAGGAGGTTGTGGAGGGACCCTTTATGCAAGCGTATCTAAAGAATGTACGATAATTACGGTCTTCTTGTTAAATAAATATTCTTCGTGCATAGTGGCAACACTGCGCCCTGACCTGCGGAAGGGGAAACAGCCGGTGCAGTGGCCGGTTTCCTTCCAGTATCCAGTAGGAAGCGACATGTGGTCCTGTCAGCTGATCGTCGCTTCGCTCCTGGCTCTGGCTGTAGCCAATCGTGTGTGAGTAAACAACCGGCTTACTATAATGTTATCGAACCAACGGGAGTAATGTAAAGTAGGACATCTTTAAAATGCAAATCATTATAATTTATTAATTTTTTGAAATTTCACAATATTTTACAGTATGAAAATAAATAAGACCCTAAAAATAGAAATTAATTGTAGGTGGTAGTGAAAATGCCAGCATTGAAGGTTTTGAACTATATTAGGAATCAAGGTTTTCCGGCTTGGATAATTCATTTATGTCTGCACTTGGAATGCGTTGCAAACAAATTTCAAGCTGCAGACGTCTACAGGAAAACTGATCAGGCTGCAGTAATTTTGTATTCATGTCGATATGCAAAATATTCGAGAGTAAAAATTAGAATATTCGGTTACTATTTTATACATTAACAAAACTAATACTTTCATCCCAGCTTAATTTTAATCTTAATTAAGTTTGCTTAGTGGTTCCAAAATCAAATAAACTGTCATTTAAAAGAATAAACATTAAACTTCCACAGTTTCCTCCAGAGTTTGCAGCATGTGCTAATTTAAACAATTAGATCTTTCAAGGACTACAAAGTATGGCTTTGATAGTCAATGACTACAGCTTGGTCACGTGCTGGTAGGTGTTATTTTAAAATTTAGTTCAGCAGGAGGGCTCAGAGAGTTATGTATTTAATAGAACGAAAGTACAAGTTTTAAACGTTGTTCATTATTGGCTTTCTAATAACCGTAAACACTGTGGCAGTGAAAAAAAATTTTTACTAGTTTTAGTGCCCTTTACTTCCTATTTGATATCAAATTTAAAAATAAACAATAACTGACTCTGACGTAATTACTTAAATGCACTTGAAAGACCTAATGCATATTTATGCAGCCCAGAGACCTCTTTTTAAAAGTCAGTAGGCTCAAATAATTGTCCCCCAGAAATTCAGAGCTGATTTCGGTAAATTTTTAGCGAATTTCCTTAAAGGAATAAGCTATTACGGTAGTACTCATGGTAAGACTTAAGTCCGAGACCATGTTAACTTTCCATTTTGTGGTCCCCAGAAGCAAAAACCACCATTCGTTTGAATTTATATCTATATATATATATATATATCTGTTAACACGATAGCGGCCGTAAATATGGTCCGATCTTAATGCAATTTGGTAAAGACGTGTAAAGTGGTAATCACTCGGACGAGTTCGTGAACCAGCCCGATCGGATCACCGGAAGGGGGGGGGGGGTAAAGGGGGATAAACCCCCCAAAAATGGGTTTTTTGAGTTTTTCACATAGAAAAATAAAATTTATCAAATTTTTGTTGGCACCATCGAATTCAGCTAAAAAAACAAACAATTTAGTATTTTGAATCTCTGCTCTGTGTCCATTGGTTACCGAGATATTGAAAGTGGTAAACACAGTACGTTGTCTCAATGTTAACCTTATGGGAAATAAGTAAAATTCTATATCTCGCTTATTTTTCAACATATCTTGATAAAACTTGGTAAATGGCTTCTTCTAGTTCAGAACTACTAAATATTGAATTATAACCAACCAGTTTAAACATACCTGTAGCAGCAAACCTGCATACTCATTCCCTATGTTATTCTTATGGAGCTTACAGAAACATGTCAAATCTTGCTATGTTGGATTGAAATATTTTGTTTTGCACTTGAAATTCGCTGAGTATGCATGTCTGCTGCAACGGGGATATTGTGTAATAATGTTGAATAAATTACATAATTTTTAGAAAAATAAGAATTGTATAATGTCCCATAAAACGCAAACTCTTTAAAAGCAACATTTTTATACATCAGTTTAAAAGTTTGATATAAAAAACCAAGTTACAAAATGGTATGATATTTGAATCCGTTGAATTGTAAATTAACTCAGTGACCTAATAAAATACTAGGCCACTGTGTTTAGCAAATATTAACTGTACAAAAGCTTGTGGTGATATGTAAATTTTCAAAAGGAGTTTAAATATAACACTAAATATAACCAAACCTTCCATTCTCTAAATAATTTTCGTATTTAGAGGTATGCGGGATGAATCTAAATTTACTCCAGTATTGAAACATTTTGTTATAATCCATGGATTATAACAAAAGTAATCCATGAACCACTTGTAAACGTTATTAAATGGGATACGGTACTGAAAAAGGTGGAATTTTAATTTAAGTGGAAACAATGGATATACCTTTTTTCAATGTATAATAGTGTAACATAAAATAAACAATACATTTTTTTTCATTTTCGTTGAATTAGAAAAAAATGTGTTCTATGTTTTTGGCGAACTTGGCGATGTTTTTTTAATGGATGTCCCACAAAATCTACTGATTGGATTTTCTTATAGGGTAGACCGGGGCACATTTACGCGGATTTTTTAAAACATTTTTGTTCAATTCGTCGTCGTTATTTTGAAGTTTTAAACATGACAGTTTTATACAGTGGTTAATAAGGTTTAATTTTATATATAGAATGTTAACTTTTTTATTTTTATTACAGCACAACAAATTATTATTCATGTTGATGTCGAGTGCATTAAACCTACCCCGGGTTCGGGGCAGGTTTACGCATCAAGCGGGGCACATTTTCGTATACTACAAAATGTTAAAAATGGAAAATAACATACAGTTAGGTAATAATCTATAATTAATTTATTGGTTTTTTAGCTTTTATCTCATTTTCCTTCTTTTCCTGGTTTTCGGAACGTAATTTATCACCATCTTTAGAAAATCAGAACATAATAAAAAAAAAGAAATATTTAACTTTACTATTTAAAGTATAAATTAGTTCTAGTTGGCTAAATACAAGTATATTAGGCTTAAATGATGACACGCATGATTAAACCGCATACAAAAGGTAAGATGAAAATTAAAATTATTTTTAGGGGCTCGTTTAGGCAGTCAAAGTATGCGCAAACGTGCCCCGATTCAACTACGTAAACGTGCCCCTGCGCCATGTTTGATTTTATATCAAATGTGCAACGTAATCCGTTAACTTTTCTTTGCTTGCAAATACATCACTTAATTAAGAAGAAACTGCTGTTTATTAGTATATAATTGTTTATGATAAATTATGCACTCTTTGCTAACAATAAGCATCAAAAGATATGTAGCAAGATTTACTCGCCTTGTAAGAAAACAGATTTCATCCACCATCTGCAACTCCACAGCTCCACTGATGCTCAAATTGTTGTGAAAGCGCCCGTTAGGTAGCAGCATCGACCTGACATGACTGGTGGCGCGACCGCTATAACCGGTTTTGAAATAATGTCACGGCGTAAACGTGCCCCATGCGTAAATGTGCCCCGGTCTACCCTACTTAACATTATTTTAAGGGGAAAACGTAAACTTATTATGTATTTGGTATAGAATAGAATTATGCAATTATCTCTTTACTTATTTTTTAATTAAAATTACTTTTCAAATTCATTTTTAGAAAAATTACACCATTTTTTTAAATTTGTAAAAGATTTTCCAAAATTTAACTTACAACTATAAATTCACATAATTAAGAATGTAACATGTATTGAACATAGTGTCCTTTATTGGTTCCCTAGATATATCCATTTTTGTACGGTATTGAGAAACATGAAAAAGTGAACTTTCGGAAAACTGCGATTGAACGGAGCATGAGTAGTGCATTCCAGTGAAATATAATTTGCATACATATTTTTTGCCACAGTAATGCTGAAACATGTTTTTTTTAAAATTTTTTGTGTATTAGTACTTAAATAACAAAATAAAACCAATAGAAATTTCCAAAATTTTTACCCATTTTTACCCAAAGGTTTTTACCCATTTTTAGTACAGTATCCCCTTAATTGAAATAAAAATAATAACGAATTTTAAAATTGACTGTCGAATTGTAAAATTGACGTCATTAACTGTGGATAATGTTAACAGTTTGAATTCTCATTACGGACAAAACGCCTCTTAACTGGACCTCTTCAACGCTTTCTCCCCTTATATCAACATGAATCTTTACGCTACGGCCGAGATTTCCGCAAACGGCAGAAATGGTTTGTATTATCACAGTGAAAGGACTATATATCCTGGATATAAATGGATATTCATTTGTTTTCTCTGCGATATTACGAAGGGAACCCAAAAAACGTTCATAAAGAACTCTAAAAATTATTTTTACGCTAAAAATAAAACTAGGCACATTTGATCCACTTTAAACCAATTTTACCATCAAGGGAGAAGTTCTCTCAAGTAACTTTTGATTCCTCAACTTAATCGTCATAACTGGACAATTAATTTTACGTCCTAAATTGACTAGATTACGTGTTGTTGATCCCCTTGAAAAATAAAATAGTGATTTTTATGCCAAACAGCACTTAAGTAATACTGTAACACTAAACCTAAATACAAACTTCAAATGATCATTAGCCTTTGTGGGGACATTTTATTTTCCTTTTTAAATAAAATAAAAATATGGCAAAGCCTGTGCATATTGCTTTACATAAAGAAAATTTAGCTTGCATCAACCGAACTGTGCTGTGTTGTTGTTTTACCACTGTCTGCGTTAATACATTTAAAATAATTTTACTTCAGAGGGAATCTTTAAGAGAATAATACTTTTTTTGCTCCCTGGCTGTTAGGGTAAACGGAAAACGCACCTCATGACTCTTACTACGAAGATGCAAGTTAACTTTAATCTTAAAGGAAACCCCACTTCCGGTGGTAAGGCTCTTAATCATGGGTCAGGGCAATGCATGGTTCATAATTTTTTCACTGTATAATTATTCAATAGTGTATACAGTACTTAATAAGCAATTAAGTGGAAATCTGGGAATCCAAGAAGGTCCAAAGAATATTTTACCAAAAATCGCCAACTTTTACTTAGGCAATTATTGTAGAAGACATAATTTCAGTTATATCCTATTACGACTTACGTGCTATAGGCTAACTAAATTACCTAGCTGTTAAACATTTATTAGACCTTAGCATTTTTAGAACGCCCTCTGATATTTTAAATATTTAAACTAAGCGACAACTTTATTGAAAGGGGTCAATTGAAAAAATGGAGCCATATAAATCAGATCCAGGCCAAAATGCCGACTTGAAATTACCTTTTAACGCTTTTGCCCTGTCACTAAGTTTTCCATTTCCAACATATTTTATGTTTTGCAACGTTTCATACGGGCCTACAAGTTATAAGCCTAAGGTAGTTTTAATTTGATTGGATCCAGTTTTGCTCAGTGTCTATCATGTTTACGTTATAGGCATTAATCCTTTTTTAATTGAAATAATTGATTTCTCACCATTACAATTCCACTCTCTAAAGTGCAATTTCATTGATTTATTGAGGATATTGAACCGGTTTCTCAGGTCCACTATGCAAATAATTCATGTATTAAGGTGGATTGAGAACGGGCTGTAATGAACGGAGTTTAACCACCCTGCAAAGCTTAAAATAAAGTTCGGGGAAAAGGAGTTTAATTAATTGACAGATTCATTCTAATTAGTCTTAAAAAGTTGTGTGGAAAATTTCCACAGAAAGAATAACTTTTCCATTATAACCAAGGGCGCCCGCAGAAATTCTTTCGGAGGCAAACAGGTATTTTGTTCTGGGGAGTTGGAACAGCAAACCCCCTAAAGGAAGGGGCCTGGAGGTTTTCCCCTGGGAAAGATTTTCAGGTAAATTTATGCTACCGTAGGCGAGAAAATTCAAATTTCTCTATAACACTTTACAGTATTATATGTCCTTGTAAGCTCTATAACGCTTTCTAACAGAGGTCTATCAAATCAACGTACAAAATAAAGTTTTTGTTGGCGAAAATGAAAAGTAGCATAACTCTAAGTAGGATAAAGGCTATTTATTTAAGGCAATAATATGTGGAGGTAAAACAATGTCTGATCTCCTGTTAAATATTGATTTAAATAATACATTCTCAAAGGGGCGCTATAATACTGTTATTAAACAGCTATACGTACCCACAGAGGAAATGATGCAGCAGATGAATGCTTACCAAATGCTTACTTTTTCAGTGCTCGCACCAAATTGGCTTAAAACAATAGAAAAACTCTTATTTTCAAACAAAACCGCAAATATTTTTACAAACCCATAGTTTCTACATCATAGAAGAATTTTTAACCGCCTGTCAAACCCAATGCTAGGCCTACTAACAACCCCTCAAACTAGATCTTGACGCACAGACTTGGTTCTCGCGTCAGCACAAGATATTCTTCGAATCTTACTGTACAGACGCCTCCAGTGCCGTCCTATAGGAAGGCCAGAAGAGAAGAGGACATGTAAATGTAAATGAGTGTAGAATACCTTAGATTAGATAATTAATTATTGAGCTTTGTTTCTGGCAAGTCTTTACATTTTCTAAAACTGAATAAAACCATTATATTACACTTTTGAAATTAAGTAACCTAATATTGTTCCCACTGTCTTATTTTATAACAGATATAAAGTTGTAAATAGATAACTGCTGGATAAAACTCAGTTGCTTTATTTTTATGTTACTTTTAAACGAAGAGCACAACATCTTGCAATCTTGCAATCTGTACAACATCGCGTTTACAAGAGTTGTTATAAATTTCCCATTACAGTATTTAACAACGCAGTATCTTCGATCGTGTCCGGTTTCGTACATTGTTGCCAAGCTTGTGTTGTGTTACAGCGTGGTAACAACACCCCGACACCATCGCCCATCTCAGTGTCTCGGTTGTTGTTGTGCGAAGCCGTACGGAGGCGAAGTTACAATTAGCCATGACGTCATCACCCGCTGCATATCAACCTTAGTAATGACTGCTTGCTCGCTAAATTGCACTATGTTAATTGTTGGCAGAAAAGTCTAGGGGATTTAGCGAAATTTCTTACTGTCAGCTTTGACTGAACCCAAGGAACGTATACGCACGTTGTTATATAAACAATCCTGTTACTATTGTTGTTGGTAATCTTAAATTTGCCCTATTTTTTAATGAAGCGTTTAATCTATAAGTATAAAAGAGGATGTTGGTATATATATATATATATATATATTTATATAGTTGGCACTGATAAACTCAGACACCGCTGGACCGATGGCCACGAAACTTGGCACATACATGTAGAATTTCATGGAGTAGGTTTATACACCATCAATTTCGTGATAACTTTTAGGGCTTAGCCCTGGGACCGTCTTAAAGGTACCCAAGTCAGGGATTTTGAGAGAATTTTAGTTTAAATTGTTTACTAAAAAAACATATGAAAGTAAAATTTTAAACAGATGGTGTAAATTAATGGTATTTCTTTCTGCTATTTAATTGTATTTGTTTACATGAAGATTTGTTACTTGGTGCCAGGTGGTTAACGAATGAGACATTTGCATTTTTTCAAAGTGCAATACACTATTATAAAATGCTGGTATGTAGTGTAACATAAAATAAATAACTGATTACTGAAGGACTCCAGTGTTCACTGATCACTTATACGTAAAGGAATTCTTTTTTATGACAACTAACTGCTATTTAAAGAGGAAGAGTGTGCTACTGTAAATAATTAATTTAATTTTATCTACAGCAATATAAAAATTGCCGGGACGGCTCATTCAATCTTTTTAGCGAATTTCCCCTATAGGGAAGAAGCTATTACCGTAGGTCTCATGGTAAGACCTAAGCCCGAGACCATGATAACTTTTCGTTTTAGGGCCACCAGAAGCAAAAAACACCATTCGTTCGAATTTTTATATATTGCTTATATATTGCTCTCTATCTATCTATATATATATATATATGTGTCTGTCAGCACGATAGCGGCCGTAAATATGGTCCGATCTTAATGAAATTTGGAACAGACATGTAAAGTGGTAATCGAATGGACGAGTTCGTGAACCAGCCCGATCGGACCACCGGAAGGGGGGGTAAAGAGGGATAAACCCCCCCAAAAATGGGGTTTTTGAGTTTTTTACATATAAAAATAAAATTTATCGAATCTTTGTTGGCACCATTGAATTCAGCTCAAAAAAACAAACAATTTAGTGTTTTGAATCATTGCTCTATGTCCATTGGTTACCGAGATATTGAAAGTGGTAAACACAGTACGTTGTCCCTATGTTAACCTTATGGGGAATAAGTAAAATTCTATATCTCGCTTATTTCTCAACATATCTGGATAAAACTTGGTTTGTGGCTTCATCTAGATGTGATCTAATGTATTTTAGTCTAAAATCCCCGAAATTTCAGTTTTTGTGGCAGCAAACCTGCATAATCATTCCCCATGTTATCCTTATGGGAAATAAAAAAATTCTATATAGTACTTATTTTTTAACATTACTTGACAAAACTTAGTATATGGCTTCTTCTAGTTAAGATCTACTAAATAATGAATTAAAACCAACCAGTTTTAACATACCTGTTGCAGCAAACCTGCATAATCATTCCCCATGTTATTCTTATGGAGATTACAAAACATGTAAAATCTCGCTAAGTTGGATTGAAATACCGTTTGTTGTGTTGCATCTGAAATTCGCTGAGTATGCAGGTCTGCTGCAACGGGGGTATTGTTCAATATAGAGTCTAAAAACGTAAGACAGCACTTTTAGCGAATTTCCCCTATAGGGAAGAAGCTATTACCGTAGGTCTCATGGTAAGACCTAAGTCCGAGACCATGATAACTTTTCGTTTTGGGGCCACCAGAAGCAAAAAACACCATTCGTTCGAATTTTTATATACATATCTATCTATCTACCTCTCTATGTATATATGTGTCTGTCAGCACGATAGCGGCCGTAAATATGGACCGATCTTGATGAAATTTGGTAAAGACATGTAAAGTGGTAATCAATTGGACGAGTTCGTAAACCAGCCCGATCGGACCATCGGGAGGGGGGGTAAAGGGGATAAACCCCTCCAAAAATGGGTTTTTTGAGTTTTTACACGCAAAAATATAAATTATCCAATTTTTGTTGGCACCATTAAATTCAGCTCAAAAAAACAAACAATTTAGTATCTTGAATCATTGCTCTATGTCTAATGGTTACCGAGATATTGAAAGTGGTAAACACAGTACGTTGTCCCTATGTTAACCTTATGGTGAATAAGTAAAATTCTGTATCTCGCTTATTTCTCAACAAATCTTAATAAAACTTGGTTTGTGGCTTCATCTAGATGAGATCTAATGTTTCATAGTCTAAAATCCCCGATAATTCCTTTTTCGTGGCAGCAGACCTGCATACTCATTCCCCATGTTATCCTTATGGGAAATAAAAACAATTCTATCTTCCTTATTTCTTAACATATCTTAATAAAACTTGGTGTATGGCTTCTTCTAGTTAAGATATATTAAATATTGAAGTAAAACCAACCAGTTTTAACATACCTGCCGCAGCAAACCTGCATACTCATTCCCCATGTTATTCTTACGGAGATTACAAAAACATGTCAAATCTCGCAATGTTGGATTGAAATACGTTCTTTTGCATTTGAAATTCGCTGAGTATGCAGGTCTGCTGCAACGGGGGTATTTAATAATTGCTGGAGTGGCATTGTTATTTTTTGTTCAAGGTACACCCTAAAACCATAAGAAAATGATCTTTTACAGTGAATAAAATTTCAAGCTATGTTCTATGGTTCCTCTAACACGTCCGCCTTCATAAGAAATAGGATTTCTAATACGCAGGTCTGCTGCGACGGGGGTGCATAATAAAATTCTAATTAAGGGATATGTTAATATGCGAGAAGATTCAAAGTGCCGTCGAAAAAGCCAAGGGTGCCGTTCCTTATATTGTGCCCCATGATCATCATCAGGGCAAGCTCAGGTACCGTGCGTTAAGCAGAAACGGCCATAAATGCTTCTCGGCGTTTGTCTCTGTAAATTGGCCTCTTGAGTGTGTGAGCGCAATCCTCTTCACCTGATAGCAAGATCGACTGGACAGCCGATACAAGCAAAAAGCACCTGTAAGAGGAAGAACCGCCGATGTTGGGCATGAGCCTACCCAGGGCAGCAACACCATTTGGGGCTTTGTTGGGGGAGCGTTGGATATGGTCACATTTTTTATACAGGGTGTCTTGCAACCCTATGAACAAACATACATAGCATTATTCCTTGGGTCAAGACAAACACATTTTACTATATAAACATGGGTCTATGGTGCCTAGTTTTCTGTCTGTCTGTCTGTATGTGTTTTTTACAAACAAAATCATAACTCCTAAACGGTTTAAGGTACAGCGTTGAGGTTTTGCACAAATGTTTATCTTATTAGGCCCTATCATCGCTTAAAACTATACCAAAATATCATCAACCGTTTCAAAATGGCGGCCATTTAAATTATTTGATGCCAAATTCCACGAAAACCGTTAATTTAAACAAAGAATTGCAAGTTACATTAAAGTAAGTCCATTTTATGTAGTTTTCAATGATACCTTATTTGTTGAGATTGGATAAATATTTACTGAGAAATTAAATTTTTTCGTTATGCTTGACTACTTTTCTCCATTTAAACAATGTTAAAATACGGGGTGTTAAAAATCAAACTTTAACGGCTTATATCCACTTAACTATTGAGTTTAGGAAAAAATTTCAAAGAATAATAAGTTCTTAAAATTAAGCGGAAAACCCAAATACGTCATAAAATACAAGGTGTTCTATAAGAAAAATTAAAGTTGTCCCCCATATTGGAAAATGGCGGTCATTTACAAGAAAATGGAATTCATATTTTTAAATGTCCCAAAAAAGTAGGTGAAGTTTCCCATTAAAAGTTATTTCTAAATGCAATAGTTTCTGAGATACCAATGGTGGCACAGTTAAGTTGGACCACCCCTTAATTTTAACATTGTTTAAATGGAGAAAAGTGGTCAAGCATTACGAAAAAAATTAATTTCTCAGTAAATATTTATCCAATCTCAACAAATAAGGTATCATTGAAAACTACATAAAATGGACTTACTTTTATGTAACTTGCAATTTTTTGTTTAAATTAACGGTTTTCGTGGAATGTGTCATCAAATAATTTAAATGGCCGCCATTTTGAAACGCTTGATGATATTTTGGTATAATTTTAAGCTAAGATAGGGCCTAATAAGATAAACATTTGTGCAAAACCTCAACGCTGTACCTTAAACCGTTTAGGAGTTATGATTTTGTTTGTAAAAAACACATACAGACAGACAGACAGTAAACTAGGCACCATATACCCATGTTTATATAGTAAAATGTGTTTGTCTTGACCCAAGGAATAATGCTATGTGTGTTTGTTCATAGGGTTGCAAGACACCCTGTATAGACAGGCACTTTATGCAGGAATAGAATACCCCCGTCGACCCCGTAGACCTGCGTACTAAGAGCGAATTTCTAAAAACTGTTTTTGCTTTACGGAAGTACATTTGATATGTTCAAAGAAGTAGATTTTACAACAAGAAAAATAAACGGGCAAGCAAAACTATATAATTGATGGGTGATAGGTATGTTTAATTTTAATCGTGAGCGAAGCCACGGGTTCATCTAGTCAATAATAAAATTCTTTCTGAATGACATGATTTTTAAAGACAGTTTTGATAATATTGGGTGAGGCGAACATTATATAAAGAGAGGTATTTATATAATAGCTTTAAGCCCATTGCCATATTTACTGTCGGCTTTATAATATCAGTATTATAAGACTTTAAACTTAAATAAAACATCTATACGTAATAAAATATGATTTAGTCTTAGTTTTTCAATATTTTGTTAAATTCGGAAATTTCATTGATTTGTTTGATTTTTTTGGTGAATTATAATCTGTGTAGTGTAAATTTCTATCCTTTAAAACAGAATATGATCATTATGTACGTCGTTTTTCGAGAGTAGGCCTAATAACGAAAATGTTTATTGAAATTAAATTACACTAACAACGGGCCACACTTCAAAAAGCCTTTTAAATTTTCACTTTAAAACAAAAAAACATACTTTGTTAATTTAATAGTTTTTACATTGAAGTGTATAGTATATTTCGCAACAAGGGCCGAAAATGAGGTTTTTCAGGCTCGAGATCGTGTTTCAAATTCGAGACGAAGTCGAGAATTTGAAACGATCGAGAGCTGCAAAACCCTTTCGGCCGAGGTGCGAACGCTATTTTTCACCACACTACACAATGAAATATACCCTAAATAATTTTAAAAATCGGATTATTATTTGACTCACTTGAAAACAAAACACAGCTATGACAATCCTATGCTCGCAACTATCCTGTCTTGATTGCCGTATAATTTTGTGATGTTCTGACGTTGTTTCAAGCAAATAAACTATCAGCTGACTTTCGGCCCTAGGGCCCCCAACGTTTTCGGTCCTGTGGCGGCAAACGGTGTGTTTCGGTCCGCGTTTGACGTTTGTAAAACAGGTGATTTCGTCGTAGTGTGGTGAAAAATTTATTAAAGTTTAAGATACAAAATAAAAAATTTTCTAAATAAGAATTTCATTCACTTTATCGACGTGTAAAAAGGAAGGGCCTAATTCTCAATCCAATCTCAACTTGTTAAATTTGTTGTAAACTTGTTGTTTTAAAGAAATTTATTGACAGTTGATTATTAATTATTTATTATCCATCTTTACTTGTTGTTATTTATTTATATTTATTTTTATGCTTAATGTTAAAGCTCTAATAAAAGTTTTTGAGTGATGTAAATAGACTGGCCGACAACTTATTCTAAAATATATTATCTTCATAGCTTATTTCCGCGCGAGCTCTGTGAGCTCTTGGAATGTAAACATGTTTGCACATATTATTATAAATAAAGTCTTTGTCTATTGTCTATTGTCTATTGTCTGTCGTTTTTCGACTTCTCGATGGTCCTACGAGAGCACCTTGCTCTACAGTAAACACTGAACGCACCCTTACAGTTCCGGAAATGTTAGGAAACTTAAAAAAAGGAAGTTTCCAAAGTTAGGAAATTTTTGAAGTTAAGAAACAATCCGGACTTGGCCTGGACGCCGTGCCGTGTCGCCGCCCCTCGCCTAATCACCCCGTGATGTATGGAACCCGCCCACGCGACGCGGCAAGAGCCACTACGGCGTAAGTGAATTTTCCAAATTACGTTCGTGACATCACGTAAGATCTCGGCGGTTGGTTGTTGATTTATTTCCGATGGTAGTTAACTTACCTCTTTCGAAGACAGGGTTTCTCCTGCGTCGTTATTATTAATAGTTGTAAAAAGTAATACGCAATTTAAGATAAATGTGTAGGCCTATGTCCTTTTATATTTGTCGTCACACGTTGAACTCTTCTGGAAATAGGCCCTTAACAAAATTTGAATTGAATATAATTATAAGTCGAGTCAAATAACTTTTTTTTCTTAAAACATTTTATTTAACACGAATAAAATACAAGGATTAACATGTAACATTCAATTAGTTAAAAAAACAAATAACACAAATTTTATGCCGGTACTCCTGTCCCATCTTCAAATTCCCTTAGGGTCCTCCACCTCTTCTAGATCTCCTTAAGCACATGGAGCTCAGGTGGTTTTCACCCTTATCCAGTTTAAGACCACACTGTAGGGCTTTTTCCACTTCTCTGCAGTCTTTCTGCCACTGCTCTGAGCAAGGTCTGGAATTTCTGCCTACCATTCCGTCTATTGAAGTGAGTAGAGGGGTGAAAGAAGCATTTCTTAACTCTGTCAACGACAAGTACTTTCTTTTTTCTCCTTCTTGTTTTTTTTAGCACTTTATCGTATGGGAGGTTGGAGAAACATGTGGCATCAGTGTCGACGACACGTACATCAAATAATGCTTCCATCTGAACCTCCCATGCACCCCTGCAAGCCAAGTCTGCTTTCAGCGCTGAAGCATAAGTTGACCCTTAATTTAATGTATTATTTTAATACTAATGTTAATTTTAACATTGGAGTTACAGACGGCCGGGGCCACGTTATTTGACTCACACTGTACTGTTGCTAACATGCACTTCCTGATGAAAACGTATTTTTTAACTTTGACATATTTTACTTACGGTGTATATTTATTTACCTACAGGAAAAAGTTACTTACTGAGTTACGATCAATACAAATATTTTACTTTACTACATACTTACTTTTTTAAACTACTTTAAACTAAATTATACATTTTTATTGTGTAATGTATTAGTAAATAAAACGGTAACAATCTTATCTGCCTTCCAGAACCAGAGCTTTAAGCTTCCAAAGCAAATATAAAATCGGCTTGCGTCATAAAAGTGTCTAGCGTTTTAGCATTGACTTGCGATGAGGAAAACCGAACTCGTCCTTGTGTCGGCAAAGTAGGGTGGAATGTTGTACCAGTATAATTCTGCCATTAACACTACCCGAACTATCGTGGTAGAGTTTTCATTTTCTTTACTGTTAAAATGACTCTCGATCGTCATAATGAAATAACATAATAGTTACATTATTTTATATCGCCCAAAGAGTATTTTCAAAATCATAAACTAAGATCTAAATTTTTTTTTGACAGGCCCTAATTTTTACACATAGTTTTGCATCTTTTAAGCGCCAACTTTAATTAGCTTTCGTAGGACTCACATAGATATTAATTTATTATCCAGGGAGGTATTAAAATCGCACTTAAAATAACTGACGGAAAGGTGAATATTAACCTTTCTGAGTTAGAGATAAAATTATATCGGTTTATGGAATTTATGGAATTGCAATTTAAAGGTGGGTTACGTCAGATTGATCATTGATCATGGAAAATTGATCAAGAAACTCAAGTACTATGGAGTGCACGGAATTGAACTTGCCTTTTTTGACTCTTATCTGAAAAATCGCATGCAAATTGTTGTCTCCAATAATAGCAGATCTTCTGCTCTGCCTGTTGACTTTGGAGTCCCTCAGGGCTCAATATTAGGGCCTCTGCTGTTCTTAATTGCAGTAAATGACTTGCCTTTCAATGTTAGCGCAGTTTCTTTCATGTATGCAGACGATACAACCTTGCTCAATGTGAACTCTGACTTCGATGAGTTAAAACACCTCGTCAAAAACACCTTGGAGGAAGCTTCTTCTTGGTTTAGGGCAAACGGCCTACTACTGAATGACTCTAAAACAACCCAGTTAATTTTCAGTTTAAGACCTATTCCGGAAATAGGTATTAATGCTCCAGTTAAATTCTTAGGAATAGTAATGGATAGTCAACTTAACTGGACTCCTCATGTGGACCTAATCTCATACAGGTTATCGAAGACCATTTTTCTATTTAGAAAGCTAAGGGACGTTGTTGATTTTAAATATTTAAGAAATGCATACTTTGGTTTTTTCCAGTCTATCATTAGCTATGGTTTAACTCTTTGGGGTAATTCTAGTAGAATTGTTGACATTCTTATTTTACAGAAAAAAGTAGTTCGAGTTATAACCAACTCAGATAAATTTGCCCATTGTAAACCTCTTTTTGTAAGATTAAGGATACTCACTGTTATAAACTTATATATTTTTGACATAGTAAAGTATGTATTAAATGAACTACCTAGTTTAACTTTGCGTAGCAATGTTCACACATACAATACAAGAAACATGAACAAACTTGATTATGAATATCACAGACTGAGTAAATCCTTAAAAAGTCATACTTCTGTCGGACTTAGAATTTTCAATAAAGTTTGTAATAAAATAAATATTCCTACTAATGGAAAAAGTCGAATTGACAAATTCTATGAATGGCTGTTGCTGCACCCTTTTTATACATTAGAAGAATTTATGGTACTCAAAGATTCTGGATTAACTTTTTAGGTCAAGTCTTATGTGCTATTTCTGTTTTATGTTATTGACCTCTTGTTAAATTACTTATTTGTTAGCAGAACTATTTAAATAATCTATATTCTTGTTACATTTTAACCTTGATCTTAAGTTAAAATTCTATATTGTTGTATAACTTTAGTGTTTATTTTGGTGACTTGGTGTTGACACCGCAATATATGACTTGGCCTATTGTAATATGTTTTACTCAATGGCAATAAAGAGATTTTGATTTTTAGATTTTGATTTTGATTTTTGATAAAAATATTTACATCATACAACATAGAAACACCTGATTTCTGTGCTTTATACTTTTGACTGGAAAGTTACGCTTTGCTGAAACTGCACAGCAAATTTACCGTGCACTGGTAAACGGAAATAACGGTAGTAAACAATCAGATGATTGCAGCAAACCGACGTTAAATGCGTGTTTACTTCAAATGTAGTGTTTCATCACTGGGTAGCAGTAGCAAATGTTTGTTTGTTTATTGTAGGTTAGGTTTGAGGAATTGAGAATCTTAGTTGTTTATGCAAAGAATACGTTATGATTAAAAATATATTTTTTTCTGAGTGGTATGATGTAAAGTATCGTACGTCACACACCAGGTAAGTTTTATCGTATCTGCATCCCGCACTCGCCTCTGGCTCGCTCGGCAACTATCATGCTCGACCGGTAAAACAGTACTTGCCGGTCTAGTAACGTAGTATACTGTTACAAATTAGAAAAATATTCCTCCCCGCGTACTAAATCGTAAACAAAACTAAATAATATAGTTCAATAATGCCTAGTTGTTGATCGCCACAAATACATTACATTAATACATTAATACAGTAATACAGTAATACATTAATACAGTAATACATTAATTTGAAGAATGTTGTGGAGTTGTCCGTGCGCCGGCCATACAAACTTCAACACTATTAGAATCCGTCGACGGCGCGGCGTCCCTGTCTCACTTGAACGTGGACCTAGATTTCGGCGGTTTGAGTAGTGCTGAAGATGGCAAACCGCCGAAATCTAGGTCCACGTTTAAGTGAGACAGTGACGCCGTTGACGGATTGCAATAGTGTTGAAGTAATACATTAAACTAGAAAAACCACTTTTAGGAGAAACTTTGGCGAAATTCCAGAGAAACCCGGACCAAATAAATCGCCGTGGGATAAAATATCGAAGAGGAATTTTGAGCCAAAATTTATGCGAATTGTTTACCGGGACAGGTTCTCAGGGCAGGCTGCGCGCCGGCTTGATCCATTTTCTGCGCACGTGCGCATATAAAGCACCCCGTATCTAGAACAGAACGGTGTACTAATTATACGCTCATAAAAATACTTGTCGCCGCGAACTAAAATACGCAACTGTGTTGTAAGAAAACTCTACGGGGAACATTTCGGTGTTGGGTTTGAGGGTTCTTTATATAAGTTAGGTAGCTTAACTTAGGTCGCCATTTCAAAGTAATGTATCTAATGTATCTTAACTATTGTATAAAAATATTCAGGGTATTATTGATCAAATAAACAATAACATGGAATAATTAAACCTCCTCATTCATAATGCATGTAGCCACATTTTCTATCTCATCTTAGCGGATGATAACATTACTTACCACGGTAAATATTCTGGTAACATATCAAATTCTAGATTCTAGATGATTAAGCTAATCAATTTATTTTTTAGTACAGAATAAATCTATGTGACGTTTAAGAAATAGTACAGTCGACTCTCGCTAACTCGAAATTCCACGGGACTGCGATTTTTCTTCGTGTTACGTATAGTTCGTCGTAGGCATAGTTCGAGTTAAAGAGGTAAACCAAATGAAAATTCGTGATACAAAGGTAAAGAAAAATGTAGTTTATGCCCTACATCTTCGACAAATATAAGCTTTTACCTTATTTACATATTATATATCAATGAAAAATACAGTATTTGTATTTTAATAGCCTGTAAAATACAAAAACAGATGAGATCATATTAATCCTAATTAAGAATTCCGTAGTCTTCATCTGCTTGAACATGTTAAAACAATTACAGTAACGATCATAATTTTTACTAAAAAACAATACTATAAAGAAACTTTACTGTATCCCCTACAGCTATTTCCCGTGTTGGGCCGGGACAGAATGTCCAACAGTATCCCCTGCTTGTCGTAAGAGCCGACTAAAAGGGGAGGGGGGCGCACTGGTCCTTTTTCGCGTCTCCTTTTCACAACTTAATTCTCCGTTTCATTTCAATAGCCCGGTTGTTTTTCTAAATCATTCCGGCCTACTTGCCGGGGTGACTCTGTGTTCTTCAGCCTCCATTGCGCTGGAGGTCTAGGACGAGCAGAGGGTACAGCTTAAAAACTGGGTTCTGCACCTCCCAGGCTGCCGGATAGTACAGGGGCCCGGGTCAGCTCAGCCAACTGACCTGGCTGCCCTATCAGCCGGCGAAAATCCCCTTGGCCGTGGCGGTGCCGGTTGGCGACCGGATGGGGCCCTGCTACGGTCACGGGGGGGCTCTGCCGAGGCCACTGCTCGTCTGGGGCCGCCGATGTTTTGGAGGCGGCTGAACGCAGGTATAGTTGCTCCGGTGATGGGTCGGTCTGACATTCTCATAGGGGAAAAAAAAATTTTTTTGGGGGGGTCAATGCCCAGTCTCGGGGGCTAAGCCAGACACCATGGACACGGCAGAAGGAAAAACGATTCAAAAGGTGCACGAATCAAAGCGGGGTACCCTAACCCCACAAAACTCCCAGCAGCGTTCTTCTCTGAGCGGGCTCGACGAAGGGGTGGCAAGCCCCTTCGAAAGAAGATCCCGTCTCACGAGATCGCCCCCAGTCCGGGTCAAGACACCTGCATCATCGGTGGCCAGAACATCCGTGGCCGCCGAAAAGGCACCCGCTGAGAACAACGAGCCGATGGACGCCGACTCGTCTCCCTTTGACGCGGTCATCGCGCTCGCCAGGCAGCAGGAGGAGGAGCACCTTAAAAAGTGCTTCGACACCCTCGCTGTAATGAAGGCCGCGACCACCCGGCAAAAGAATATCAGCAAGGATGTGCAGGATGGCATCGTCCAATTGGAGGCCAGTCTGCACCACATCATCCAGCTGAGGAGGTCGTGGCAATCATGCGAGACGGTTGCCGCGTCAACACAGACGACGCCATCACTGCGGGTGAAGGCTCAGCCAGCCGGTGGGAAGCGGGCCGCTTCCAGCCCCGCCCATCCGGAGGCTGAGAAGAAGCCTAGGGGAGACGGTTTAGCGAAGCGGTCGGAAACCGAAACGTGGACCGAGGTTGTCAAAAGAAAGGGGAAAAAGAGAGACCCTCGTCAAAATCCTGGAAGCCAGCCCGGCGAACAGGAAAGCAAGAAGGCACCGAGGAAGAAGCCCCGCAAGCAGCGGCCGGACGCTCTTCTCATCAAGCCGTCGGAGGGGAAATCCTACGCCGACGTGCTGGGCGAGATTCGCAGCAAAGCGAAGCCCGATGAGAAGGGCGCCGTTATCAAGGGTATGAGGAAGACCCGAACCGGCGACCTACTAGTCGAACTCGGGGACACCTCTCAGAGTAAGTCCGCCTTCAGCGAAGACCTGAAGACCATCTTGGGGGCGAACGCGACAGTCCGCGTTCTCGAGCCCAAGTCTACGCTGGAGGTGAGAGACCTCGACGAGTTGACAACCGAGGAGGAGGTGACCGCTGCCGTCAAAGCTGTCCTCGGAGAAAACGTCGAGGTGAAAACCTTCGTCTCGAAGGCAAATGCTCGGGGTCAGAAGGTGGCAATCCTGACGCTGGGAGCCAGAGCTGCTGCGAAGCTCCTGGAGAAGGGCCACCTTAAGGTATGGTACGTGAGCTGTCGGGTGCGTGAGAAGCTCGTGGCTTCCAGATGTTTTAAATGTCTGGGGTTCGGTCACGTCGCTAATCGCTGCTCTGGACCCGATAGAAGCAAGCTCTGCTTCAAGTGCGGCGGCCAGGACCACAGGGCCAGCGCGTGCAATGCAGCGCTGTCCTGTGTCCTGTGTACAGAAGCCGGCTTGAAGGGCGACCAGGTCAAGCATTCCGCTGGGTCTGGTCGTTGCGGGCAGTACAGGCGGGCCATCCAGGAGCTTCGCCAGAAACAACAAAAATGATCAGTGTTCTGCAACTTAATATGCAGAGGAGCAGGACAGCAAACGACTTGCTGTTCCAATTCGCCACGGAGCAGGGTGCTGACCTACTGCTTCTCAGTGAGCAGTACCAGAACCGACGCTCCGCGCAGTGGTTCTCGGATCCCTCCGGCACTGCGGCGATATGGATCTTGGACCTCGGGAAGGTGCCTGTTCTCGATTCCGGATCGGGCAACGGCTTCGTTTGGGTGAGGAGCAGGGGTTTCACAGTCTTCTCCTGTTACCTCACGCCAAATCAACCGATCGGAGACTACCGCCACATGGTCGATTCCATTGAGGATGAGATCATGAAAATCTCTGGCGGGGTCATAGTCGGTGGCGATTTTAACGCAAAAGCCGTGGAATGGGGTTCCCCGCGGACCGACACTCGAGGTCGTTACGTCCTCGAGTCGGCTGCCAGGTCGGGCCTCTGTATCCTTAACACGGGCGGCATTTCCACCTTTCGCCGTCCAGGGTGCAGAGAGACGATCCCTGACATATCCCTTGCCTCTGAAGGGATTGTCCAGCGGATCTCCGACTGGCGTGTCTGCGAGGAGTATTCCTCTAGCGACCATCAGGGGATCCTCTTCAAGGTCCTTCTCGAGGGTGCGCGCTTGCGCGCTGAACCTGCTCCTCTGGCTCGACGCTGGAACACCAGTCGTCTGAGCAAAGACACTTTTAAAGAAGTAATCAAAGACCAGAGCATTGTGAATTTCACAGGTGCTGAAGATCTGGCAGCATCGACGATGCGTCTCATCGCGACCGCGTGTGAGCAGTCGATGCCCGGAGTTTCCCGCCGCCACAGGAAGAAGCCGGTTTACTGGTGGACGCCTGAAATCGCGGAACTCCGGAGGAGATGCCTTGGTCTCCGACGAGTTGCGCAGCGAGCAAGGAACCGCCCTGATGCAAATGCCAGATCGGCTGAGCACAGAGCGGCCCGCCGAGAGCTCCGCGGTGCCATCAACCGGAGTAAAGTCAGGTGCTGGAAGCAGCTGTGTCAGGATATCGACAACGACCCCTGGGGGATGGGCTACAAACTTGTAACCCAGAAGCTAGGGGCTCGCTCACCACCTGCGGTCATGGAACCACAAGCC